>JAHLMK010000002.1:2400000-3077267 GCA_019915135.1 Strobilurus pachycystidiatus
GTTTATCAACGCCACCTCTGCCTTGATATATGAGAAAGGCGGCTTTCCAGTGTATATCTACTCAAACAATGAGCCAGGTCCACCGACGGAAGAATGAGGACTAACTTCGATGACTGTACAGCCGAACGAGTAGATATCCGCCGCACTCCGGTATGAACGTGCATCCTGATACAGGGAAAAGTCCATCATCTCGGGTGGTAGCCATCTCATCGCCCCGATGAAGAACTTTGATGATCTGACTGGTGCCTGAGACTCCCTCACATGGCTTAGACCAAAGTCGGCCAGAACACAACGGAAATCCTCGGTTACGAGTACATTAGCCTGTTGGTCGACATAAGCCTATGATGACCAAAGCTCGGAGGGTTACGCACACCGCGTATATCGCCGTGCACGATTTGTGGTTCTAGTCCGTGCAGGTATTCGATGCCAGCCACGATCTCGACTGCCTGTAGATGGTGTTCGGATGCAGAGAGCCGTCCCGAGTGAACTGACGTACCGCTTGGAAACGATCGTGACCAGGACAGGTATGTAGGAAGCTCATAATATTGCCGTTCGACATCCAGGGTGAAATAAGGCAGACGCGAGGACTAAAAACAGTGGCATTGACACCAAGAAACCGAAGTATGTTGGGGTGGTCGAGTTGTTTCCAGATCAGGGCTTCGTGACACAAATCCTAGAACAAATTAGGGCTTTCGGAGCGAGTCCAGTCTGACGACAGCTCACCGCCCACCGTTTTTCCTTCTCCTGTTCGTTAGCATAGTAGCGGAGGACTTTCAAGCAAACGGACTTGCGGAACATGGTTCCCTCCCATATATCCTGGTCTGCTATCAGTCATCGTCTGGATTCAAGTACTGACAAAACTAACCGCGAATCCTCCTGCGAAGACGGGATGAAGCCCTGTACGACGTATGTTGTGGCAGTAAAATGACGTAGGGACAACGTCGTGTTTTTCCCCAAGAACGTGCTGGCATTTGAGACTCGTGGATCGAAGCTTATCATCGGTTGTGGCCGATTCAATTTCCTGTTAGGAGCCATTAGCACTGGTGCAATGCTCCCGACAAGAGAGTCGTACATCTTGCAGAATATCCATGACCATGACCGCCAATTCGCGAGGAACAGAGTCCACTGTGCGCCACGGAGACGACTTTGTCCGAAGTAGCTGTTGGACGCTCTTGGTGACATCGTTTTGGGTGCCGTCAACGGGCAGCGCCGACCACTGCATGGGCAAGAGACCGCTAGTGGTCGAGTGGAAGATGTGGGACGTGGGAAATGTGAGGCTGTTCCGGGCAAATGACCGCGGTCATTGAATGGCATTCTGGGTACCCCTAGAGGCACAGCTATGAAAGGACATGTTACTTCGTCGTGTGCACCTATTGCGCCTGAACAGAGGACGCGATCCCAGTCAGCTGAGTTCGTGTCGTACGAGCATGATGGAGGATTTGCACAAGTTCTAACAGCGCGACTCGGAGCCAGGGAGTTTCAATAGCGGCCTCCGCGATTGTTGACCACTGACGCGTAGGTCCAGATCAGCAGACGCGCGTCTCGCGTCTTCAGGTAACATTTCGTCGCCATTGTCGTTCCGTCGTGTTGGCGGAGAGTCCCGCCGTGTTGTGCGCGCTGATTCGAAGCGATGAAGCGATGCAGACCATGCTCGGCGTGATGTAGCGTGATGACCTGTGGGGACGGCCTCCCATGTGCTCTGTACGGAAACTTGCCGCGAAAAGGCACCGCCTGCGGCCATTCTCATCTGCACAGTGGAGTCCACCGTGCGCACTGTGAGCCTGCGCCGATTTGGTTCGTGCTCGTCGATGCTCCGAATTATGGACTCTGAAAGCGCTTGTTAGCATCACTGCCACCCCTGCGCTGCGTCAGGGCAAGCGTAATCTTACCGCATGCTGCATTGCTCGAAGAAAGGCGCGTATTACTATCCTTGACTGACTCAGTCGTCCTGCTGGGCGATTTCATGGCAATTGGCTGCCGGTAAAAGCCTTCCTGAGACGCCCATGTCCGGCCAGACGATGTTGTGGTTGACGGAAAACAACGAAGTTGACGCGGTCATGGTGGTTTGTGAACAAGGATGATCGGGATCACATGTAGCGTTAGTTGTGGCGTTATTCAGACTCTTCTTGAACGAACTATTCTCTGTATTGTGGTTGAGGTATCAGTTTGCTTTGCCCGAGTGCAAAAGACTCAGATAACCCCAATGCTTAAGAGGTTCTGTAGCAAACCTTCGTCTCATAAATAAGCTTGTTGGTTGACGACTCGGAAAACATGTCCAGCATGTCGGTGCTCACACAGATAAGTACAAAACTGTTGTGACTAATGAATCATCAGGCTACAGAAATACTACACATCATAATGCTTGATGTTACCAGGGCTTCAATTGTGTTGGTCTACCACAATGTTTTGAGTATCTTTCTCCCTACACCTGTGCTATGCTCCCAGACGGTTTCAGCACGACCACCGGTCTTTTCCACAGCCTTGACGAAGGCCGTTATGCTTCCACCAACTCCAAAATAGAACACCTTGGCGGCAACCAATATCAGCGAGTTGGGAGTGGCACAGGATTTCAACAAGGAGATCAACGATGGAACGCTCTCGTCGCGGTAGATGGTCTCGGATGTGAGGACGACGTCGTAGGGACTGGTGGGCTGGAAAGTTCGCCACGACCCGGAGGAGAATTCGAGCGTTATGGCGTACTCCTTTAGGGAGACGAGGAAGGCGGATTTGAGCTCGGGTGATATGGGTATGTCTGCTGCCTCGGACGCATCAGCAGGCGGTAGTTCTGTGTCTGGATCGTCGGCGACGGGGGCCACGCTGTTGCGGTACGTTTTGGAAGCATCAGACATATCTGGAGGTCCATGAGCAAAGAATTACATAGACGAAATGAAAAGTTGACTGACACCATGCGATGACAATGTTTGGAAAGGTGATCAATTCGAGGACGGATTCGTTGTAGTCTTGCAGATGGAAATGGGTGGGATTTGCTTGGGGAGGAGCGGCGAATATTCTGGACAAGAGGAATAGTGATGGCACGGCCGTTCCACAACCAACCTGGACGAAATGAGCCTGACGCGTCAGAGAACATGCTGGGCAATCAATACCTCCAAGACACGATTACCCGCCACATTGTGCAGGTCGAAGTAATCGACCAGATCCAGGCTGCACTCCCATGTCTTGAGGCCGCCCTCGTAGACGCCGTGCACAAGGTCTGAGGGCGCATCCAGGAAGTCGACCGCCTCTTTTCCGGCGGCGCCGTCGCTGTCCTCCTCGTTGATCAACTGAAATCGGGCATCGAAGAGATCGCGTCGGGAGATGCGGATGCTCTTTCCCGACGAAAGCGGGATGGATAAGGGCGAGCACGACAGCAGTGGTGGGAGGCAGTCTATCTGTCCTTTACAGACAAGGAAAATTAGCGGGAAAATGGGACAAAAAAAGGGGAAAACGCACAAGGTGCTGGATGGAAATTTCCTTGAATTTCTCCTCGACGACGGCAGCCTCTTGCCTCAATGGCGCAGGCTCTTTCGCAAAGGACATTCCAGGAATTTCCTCGACATTTTCGTCGATTTCGAACTCGAAGTTGAGCATCGCTGGGAGGGATTGGGGCCACGTGAGTCAGCCGCCCCGCCATTACGCGGTGCCCCAAGCCAGTCTTGACTCTTTCTCTTACCACCACCATCTACCCTCTCAACAATGGCCGACCTCGACGCAGACCTCTACGGCGGTAAATAGTCTGCTCTTTCACCGTTGAAAGCTCTCATTTTCTTTTGCAGACCTGTACGCTGATTTTGCTGACCAAAGCCAGGAAGACAAGGCGCAAAAAACGAACGAGAGCGCAGCTGCCAAGGAAGCGACACCAGAACCCGCCCCAGCGCCGGCCGCGAGTGCGCCAAAGCCTTTTGCCTCCGCCGCGGCCGTCGACCCTCGGCCTGCACCGATTCCCACCTATAGCGCGCCCACCCCAGCCACATCACACGCAGCCCCGCCAGCCACGCAGCAGATACCGACCTACGAAGAGCCGACACAGGACTATGGCGACTCGTCCATGATGGGCGCCGGCGGCTACCAGAACAACGGCGGCGACAGGACCGTCCGGCCCTCGGAAATGAAGGACGAGGGGTAAGACTTTTTTCCTTATTCTTTTGCTGTCATTCCCCAGGGCGCAACTCCGTCTATCTAGCTAGCTAGTCACGTCGTCTAGACTATGCACACCAGTCGTCTACCGTCTAGGCTAGGCTATGAGTAGCGTCTTCATCCTGTTGTCCTGTCCTATCGCAGTCTATGCTAGAATGCTAATTGCATCTCTTATGTTCCTTCCGTGCCCCTCCTCAATCTCTGTCCTCCTCTTGCTTGTCAAATCACTTGGACTCTCCAGCAAAATGTTCATTGGCGGCCTAAATTGGGATACAACTGATGGTACGTGCCATCTGATTTCACCGCCGCATATCCCTAACATTGACTCAGAATCTCTACGGGCCTACTTCGAGCAATTCGGTAAAGTCGATGCATGCACTATCATGAGAGACGCTGGCGGAAGGTCAAGATGTTTTGCCTTCCTCACGTTCGACGATCCTGCTAGTGTCGACGCCGTTATGGCAAAAGAACATTATCTCGACGGCAAAGTCGTACGTAGAATACTGCGTCGTTCAGTATCACTATTCATTACAGTTGTAGATCGACCCCAAACGTGCTATTCCTCGCCAAGAGCATCAGCGTGCGACCAAGCTGTTCATTGGCGGTCTCGCTGGCAGTGTTACTTCAGAGTCCATGCGCGAATTTTTCTCGCAGTTCGGCAAGGTCATCGACTCAACGGTCATGCTGGACCGCGAGACTGGACGCAGTAAAGGATTCGGCTTCATATCGCTGGAAGACGTGAACGTCCAACCTTTCCTCGGATTCGGACATCTCGAAATCGATGGTAAACTCGTAAGTGCAACCTCCTCTCCTCCATGTGTGGTGGATGGAAACCTCATTATCTCTGCAGATCGACGTGAAACTCGCCCAGCCGCGCTACCAGCGCGACAACTTCAACGAGGACGAAGCCGGTGGCAGCGGCGTCGGCGTCGGCCGCGGCCAGAACTTCAATGCGCAGAACAACTTCAACCCGGCGATGAACCCTGCTGTCGGCGCTGCAGGGAACACACCGTTTGACCCCCAGGCGCTCGCTGCGCTGTACACGCGCATGTTCCAGATGACGAACGCCAATGCGGGGCGGGGCATGAACATGATGGGCATGAACCCGATGATGGCTGCTGGAGGCATGGGCATGGGGATGGGCGGGGCTATGGGGGGCGGGGCTGCGATGGGTGGGGCTATGGGCGGAGGTATGGGTGGAGGAAACATGGGGGGCATGGGCGGGGGAGGGGGGATGGGACGTGGGCGGGGCGGATACCCTGGCAACGTACCACGGGGACCGCGTGGCGCAGGAGGTCCGGGCGTTGGACCACAGAGGGCGCAGCACGGCCAGCGCAACTACCACCCCTACGCTCGGTCCGGATGATGGGCTTGGACTCTTTTTTCTTCACATAAGTAATACTTCTCTTGAACCTGTATCGCGTTGATAGATGCGCAAACTCGCCACTCATATATGCTTTACTCAATTATTCGCAAAAAATACTTGCTGTCCTGTGTACCACTGGTTGAACCGGGTATATATATTCCTACCATAGTACCTATCTGGCAAATGTAAACCGATGGCTGAAGGCAGTGATGGTAAGTTCTCAAGATCGATTGTATCGAGTCTACTTCGGCTGTGGAACCTGTGTCAATGGTCCCCCGGATTAGCGGACATAATTATTGAGCACTTGGTGCCGATGCCTAATCTTCAGTCTGTTACATGGATGGCGAAATTGATATACATAAAGACAAGTACAATAATACAAACAATCTTCTCTGAAAGTTCTCAAGCAGTCGCAGTGATCATTGACAACCTGTCAGGTTTGTCTTTAGACTCAGCATGGTTCTCCACGATCTCCAAATGCTTGTGCTTGAACTTCTCACCAGCACCGGCGCCTACAGAGCATCTTGAGTTACCAAGCACACAAAGGGCAATTTAGGAATACGTACCGTAGGTAGCACCGGTGTGGACCTTCTTGACGCGAGCCTTGAGGTAGTCGAGGGCCGTCACTTCAGTAGTGTCGGCCTCGTCTTCGGGAGTCAAGAGGCCGAGACGACGAAGGAGAGGAGAAGGTGCAGCCTTGACGAGGGCGTGGTTGACAGGGCGGCACATGTAGATCACACCGACACGACTGCGGTGTCATTCAGTCGAGGACAGCGGTCCAGTGTGAACAGACGTACTTGATGTGGTCTTGGTCCGGAGGAGGGCGGTGAACACGGTGTATAGTTGACTTGAGGTATCCCTTGGTCATGAACGAGAGGGTGTCGGCCATGTTCACGACGATGGAGCCGTCGAGGGGCTTGATATCCTTGTATTCGCCTGCCGGAGTCTTGATCTGTAATCCAGAGACAGTCTGGGAGAACAAAAGCGTAAGACTGCCTTCAATGACGGAGCGTCAATACCAGAAGCAATACATAAGAACTAGAAGTACCGTAGTCGGTGTGGGCCCAAGACCAGAGGTTATTGCACTTTGCGTCCTCCTCCTTGTCGCGTGCATGGTACATCATCTGTGACGGCCTTTAGCAAGCAGATACTTCTGAGAGAGGCTTGAGCTCACGTAGCGCAAGTGATCCTCCGACGGCTGCTCATAGTCGTGCAAGTCGACAAAGTAGTTCTCGGGAAGCTCAAGAGCAAGAGCAAAAAGGATGAAAAGCTTGCGAGCAACATTGTACCAGCACCGCCTGGAAAAGTCGCCGATGACCTGCTTGTTCTCCTTGACAAGGCGATGGATTGGCTCGTCCTCGTAGTCCTTGGTGTCTTTCGGAATGTTCAGGAGCTCCATGTTGTCCTTGACCTCAGTTCCATGGACAGTGCGCTCGAAAGCCTTTATGGCAATGTCAGTACCAAAGACAGCGCGCAAGGCGGACACGAGCACTTACGCCACGGTAACCAAAGTATCCACCCTCCTCGAACTTACAGCGGTTGCTGTTCTTCTCCTCTAAGCTTTGCTCGAAGAACGTCTGACCGAGAGCAAACTGATGGCTGACTTCCTCGTCGGTGAAGCCAGTGTTTGTGACAAGCCAAAAGCCGACTTCCGTTAAGGCATGCCGGATGGTCTCGACAAGTTTTTCGCGACCTCCCTCTTGGTCGTATATGCTGAGATCGATGATGGTGAGGTCGGCGTAGTCCAAGGCATACTTTGTAGGCTCGGGACGAGTCCAGTTGACGATGGGGATGGGAGTGGCAGACATGATGTAACGCGGCGAGTGGTGGGGGATAGCCAAGCTCGTCGGTGTCCTTATAGGGGTGGCGTTTGCAAAAGGACAAGTTGGAGAGACAAGTCGTTATCCGGACTTGGTTTTCTAAGCAGTCGATGAGCAAGATTGGCGTCTCCGGACTCTGGATGCCAGCTCCGGATACGCACAGTTGACGAAATCCCAAGCCCGGAGGTACATCCAACACTTCCGGGCCTGGCACTACTCTTCGGAGTGAAGAAGAGCTAGGTCATGTACGACTTGGGAGAGCACTATGATATGTAAACATGTTCAAGCGACCTACTTACGCGGGTTTGAACGAAGGAAGAAGACGAGATGGCGTTCGGATGCAGCTCCGGACTCCGATCGTTTGAGGGGCGTCACGAAATCTCAATAATGGCGTTATCCCGTGCTTTCCCCACGTTATCGTCTCGCTTTTTATCTTGTCGAAAAGCGTCCCTTGCAATGAGATCAGTCTCTTCAATCTCCCACACTATATCTCCGTAGGCCTCTCTGGCCCGTCGCGACTCTTCCAGGTCCACGCAAGATGTCGTCGTCCTCGCTCGCGGAACGGAAGCTCGTTCGCAAGGTAGATCTTCTCCGTGAGTGACTGAGCCTCTTTCCCGCCTCGTCTGCTCATTCTTCGACCCAGTGATGCCCATTCTGACGGTGGCATATGGACTACGTGAGTATCGGCTCGTAGCCCCTCGACAATCGATACTTAGCGATGCCCGCAGAATTCTACGATAAAGCAGTCCTAGGTTCCGCCTCTGTCTTCGGGATTATCGCAGATCTCGTGCGTGTGTCGTCGCGTAGCATCCCTGCTTTCTGACACCTTTTCTACCAGGGGCTTTCCACAGTGAAGGATGGAGTTGTTTCCACTCAGCGCTACTCTACCGCCAATGCTGCTTTCTACTGTGAGTATTTACACAGATACGTGAAGCCTCGACTTATGACGATGTGCGACTCAGATGGCTACATCGTCGGCGTCTTGCCCATCGCGCTCCTTTTACAACGTCTCCCTCTTGTGAAGGCGCTGTCCTGTTTCATCTTCGTCTGGGGCATTATTTGTATGTTGACTATAGTAGTCACGAGCTACGAGGGTCTCGTCATCCAGAGAATCTTCCTGGGTATCACTGAGGTGCGTCCATTGACGTTTCTGGCTTGGCGCGACCTGACACCCTGCTTCAGTCTGCTGTATCCCCAGGCTTCGTCGCTATCACCTCGCTTTGGTATACCAAGCAAGAACGTGTGTATCCTGCTCTCTCGAGACAGCACCGACAAACCCCTAACTACTCGCAGAGGCTGCCAGGCTCGGTATCTGGTACAGCGCTACCGGTATCTTCAGTATGTTCTCTGGCGTCGTGAACTATGGCATTGGACACGCCTCTGGAGCACTGGCCACCTGGAAATACATGTACGTCGTGAATACCTCTATTGCCTCCCGGCATATGTTCATGCTCTTCTCTTCCAGGTACATCTTCGCCGGCTCATGGACAATCGCTTGGGCGTTCGTCGTTCTCTACTTCATCCCCGACTCTCCGGACAAAGCGGGCCGGTGGTTCAATGAGGAAGAGCAGGTCATCCTACGTCGACGTCTGGCCTCGAACATGACCGGCCAGGCTCAAACTCGATGGAAGAAGGATCAGGCGCTTGAGGCTCTTGTGGACCCTAAGCTTTGGATCTTCATGATGTGCGCTGCTGCAACTTACGTCTGCAACGGAGGAGTAACGGCGGTAAATGACTTCTTCTCGTTGTCGTTCAACTCTGATCGTGATTGGCGTGCAGTTCGGTGCTCGTATCATCAAATCGTTCGGCTACAGCTCTCTCAATGCCACACTTCTCCAGATTCCTGGTATGCATATTTCCAACGATGACCCTTTTGTAATGCTCAAAAGCGTCTTTCGGCAGGTGGGGCGGTCACTTGTCTCACCATCTATATCTTTGGATGGCTTGCTGGCCGCTACAAAGACGTCCGCACCTACCTCATGCCCATTTCTTGTTTCCCCGTAATTATTGGGGCCGTGATGATGTGGAAGGGGTCTTGGGTACACAGGGCGCTCCCGCTCTGTGGTTACTATCTCATCACCTCCTTCGGTGCCCCGTATGTTTTGCTTTTGGCGATCTCCTCTGCGAATGTTGCGGGCGGTACGAAGAAGGCCATTGCGAGCGGCATGATCTTCATTGGGTACAATGGTCCGTCCTGTGCCGCTTGATATGCTCCCCCAGTCTCATCTCTGTTTACAGTTGGAAATATTGTTGGTGGATACGGTGAGTTGGCATTCCTGTCACTCGTTGTTCCATATCGCTCACGCACCTCACAGTTGTTTTGACGCCTGAAGCGCATATCCATTACCGGTCGACCTGGATTGCGGTCATCACATGCATGTGCTGTAAGTGCAGTCATACACATCGAAAGTCTTCGTCCCTGATTTTCTTCAGTTGTATGTGCCGCATCGCTTGTGCTACGCTTCATACTTGTCCGCGAGAACATAAAGCGCGATAATTCCACTCCGCAGCTTGACTCTCCGGGAACTTCGTTGAAGGGGGGCGAGGACACATCGAAGACAGAGGAGTCAAGCATACCTATTGTGTCTGAAGACCTCACAGACTTCCAGCAGAAGAATTTTAGATATGTTTTGTGACACTTACATGGCATGCGGATTTTGATGCACAATTTTATTATTCATGTAATGCTCTATCAGTAATGTAGACTTCGAAGCGGGCTGGCTTCTCAACATTTTCATACTCACAGCGACAAGAAAAATGATTCATATCTTGGCGTATCGAGGCAGTTTGCCAGTGGGAATCATCGGGCCAGCCATCCATCCCACCCTCCGCCTCGGTGCTTTGGTAGTCTCACGAGGGAACGTGCTCGTCATTTGAGTGCGTGTGTAAAACCGCTCTCTTCTCTTTGAAGCATCTTCCACTCGCGTGTCCATGCACCTGGACCACAATCCCCACATCGGATAGCACAACCTTATAGACAACAATGCTCAAAATGTCTATTTATTCCCTTTTCTCCCGAGTCCAGGAGAACAAGATAGACACAAAGGTACACAACCCAGCCACAAGGCAGAACCCGAAAGCAGCTTGTAACGCGATACCGTAACAGTTGATGACTTGACTTTGGTTTAAGTTGGGCCAAGCAAGTAATGTTATAATAGCCGGACTGACCGATATGTTGCAAGGAAGGCGCGAGCTCGGAGATGACTTCAATGTTATTTCGTACCTTCTCTATGACCTGTAGACAGTGAGTCCGAGTCCGAGTAGGTGAACCAAGAAGAAACATACGTCTAAATGATCTTTAGGCAGCGCATCTACCAATACGCGCGACAAAACGTTCTGCAGGATGGACTGCGAGATTGATATCCCAAAGACCGAGCCCAAAGAGCGCGTCAGAAATATCAGCGATGTCATGATCGCCTGGTCGTGGGCTGGCAAATGGCCCGTGCTCGTCACCGACAAAGACAACACGTATGTTTGGATTTGCACTCACTCGGTCGTCCGCTCATATTGATCAGCGACGCAGGGAAAAGGATGCCCATACCCAAGTTGGTCCAGCAAATGTGCGCCACGTACCACACCTCCGGACGATGGCCCGCGTTCTCGAATTGGAGTCCCAAATCTAGTGCGGTGCCGAGCATAAGCACGAACGCGCCTGCCATGGCGAGCGACTCCGTCAAGTGTGTTCCGCGTATGTTGATGAGAATGCCCGTGCCGATGGATCCTATGGGCGCGCTGAGAGTGGGGTATATAAGCCGCGCGCTGGCTTGCATGACCGAGTTGCGGAGCTTCGCTTGGAAAAAGGTGGGGAGGAGGTAGAAGGTCTGGTGATGTTGAGTGTCTGTATGTACAGAAGATACCAGTCTTTCACTACTCACCGAGAAGACAGCTGCTGCGCCGAAGAAGTTGGCACCTAAGTGAGCCAGCATCTCTCTTCCGTGGAACAGAGATAAAGGAAGGACTGGAAGGGGAAAAGACCTTTCGTGCCAGATGAACGCAGTGAGCAGGAGCGCTGCTGAGCCAAAGAATACGGCAATGAGAGGGTGTGCCCATGCGATAACGTTGCCGCCTAGGTTGACTCCGAGGAGGACAGATGTAATACAGGCCATCTAGAGACGCTTATGAGGTCGAACATTGACTCTCAAGCAACATACCAGTAACAGACTGCCCAGGATATCGATGTCACGAAGTTTCAAGTCGCTCTTCTTCTGTATGCCCAGTTTCACGAGCTTTGAACGCGCTTTGAAGAGATAGACTAGGAGTGACATGACGCATATGGGTATCTGGAGGAAGAAGGCGTATCGCCAGCCCAAAGTCTCTGCTATCGTTCCTCCGATTGAAGCACCGAGCGCGCCGCCGAGCTGTGAGCGCAATTCAGAAGGATATTGGAGGAAGCGAGAGAATTTCTTACTCCGTATGAGCTGTTGGTCATAGCTTGATACAGGCCTCTAGTCTTCATGGGAATGAAATCGTAGGCGATAATCTGGGATATCGTGATCAAACCACCGCCTGTATGGGTTTGTCAGTGATCATCATGAATGACCTGTATCGCAACGTGCCTCCGAGTCCGCAGAACGCTCTGGCGGCAACCAGCTGTATCAGATTTTGACTGAGCCCGCATCCCAGACATCCCAAAGAGAACGTGCCGAGCGCAAACACATATACAGGTGTACGCCCGAAAATACCACTGAAGCGTCCGTAAAGAGGCTGGACGGCAGTAGAAACAAGCAGATAAGATGTCGCGACCCATGCGATGTTCTGACCAGCGTCGAAAGACGACCCGATAGGATTCTGTACGGACGCAGCGATGGTGTTTTCAAAATTGCTGAGGAAGATATTGAAAAAGAGTGCTGGATGGTAGTTGAGCATCACTGAGATGGACTGGAGAAATACTGACGAGGGAGGATCCAGCAGTAGTCTAGCCGGGTCAAGCCACTGGCATTTGGGGGCGTGGCGTCTGGTAGGGCAAGCAGCGGAGTACGCTCCGTTGCGGACATCGGTGGCGACGAGAGGAACGCGAATCATTCGACGGAGCGTCATTTCGAAATGAGCAGCGGATCACCGGAAAGAGATTTCGGGACTGGCAGCCCCTTCCGAGCGCCGGCATGTGATCGCGCAACGATAATGTCGCAATCGCCGGTGGGAATTGCGAGGAGAGAGCCGAAGCGTGGGAAACAAGCGCCTCGTTTCCTAGTTTGGTAATCGCGCTCTTTAACTGTACAATGTATGCTACCATCATGCCCAGGATCTGCCACCGTCCAACACGATGACCTGGCCGTCCACATACGCGCCCGCCGGGCTCGCCAGCCACAACGCGGTTCCTGCAATGTCGGAACCCTCGCCTCCGCGCTTCAGCGGCACCAGCTCTTTTGCACGCGAAATCATCGACTTTGGGTTGTTCGGGTCGTTCATGGCCGACACAAAGTAGCCCGGCGCGATGGCGTTGACGCGCAGGCCGTGCTCGCGGAATTTGCTGGCCAAAACGCGGGTGAGGTGGTCGACGGCGGCTTTGGAAGCCTGGTAGGCGGGCTGGTGGGTGGTTGGGTCGGACATGCGAGCGCCGATGGAGGAGATGTTGATGATTCGGCCGCCGATGGGCGACGCGGCAAGGAGATGGACGAGCCCGACGGAGAGCACGTATGGCGCCTCGACGTTAGTCGCAAAGGTGTCGGCCCATGTCGATGCAGGCGACGCGGCCATGGCGGCCTGGAGCTCGGCGAGCGGCATCTTGTGCGTCGACGGCGTATCTGGGCGGACGATGCCGGCGTTGTTGATGAGGACGTCAAGCTTGGGCGGGTTTCCGAGCGCGGCGATGAGTATGGGGATTGATTCCCGCTGGGTCACGTCGGCGGACACCCTGGAACTGGTAAGCATGCGCTCATACCGATGAAAGACACGACTCACGCGTAAATCTCGCCAGTGCACGTCGCCCTGATCTCTGCCACGGCCTTGTCCAGCGCTTCCTGCCGCCGACCAGTGATGAACACTGCACCAGTCAATTCTCAGTACACTCAATAACTGTCGTCCGTACCTTTGGCCCCGTTATTCGCAAACGCCTTCGCCATGTGCAACCCTAATCCCGATCCTCCCCCTGTCACCAACACGGACAAGTCCTTCACGCTAAACAAGTCTGACAACAAAAACGGGGCGGCCATCGAGGGAATGAGCAAAGTGTCAGCTTTGTCGAGCTCTCCCATCCAAATGCGTCATAGATAACGACTTTCTCTCACCTCCGTGTCCAGCTCCGGAGCCAAGGCGCCATCTTGACGCGATCACATTGTCCGGCGGAAGCAAAAATATATCAATTCGCACATACGATTCACGGCCACAAGCTCACCATGTTACTTCGCTGGGTGCTCGTCGCTTGTGCTGGTGTCTGCAGCGCGAATAACCAGCAAATACCCCTGTCCTATAGTGCGGACCATGCTCCTGGCCTCAGTCCCAGCGCACTTGTCTCACTTCCGGTTATCAGCGACTGGACATCGAGTCCCAATGGCGAGGCAGCTGCCATCAATCTGAAGACATTCGATACGCATAGCAAGGGGTGCGTTACCGAGCAAATCACTGTAATTCTGTTGACGCTTCTCGTTCTTAGCTCCAAGAACGACCTCTGGATCCTGCCCGTCAACGCCCAGTTCACCGTCGAGCCTCAGCCAATGTTCGAGGTGGCATCCAACGCGCTCTTCACGTGGCTCTCAAATACCACTCTCGCCATCCTCCGCCCCACCGGTGGGACGTCCTGGGATCTCGTCACCACTTCCGTGAACTATACCGTCGCGCCTCCCGCGTACCCACCCACCGTCGGCCGCATCCACCTGCTGCGCTCGTTCCCCGTACTAGTCCTCCCGACAAAGTTGGAGTACTCCTCGGGGGTGTTGGCGCTGGTCACAAATGCCTATGATGATGAAGACCTGGAGACTATACCAGAGCAGGATAACGAGGATGTCGAGGCGGGGCAGGGGTGGACTGGGGGATGGGTGTACGAGGGGACCTGGCCCAGGCATTGGGATACGTGGACGAGGAGGAAGCAGCCCAGGTTGTTTCTGATGGACTTGCAAGTTGATGGCATCGGCTTGGAGGAGTCTTGGAGTTTGAAGAGCGAGGTTCTGAGGACGCCCTTGAAGGGAACAGGGATCGTGAGTCTATCTTCGGGTTGAAGTGATTCATTGAGATGTCGCTGAGATCGGATGTAGTCCCCAATCGATATCAAGCTGACTACCACTTCTTTGGCTGTCGTGGCCAAAGACCCGAGTGTTCACAAGGCATTTCATACGCGGACCAATGTGAGTCAGACTCAGTTGTTTCTTTTCCACTGACTAGACTGTATTTTGTAGGTGTATCTATTGTCTTTGTCCGGATCTGCAGTGCCAACGTTAGTGTCATCTGGAAATGGTGGTCTATCAAGTTCGCCGGTATTCAACGGCGACAAAGTCGCATGGCTTGAGCAAGCCGTCGACGGGGACGTTGCTGCTCAGAGGTATATCTGGATGTTTGACCGTCGCCAGAATACAAAGTGGAGGGTGGATGTGGACATCCCGTTCAACCCCCATCGCTTGGAGGTCAGTCCTCTCAACCCTCTATCATTTCAGCTCGTTTCTGACAAACGTATAGTTTTCTCTCAACGGCGAAGCGCTTTTTCTCCTAACCGAGCACCACACCGATACGAGCTTGTACCACACCTGGACCACCGACTCCGCGCCGGCTCGTCCTGTCCACGCAACACTCATACCCACCAACGGAACCATCCACGAGACAGTGCACGTCGGGATCACCCCCCTGGAGCACTCACATCTGATTTCGCTCAAGTCGTTCGTGAATGCGCCGCCGGAGCTGTATATGACGTCGCACTCGCCATATAGCGACCCGGATGGGAACCTCGAGGAGATTAGGCTCACGCATTTTGGAGGTCTCCGCGAGGACTTGTCGGCCGGGGAGGTGTTTTGGGCTGGGGATGTTCAGAGCAGGATATTCCTACCGAGCAGTGTTGCGAAGGCGCCCCTGCTGGTCCTGTTGCATGATGGTCCCGAAGGCTCTTGGAAGAACGAGTGGACGACGAATTGGAATCCGAATGGTGATACCACTTTTGCTTTACACTGCGCGTTGAGTTGTATCTGACGATTCGCAGTTTTCACAGCCAGTGGATTTGCTGTTCTGCAGGTCAACGTCGCTGGGAGCTCTGGGTACTCGCAAGGTATATCCCACTGTTGATGCCCTCTTTCGTGTCTCAATCAAGACGCTAGATTTTGCACATGTCGCCGGGAACAAGGCTATCTCAGACCTGAAGCAAGTCTTGAGCTATGTTCTCGAGGGCAAGTACGCCTCTCTCGTTGACTCAGGCCGGTTGTTCGCTCTAGGCTTTGGATATGGTGGTTATCTCGTCAACTGGATCAATGTTTGTCGACCACCACCAAGTGACTCTTTCATTCCTGACGCGACGTAGGGACATAACGAAGAATTTGGCTTCCGAGCAATGGTCACTGAGGCGGGCATATTCTCGACGTCTGGTGTGGCGTACGAGGTTGACGAGGTGTATCGGGTACGCATCGGTGATTTCGATCCGTCTTTCCAATGACCAATGGCCGTCGCACCAGATGGACTGGGTGTTCAACACTAGCTCAGAGGCTGATATTCGGTACGACTCTTTTTGAGGTCAAGAGTTCAGCTCCCGAGACTTGCTATAGGAACTACTGGAACCCCCAAAGTCGCATCGAACATTGGAAGACCCCTACTCTTGTTATTCATAGCGGCAGAGGTAGGAACTTGATGCGACATCTAGGAGTGACTAGTTGACTTATCTTTGACCGCAGACTATCGTGTACCCGAGAGCCAAGGTATCGCGACATATAATGCACTGCAAAGGTAAGACACATTGCTCATGCCAACGAGAGAGTTCTGATTTTGCTCTAGGCAAGGCATCCAGAGCCGGATGTTATATTTTCCTACGGAGGGACACCTCATTGAAGGAAAGGAAAATATCATGAAGTGGTACCATGAAGTTTTGCGCTTCCTTCATGACTTTTCGACGTAGCATATGCGTAGATACAGCGTCGACGTTTGGTGTTCGTAACTTGCGCCACACGTCAACCCGTCAACGTTCAAGCCCAAGGTCCAAGTTCACCACGCCTTGGCGGTCTTGCGCCATAATTGCTTATCAATTCGCCATCAGGCCGAGGCGATCGAATTTCAAAGGGAATTTCGAGTAGCCCCTCACCCAATCAAGCGCCAATGGTTATCTTGCTTATCCCATCGTTGTCTGTTTTCTTCCAACCGCTATGGAGGGTAACGCTGGTGGCGTCGCGTACGCGTCAGTCGCGACCACGTCCGCGGCGGCGGAAGCTCCGCTGCCGAGCAGAGGAACGAAGCGGAAGGAACACCCAGACACTACCAAACCGAAGACAATGCGGGCTTGTGACCGCTGTCGAAATAAAAAGACGAAGTGGGTTCCCAGTGTCCTACACGTCTTTGTCGCAGCTGAACGAGCTGTTTAGGTGCAACATGACATCGACAACGGCGCCCCTATCATGCAGTATATGCAGCTCGTTGTCTCTGGAGTGTACATTCGACCTGCCCCTAACCGAAAGCAGACAGAAGCGAGTGATGCGGGGCATCCAAGCTCAAGCGCCTGAACGGTGCGTCGTCCGAGGGTATAGCGTGGGTGGACGTTTGCTGATAGTGTCATGCAGAGGCTCCACGAGCCCACAGTCGGCGTCGCCTTCCACCAGTCCCGAGCCGAATGCCTCTCCAGTCCCGCAAGTGCATCCATCACCAGCGACCCACGCTCCGTCAATATTACCACCGCCACCCGTCCAGCAACCCGCACGACGTCCCAGTGTTACGCGTGAAGGTGCGTTGTACTTGATCGTCCAACCCAGTATCTGAACAGTCCCTCAGGCAAGACATCCATTTCCTACATCCTCCACTCAACGCCAACGTTACCCCTCGCGTCACTCGACGTCTTCATCCACAAACACGGACTAGCGATGCAGCGCGACTCCTCCGGGAACGGCCACATCCAAGTCACATATCAAGGAGCTCCGTCCGCGTCGCATCCCGAATCACTGCAGCAATGCCTGCGGAACCACTCTTGGCACAGTATTCTCGAATCCCTCGTCAAGGTTTACTTCACCCATGTCGCTCCTCTCTTTCCCATCATAACCCTCCCCGAACTTTTCGTTACATCTCCGCCACCGCCTCTTCTCCTACACAGTGTATGCGCGGTCGCTGCGTGCAGAGCTAGCTCATCACAGTATTCTGGTCTCCTTGGAGTGTTGTCCGCTGCGATTGGCGATATGCTGAAGAACGAAGAAGTATTATCCGACGTCAGCTTGACGAACGTCCAGATTCTTCTAATACTCAGTCTATGTGACGATTTACGGGCGACCTCGACGACCGTACATCCTTCGAATGTCGGAAGGGCTCGGCTAAGTGCTGCTATACGTATGGTAAGTCGTTGCCGGACGTGAATATCGGTGCCGTGGTTTACTAACACCCTCCAGGCGACAGATCTCGGTCTGAACAGCGATTCTTCTGAAGTTTCGCAGCGTGTTTGGTCGGTAGCTATGACCATAGACCAGTGGTACGTCGTCTTCGACGATTACGAATGACCAATCTCACGAACTCTGCTAGGTCCGCCGCCAAGTTTGGCCTAGCGCCTTTGACCCATGATCCAGGCGCCTGTCTCAAAGCTTCTCTCAACCCGCCAACCAAGGAATCTCTCCCACCTAGATCCCAACCGTTCAAGTTCATGGCGGCTTTGGTCCAACTTAGTGGTATTCTGAGGGATGTCTTGTTGAAGATTTACGGGACGGATGGCATTCGTAGCACCGAAAGTCACGAGTTGGAATGCATCAAGGATGAATTAGACCTTTGGAAGGAAAGTTTACCGACAGAGCTCAAGTTCACTGGGATTGAGTCAGACGACCAAGCAGGTCCGACTCTACTTCTGACTATGTCAAGCTCTCATCCTAACACTTTCCCCTCTTCTGTAGGTATCCTGCACCTTCTCCATACTTCGGTCACTTTCTTATTCTACCGATGTTTCATGCGACATAGCTTCATTGTACCAGGTACCATCAGCACCAGTGTGGATGTACCAGTGTGGACCAAGCTTCGAGCGGCGTCCAGTGACGCACTGGCCTGGGTGAGCGCACATGCACACATACTCGATGCGCCCTTCATGGTCTCGTACGCGATTGTGCTCTGCTCCTTGATACAGGTAAGGGTAATCTTTTTGCACGCCACTGTCAAGACACTAATCAGTGCCAGTATCACACCTGGGCACGACGAAAGGAATCCGAAGGAGTGTCGTCCTTACAGCAGTTGCAGAACACAGTCGACGCCTGGATGGTGTCGCTCCCTCCGGACTTCTTGGGATTGAAGCGGACTGTGGGTGCTCGAGCATTTGCAACCATTTTCGGCTGGTACTGATATCATCACGCCACAGGAATTCGAAGTGATTCAAGTCTTCCTTGCCGCTGTTCAGAGGGTTCATAAGCCAGGGTACTCGAGTTTCGAGAGCCAACGGGGCCTGAACCCCACTGTCGGCGTTCAAAACCAGGTCCCTACCTCCGCCGTTGGTTTCGCCTTTCTGTCAGATTGCTCCAGGCCGTCGGGAGGTATCCTGGTCATCACGGCCGAGAAGGCGAAGGAGATCAAGGACCTACCTCCAGGGACCATAGTGATCGGCAGCGCGACCGTCGATTCGTCAGATCCTACCCAACCGGTTGTCCATGTCGTTGGACAGATGGAACCGGAGGAGCTCACGCCACAACCACAACACGCATCCTCAGAGGCATATCTCGGGGATCCGAACGTGTTTTCAGACGTGAGTGGATTGCTCAATCGTGGGTACTCGTGCTCACTCTCTCTGGAAAGCTCCTGGCGTCTTTCAGTTTCCCGCAGGATGTCCTTTCATATGGGAACGGTACTTCATATTTGTATTCTGGTTTGTCCGCATAGCTATCTTTGTACATGTACCATACTTATAATTCGAGCAACGCGATGCGGTGACCACGCTGTAGTACTCATATAATCGGCACCTTCGCGGAAATCCACCGGGTGCGCTATCTCCATCTTCGACGAGACAAAGGCCCCTCCTGTCCACGGCACTCTACACAGAATTGTGCCCACCAGAGAGAACCACAGCCTTGACGCCATCAGACCAAGGCGGACTGTATAAGAAGGTTGGATGATCATGAGGAATATTGGCAGGCGCCAATCTATCACTGTAAACGTCTCAAGTAGTAGCAAGCATCCGACGGCTCAGTGTCATGTCAATGGAACTCGAAAATCAATCCGCGTGTTGAGGACTAGGGCCACGGTGCTTTTCGGCGTGACTGTCGTGGACTCTGGTTGCTCAGACCCGGCGGCGAAGCACGCGTCGCAACTTGAAGACTCAATCGATGGACATGTTGATGCCGATTCGCAATCACCATGGCGTTTGACGCTGACGAAGCTCCGAGGTCGACTTGACTCCTTCAATATTCGAATAGAAAGAACGCATACAACCCCGAGGTACAGTAGTGTAGTACGACAGTGGAGCATATCGCTAATTACAGCTAGTGCAGGGTATGAGGGGAGAGAGAGTGCAGGTCAAAACGTTGGGAAAGAAGAGGTTAAGGAACGTGAGATCAATTAAACTAAAGCTCGTGCAAGGGCTCGAGAGTCGGTGACTAATCCAGTTTCTTGACCTGCTCCTCGCACCACGTCCACAGCTTCTCACCCTCGCGCAGGTCCAGTGCTGAAGGACGAGGGGTCCCCTCCTTGGCCCAAGGGATAAAATACTGGGATCCCTATGAGTATGTTCCAAGCCGTGATATCATGCAGCCACTAACCTTTCCTGCAACAGCCGCACCGTTCGGAGTCGTACCGGCATAGAGCTGAGTTAAGGCGCCCATGGGGGCGGGATGGCAGAAGAGCTTAAACTGTCGGAGCGTCAGACTTCCGCCGTATAATCCGCCAGACAGGTAGGGAACGCACCATTATGCGTCTTTGCATGCTGGGCACATTACGTGCAAGTTGGGTACGAAGGTTGCCTGGGTATTGTCATGTCCAGCGGCGGCGGGGGTTGTGCAGAGTTGCGCACTCACCAGGATTCAAAGAAGCGGAAACGATGCCTTCGTTGCCATACCTGCGTTGAAGCTCGACCGCGTAGATCACAACACCCTGACGCCCGATGAGCAACACATTGAGTGGACGACGAAAAATGCCCCACCAGCTTGGATGCTGAATACAGGTCGTTGATTGATTGCTTGCGTCGCTCCGGGGTATCCTCTACGAAACGATAGTCGATTTTGGGAGCGCCTATCTGATGCCCTGCGAGAAATGGTGAGCCAAGAACTCGGTTCCGCGGAGAAGCCTACCGAGAGAGCTAGTGTTGATCACTCGTCCGCTGATCCCCTTGCCAGATTCGTTCTTGGCTGTCTGGATCAACAGAGGGAGCAAGAGTTTAGTCAAGTAGAAAGGACCTATGAGTAGAAGGGACTAGCATCAGCGACGTGAGTAGTGTAAGAATCAATATATTCTTACCCAACACGTTACAGCCAAACTGGAGGTCGCAGCCCTGCTCGGTTAGCTGTTCGATAGGCGGTACCATGACTCCCCTACAAAGACGGATGAGGCGATGACACCTCGAAAGAAGCCAGATTGCTTACGCATTGTTGAAAAGCACGTCAAGGCGCGTCTCTTTTCTGGAGGACGACGTGTCAGCCTACTGCACGGCGCTGGACTACAAAGCCGCTCACGCATTGAACTCTTGTGCGGCAGCACGAATGCTCTTCAAGTCGGCCAGATCAAGCTTTAGAAAGTGTGCGAGGCCTTTCCCTTTTGTCCCTGTCTCCTTCTCCAGCTCGTCGATTGCCTCCAGAGCCTTTGTCTCGTTGCGACAGCCGAGGTACACCCTTCCGTTCTTCTCAAGTAATGCCTTGAATAAAATGTCAGATGGCAGAAACTTGAAGCTTAAAAAGAGGTCAAATGACCTTGACCGTATAATAGCCGCAGCCTGAATTACCACCTGCAGCACGAAGAATTGAGCCGCAGTCGGGTTAGAAAGACAAGACCAGCAAACCAGTGACTATGAAGACCTTGCCGCTGAGGTCGGGGATGTCGCGCGCGGGGTCAAACTTGGACTTGCCAGGCCAGATAGTGCCGATGAAGTCGAAAAGGAAGCCCATGGTTGCAGTGAGTGCGGCGGAAAGATGCACATTGAACACGTCGTCTTATATAGACCACTTCGGGGACATCAACTTCTAATTCATTCCTTGTTCTTCGGCTCGGGCGAGATATCCGGAGTGGGTGACATGTACAACGGAGCGAAACACAAGGTGGGCTCGCGTCGTGATCAGGCTCCCCACATAAGCCTTTCGCAGGCCGACCCCGTGAAACGAGAGGCTGGGCGCGAAAGTCGACCCATTCCTCCTCGAGCGCGTCGGGTGTCCTGCGATGCGGGCCTCCAAACCAAGAACTGAATGCACTTGTCACCGGAACACCGTGCACGTTTCATTGGGTTGACAGGACGCATGCCGACAGCCCACGTATGCGCGGCACAGTCAAGCCGATCAACACTGAACAAGTGAGTAAGTGATCATCGGGTGTGGCGTTTCTGGAAGCGAAACGAGTGCATATACACTATCATACCGCCGAAATGACCCAGATGCATGGACAGGTCACAGGTAACGTACTGAAGTGATGCGAAGAGGGCGATGTTGACGAATATCTACATAATGATCCATATCATCCAATAACATTCTTATGTTATGGGGATCAGTATCAAGTATACCACTAATCGACTATCAAACCCTAAGTTCCACCAAGGCTTCAAAAGTTGAGATCATCACATCTCAATGAATTCAATACTTGTGTGAGGCACATATGGTGATTATTCTATGTAGAAGTAGATAATTAAATCGATGCGATAGTTCATCCAGAGAATTGCTCTTTCCATGCAGCTGGCAGACGATAGTGCGCGACGTTGAGGTGGAAGCGGCTGGAACGAGTGTGAGAAGCATGTCACACAATAGAGTGTAAGACACAAACATGTATCCTTGCTCGTACTCCTTGAACGCCTTCAGCGCAGCAGGACTGTCCTTCAAGATTGCGGCAGCACGCTTGGCGACCATGACCGCCTCATCTGAAACATCCTGAAGAATGTCCAGCGGATCCTTGTGGGAGACATGCGACATCATCTGGCAGTAATTGTGCTGTTCGCCGTCCATTTCCTCTTTGTAGTAGCTGTCACGCAAATTAGAACATCACTCGATACAAGGGAGGAGTGGATGATACCTCAGGACGTCGTTGAGGAAGTTGGTGAATATGAGAATCTCAGGAATTGCCTGAACGTAGTCCACCACATCGGGGTGGTCCTTCTTCGGGAAGCAGGCGTACGAGTAAAACCCGGAGATGCCTGTATGTCGAGTGAACAAGCCGCCTCTGTGTTATACAGCTGAACAGGCTTACCACTGAGGCTACGAACATAGTAGGGCCAGAGCTTTGCGTCGCTCTTTGTTGACGCATTCTTCGAGAGCGCACGAACCTCGAGGACGCTACCATCAATGAACGTACACGACGACATGATCATCGCATTGGCGACGTATGGCTCGTAGTGATCGTAGAGGCGGAGCATGAAGGTAGCATAGCAGTCGAGGACCGGATGAAGCTGGGGCCTCCGTCCGTAGAAGCGGGACTGGAACTCTGTGAGAGGTTGGAGAATGTCATCTGCGACATTGTCCATCCACTTCATGCCTCTATATAACGTTGCATTCAGTCTCAAGGAGCTATCATCTAGATGAGGACTACACTTACGCCGTGCATATAGCCATGATGATCTTCATGTCAAATTCGTGAGAAGGGTAGAAGAGCTGCAGAACAAGGTTTCAGTGGGCATAGTCGCCTGCGTGGCAAAGGACGAATATACCTCAGCGGCGGCAATGCCGACGTCGACACACTTCATGAAGCCGTCGACTGCAGGCCCAATATCCCAGGACTCAAGTTCCTGGACCACGGCCTTTGTCAGAACGGGATCCTGTGGGAACGGCGGCGGCTTGTAGTCGAGAGCGCGAATGAAAGAGGCGGCGATGCCCAGGATTCTTGGACCGTTCTCCATGTTGCTTGCCTGACCATTGGCCTTCGACGGCAGGACACCATGGTGATTGCCGTTGTAGACATCGTGTTCAGTACTACTAAGGAGGGTAGCGATAGCCATTGTCAGTTAGAGAACAGACTTTCGTTTCTTTCTCGAGACTTAGAGCGCAATTTATGTGTGCCGTTTGGTTGAATTGGCCCAGCCTCCGGCACTACCATTTCCATAATCGTCAAAATTTAAATAGACATACCTATTCGCGTCGCTGACCACTCAAGCGGTATGTCGGAAGTAATCATACAGGGCAGACCGTGATGGTATTGAGTGATCCTGAAGGGACTCATAAGGGTCCGTGCGTGCCGAGAATCAATGGATGAATGATCGATCGATAGTGTACAGCAGGGTCACAAACGCGTCGAGTCTTGCACCGATGTTTACGTACATTTAGTAGCACCCATCAGACCGGATGATGGTCGATCCAGTTCTCGTTGCCACGCTCAGTGTTTGGCCGTGCAGACTTCTGCGCCTTGGTGATTGTGGGACCCGTTTCACGTTGGTTACACGTCGATGATGAGTAGTGCCCTTCTGTACTCTAACGTTCGGCGATCAGGAATTGGTCTGTGCCGAGTATGAATAAATGAACGAATAAAGGCCGTGAGCGCTGGAACTAAGACGTTACGAACTGCTTGATGGGAGACCAAAGGGTTACAACGTTCCCGGTTTTGGACAGCCTCGCGAGCCGAGCGGAATTTTAACCAATGAATGAAGGCCGTGAGCAGCTAAGACGTTGAAAACAGCTTGATGGGAAACCATAGGGGGACAACGTTCGCGACTGCGGGCAGCCTCGCGAACCGAGCGATAATGTTCATCTCCATACAGCTGTGACGCGATCCTCGCCGCTCGCTTGAGACCCGGAAGCTACTCGCGGAATTTCCATCTTCCCGTTTGTTACGGTAAATGCCCGGTGAGCCCAAACACAGTGGCGCATTGACAGTTGGGCTCGGCGACAGTCGCTACCTAAGTTGTGTATGCGCAACAGGGCAGGCCCTGTAGTATCTCCGCGCTCATCTTCTCAAGTGAAACTTACAGGAGGACCCCATCTCATAAGACAGATGTTTATATCGACAGTATCGTAAGTAGCTGTCTAATTAGCATAGGCGTAGCACGGCAGGCTGTGAATCTCCGCGTTCATTTCACAGTGAAACTTACAGTAAGACCCGTGGTACGTATCATCTCAGAATTTGACGTTTGTATCGAGGTGCCATCCTCTACTCGTACGTACCTCCCTACCTGCCTGGGAAATGTTCACAAAGTGTGTAGGGCACATAATGACAGGGAATCTGGGTGTAAATAATCTATTTCAGAATCTAAAGGCCGCACATTGATAATATCTACAGAAAGATGCTTGTCTATCAAGTTGTATGTTCAAAGATGACCCTGTCTAGTGCCAATGCCTACTTCTCCTTCGCTGCAGGCAGTAGAACATTCAGATCTTTCTCGCAAGCATCCCATGCCTGCTTGAGCACCTCCGCTCGATTGGCTGAGCGTGGCTCAAAGACAGCTGGGAACTCGAAAGGCGCATTCGAAAACTAACAGAGCCGTAAGAAGTTGCAACAGCGACGTATAAGATAGGATGCGCACCTCGCCGCTAAAAGCAGCATCGCTGTCATCGTATACAAAGGGCTTCCCCGTCTTCAGGTCTGGCTCCTCGGACTTGCGAATGTTGAAGGCCCAAAGCATCATTGCAATATTAACCCAGAGGGACCGTTCAGCGAACGGAGCACCTGGGCACACTGCAAGTAGCTCAGTTGGTGCTCTCACGTGAATCGAGAGAAGTCGTACCGCGTCTTCCAAAGCCAAAGGCGCTCGTCTCGTAGTTTGGCTTCAACTCGCCTTTGTCATTCAGGAATCGCTCCGGATGGAACCTGTCGTGATCATTGAACTGCTTTGGGTCGTGCTCAATAGCCCTATGCGCCCGTCAGTGCTGCACGACATCGGTAGAGCGAACTGACCATGCGACAGCGAAGATGATGCTACCTTCCGGAATAAAGTACTCCTGGCCTTGGTATTTGACGACATCGTCGGCGGTGGACCGATGCGGGACGCCAAAGCGGGCTGACACTACAGTCAGATCTGAGTCGCTAGCGAGAAGGGCGGCAATCTTACCTGCGGGCCGCCACCTGAGGGTCTCTGCATTGCCATTTTTGTCAGTTCCTGAGCGAACGTGAGAGTAGAGGGCTACTCACCGCGTACAATCGCCTCTACATACTGGAGACGCGGCCTATCTTGGAACGTAGGGAGTCGGTCTGACCCGACAACGGCGTCGATCTCCATCTGCGCACGAGGAATCCATTCGGGATACAGAATGCATGCGAGGACAAAAGTGTGCAGGGAAAGAGCAGTCTACTCAAGTTGTGAACGATTTAGAATCAAAAAAGCCCGAAGAGCGCGTACGGTTTCAATAGCAGCCTGCGGAAGTCATAACAATGGTAAGAAAGAAGCACACTGAACGATACAGTCCGCTTACCCCGGTGAACTGATTCATCAAGTGAGCTTGATTACCTTCAGGTTTGTCTTCGTTTGCAAAAGTCGCCGCCCACCTTCGTCCAAATACTCAGCTCAGCAGCCCAAGGAGATCACCAATGGATCACGTACGTGTTCATACCAGACGCTTTACCGGAGACGGCTTCCTTGATCAGCTTTGCATAAAGAGCATCTTCTCGCTTGCGATAGGCTTGTGCGCGCTTTCGCCAAGGCTTAGGTCCAGGGATAGCATCGAGGAATGGCAAAACATTGATGATACTGGCGGAAGGGGTGCAGAGGCTGACGAACTCGGCTATGCACTGCACGAAGAAAAGCGAGGTACGTTCAGCCACTCATCGACGACAACAACAGACAACTGTACTCGCCTCTATGACCTCCTTGAATTCGGGTTCGTCACCCGTCGGGCAGTGCAGTCCAAAAGCAGCCGAAAGCACCATGCTTGCTGAAACTCTGTTGGTGGAATGAGCAATTGTAGTTGACGGTACGGAGAGAAAATCTCGCCTGTTCATGTGTTGATACCAACGCTTGCCGCCATCCTCAAGAAGGTTGACGACATTCAGCGTGGCCTCAAATTCTTGCAAGGGGTCCGTCTTTCCAGCCCGCACTGCCGACATGAGGCCAGCAGTCAGTTTGCGACCGATGAAGTGGTTTTCGTTTTGTTCGCAAACGCCCCAGTAAGCCTGAGTAGGGTCGACGTGATGACGCTAGAAACGGAATCAATGGGTGAGGAACTCTTTCACTGTCTCGAAAGAGTGGGACGCACAATGTAAGGCACGATGGGACGAGATGAGAACTTTGTCGCCCGCTTCTCCAAGATCTCCTTCGCAATAGCCATGTCACCTATCACGATTACGGGCTAGATCTCGTTAGTGAGAAGCGGGTAAGCAAAAGATAGAGCGAGCTTACGAATCCCGCCAGGTTCAACGAAACCAAACCACCATATTCTTCAGTGAGCTTCCTGAAGTACGAAGCCAAGTGCTAAAAGATTCATGTAGTTAGACCCAACAATATGGCTACTAAGTGAATAAAGTGCGCACTTCGCCAGGAACCTGTAAGACATTGCCGAGGAGAGGCAAACCAGGCGGTCCAGGCGGCCCTTTGTGTAGTGACTTTTTCTGTGAGCGGAGAAGATAGTACACTCCAGCGCCCACTACGAGTGCGGCCAGTGGAGCAATTTGCTGAGGCTGAATAACATCCATCTGAGTGACGGTAGGGAAAGATGACGAGGGAAGAGGGATGTAGATGTGACAAAGCGTGAGTTGAGGATAAAGATACCAAGGGTTTCAGGCGCCTAGGTAGGTATGTGGAGTACGGCAAGTCGACGCACGGCGGATCCATTGGGGAACGACCATTTGAGGAAATCCTGCGGTCAGCGGGCATGGTGGCTGTCCGGAGCTCGTTCGGATCCGTCAAAGCTCTTTCGTCTCCGTACAAGCTCGCTCGGATCCGGCCCAAGCTGCACGGAGGAGTTCAAGGAAAAGTTTCAGTTTGATCAGAGCTCGCTAAAGCCCATCGAACCTGACATCCCGGATTGATACTAGATCTCACCTAACGCAGAACGTCCACTCTCACGAGCAAATCAAACACGGACTGTTCGCCCGCGCATCGCGGTTATCTCCATCAAGCATCGCCAATCTAACATATCAAAGGCCGATCCCTGTGACATGCGGGGATCTGTCAACTTACGAACACTCACCGCCGCCGTGCACGGTGGAGGCAACGAAAGTGGAGGTCGTGTCTGGAACAGATATGTTATGACATAAGTGCACTGCGTGTACAATGTCCCGAAGTTCACGGAGCGGTCCACCAATCACTAGTCGAACGAACTTGAGCGCTCGAAGTGTTTATCAGTGACAAAAGTCGAAGAGTGAATAAATGTCATACCGGAGGATAATGCGGGCGTTCATAGTTCCAGCTGTGCGACAAATGAAGCAAGATAATGGAAGTCAAGGGATCCCGGGCGTTCTGTCGTTCCTTGTGGCGCAAGTGGAATGACTGGCGGTGGGCGTTATGGAGCAGACGTGCCTTGGGTACAAGCCCGTTTGGAATTCACAAATAATGCCTACCAGACATGCTGCGTTCGAGTTTTGGATATGCCAGATCCTTCCATTTATTCCCTTTTTGCGCTGATTATAGAAATGGGGCATAGAAATGGTGATACGCATTGATTGCTACACCGTATACCACAGGCAGGCAGGTTATATGGATTTCGGGCGTTCTGTCGTTCCTTGTGCCGCAAATAGAATGAAAATGCTCAGTGGGCGTTTTGGAGCAGCCGTGTCCTGGATACAAGCCCGTCTGAAATCCACGAAGTATGCCCACCAGATATTCTGGGTTCGAGTTCCGGAGCCACCTGAGTATCCGAGGCACATAGCCACTGCCCGCCGAGCCGCCGTTCCGTCGATGCCGAGCAGGTCCTAAACACCGCATCAGAGACAGAACTTTGCAGAAACGAATATCGCACCCTGTAGAAACATAGAGTCAGGAAGCAGACAGGTCGTAGCTCAGGACTGCAGAAGAGACAGCCAGACAGACAGCCCTCATGAGATACCAAAGCATTCCAGTCTGTCCAGAAGAAGAGCAGGTCTTAGAAGATGATACTAGCGAGCTAAGAAGATCGCATCGTTTCCTAGTTCGTCCTCTTCCTCGGCTGTGGTTCTTGTCATATTGCGCTCGCCAGGATTCAGGTGACATGATAGCTATATCGGCGGCTTCTTCCGCAAGTTTTGAGGATGCCTTGATGCTTGGAAAGTGCGATGGTAGAGGAAAAAGTAGAAGAACGAACAAGACAAACAATCAGAAACCAAACTTGAGGCTGATCGCATGGGCGCTTCCTTCCTGGCATGTTCTGGATTCAATTGAAGATGAAATGCGACTGCTTTTGTGCTCAAGATGCGCGGAACTTACACGGCGGACGAGAAGAAAACATTTGTCCAAACCATGGACAAATGTTGTCCAAAAAACAGATTCAGAGATCTTTGCCTGCCGACTCAGCCGCACGCGGCACGCCATACATATTAGCGTCTGGTGATCTTCATTGGTGGTGCCGGCACGGCGGCATCATGCGTGAGAACATCGGAGTTTGAACTGATACAGCACCAGACTGCCAATGCCACTCACTCTCTGTAATTCGCGCCGGACGTCCACCATGGCAGTGGCTTGCCCTAGTTTCGGGCCTCGACAAGAGCAACGGCGACGAACGGGACCACCAGCGCGACGAGCGCCACGACCAGCAGCGTAACTGCGACCATAATGGGCTCAACGACGAGTACAACACGACAAGCGTGACCGCGACCAGCAGGGCGACGAGGACGACTGCGACGAGGACGACCAGCACCAACGAGGAGCATGACACGTCGAGCGTAACGAGCTCGAGCACAGCGAGAGCTTCCTCACGTCATCGACGCGGCAACAACGTATGTCACAAACACCCGCCCCCCGCATCTACTTCGCCGACGAGCAACGACGCCAGACCATGCCGACCAGGTGGCAGCTTCGGCGACGCGGGATAGGATTGTACGTCTTTTTTTTTTTCGATGCATCCACAATTTTTGACGCGATATTCAGCCAGCAGTTTGATTTCTCTTCTTTCCGACTACGCTCATCTCCATCTCTGTCTGCGCCTTCTCGCCTCACTGTACTCATCGCATGGATAAGAAAACTGTATATACCATTGCTGTGCTAGTGCCTAGCCTCAAATCTACCTGGTTCGCTCTAAATGTTCCTCGTTTCCTAGACGTACATACGGTCGCTGCACCATCCTCAAGAAGACAAAGACTTGGGCATCGGGAGCAAGATAGATAGATCCTTCTCCGATTCCTGCCACTCGTCCCTCGCGATCGCTGCATGCCGCTCGCTCCGCGGCTTGAAGACAGCAGGGAATGGCTTCGGCGCCGTCCCGAACTAAGAAGCAGAGCCCAACTTCAGTTGTCAATCGTCTACACGGCTTAATCAAGGCTTACATCTGGAATATGCGCGGAGTCATCCGAGACATAGCGGTACCCGGGAGTGCGCTGGATGTCAAACGTCCAGAGCCACAGTGCGACGTTGATCCAAAGCGAACGCTCCGCGAAGGGAGAACCTGGGCACACTTTAGGAGATGCACATGTTAGTCGATCTTTCAGATATGACGAGGGAGACAATAACTTACCACGACGACCCCAGCCGAATGCTGTCGTAGAGTAATCACCCTTCAACTTGCCGTCCGCGTCAAGCCAGCGGCCCGGGTTGAACGTGTCAGGGTCTGGGTAGGTGACCGGGTCGTGTTCAATGATCCTGAAGGAGAAGATTAGCGCTACGTAGGTCAGGGGATCCTCAGTACCAACCAGGGTACGCCAATGATGGTGGTATCCTTCGGGATGAAGTACTCTTTGCCTTTATACTCGACGACATCATCCTCCGTGGTCTTGTGAGGAATTCCGAACCTTGCAGCCGGACGCCATCGGAGTACCTCTGTGGTATCATTCAGTAAGCGGAGGGCGAAACGAGGGCAGTGAACTGTGAAGCAGACCTCGACAGATGGCCTCAATGTAGGGCATCTTTTCCCGGTCATCAAAATTGGGGAGACGATCAGAGCCGACGACCTCATTGAGTTGCTGGTGAGCCTTTTTGATCCAGTCAGGATGACACATGCATGCCAGGACAAAGACTGAGAGCCCGGTGGCGGTCTAGAAAGCCGATGGATCAATACGAGTCATCATGCGCCTATATTGGAAGAGATTGAGAACGAACCGAGTGTGCAGCAGCCTGAGAAGTCGGGTACATGAGCAATGGAACGAGTTTTATCAAAGGCAAATGAGACGGACCACAGCGAAGAGATTGATAAGTTCACGGTGATCACCGTGGGCGTTATCTTTACCAGCGAAGTACTGTGCCCAACTAGCGTACTAGGTCAGTGACGAGGTGAACATGATGGTCAAGAACACTGACTTCTCAATGTTAGAGTTCTTCCCTTCGATCGCGTCACTAGCCAGCTTCGCGTAAACGGTTTCTTCCCGCGACCTAAACTCAGCACCTCGCTTGCGCCACGGCATTGGTCCCGGGATAAGGTCGAGGAAGGGGAAAACATTGATGATGGAAGCGGCCTGCAGAGGGAGATGTTGAGTGCCCTTCTTTGATGCTCGAAGATACAATGCTCACATTGGAAATCGATAACCCAAACTGATCATTCAGCTGAAGAGACGGATATCAGCAAGAGGACAATACACGCATGGCGGGGATAGACTGACATCAACAATGTCTTGCATAGTCTGCTCTTTTCCGGTGGGAAAACGAACGCCGAACATGGCCGATGCGATAATACTCGTAGCAAACCTGGAGGCTCGGTCAGCCGAAGTAACAAAGACGCATCACAATGTCTCTATACCTGTCAATATGGTGGTACCAACTGCTCTTGACTGTCAGGAAACTGGCAGCTGGACCTTGGATAATAGAACTCACCCTTCGGGTTCATCCAAGATGTGCTGAAGCGTCAGCATGCTTTCGTAGCGGTGAAGAGCATGCGAACGTCCGGCTCGAACACCAGCCATGACTTGGTTTGTAAGCTTTCGACCTAGACGGAACGTCTCGCCTGGGTTCTGAAAGCCCCAGTATCTGGAAGGCGCATTGTGAGTTGAGTTAAACGTACTGCTCGTCAAAAGTAGACGCACTTCGAGTCGGGATCGACGTATTTGGCCTGAAGATGGAGACGGCGGTGAGAAATCAGACATTTCAGGAAGGGTCGGGCTACACACCATGTATGGTTCAACTGGGCGTCCTGAGTACTTGGCGGACCGCTTGTCCATAAGCTCACGGGCTAGGGCGCCATCGCCAATGACGATGACCGTCTGCAGGCAAGTCAGACGACAACGATGTCGCATACTAGTTTGAAGCACGCACATTGCCGAGAAGGTTAAGCGACACCATGCCACCGTACTGTTTGTGCAGCTCGCGGAAGTAAGTTGCGAGGTGCTACATTTCTCAGAAGGTAAGTTGGCGTTCTACGTGACTTGTTGTTTCTCGACGCACCCCTGTGGGCACCTGGAGAACATTCCCAAGGATTAGTAGTCCGGGCGGTCCAGGAGGGAGCTTGCCATTCAAGCGCCTCGCAAGGAGCAGCACATGAGCAGCGAGCGCGACAATGAGGGAGCCAATGACGAGGTATAGAGATTGCATGGCGTTGAAGAATTCTAGAAGAGGGACCTATGGGGGGTTTCTTGCTCTTGCGAGGTCGACGTTTGACTTCGTGAGTGATCCGCTGCCTTTACGAATCTTCTGAACTTGACATCAGTGCATCAGTACTATACCCCTAGAAATGGAGTAGTTTCGCTTACCCAAATCTGAAAGGGAATACGTAGACAAACTCCCTTTTCTGGTGGATGTATGGTGAGATGTATAACGCTCACCCGAAGAAAGGGTACCCGATTGTAGTGGCGGAGGCGAAAGTCAGGTAAGCGAGACTAGGAATGGATTCTGTTCATTCCCGGGAAAGGCGGATCCGCCCCAGAAACCTGACTTGACTTGGGTGTGAGTCGGCTGCCAAAATTGGGCACCCTCATCCAATTATGGACTTACATACAATGACAACATCGATGTGATGGTTCGGACGCAAATAGGACGCCCGAGTGATGCATGCCAGTGCCTGCCAGTGCATGCCCCTGCGTCCGGCGATCCTGGAGGATCGGTGTCGCGTATCTCTTGGTTGATTGATTGATTGTTACTCAATCAACATTCTCACTCGCCCTGCACTCGCCAGATTAGGTTGTTGAATAGGGCTGACATAGGTTCGCTCGTTTCAAGTGGTTGAGATCGTTTTCGTCCAGTTTCCGTTGAATGTGGGACACTCTCGGGTGCGGTTCTCTCGGGCGGTGCAGCGGCAGACTTGCACCGTATCAAATGACAAAGATCATCTAGAGCTCGAAACGATCAAGAACGGTGACCATTCCGGAAGGGTTTGTGGATAAAAATCGACGACATGAAGTAAATATTCAGAGGCCGCTCAATATTCGACGTGAGTCTCAAGTTGGCATAAAATTGTGCACCCCCACCTACCCGTATCATCTTCCACTCACATAGCGCATCGACAGTCATGGGGGACACGATACTACCTGCTGGCGTCTTTGACATCGATCCCTTTGTGACCCCCATAATCAGTGTGCTAGGCTTTGTCCTCGACAAACCCATCGATCCCGTCAAGGTCGAACATGCCTGGACGAAGTTGCTCACTGCGTGGCCTCTTCTCGTTTCCCGGTTGAGGCGAGGTCAGAAGGTAAGGAGAACAATGCTTTAGTGCACGCCACAACTTTTCTCATCGAATTGCAGACAAATCAGTGGCAGTACCACATCCCAAGCGAGCCCTCCATCTCGGGAAGCTTCTCTTCCCTTCACATACCTGACTCGCTCCGCTCTCATTACCCATACTCGACTCCGAGCGACTCCATATCGATCACTCTTCAGGATCCAGACCCTCGCCACCTCTTCTATCCACACGGACCAACATCAGTCGATGAGTTGCTCACGACCGATAGACCCATGTGCTACCTCCACGTCACGACATTCAACGACGGTGCTCTGGTTGCACTGATGGTTCCCCACATTCTCACAGACGGATATGGTGGTGTGACTATCATCAACAACCTCTGTACTATCCTGAAGACCGGTGAAGTCCCGCCTCCCCTGAACTATACCGATCCCTTCGTGAACTTTGTTCCGAAGGCACACGAGGATGTCCCGGCCCCGCCGTCCTGGCACATTCTCTCAAAGCTGGGAGGGCTTGCTCTGTACGCTCGGTCTTGGTGGGCGTCTTGGCGTCCCGAACAGTGGGAGTGGCGGGAGGTCTATTTCCCCCGCTCAGAGGTCAAGCGTCTCAAAGACGAAGCAATGATGGATATTCAAAGTCAGCATGGTGATAAGACGAACCTCTTCGTGTCTACCAGCGATGCCGTCCTTGCGTTCCTTCTCAAGGTTTGTCCATGTTGAATTCTCTCTATTGATCCTGGCTGAATCCTGTGTTCAGTGCGCGCACGCTTCAGAACGGTCGAATGCGCCTTTCAATTTGCTGTACACCGTGACGATGCCCACGGCCGCCACCAAGCCGTACTTGCGCAATACCACCAGCCTCCTCGTCACTCCTACCGTTGCTGTCTCAACCATGGCGGCATCGTCCCTAGGAGATATTGCGCTGATGATACGCGGTATGCTTGCATCACAGGCCAACATCGGCGCCTTCGTGCCATGGTGCGCTGGCAATTAGCACACCAGGGTGAGCCGAAATATTCTTCGATCCTACCGCGGCAAAGTCATCATGGCGACGAATGTGCGGGAGTTCAAAGGCATGAACATGGATTTCTCAGGCGCTTTACCCGACGAGGAGAAAGGTAGTCGGGTCAAGTGTGTTCATGTACCACGCTTGGAAGGTGTTCAACCAAATGGGACACATAACACGATGGGTCTCATGGGTGACGACGAGAATGGCGGAATGTGGACCTATGCGCACCTGCCGCGGTCCGTCTGGGAGGATAAGAATGGGTTTGGTAGGTACACTCTATCTAGATGATTTAGTTTAGGCTATCTGTTTGATATATCACCATCTATGCTGCACCTTGTGTCTCCCGAATATATTGTATTTACCAGTCTTGCTGATGCAGCGTGCATAAACCCGTCACATTTGCTCTTCGAGTCCGAGTAGCCGGTGTCGTCCGAGCGTGTCTATCCGCTTCCTATTCGGCGTGAAATGACAGCTCCTCTCCTGTGTGGCAGACCTACCAACACATTTCGCCGACCGTCCTCGATTTATGCATGTTCACATCGATGTACAACCTGTTCCAACCGTCGAGGGAGACGCCAATCTGAGATGACTTCGCCGAGCATCCCCTGAACAGATACTAGCGGCATGGCTATCTGATACAGGCAGATCTGACGGCATCATGGAAGCCCGAGAGTAGTTCGTTCTATTCATACACCCGACTTGTGCGAGTGATGACAGTCGTGGGTAGAGCGCTGAGTCCTGACCCTGAGTAAGAATCGCCCCTCTGGTTGATTCCATCATGAGCCGAAGACGGACACTTGGAACTGTGGGCCATAAAAAGCAAATGGTGTCAGGATATTGGCCGAGCAACTCAACCAACTCACCATGATTGTCGCGCAATACAACCCCGGGGACAAGCATCTCACTCTGAAGGATGACTATCCTGTGCCGTCTCCTCCGCCAGGAAAGGTGCTCTTGAAGGTCGCAGCCTGTGGAGTGTGCCATTCCGATATTGGATTCATTGACGGGAGCGTCTTGCCGCATCCTCTCGTCCTTGGCCACGAGATTGCCGGCTACGTCGCCCAGTGAGCGCTCTGTTCCCTTTGCACTGCATTTCTTGGGGAGCTGACTCGTGTCCAGGACTGGCGAAGGCGTAGACTCGTCGATAAAGATAGATACGCTCTATGCTGTCCTTGCTATTCATCCAGCATCTCAGTCTCATGGCGGTTTCCCTGCCCTGTTTGACTCACCGGGAGCCGCGTACGATGGTGGTTTCGCGGAGTATGTCGTCGTCCACCAGGATCAGCTTGTGCCTGTCGTGCGTAACTGCCTCGCAGTGATTTGTATCTTGCAGCTCATACTCGATTGTAGCCTGCCGGCGTATCCGCGGAATTGGCCGCTGTTGCTGCTGACGCGGGTATCAACGCGTACAAATTCGTCGTTCGCAGTGCTAAGGCATGTATCGCTTCGTATGACACTCGTTTCGATCCTCTTATCATGGCTCCAGGTCGACGGCACTCAGAAGCGGACTGTACTCGTTATTGGTGTGGGTGGACTTGGGCATCAGGCCGTCCAGATAGCGGCACATCTCGGTGCAACTGGTATGTACACATCTTGTTGTCTTCACTCTTCGCCCTGGTATTCATTGAAATGTTCTAGTTTACGCATGCGACCCCAAGCCTGAAGCTCGCGAGCTTGCACTGAAACTAGGTGCCGTCAAGGCCTTCACCCCTGGCGAGCTTGAAGCAGAGGTAGCGGGCGGTTTCGCCGCTGACGTTGCGATGGACTTTGTCGCTCGCAAATCAAGTAGGTTACATTCATTTCTCCTGTCAATGTTGACTAAATGATGTGTGCAGCCTTCGAGGCGGCCAAGGCGGCGCTACGCAAGAAAGGTCTCGCTTTCCCAGCTAATCCTATCCTCGTTGTGGTGAGCCTTGAACTTCCTTGTACTGTAGAGCTCCAGATCCTACCCTTAAAGTAGGCTGGGATGACGAGCGAGATGCTTGAGTTCTCGACGATGGACACGCTCACCTATAACTTGACTAGTACGTTTCCAAACCGTTTGAGGTTGACACTTTTGAAAGTTGACATCGAATGTACTAGTCTGCACTCCTCAATATGGCTCTCGGCAAGACCTCGAAGCTATTCTTGACTTGTACGCCAAGGTATGTGCTATGTTTGCGATGGTGTGACCCATTCTCATCTACGACTACACAGGGCGCTGTTACTCCCGAAGTCTCGTTCGAGTCTCTCAATAATATCAACAAGGTCCTTGACGACTTGCGGAGCGGCACTGTTCTAGGCAGAAAGGTCGTCATTCCGGCTGCGTAGTATTGTACTCTTGCATTTCCATTTGAATTTGATTCTATTGCCGCCCTATACTTGCTGTAATCATAGCTTGACCACGGGCACGAACTTGATGACAACCCTTGAGCTTGAGGATGTTCATCACCAACGACAAACACCATCAATGCGACGGTGACAACAACTACTAACTCGAATGACGACGAGAGTACAACGGACCTGGCCTGCAAATGCAAATGCAGTCACTGGAACGACCACAGCGACACGGAGGGATACAACTTGAACCTGAGGTCAAGTACAGGTAAGCCTAACTTTGGGCTCTGAGTCAGATGGGGCCCCCAATCTCGTTCGTCTTCGAGTCGTTTTGATGTGCTACCATCTTCATGTGCTACGACTTTCAAGCCTCGTATAAACTCATATGTTCTATTGCTTTCTCCGTCCCGCGTGACCGCGTTCAAGTTTTCAGGGTACTCTATGTGGTTCAAAGCGGATTACGTTACAAGTGTAAGTCTATGGTCACAGTGCTTCCAAAAGCAGAGGTACTTCCCCTCCCTTGACGGGCTTGCCTGAAACCTGTGATACATGCAATCAGACATAGCTAGTGCACTGAGGAAGACAACTATCATACCTTTGGAATCGAAACGCCGTGAAATTCGCGCTCAATCGACACGCCAGGCACAGGGCGGATACGGAATCCTTGAAGGAGGTCGCAAATGAAGGTATGGAGCTCCAGCACCGCGATACGCCACCTATGTTGAAGAGATTATTAGACGACGTAAGACGCGCAAGATCACGGTGACTAACCCAGGACAAGTTCGGTCTGGTAAAGTAGAACTTTGTAAGTAGATGAATGGTGGTAGCGGAGATAAATGACTTACTTCCAGCAATAAAGTTTAGCACCGATCCATACACCACCCCAGGCGTCCTCACAAGCGGGACGGCATCCTGCTCTGAGAGCCACCGATCCGGATTGAACATGTCTGCGTCCTCGCCCCACACATCCTTGCGCCGATTGGACGAAGCTATGTCGATGATGACAACCGTGCCCTTGCTCACAGAGATCTCGGAGCGTATCTTTCCATCCAGGCAGTGCATAGGTTCACTGAGTGGAAGAACATCATCTGCACCGTTGGTCCGGAACGTTTGGCCAAGTGCAGGGTTCAATCGCATCGATTCCTGTACATAGATAGACGTGAGCCTCAGGCAGTGTAAGATACAGAGACAGACGAGTCGCACCTTGAGAACGGCGTTGAGGTAAGGCATTGCCTCGTAGTCTTCTTGCGTGAACTCAACACCGTCACCCCCAATCTCAGCCTGTTTGGCTATAATCTCCTGTCGAAGGCGCTCTTGGACGTGGGGATAGCACGCCATGTCGTTCACAAACATAGATAGCGTGGTGGATACGGTATCGTGGCCAGCGAACGCGACCATGCTGAGCAATAGGTCAGTAGGAGCTTGAAAGCAATGCTCAGTAAGGAGGACGCACCCAATCTGAGCGCGAATCTCCTCCTCGGACAATGTATATTTCCCGTTGCCTTTGCTTGCATTTTCTGGGAGAGTGATCAATAAGGACAACAATGACACTGAGATGAATAGCATACCCAAGAGGGTGAGTAGATCGTTTCCGGATCCGAGATCACCCTGCTGCTCCCTTGTCTTGCGGATTGACTCGCTGAACCTAGCAAGTTTCTTCGAAGTCCCGATCATTGAACGGAGAAAGCTGAAGTCGACGAGAGCAATTCCGAGCAAACTGGGATATATACCAGCGGTAGCGGTCTCGCGAAGGAAATAACGGAAAGGCGTCGTTTTGCCGATACAATCCTCACTATGTAGAAGTGGTAAGCTTTAGTGGAGCCTGAACCAACCGAATAAACGCACAGCATAGAATCAAAGGTGTGAAGAACATCGTGACACTTCTCCGGCTCATCGATGCTATTGAGCTCGACCCCAAAGGCGGCCATGCTCAAGGAGTCGAGCGCGCAACGCCGCGCCCAATCAAGCATGTCGACTTGAGTTGGAGAGCCAGGGTTCTTGAGGCAAACTTTGCGCAAGGCATTCCGTGTCTATGGAGCAATGTAAATGAAGTACAATAAACAGAGAGGGTGACATACATTGCGCGACACAATATGGACAGGTTCAATCATAGCGCGAACCCCAGCCGGCGTCAGAGCTTGTGCGATGACTCTTCGCTGCCTAAGATGGTCTGCACCACCGACAGCAGCGATGCCTGGCCCAAAAAGCGACTTGAAGGAGTCAAGGTTACGCGAGCTCAAGTCCCATTGTCCAGTGGATGAGCCAAACATGTGCCGCAGGGCAACAGGATCAGATACGAGGAGAACATGGCGTCGAACGGCGAGCACGCCGTGGAGTTTGACGATGCCGCCATAAGCTTTGGACCAAACACGAGCTATCTCGTCACTCGGGGAGTTTGCAAGCGTGTTCATGTTACCTGCACCGTGACGTTAGAAGATGGCGGACTGAGAAAGTGAGTTAGGTGTACCGACGATGAGTGAATCGCTTTCTGGACCGGGAACAAAAGCAACGTCGTCCGAGCGGGTACTGCTGCCCATGAGCCAGTACAAAGCCAGAAGTGTAGCTGCAGCAATTGCCACCCAGATTGAGACCGTCATCAGAGTGATACCAAGTTAGCAAGTTGAGCACAAGTCGGTGTCGGAGGGAAGGGATGAAGTATGACAGAACCATTCCCAAGGTCTAACAGACACTCACTTTCACGTGATGTCTGCCGGCATGCGCTACGTAGACTAGTAGTAGTACCATGTTTCGTGCCGACAGATGTAACGAATGTCGGTGCTCCATTCGGGTCGCATCCGTCGTAGACCCGAACTAAGCCTCCCACAACCTCCCACCCCGCGCCCACCGGAGCGACATATCAATCAATCCATCAACAAATACACTTCACGAACCCTCCAGGATCGCCGGACAATTTGTGTTCCCAGTGTTCTTGTCGATCCAGGTTGATCTATGACATATGTCTGACAGTATGGGGGTAGATGGGGTACCCTATCAATACATCAACGGAGGCAAAAACCTCGAGACGGCAAACAGACGGCAAATACAAACTCAGCATCTCTTCATCCCCATTGACACAATTCCGAACAAAGTGGATTACCGCACCTGATTCGCGCCCACAAAGGGTCACGGTTCGCGCTCGCTATATGATCATCAAACTAGTACTGTGATCCTGATCTGACGGATGGGATTCATGGGGATTATACTAACGTGAATCGAAACCTTATTGCCTCCAAGTTGAGAAAGGAAGTTGAGTAACGTGAAAAGGAATGCACGTTTAGCGGGCGTGAAACGAGAACAAGTACTTATTCAACCAATGTTCAAGAAGCAAGATGGTTACTTGTGATAGACATGTTCCTTATTCTATAGTATGCTATACAGTTGAGGTGTCCGACAAGGATCTGGAGTCCCAGTATACTAAGCCTTCAACCCGTGACAAGCGACAAAGATGACTCTGAGCCCGGGATCATTGAAGGTGCCAAGCCCACATCTGCAGGGCATGGAGATACGTAGTGAGCTTGACTTGGAATATAGACATCGAATACGCGAACGCCGAAGAGACGGCGCCGACTCATGCGGTTTCTGAACCTAAACATAAGTTGACAGTGTTCAACGCAGAAGATCCAAAAAGAAACACTGAATCTTCCGAGTGCAACGGATGAGGCACTGGCCTCGTCGACGAGGATGAAGTGGTGCAAGTTTCAAGGTGACGAGACGGAACTCAAACCCAAAGATGTGTTCGACAATTGCGCAGTAATTTCGATATTCGGAGCGGATAACTATCGTCTATAGTTGGATATGCACCGTGCCGACTACTGCCTTTGAGCTAGCTGCCTAATGATAAAATCACCAATTTGGAGGTGAGCGCATGGCAGCGGTATCCATCTCACCTGCCACAGAACGATTTTTTCCGATGGGCCAAACGACCGTCCCATCCCCGAGTTTATTGATCACTCTCGCGTCGATGCCCGAGGTTTGCGCGCTAGTCGAACGGTCAACTGTAATTGGATATGCACCGTGCAGACTACTGCCTTCAATTTAGCTGTCTAATCATTCGCCGATCTGGTGGCGAGCGCACAGCGGTGTCCATTCCACCGGCACTTGCCACAAAATGATTTCTACCGGTCGATCCATCCCCGAGTTCATTGATGACTCTCGCGTCGGCGCACGAGTTTGCACCGTGATTGAACGGTTAACTATAGTTGGATATGCACCGTGCCGACTAATGCGTTCGAGCTAGCTGCCTAATATCACCGATCTGGAGGTGAGCGCACACGGATATCCATCCCACCTGCCATGGAACGATCCCTACCGATGACCCGAGCAACCGTAGTACATCCCCGAGTTGATCGAACACTCTCGCGTAGGGATGGGACTCGGAGACAACATTCCATTGCGATGCCATTGCACTCTGAGTGCCGAATGTCGGGACTTCTCGGCCCACGATCGACGAGCCTTGAAGGGACGTCTTGAGAGTGTTGTCAAAAGACGGAGCTTACCTCTCTCCAACGGCGAATCCAACAATACCTGCCTTGCATACTCGCTCCGAATAGATGCTTTCCATCATTCTTCGGTCCAGCCAGAACAGGGTTGCTGCGTCCGCGACATCCAGAATATTTTCGACTAGACTCAGGCTTCTGCGGTGGTGTCGTATAGACAGAGCAAAACCGAATATCACGAAATGCGCAAGCGGATACACATCAAGTGACGAACATGCTGTAATTTCCAGGTTGCGTAGATGTGTGTCGACCCCAACTTCGACATAGTCACAATGACCGTTGATCATTGGCCGCCTGAGCACCTGTCATTGACCAAGTCAAAGTTCCCAAGTGCTCGCAGCGACTCGGGCAAGTATAGTAGCTGGATGCCACCCAGCTCAGAGCTGACATCGCGGTTGATGAGGAAGGACCGATCAGGCCGGCAATCACAAATCATTGATGCCGTCGGCGGGGCTGAAAAGTCTGGATCGAGCCGTCCTGCCGGATCACGCAGAATGGTGAGTAATGCGCAAAATTTCTTGTTCATGTAGCGCAAATCATTGTCTTATAGCTGAGACGGTAGACGGTACAGGCCCCGTACATGCGAACGCTAGGACGGGGTGGTATATGAACTATCTATCTTGAAGCCGCACGGCTTGATCAAGACTTTCAAACCCCGTCAACAACACCATTACGAGTCGGTGTGGCCATCGTTTCTTAATCGGCTGCAAGTGGGCTGCAATCAATACACGGCACGGACCAATGCACTCTTGGGGTCTACAGGGCCGGTTGACTGATGCTTCTTCTGAGGCTTTCTCGGGTTCCGACGCCATTACTTGCCTCCCTTCAGAACCGTCGACTCTCATTGCTCTCATCCACCATGCATTCTCTCAAGTCCGTCAAAGCTCAGAATGCAAAGTACAGTCCGAGTTACACTCCTGTGGCTGTTTTTGTGGGAGGAACTTCAGGTATCGGTAAGTATTGTCTTCGAAACACCTTGTCCTGGTGCTGACTATCGAGCGCAACCAGGGCAAGCAATGGCCCAAGCCTTGGCCAGGTACACTAAAGGGAATGCTCACATCGTCATCATCGGACGGAATAAAGAGGCAGCCGACTCTACCATAGCGTCGTTCCCGAAGCCAACTTCGCCGGAAGCCAAGCACGAGTTCATCCAAGCAGACGTGACTCTCATGTCCAACGTCCACGTCGCCACTGCACAGGTTCTCTCCCAACTGTCCAAAATTAACTACCTCGTTCTTACGCCGGGCGTCGCTAACATGGAGGGCCGGAACGAGACCGCTGAAGGGATAGATCGCAAGCTGGCTTTGCATTACTACGCCAGATTCGCGTTCACGTACGATCTGTTGCCGCTGTTGAAGAAGGCAGAGGAGCTGGGAGAGGACGCTAAAGCGTACTCGGTTCTCGAGGCAGGGATGGGCGGCGAAATCAACCTCGACGACCTCGGCCTCAAGAAAACCTTCTCGTGGAAGCAGGCTGCATTGCAGGGCCGCTCGTATATGGACATTGCGTATAAGGTTCGCATCTTGGAATGTTTTCGCATACTATAAACAACTGAAGCTGTCCTGTTACAGGAATTTGCCGAGCAGAACCCATCGAAAACGCTCACCTTCACGCACGCGAATCCAGGTGCTGTCAAGACAGGCATCCTGAAGACCAGCGAGACCACCTCTGTGAGAGTGCTCAGCGGGGCACTCATGACCGTTCTTTCGCCCTTCATACCGTCGGCCGAGGATGTGGCTGAATACCAGCTGCATGGGCTTCTACAATACACTGGCGGACTTCAAAGAGTGGGATCAACTGGACAGGACATTGGGATGTTGAAATTCTTTGGTGAGAATGCCGACGTGCGAAAGAAGCTTTGGGAGCACACGTTGAAGGAGTGTAAGATTAATGCCGACTTGTAGGTCGAGTGTACCATACATGAATCTCTGTCGATGCTTTCCAAGTTCACTTACACCTCTGTACTTTCGTCTTATCCCTGCTGTTTTCGATAGAACATGTTACTCGCATTGCTCAACAATTCACAGTTCAAGTTTGGAAACAAAGATCTATAGTAAATACTGTACTGTATGAATGAAATTCTATCTTCTAAGCTGATAGGCTCTTAACGCGCAATCCCATCCAAATGCCCATCTCGGGCTTTCCTTCCACCATCGGTGGCATAGCGTTCGCGGGCTTGCGCGCGATCTTGAACTCCTCGTGCTTCGGGGGAAGGTTGAACTCGAAGTTCTCCAGCAGCGTCACCGTGATGGCTTGCATTGTCATTAGGCTGCATCGAAGTGTTAGGGGTAACATCCGATGAAGTGAGTAGGATGGACTCACCCGAACTTCCAGCCGATGCAGCTTTGAACCCCAGCAGCTATATTACAAGAGCATTAGTACTCACGAAGAGATAACTAAATAGCCATTCACGTACAGAAGGTCATCCTAGGCAGGATTGAGTCAATGACGCGCAAGAAAGGAATATATCGAAGCATGACTTACAAGTTCCCGTGCATGCCAACGGCAGTCATCCTCGCTGCCTTCTCCGAGCCCTCAGCCATAAACCGCTCCGGTCGCCAGAGATCAGCATCCGGTCCCCAGACGTCCGGGTTTCTGCACATAACATCCGGGGTCAAACAATGTGCTCGACGTTCAAATCCATCACCCACCTGTTGTATGCAGCGACGGAAAGGTCGATGAGCTGGCCCTTTTTGACTGGGATCTCCGTGATCATTTTCCCCGACGCACCCAGGACGGGAACAGCGAGCGGAACAACATCGTCCTTGGAGGCGGCGCGCTTGAGATGCCAGACGATAGGATGAAGGCGCAGCGCCTCCTATCAGGATGTCAGACTCAGATGATCTGCCATGCATAACACACTAGAAACGAAGACGAACCTTGATGCTTGCATTCAAGACCGCCATGCCGTCCAGGTCCGCCGCAGAGAACTCCGTGTCGCCCCGCTGGCTGACTTTCTGGCGGGCGGCAACGATTTCTGTTCGGATGCGAGCTTGGTATTCCGGATGCTTTGCCAACTCCCAAATCCACCAGGTCAGGGACAAGGCGGTCGTCTCGTGGCCCGCAAAGAGCAAGGTGCTGTAGCAGTGGATGAGTCACAGAGAAGAAAAGAGCATCAGCGTACAAGGAACACGCACGAGATCTGGTCGAGGACCTCATACTCTTCGAGCTTCTGGCGCGGGTCCTCAGATTCGTTCGCGCGAATGAGCACGGAGATCATGTCCTTGCTATTTTCCTTGGCTTGGCTTCCTGGGAGAATCACGTTTCGCGCGTAGTTGCGCATGAACTTGTTGAAGGCCCGGAAGCGCGTGTACTCGCGGCTCGGCAGGTAACGAATCATGAGGAGAACCGGAATCGGAACGTAGCGGAAAAACGTTCTGAAGAGGAGGTTCCATGCATGCGGATACAAGGTTGAGTCCAAGCTAAGAACGAGAAACACGTCAGTGAATTGTAGAAGCACAAAGCTAGATGTAGTACGAACAAGATGCCATCATATGCGTCATGTAAGGGACTGTGGGCGTCGTCCAGAGCACCTACGTCTAGTGCAAACCCAGCTGTGTAACAAAGACGTCTCACTGATAGTCCTCAAAGAAGAAAAGGGGAGAGAGGGGCTGACCATCAGAGACGATGTCCAGCGTCGCACGAGCCAGCCATGGGTAGATGTTGAACATAGACTCGCCCGCGCTCTTAAGCTCCTCATCCTTCAGCCTCTGGACCAGCTGCGAATGATATGTTAGTGTTGCTGATGACCGCCTCGTGGTATAGATGTGTGTACCTTAGACGAATACTCCAAAAGCGAAGGAAGGAAAGACCTGAGCTGAGGCGTCGAAAAGCAGGGGTTCATGACCCTTCTGTGATGGTGGTGTCTCGACCCTGCGAAGTAGTGATCAGCGAGACCTCACCGAGAACGGAGACTAGGAAGTGTACCATGAGCAGATCCAATCCCACCGGGTCCAAGCATCATCTTCTCGTCGGTTCTGTAGTCGTTCGGCTTGAAGAAGTTGTACCCGGATGTCTGGAAGATGTACTGGAACGCCTTCGCGTCCGCAAGCATCAAGTGCTCTTCCTGGTGAAGGTTTAGGGACTTGAAAAGCTGCAGAAAGCTTCGAACCCACTCCGAGAATCCCCTTGATCTTCCACGCCCCGCCAAACTCTTTCATGGCGGGAAATTCGAAGTCGCCGACCTCATTCTCGTAGCGGATGTCAAGGAGGTTCCCTTCGATGTCACGGTCTGTCAGTAGACGACGCAGCCTTAGGAAGCCAGACTTACCGAGCCAAAGAGATTTCGAAGGGGGGCCACGAAGGTCCTTGAGAATGCGCGTGTTGCGCTTGAGAAGAAGATAGCAAATGAGGGCTGTGAAAGCCGAAAAGGCGTAGAAGCTGAACTGCAAGAGAGATGGCATGATTGCACACTCGAAGAGTCAAGCACAGAACGAACCTTGAAACACGTTGTACTTAAAGCATTTTGGGCGTAATCCTGTTACGCCGGACTAACTAAGTCGTTACAGGTATAGTGTTGACATTGTGCAGGAAGCAAGGATATCACGGCCAGATCACGGCACGGTCCCAATATGGAACGCCGGTTATGTAAAGCGGCGAGCGCCGCGAGCCTCGGCAGCCATCATGATTCATAACAGTACATAAACTGTACATTCAAGTATCTATCCCCGTTTCAACCACATCTTGGAGAGTTCCTTGTGTCTGTCAGGCCTTGAGACGCGCAACCGAGAATGGTCAAGGTTTGACAGAACACTGCGCCCGTTCACGACCCTTTCGCTATTGAATCCCCTGGCAGGATCCACTGACCATGCAATCGACCATTTCTGAATGTTAATGGTAAGTATAGCCATCTTGAAGCGACCCTCTCATCCTAACTCCATTGTAGCATGCCGCCTAAACATGGTGCTCGCATTGACGGCACCAGCGAGTTTTCTGTCTCCGAGGAGGCATCGCTTGGAGGCGTCGGTTGAACATGGGCTTAGGAGGCTTATGTGGTAAGTAGATCGTACGAGACTCAGTTGAGCTGATGCGTGTCAAGCCAAGCTCACTTTTTGGGACTCGGTGGCCACATGGCCGTGTTGCAGAGATCTGAACGATGGATATTTTGATGAATTCCGATCCGTCCGCGTTCGCGATATATCCCGATCTGCCCGCGATGATCTTTCGTCCATCTTATTCTTAACCGTTAACGCCTGCTCCGCCCTGGTAGCTTCCTCCGGTGTTACTTGAAACCATTGAACGGCACCGTCCAAGTTCCTTTTCGGTCGTGAGTCGGACGTTTTGCCCCTGCGCTATGTTAGTTGCAACACAAACTACTAAATTCATGATCTCAACAGAATTCAGTACCGCTAATGACTATCAATGCTACTGATGCCAACATTAAACGCGTCTGATGGCGGTGCGCGGAGGAGAGTAGTAAGTACGAGCTGAGGCAAGTATATGAAGATCCAATCTTGCGCTGAGTTTCTATATCCTCCCTACCCTCCCTTAGCTTGGATATTCTCCACTCAGCGAGAATGACGAAGCTCTCTAGCTCCTTCGTGATCTTTGCCACTCTCTTATCACACGCCTTGAGTGTACACGCCACAGACTACCTCATTGTTGGTGGTGGAACTGCCGGCCTTGTGCTCGCGAACCGCTTGACCGAGAATCCTTCCGTGTCCGTCCTCGTCCTCGAAGCAGGCGGAAGCGGCCTTGGAAAGTGAGAAAGTCTCTTACGCAAATGCACGCATTTATCTGACGAGCAATTGCCAGTGCCAACATCAGCGACCTTGCTCTCATTGGGGCTGCCTGGGGCACGGACGTCGACTGGCAATTCCCGATTGAACCCCTTGTCCACGCTGGCAATCGTTCTCTAGGAGTGGTGCCTCGCGGCAAGGTTCTTGGTGGCTCCTCGGCCATTAACGGTACATACATCACGCTAGTACAAGCTCTCTTTGGTCCTGACTCTACGCGTAGGCGCATTCTACATACGCGGTGATTACCGCGACTACAACCAGTGGGAAGCACTTGGTAATCCTGGGTGGTACGCATCACGTACTTCGTATCCTTGAAAGTGAATCTTATACTTCCTTCACAGGAACGCGGGCTCTCTTTTGCCTGCCGCCTTCAAGAACGAGAAGTTCTATGCTCCTGCCGCGTCCCAGAACGTTGTCTTCAATCCCGCCGCCCATGGTCACAAGGGTCCCCTTGCCACGTCTTTCAACGGTAATGCACCCACGTAAGTGAGCTTCTCTCGAGCCGCGAGCAGTCTGTTGATGATTTAGAATACACAACACGATCATTGCCTCGATTGGAGCAGCTAGAGGCCATATATCTCAGGATATCAGCGGTGGCGACCTCACAGGTGTTTCCCATGTTACTCTCGCTCGTCTCCCGTCGAACGCTACACGCTCCACGTCAGCGACTGCATACTGTGTGTATTCCTTTTGTCACCCTGGGGCAGCTTGTTGACATTGAAATGCTACTACAGACTTCCCGTACTCGTACCGCCGCAACATGCAAGTCGAGCTTTTCGCGAATGTCGACAAGGTCATCTGGAAGCATACCGGTCAAAACGCTGTCGCTGCTGGGGTCCAGTACACCGACAATGCTGGGAACACGAAAGTCGCCGTGAGTTAAAGTAGCAGTACTGATTCTTAACTTCACTGTCTGACCTGTTGCATTAGAATGCTACCACGGTCATCCTCGCTGGTGGCGTTTGGGGATCTCCGGCTATCCTTGAACGCTCCGGTGTCGGAAATCCAAGCATTCTGTCTTCTCTCGGTATCAACACCGTCATCAACCTCCCCCATGTTGGCGAGAACATGCAGGAGCAGCTCGCCACTGAATTTATATTCAACCTGACTCAAAGCTTCCCCGTCGACGCGGTCCAGCCTCTGCTTATCAACTGTATGTACATTTTGATCATTCATTAACATAGTCCTCATCAGCTCCAACAGTCGAGTCACTGCAGACAGTTGTCGGCAATGGGAACAGCTCCTTGCTGCACAAATTGTTTGTCAAGCCCGCCAATATGCCTCAGGCTCTCTTCAAATGGTACAAAAACCTATTCAATTCCGGCGCGCCGTGGATCGAGCAGCCCATCGAGGTTACTACCAGCGGCACTGATAATACTGTCCTTACTTGGATTGCCACGAACCTCCACCCTTTGTCCCTGGGATCCGCGGTAAGCCGCTCATTCCATAGGTAGACTTGTTCGCTTACTCGTGTTCTTGGTTGCAGCATATCACCACTACCGACCACACTGTCCTGCCTAGAGTTGACTACAACTCTTACGCCTCCGAATTTGACACGCTTGTGACGGCACTGGCGCTTCAGCGCATCCTTAAAATCACTTCTACACCCCCTCTCTCTGGCTTCATTAGCGGTACGCCCCCATGTTACTTCGTCTGTCAGCAATGTCTTACGCACAACGTCTCAGGCATGACCTTCCCCGGCGTCAACGTCACTTCCTCCATCGAAACACTGATGCAGTTTGTTCTCGCTACCGCAAGGGGGGCCAATCATGCCATAGGAACGGCGTTCATGGGTACGCCACTTTGATGTTATTGCGCTGAGGCCGCATACTGACTACATTCCCTCTTCAGGCCCGCAGGAGATCGGCGGTGTTGTCGACTCCAACCTCAAGGTCTACGGCACTTCTAACCTTTATGTCGTCGATGCATCCGTCATCCCTGTTCAGCCTGGCGGCCACACACAGGGCACTGTCTATGCCCTCGCTGAGCATGCTGCAGATCTCTTCAAAAGCCGCCGGTGATTACAGAACATTCTTCTACGGTGTGGTGTACAAGTTAGAGTACTCCCCAGCAGACTTTCTCACTACAATACCCTCCTTCCATCTTCAATCTCTCAGTACGATCGAAATAATTTGAACTGTCTTTCTCTGATTGCTGTCAGTACGAAAGTGGGATGTTTCGACATTTAGAGATTCAGAGTACAGAGGAAGCGTGGGGAAACAACAAGCGCTTCATTTCCTATTTTGGTAATCGCGCTGTCTCCCGAGCTACCATCAAGCCCAGGATCTGCCACCGTCCAACACGATGACCTGGCCGTCGACATACGCGCCCGCCGGGCTTGCCAGCCACAACGCGGTTCCTGCAATGTCGGAACCCTCGCCTCCGCGCTTCAACGGCACCAGCTCTTTTGCACGCGAAATCATCGACTTTGGATTGTTCGGGTCGTTCATGGCCGACACAAAATACCCCGGCGCGATGGCGTTGACGCGCAGGCCGTGCTCGCGGAACTTGCTGGCCAAAACGCGGGTGAGGTGGTCGACGGCGGCTTTGGAGGCCTGGTAGGCGGGCTGGTGGGTGGTCGGGTCGGACATGCGGGCGCCGATGGAGGAGATGTTGATGATTCGGCCGCCGATGGGCGACGCGGCAAGGAGGTGGACGAGCCCGACGGAGAGCACGTATGGCGCCTCCACGTTGATCGCAAAGGTGTCGAGGCGACGCGGCCATGGCGGCCTGGAGCTCGGCGAGCGGCGTCTTGTGCGTCGACGGCGTATCTGGGCGGACGATGCCGGCGTTGTTGATGAGGACGTCGAGCTTGGGCGGGTTTCCGAGCGCGGCGATGAGTACGGGGATTGATTCCCGCTGGGTCACGTCGGCGGACACCCTGGAACTGGTAAGCATGCGCTCATACCGATGAAAGATACGACTCACGCGTAAATCTCCCCAGTGCACGTCGCCCTGATCTCAGCCACGGCCTTGTCCAGCGCTTCCTGCCGCCGACCAGTGATGAACACTGCACCAGTCAATCCAGCACACTCGATAATCGTCGTCCCTACCTTTGGCCCCGTTATTCGCAAACGCCTTCGTCATGTGCAACCCTAATCCCGATCCTCCCCCTGTCACCAGCACGGACATGTCCTTCACGCTAAACAAGTCTGACAACAAAAACGGGGCGGCCATCGAGGGAATGAGCAAAGTGTCAGCTTTGTCGAGCTCTCCCATCCGAATGCGTCATATATAACGACTTTCTCTCACCTCCGTGTCCAGCTCCGGAGCACAAGGCGCCATCTTGACGCGATCTCCCGGCGGATGTACAGACGATTCACGGCCACAAGCTCAGTATGTTACTTCGCTGGGTGCTCGTCGCTCGTCAATGTGCTGGTGTCTGCAGCGCGAACAACCAGCAGTTCCTACTTTCTCACATTCACGTCCCGGACCATGCTCCTGGCCTGAGCCCCAGCGCACTTGTCCCACTTCCGGCTATCAGCGACTGGACATCGAATTGAGGCGGCTGCCATGAAACGGAAGACCTTCGATACCATGACCAGTGCGTTACCGACCAAACCGCTTCAAAAGAATTATTCTTAGACTAACGCTTCTCATTCTTAGCTCCAACAACGACCTCTGAATTCTGTTGGTCAACGCTCAGTTCACCATCAAGCCTCAGTTAGTGTTCGAGGTGGCATCTAACGCGCTCTTCACTTGGCTCTCGAATACCACGCTTGCAATCCGTCGCCCCACCGGTGGGACATCCTGGGATCTCGTCACCACCTCCGTGAACTATACCGTCGCACCCACCACCCGTCGCCCCCTGCTGCACTCGTTCCTCGTACTAGTCCTTCCAGCGAAGATGGAGTACTTCTCGGGGATGCTGGCGCTTGTTAAGAATGCCTATGATCCTGAAGACCTGGAGACTATACCGAAGCAGGATAACGAGGCGGGGCAGGGTGTGGGAATGGTGTACGAGGGGACGTGGCTCAGGCATTGGGATACGTGGACGAGGACGAAGCAGCCGAGGTTGATCTTAATAGACTTGCAAGTCGATGGCATTAGCTTAGAGAATCCCGTGGAGGTTGAAGAGCGAGGTTCTGAAGAGGATCCGAAAGGGACTGGGATTGTGAGTTTCTCTTCTGTTTGACGCGTTTCTTTGGGTTGTCGCTAAGATCTGGATGTAGTTTCCAATTCATATCAAGCTGACTACCGCAAAGTGGGGAGGGCGGGCGGATGTGGACATCCAGTTCAACACCCACTGCGCTTAGCCATCTCCACCACATCCTCAGTCCCGGATGGCATGCTCAAAAGAGGACCCAGATCTCCCTTCTACCCTAACGAACGTTCATGAAGAAAATCGGCCATTGCCGTTAGGTATCTCAAGTCGGGGAAGATGGGATGATTGCTGCTGCTGTCATCTTCGGCGTCTGAAAGCGCAGTTATTGCACTGACGCTGTGTCTACCGCCGAGAAATAAGTATAAAGAACTGTCGGTAGTAGCAGCGCGACGGAAATGGAACGATCAGCCCGATCTAGAAGTTGTGTTCAAGCATTGTTGAAGCTTGTATGGGCTGAACAGGTGTATGTGAACAGGTGTGTACTCATTGAAACGTGAAATTCAATGTGTGGTCACCTTTACTCTATAGATAATAGAGTCTGTCCGGTAATCATCTCTTTCGCAATCCCGAGTGTTTCTCGCGTACCCGCAATTATGTTACCAACACGCAATCATCAACACGGCGCACTTCATTATTCTATGTTCAATGGAACCGAGGAACCGAGGTACCGGTGCCTCAGGCCTCAAGCCTCAAGCCGCCCGAGACCGTGTTTTGGTTTTGTCAGTATTACTTCGTCAAGAAATGACTCATGTTTTTGTCAGGAATTATATGGATTGCTCAACCGTGGGATGATGTATGCAGAGGGTTTTATAAGAATGAGCCTTGCACAGCCCTTGCGACACTCTTCCTCTGTCTTGAACATCTGGTCGGCGATGGTTGCACACTTGGTTCGAGACGCACCTGTCGGCCAGCTCATCAACTGGCTTTCCGGTGGCAAGTACCTTCCCTATGCTGATCAACGACCCGACTTCGTCGTTCCTGCACATCTCCTCCAACCTCCCGAGTTAGAACAGCGCCCTGACGCGTCTGAAACCGCGACTTTAAACGGAGACGCAGAGAAGGCACCAGTGGGTACGGTGACTCCCAACACGGAGCTGAAGCGCGAATCGACCCTCCCCGTGGATCCTGAGATTCCCAGTCAGCAGGTGAACCAGACGGGCAAGCTGTCCAAGTCGCACCTCGTAGATTGGTATGACGAATGCGATCAAGACAACCCTCGGTACATACTCTGTCACTCATTCTTGCGTTCACGCTCACATGTCCTTATAGCAACTGGTCTCCAGCAAAACGGCATTTTGTCGCATTCAACATCTCCCTATTGACATTCGCCATGTACATTGGCTCTGCCATTTACACTCCCTCTATCCCAGGAGTCATGTCCGAATTCCACGTCTCGCTCTCACACGCTACCCTCGGACTCACGCTCTACATATTGGGATACGGTATTGGGCCCATGTTCCTCACACCGTTCCAGGATATCCCCTCCATTGGACGTAACGTCATCTATATTGGCGCGCTGGTTCTGTTCATCATCTTTCAGATCCCGGTCATGACCGCCCCCAATATCGCGACGCTTCTAGCGTTCCGCTTCTTCACAGGATTCTTTGCAAGCCCCGCGCTTGCTAACGGCGGCGCGTCGATGGCGGACATCTACCCCATGCACCAGCTTGCGTATGTCATCGGTGTGTGGGCGTTAGGTGCCATCGCCGGACCCGTTGCGGGACCAGTGATTGGCGGATTTGCAGCGCAGGCGAAAGGGTGGCGCTGGCCAATGTATGAGCTTATCTGGCTGGCAGGTTTGGCGCTATTTTGGATGTCATTCTTGCTCCCGGAAACTTCTGAGGCAACTATCCTTCTAAGACGGGCGAGCCGGCTGAGGAAGTTGACGGGGAATCCAAACTTGCGGGCGCAAAGTGAGTTAAACTCCGAGGGCCAATCAGCTGCGAATCTCGTGAGGGGAGACTCTTTGGCGTCCATTGGTACTAGCGCTTGAACCCATGCTGTTATTTGCTAACGTCTACCTCGGCTTCATCTGTAAGTCTTTTCCCTCCCAATTTCCAGTAAATCTGGTTCTTATCCACTCGAAGATTCCGTCTTCTACTTGTGGTTTGAGGCCTTTCCTATTGTCTTCACGGACATCTATCACTTCAATCTAGGAGTCAGCGCTCTACCATTCCTCGGATTCGTTGTTTCTGGTGCTATAACTGTGAGTGTACTACATTCCCTGATATGATAGGTCCTTACTCGTATTTTCCAGTATACATGCTACTGCTTCTACCAGAAGTACCACATCACTCCTCGATACATGCGCGCAATGACCTCAGGCAAACCTTCGAACCCGAGATCCGTCTTGAGATTGGTCTCATAGGGAGCATCTTCATCCCAACATCTGTCCTCATGTTTGGCTTTACATCAAAGGAGAGCATCTCCTGGATTGTACCCGTGATCGCTGCCTCCCTCTACCTTCCTGGAGTATTCCTGAACTTCCAGAGTATCCTGATTTACATCACATCCGCGTATCCCAAGTATGGTGGGGCGGTGCTTGCGGGGAACAATCTTGCGCGGTCGACTATGGCTAGCGTGTTCCCACTTTTTGGCCACGCGTTCTTCACGAATCTGGGATTAAGGCGTGCCTCGGCTGTGTTAGCAGGTATTTCTTTTGCTCTTATGGCTGTCTTTGCGGTTCGTCTTCTCTCTGGTGCTCCATCGAGTTCGTTGCTAATTATAGCTGACAGGGATTGAGGATGTGGGGTCACATCCTTCGTAGACGCTCCATATATGCACAAGCATGAATACGTCGAGTTATGAGAGCGTACTTACTGACCTCGCATTCCGCATTTCCTTCGTCTGTTTCTCGTCCGGCCCTTAAAATCGTCACGAAACATTAGATGTAGAAGGAGATAGATATAATATAGGAATTGATACGTATAAGTTAGCGGGTTAATGCAATCTACCCGTACATACTGAGTAAACACTGGCAAGTGGTCCTTCTCTGTCCTCGATTCTAGTGTATCTTGCAAGTTCATGTTGAGAATGGCAGACGCAGCAAAGATTCAGACATCTTTGGCTCCGCATTCCTGCACGATAAATCAAGAGTGCAAAGGAGATCAGGCTGTCGGGCGGGGAGGTGTTTCGTATTGGGGAGGTGCAGAGCAGGACATTCCTGTCAAGGAGTGTTGCCAAGGTCTTCCTGCTGGTCCTCTTGCTTGATGGCCCCGACGCGTCCTAGAAGAACGAGTGGACGACGAATTGGCATCTGAATGGTGATACCACTTTTGTTTAGACTGCGAGTTGAGTAGTAATCTGACGGATCTCGTCGACACGCTTCTGTTAGATTGCTCCTGGTCAATCACCGCCGAGAAAGCGAAGGAGATTAGGAATCACCTCCAGTTGATAGGTAGCGTAACCGTCGATTCGTTGCATCCTACCCAACCTGTCGTCCAGGATCGGAAGATCTCACGCCACCAACGCAGGCATCCTCAGAGGCATATATCTCGGGGATCCGAATGTATTCTCAAACGTGGGTGGGGGCTTTTTAGTAGTTGTTGGTATTCGAGCTTAATCTTCTTGATAAGCTCCTTGCGTTTTCTCGCAAGATGTTCTTCCATATGGGAACGGTACTTCCTATTTGTATTCTGGCTTGTCCGCGTAGCTATCCTTGTAAGTACAGGTAACATATATTCCGAGAAACGAGGGCCGGGACGACGCCGATGTACATAAGTTACGAAATCTCCCCGGTCAATCCAGGTGCGCTATGTTCATATTTGACGAGACATATGCTTCATCTTTGACGGAGCAAAGGCCTCTGTCCACGGCATCCTAGACGGGATCGCGCCGACCTGATAGAACCACAACCACAACCCTATCATGATGAGGAAGACTGAGCAGATTAGTTGAATGAAGTACAGTGGCCAGTCTATCACCGACTCGAACAGCAAGCATCCTAGGCGTGAGGGAGAGCTTGGCTGGACCCGAATACCACCGTAAGGGCAGGAAACGCCAAGCAGATAGTGCAACAAGGTCGGGACCCATCTAATCATCTGCTTGAGCCACATGACGAGCACGACGATTGCGGGCGCCGACAATAAGAAGATGTAGACGAGAAGATCATACTCGAACTTGCGGATATAGGGCTTGTAGAACTCCTCGAGCTCGTCGTCCGGACTCCCCTCCCTGTCACGATAGTGGCGTGGACAATTGTTGCGGTGATCCCACTGTTTCCAATGTTGTACTTGAACAACATAAGGATTTAGCCAGTGACAAGTGTAAAGGGTGTCTCGAATGCCCTTCCAGTACACGAGACTCCCTGCAATGATTTCAACTCCTTTCCAACCGGAATGACAAGGCAGAAGTAGGAAACCTACACTTTGACTGATGAGCAAGGTACGCCCGTCTGAATCGCAAGTCTACGCAGTGCAGGTCGTCAACACCGGGTGTATGGGCAGTTCGAAAGCGCCATAGATCCCTTCCACCATCGTCGGCCGGGACTTCATCATCTGGTATCGGGACGACACAGCTCCCGGGGTGTGCGTGGCCATTGAAGGCTGAGATGAAATTCCCGGGTGCCATTCCTTGTAGAAGATAGAAGAAGAATGTTCTGGAGTGCGTCGTATTTTCGATAAGCCAGTCGACCTGAATACGGGAGACATCGGATATGCCGATGTGCAGGCTAGAAGGCAGCTCGATGTAGCCTCGCGAGTTCTGCTTTGCCCTGGCCCTGGAGATCATTTCGAGATTCAAGTACTCCACGTCGGGGAAGCACATGTGGAGACCTGTGTACTGGGGAAGGCAAACGAGGAGGGTATACGCGTCCTTTGCTCGCGAAGAGTAGCGGATAATAGACTCGGATGGATGCCCTTCGTAGAAACATGAGATGTGGCGTGCCCTTCGAAGGGTAGAAGCGTCGTATATGATGGAATTGTTGTAGCGAATGATGTCGGAGAGGTAGAAGAGATAGAAGATGGTTGGGACGTAGATGTGTTGTGAGGTGATCAACGCGTAGACCGCCTTCCATTGATGATTGACCAGGGGGCATGAGGTCATGAGCTGGGACCGCTCTGCGGTGCTCAGACGAAGATTCCAACATTCTCGGATGATGATGTCTACAAGTTCTGGAGGGAAGGCCATCTTGTTAAAGCTGTCTATTATTGGTGAGAGTCAGGGCAGCGGAGGCTAGTGGATATACTTGCCTTCAAGTCAATTTGCGAGCGAAACTTGCAATCCTTGATGATATGTTCGGTCTTTCGATCTTTCGATCCAGGACTATCAGCTTCTCCGTCTGATTATGAGCTGAACGCACGCACAGTATCTTCCAAGCCTATAGGAGGACGTAGACGGGAGTGGATGGAAGAGAGGATAGAATATCGATCAGGTTCCATCAAAATCATTGTTTTTGAAATTTCATCGGGGCCAGGCTGTTCGTGACCTTAGGCTTTCGTGACTCCACCTCTCTGTCAGTGATATCAGATACGCCAATCATTGTCCAGACCGAAGTGGGACGGACACCTTTGACACAAGGATACAAGGATACATATATCGTGTGCTGTTCGACATACTAACCTACGCTACTCAGGGATAAACTTTCTCTTTGGTAAGGAACTACTGCTTCGCTCGGAGGGCAGCCATAACTTCCTCCTCGATGGTACCAATCATGTCTGACGTGAAATGCTTCGGCCTCCATCCCAACGCCTTCATCCTGTCTGAAGTAGCCCTGGAGTTCGCACCGACGCTAGTCTGCTCCAGTATAGGATACAGCGTCAGCTCCTCCTTGGTGAACCTTGTAGGCTCCGCAGAGCCGATATCCGACGCGTGCAGGACCTCGGCGATCTTCTTTGATATCTGGTACATCTTGTGTTCATCGCTGTTCGCGAAGTAGAATCCGAGGTGTCCATGCTGAAACTCTGCGGGGGGTTTCACAGAGGTCAAAGACGTCGCAAGGATCGTGTCGAACAAGATGATGTACAGGTCGACCACTTGTTAAAGGGCGTCAACTCGAATGGACAGAGAAATCAAACAATAAACATACACTCGGAGATATGAATATTGACCCAGCGGTTCTCTCCTACGCCAAGAACGCCTGCCTGCTTTCGGGCAAGAGCAATCCGTACAAGCTGAGGAATATGAATCGCCTGGACGTTCTGCATTTTGAGCTCAGCAAGAGGCCCCTTTGCACGACCATAGATGGAGCCCGGGGCGACAACGTAGGTCTTGACATAGCCTGACATTCGGTAGGTGTCGTTGAGAGAAAAGTGTCTATGATTTATTCTGAGAAAGCATACCGTGCGCATCGGCGTCGAAGATGGCCAAATCGACGGGGCGATGAGGCTGTGTGGGTGCGAGGCTATCAAGTAGCGGGAGATCGAGGTCGGAGTATACCGTCTCCGTAGCCCGCATACCTTGCGTGTCGTCCGATAGAACACCTGTACCGGACTGGAAAGATGGATCTGAGGATGAATGGCGACGGATAGTGTAGCTTAAACGCTTACTGTATGAATCAACGACGCCGCGATCCCGTAGTGCTCAAAGCGCTTCTTCGTCCCAGCAAGAATAGCTTTGATGGCCTCGACGTTATCGCAGTCGGCCTGTCTCCCAATGGCGTTCAGCGACAAAAGTCATTGAAAAGAATCGGATGTCACCTACGCAAGAGAAAATGATATCAGCATCTGCTGCTTCTCTGGTGAGCAATTCCAAGTCGGAATTGGAGCCAACGACGGCACGCATGCCCAAAGCTTTGAATCGTTCCACATTCAAAGACGAGCGAACGAGGACGGTGATAGCGAAGAGTTTCGAAAGACGATGGGAGATCAAAGACGACAGTATGGAGCCGCCGATGTAGCCCGTAGCGCCAACGAAGAAAATTTTGATAGTCGACATCTGTCTTTAGATGGGAGGATTTGAGAGTAGCCACGACGAACTGAAGTCGTGGGTTTATAAGAGTGAGGTGATGACTGATGAGGCGTCTTACTCATGTCGTGAATGAATGGTGTTCGACTTCGCAGCTGTACAGTATTAAGCTTCCAAGCGGAAAGAAGCGGGAACGCGAAGATGACTGACTCAGTGACTCGGGATACCGTCCTAAAAACAGTGTGCAGATGACATACTCAGCCTGTGTGAGATGTGCGCGGGAGGAAGAAACCTTACGAGGTCGGCGCCATCGGTGTTTCTATATTGCTACAGTTTGCTGTGTGTGGCCATCAGGCCGCAATGATGCGTGATAGTAGCACTCCCTTCATGCGCGTTGAGTAGACCGTTTAATGGTCTGATCATCGTGCCCTAGAGACATACTGCCAGGTCTCAGCATCCGACAGTCGTGAGAGTCGCTTCCTCCCATACTTCCAGCAATAGCCCAGACACGGCTTCGACGAATGGGTGGGGGGTCGGAAGGGCGCCACTGTGAAAGTGATGAGTAAGAGGCCGTCTTCTCCATAGCGCGAATGAATTATGTTCGACTCCGCAAATGTACAGTACTAAGCTTCCAAGCGGAGACAAGGCGGAAACGCGAATCAACTGGTTCAGTGGCTTGAGCTACTGTCCTTGAGAAGTGTTCAGCTGACATACGCAAACAGAACCCCCTGGAGAGATGGGCCGAGGTAGAAGACCTACGCTGTTGAAAATGAAGTCCATCGGTGTGTTGAAACCGCTGAATACTGTGTGTAACCATCAGGCGGCATAATGGTGGCAACGGCTTCAAGCGCGTCGATTAGACTGTCTGGTAATTTGAGTCGTGCCTCAGAAGCACAATACAACCTTCCCAGCATCTGACAGTCATGAGAGTTGCTTGATCTAGAGCTGAACACAGGCGTTACCTCAGTGTGTCTGTCTTCACGCGCTGCCCATAGTTGTCCAGACACTGTTTTGACGAATCGGAGGGACCGGAAGAGCCTAGCACGATCCACGGATGCGCCACAGTGAAGGTTCTGGCTGTCTGCAGTGACACGCGCCACGACGGGAGGTCACCACCTTTCAGTGGTTGCTGTGAGTCCAAGTTTGGTTCAAGTCATGGTCATCCTCGAATTGAACGAGTGTTAATGTTCACAGCGCGTTTGATTCCCGAACCGAAGGCAAGCACAACCATATTTACGACCAGGACGTACTGCAAGGACGGGTTGAGACAGCAGACTGGTAAATTTGTACTGGTAGATTTGTAGTGGTGGTGACCATGAGACGCATACGGGCGGTGTGCAAGAGGGCTTGTCAAGCGTGGCGACTTTTATGATCGTCAGCATTGGCAATGGCAGCGACGACAGTGACGGATTTGGCAAACCTTGCACGTTAACAATGTGCATCTCAATGCTCCTCATTGCCCGACTCTGACCCAATAGCGATCTCGTGGTAGCCCAAAGAAGATTAACGAAGAAGATTCGAGGGCGCCGGGCTGCGGCTCGACCAAGGATAGCAATAGCAGCGGTTCGGTCGGTCTTGTCATCTGGACGCGTCGAATGAGGCTGTAAGTACCAAACATTCCGCGAGTATTTGATTTATCGCAAGCGTAGAGCCATTCCACATGACAGTGCAAGTGGCCATGGTGTTGGCCGCCTCTTGTTGGGTGCGCAAACGGTCGCCTTTGATATCAGGAGGTACGCTGGAGAGATATGAGATGCAGCACCGCCTGCCTGTGTCGTACGAGGGGGGGGGGGGGGGGGGGGGGGGACCGAAGCAGGGATCAGGGAGAAACAATGGTCGTGGCACTGGCATGAGAGTCAGAGGCAAGCTGATTCGAATTGGCCCGATTGGGATTGGGCGGTTGATCGGCGGGCGGGCGCTTGCCGACAGTCCGCTTGCGCCTGAAACAATGTTGGGTTCACAACTACATAATTGACATCTAACTTATACTAGAGAACAAGCACCCTAGTCAAGCCCTAGTCAGCACACTTTCCAACAAAGTCGTGTACGTCAAGACACCACAGGTTGTAGAACCTCTGCCACTGGTGGGTCGACGATACTGTAAAAGCAGCTTCATTGTCCCGTTCTAGGATACCGTACTGTACGCCTCCACTGGCCGTCATTGAGGTCGAGGCTGACCCATCGAAGATTCCGCAACCTCTCCCGAAACGCAACTTCAGTCAATCCGCTGACCAGTTCACCGAAGATATTTTCTGCAACCAATTCGCTATCGGGATTGCTTCGGTTCGTTGCTTGAAGGGAGAGCTCCTCGAGCGCAGGCGCCAGATCGAGTAGTGTCAGGACATTTTCTAAAGTTGAGGGGCAATGCAGGCGGCCCAGAGTCAACCGCTTCAACCATAGGGAGCGGGATTGCCGCAGAAATTCAAAGGCATTGCTGATATCCCTTGTGGCGCAGAGGTGCAATTCCTCCAGAAGCGGGTTACGGACGTAGTCCCACACCGCCGGTCGCAAGCAATAGAGTTTGAGATAACGTAGAGACGATGTGACGATTTCAGAGGGCAGTTCGTCTTCGGAGTCGTCATCGTCCTCCTCGGACATGTCGGTAGTGAAGGAATGAAGAGAAGGACAGTTGGAGATGAATCGGATGGCGTCTCTAATCGAGAAATCTTCCCACGATGTTAAAATTCGGACCTCGGTCAATTGAGAGAGAGGGAGGCGCAGGTAAACTGGTTCGCAATTTTTCAATTTGAGTGTGCGCAAGGAAGTTACGCTTTGGAAGGCGTCAATGGGAGCCCCGTTGCCAAGTTCATCGAACCAAAGGGTGATGCTGAGGTATTGGAGGAGAGGGAGTTTGTCGGACACGGCGGATAGCATCTCGAGGAGGTAGCGTCCGCCATTGACAGTGAGGTGCTTCCATCGTTCTGAATGCGGCATCAGAAGCCTAAGGCAGTCTTTATGCTGGGTGATTGCATCACCGATTCCAACGCAGAAGTTGGTGGAGAGGGGGCAACTCTTACTAAGAGCGATTCGAGTAGTAATGGTGTCGCTCCAGTTGGACGGATACCGCCAACGTAGAATGTTTATGATGGACCACAGAGGCGAGTGAGCGAGTGCGATGTTACGCCAAAGGCGACAGACGTGGGCCAGGAGCCATGGCCCTTCTGAAGTATCAAAGACCTCAAACCCGGAATTGCAGGCGCAGTACCATTCGAAGATCTCTGTCATGCACTCGACAGGAAACCGACGGAACGGGGAAAGAACGGAGCGTGAGCGCGAAACCACCGTCTCCAACTCGCGCTGCTCTGCCTCGAGTTGATCACGGGCAGTCAGCATTTTTGCGATGACAGAGCCAAGCTGTCGCAGCTGCTCTCCAACCGCAGAGAGGTCGCCCAGCGCGTTGGGGATGATCTCTTCACGAACAATTTTCGCATCCACATCCGAGACTGGGTCATTCGAGGATGTAAGGCTGGTATATAGGGAGGTGGCGGAGCGGAGGCGTGGACGCGGCAATACGAGCGGAGTACCGCATGAAGAGCAGGATGATGAGATGGGTGTGGCCATCTACATGTCAGGTTGTTAGTCCCCGCAGATGTTTGTTCATGCAACGCACTTGGCAAGGTAATATGAGGAAGCGATCCAGAACAGAATGAGCGGTCGAGGCTGTATAGCGTCGCGAGTTGTAAGTGAGACTGCGAGTCTGAGAAAACGCGAACAATGCCGGTGGTCACTGGTCAAGAGACAAGGGCGCTGATCGAAACCCGACTAATAATTTGCCTGTGGCAGACACTCGGGGAAGTCCCTGGTGGTGGTCACTGGGGAAAAAGAAAGGATATCACATGACGCTTGATTCAATAGCGGACATGTCATCCCGTCGTGGCTTGTCGCGATGCTCTTATCTACTGCCTCCAATCAACAGTCAATATACGGCGGCAACGCGAGCCAATGCGTGAAGTAGCGTGACGTTGTGCGCTATGTGGCGCATGGACATCAATTTGCGTAGTGATATAGTGGGCAACAGGGTTATCTAGTCACAGCAGCATGGCGCAGTGGTAGCGCGCGGGGCCCATAACCCCGAGGTCACTTGATCGAAACAAGTTGCTGCTACTCATGTATCTCACATCTATTTTGGGGGGGGGGGCTTTTTTTCTTGTTGTTGATGTTTGATGCAGCAGCAGCTGCACATTGCACAATGCACTTGCCACTGACTCCTGAGTTGCAAAGGAACGGTCTGGACAATCTGGTACGAGTTTTCTTTGACTCCTGAGTCTCATCACCTCCTTGGACTCACTTTTGTATAACCTCCTTTCCAGTGGAGTCTCAATCACCTTCGATCAGTTGCCACATCGCTGTAGGTCCCTCAGAAACGATGACCCTGAGCCGTGCTCTTCCTTCCTCCGTCCATTAACAGCTACATAACCATTATTCCAAGTTTCCCATGCCGTCCTCCAAACAACGTGTCCTGGTACGGATTAAGTGCGCATCGAACCTTCGCAGCGCTCATCAGGACCGTCTACTACTCTAGGTCACTGGTGGTTCGGGTTTCCTTGCCCACCATATCGTCATCAAGCTCTTGGCTGAAGGCTACCTCGTTCGAGCGTCAGTTGAATTCAGCCTCTTGTAGCAACTGAGTAGCTTATCGCAGGCAATCCTAGTACCGCGCGTGGTGCTAAGGTTGATGGCCTGCGAAAGGCGCTCGCAGCCTATCATGATCTCAGGAGTTTTGAGGTCGTCGAGGTTCCCGATATTGCATCTGGGGACTTCACCGAGATCTTGAAAGGTATGGCCATTGTTTGCGACCGTCTCTCGGCTGACCGTACCATACTGCATAGATGTGCATGCTATTATCCACACAGCAGCGCCCATTCCAGGACGCGCCGATTTCGAAACCGCTATGAGGGTAAGCATTGTCTTGTCATGTCGTATCGTGGATCTATAATTACACTTATGACAGACGGCTGTTCAAGGTTCCGTTGGTATTCTCGAGCAAGGTTACAATGCTGGTATACGAAGGGCGGTAGTGACGACCTCACTGGCATCCTTCCCGTCAGTTGGTCCATTCGGCGTCGAGGGTGAGTGGCATTCACTTGCATTCCATCACGATGCCTGAACGCAACAGACCTCAACTCGATTACTGAGGAGCAAGCAGCGGCTAGCCCGTGGGCGACATATGTTGCTGAGAAGACATTCGCTGACAAGGCCGTATTCGCGTTCCAAGACGCGCATCCAGAGATGGACATTACGATGCGTAAGTCGTTCTCTCCCTATCCGCCCTGTGATGACTATGACCATGGCTTCATGCGTAGTCGCGCCGACATGGGTTTATGGCCCGCTTGCCCCCGGTTTCGAGCACATTGTTCCCGAGCCAAACACCAAGTCGTTCTCCTCCAACGAATTCCTCCATGGTCTGCTCAGCAACGAGGTGGACTATTGCCCGCCTGGTGGAGGATATATTGACGCACGCGATGTTGCCCTGGCCCATGTACTTGCATTGACCTCCCGACTTTCGTCGGAGGTCGGGCGGAAGCGCTATCCCCTGTTCTCGCCAAATACCTTCGACTGGACAGACGCATTGAACCTCATCGCGAAGGAGAGGCCCAAATTGAAGGCACGATTGATAGATGCGAAGAAATTACCCATAGAGAAGATGCATGGCTCTTTCGGGACGGATTTGGCACTGGAGAGTGTTCTGGGACTGAAAGCAGCAGAACTTTTGCCTTGGGAGAAAACGATCCTGGATGGAGTGGATAGTTTGGTGGCAATTGAGGAGGTGTGGAAGGTGAGGGGCCACTCTGTCGGCGTATCGACACGTCCCCCTATTCAGTTCTGAACCACAAATGTGGCATAATATCATCTCACGAGCAGTAGACGAAAGCATACACTGGCGTTATGTGTCGAAGAATATGAAAGCGCTAGGGACCTTTCAAAACTTGGTCTGTCTCGTTTGCTACTACATCTGAGAATAAGCGGTGGCACACCCTTGAAACCGACTCACTGTCAGTGTCACTCAGGGCGTGCGGGCCCTCGGGCACGAGATGAGACACGCCTCCACGTGGTCAAAACCACTTGGATTTCGCCCATCATCTTCTTGGAACGCGCCTCGCTCGCGACTATCTACGGTATGAAGGATTGCCCCATAATACGTTTACCCTGAAATGAATGCAAGTACAGTCATTCCATGTGCTCCATCTCCGCTAACACGCCTTCTAGATGCTCAATGTACCCGCTAATAAAACTGCGTTCCCCTCTTCATTATTCGCCTTTCTTCCCGATCTCCAGCAAGTAGAGCCTTCGGGTGAGATGCTTCGCCTGCTGTCATCTAATGACGCTCCCTCCGAGGCCGAATCGGAAGAATACACCGCCCTCATCTCCCAATCCGAAACTTATCACCGCCTCCTCTCTGAGAAGATATCCGTGACCAAATCCCTACTGGAATTCCTCTCGAACCAGAAGAAACAAGCGAAGAGCAATCGATCCGACGCGAAAGCAATCCTCCATCCCATCCGTCGCCTCCCGGACGACATCCTGGCGGAAATATTCTTGTATGCCTCCGCCCCCATCTCGGAGTCCGGTGCTGGGCATTCTCTCAACCCTGCGCATCCACCTTGGACGCTTTCATACACCTGCCGCCAATGGCGCTATGTGTCGATTTCGTTGCCGTCCCTGTGGAGCACAATCGATATCCGGCTTTCTTCATGGGAAAGCATACCGGCCTACAGAGTCGATTTGCTCCTTGAGCGATCCAAGGAACATGCTCTACGCGTCTTCATCAGCGCGTCCGGATCCAATCTGGGTCGCTTTCCTCGTAGTCTCGAGGAACTATGTGCAACTTCCTCGAGATGGGTTGAATTCCGGGCTGAGGTTCCCCTCGAGCAACTCTCCAACTTCGAGCACCGTGTTTCCTTTCCAAATCTCAGGAAAGCTAACTTGGTGTCTCCTGTCGGAGAGAACATAATTGGCGCCCTTCAGACGGCCAGACAATCCGCTCTGCTCTCTTCAGCCACCAACCTCGCCTCGCTCAGCGTAGGAATAGACCTGCCCTTCGTTCGGTTCACCATACACGGCACCAAAGTCGTATTCTTCCGCTCCATGTTCGACGGACTGCGCGACAATTTGTTCTCATTGTACCAGATGCCTAATCTCCGCGAGGCAGTCATCCACTGTCAGCGGTCGATAGTGGCGTTGAGGTACCCTCGCATGGTAAAGATGAAGAAGCTTCGTATCCTGCAGATATTCGAGGCTCACGACATGCACGAACCTGGCGGGGCAACATGCGCTGCCGACTTGTTCAACTTCCTGGTCGTCCCTTCACTCAAACGCCTAACCCTTGACGTCCACGCCACAACACCACGTTTCCCCATCATCCGCCCAGCGCCCAACAATCTAACCAACCTTCACATCGTCTGCGAGCCGGGCCAGCTCGTCGCCATTGACGCCTTCCTTTCTTTCCTCGAGACAATCCCCAGCTTGAAGCGCTTCTTCATCCGCATGGAGAGTGTTCCGGCCGAGCTCATACGTCGTCTCATCTTCACCGTTGACACGGAGACCAACACATCAACATCCGTCCTGCCTACATTGAAGGAGATTCACTTCCAAGGTCTCTCTGCCGGCCTCACCCATGCGACGACAGTACTTCTCGTGGCGCTCGCATTGTCTCGTCGGCGAAACGAGGGATGCACCAATCTCGATCGTATGGGATTAGATGCCCGTATGGTCCCTGGTGATAACCATATGATGACGGAGGCATGGTCACGACTGCGCGCCGATGGGTTGTCGGTTCCGTGTTCCCATATGCATCACCGAAGCTGTAACACATAACATTGCCTGGCGACGACGACGACTGTTCGTGTGCGCTTGTACAACTGAAAGAATCTCTCATCTATTGGCCACATTATCCGCATGGAGTCGTTTCCCAACGGGGCGAGCTCTTCACCCAAGTGGCCGTGCCTTGGCAGTCCGCTGCCTGTCCTCCGATAGTTCTTGTGGCGGGCGCAGGAAGAGATATCGAATCCTGGGACGGCAAGAGAACCTTGGGGGTTTCATGCTTCCCGACTCGACTCCCAACAACCGGACTAGGATGCGAATAGCATGACTTCACCATTCAAGAAATTCGAACATAGTTTGTCGCGAACACCTGAACACTAGGTCGGGTTCCTAGCGCGTTGCTGTCATGTTCTTCGAAGTGCGACAATTGTCAACGTCCAGCATTGTTCAAGTACCATCAGTCTACGCATCATACTTCCTTAGTACTGTAACGACAAGGAGATATTATCCTCGAAGGTCCTGTATGAAGTACACCAGCCTCCCCTACCCGCGATATCGAACTTGGTGCGCGCCTCGGATTGTCATCTGTCATCCTTAGTCCTCAAGAACTGCGACTTGTTGATCAGATCCATTCTCTGCGTCCTTCGACTTGTTCCTCAGTCGAAGCGTCTCGCGATCTCATTTCGCCCGTTTGTTGACGATGAAATTTTCCTGATACCTGTGGTGGATGATGCACTGGGCGATTTGATTCAGGCCATGGCCTGTAGCCAGCTGATTCCTTTTCTGGACAGCTTTTTCTTTGAATGTAGTAGGTGCCGCGAGTTGTAAATTTTAGTTAACGTATGCATGGTGGTAACGGGTCTGGTTACTGGTCGCTTCGGTCGACTCAACTAGTGTCTTGACCACCATTTGATCAGCGATTGAAGCTGAAGCGCTGACGTCGGACCGCTCGCGGCTTCCGTAGCAGCTCATACTTTTACATCGAATTACAAGTGACAGAAATAGGCGCGTACGATGGATATAGCAAGGAGTAGAGTTTACAGATCTTCGGCTTCAAGGCTATTCGAGGACTCAGCTCCGACGCCGTGAGAGGCCAAGAGCCCGCCCAAGGCTTCCTTCTGACGAGCCCACACATCCTTGCAGAGCTCGTTCAGCCGCGAAGAAAACCCAACAAGATCCTGGTCCGTCGCAATGAAATCCAGGTCGTGACTTTCAAACATGGGTCTCGCCCTGGAGTGTAAAGTCACCCACAGGCCCTTGAAATGATGCAGAAGCGTCTGCAGATGGGCGTGTCGTTCAATGCCCCCACCTACTCCCCGCGCAATGGCATAGAAGGTCCCCTTGTCGCGATGCATGTGATAGGGTTTGAAGGCGACAAGAGAAGATCCGAGTAGGTCCAGCATGAACAGGATGCGCCTCGTGTAAGGCCTGTCTGCGTTGGAGAGCTTCATGACGACAGTGCTCCCCTCCTGCTTCGTGGTCGACAGTGCGATGATGATCTGAGACACGGCTAGAAGACCGCCGGCATCGAATTGGTTCCGCAACTGGTGGGCGTCAAGGAGGATGAGATCGTATTGGCGTAGAGTAAGCTCGGGGGGAAGTAACTGTGGAGCCATGTGTCCGGTCGCAATGAGGGGAGATGAAGGAGACGCTGGTTGTATGATATCATGTCCCACCTGGAAGAGGGTGATATCAGAGAAGAAGACTGTGTAGCGCGGCGTCAAGGTATCTGGTATGAGGAAGGGATGTCCTCCTTGGTCGGGAGGAAGAGATACGCCGACACCGGTGCACACTTTGTTCTTCTTGAGGATGTAAGTGGAGAAACCGCCTGGGCAACATCTGTTGAACGGATGAGATGAGGCAGATGGTGAAAGAAACGACGAACCCGAGGTCCAGGAAACAGAATTGGCGTCCCACTTTGGGAAACGGTACGCAGTACTTGACATGGTCGTCAATCTCGCCCATGATCTTGATCATCTTCTTATACCACGTTTGACGAAGGTCATCGTTTGCGTTATCAGCCGTGTCTTGCTGAGCAGATAGATGAAGCCGGACTTTCTTGTCGCTGCGCGCCTATGAAATGTTCAGCCTCAAAAGAGATGTCGATCGTTATCGAACACAACGAAGATACCTTCTGCTGCAGTCTTCGGAGGTCTCGTAGCTCTGGATTCATCGATGTGGTGATGCGTCAGCAATGGGTGTTTGCATGCATTAAGTATGAGCGATTGTCGATATCGCTAGTCAAGTGACGTGGTGCGATAAGCGCTAGGAAACACGAAGAGGCTGCATGCCTTTTTCGAGAAGCTGCAGATGACCGCCGTTCTGCGGCACCATTCAGTTACAGCGTCTAGTGGGAGTTTGAGGGTCTATAGCTGTCAGCCTGTTGAGGGTGGGCATGAGATTTTGTTGTTTCATGGTGCGAGTGTATGTATCAAGGCGTTCGGTGCACGAGAGTCCCGATGCTTCAGAGGTCGTGGAAGACAACAGTCGACCCGCATCATCCGAAAGAATCTTATTAGGGCGAGAAGTCTGCCGGCGAAAGCCGATATCTTACACCATGACCGGAAAGAAACATAAGATGTTTGAAGCGTAGATGACTGCGTAAACGTAAACGCCAGAGACTTCGGGGTTGGAGAGAGTGCTGCCTTCAAATTGGTCGCCGGCCATGGTGGTGGAAACGAAGATCAATTGTACCCGTGGTAAACCTGAGATATTATATCACAATCTTCGAAGGTCCTGTATGGAGTATACTTGATACGACTGCTGGATTTTACGACGAAGATGGTAACGAGCCCCCGTAGAGAACTGTACAATCGTGGCATTCTTCCATCCGGCTTTACGGTCGTAAAATATTCAGGAGTGGGACATTCACAACGACGCAAGCAAATGACCACAACTTGAATGGATGCTTTAAAGGCTCCATCGTCTACATTGAAGCCCGGCGTTAGTGTGAGAGAGAAACCGTTGTCACTTTACATTTCGAAAATCCTCCATAAGATACGCACGATACATTTGTTTAGATCTCGTTAGATATTGTACACTTACGTCTAATTGTCCGCGTTCAGTTCTTCTCCTCGTCATAATCCATCCCATCTAGATATAAATCGGCAGCGTAGGGTTCAAGCCCCTCCACTCAGGACCCTCCACGAAGCTCTTCTCGTCAATGAGGAAGTCCTACGAAAAAAGCGATCAGCAGCAGAAGACACAAACTAGAAAAACATCCTACAAGAGGGCACTCAACCAAGGCACCACGGACCTGCGACAGACGTTCCTTCGCCTTCGCCGCAGTGGTACCATCAACGAGGTGTCCCGTCTTCACCTTGGGCACATAGTTATCATACTCGTTCCAGTTACGCACGAGGTTCGTAGGGAGAGGCCTGAACAGCTCCGTGAACACCTCCCGGTTCTTCCGCGCGGTCTTGTTCCACAGGTCGTTCGTTTCTTCCGACAGAGGGTCCAAAACCGGTTCATCCTCGCCTGGTTGGGAAGGAGGGTTCGGTATGGGGGCAGGGCGCATGAAGTCGGTGGGGTGCTTGTGGAGGTGATAGGGGTCCTGCGGCGGGATAAGGCCGATGTGCTCGCGGTAGAGCTGCCTGCGGAGGGTGGCAGCGAAGCGGGACGCCATGTAGGCCTCTCCGTCCATGCGCGACTCGATCATGTCTGTGTCCTCGACGACCAACGCAATCTCAGAGTCTCCATCACCTTTCTGAGAGCGATCGTTGATGTTGGCTGAACCCATCTGACGAGAGGAGTTGGTGATGATGAAGGTCAAAAGGTTGATAGAACTTACAATGACGCGGCGGTCGTCGACGATCATGAGCTTGGTGTGGATGTATAGAAGCTCACTAACGTAGGCGTTAGCTTCTTCCTGCTCTGTTCCGCACCATTCCTCAGATGTGAGACTGGTACTGTCTGCCAACATGTGTTGGACAACGTTGTCGGAAACATTGTCGTCCTCGGGAATGGCCTCGCTAGCACGCTCCCATCGGTTAATGAGGTCCTTTGCTTCCTCACTCGTCTCCGGGATTTTGACAGTCTCCGTAGTCTCCTTCTTCTTCTTGTCACTGGTCTGGACGAGCCCTGTACCCTCATTCGAGGACAGGGCGATGGTGACTTCGGTCTGGCCTTGAGCTCCGACACCGACCCATTCGCGAGCAAGAGCGACTTGGGCTTGGTTGAACTTGACACCAGAGAATGACTCCATCTTCTTAATGTAAGAGTCGGCAGAGTTGATTCGATCGTACGCTCGTAAATGATAGAATCGGATGTAATCGAGCCTAGGATCGTCAGCCACTAGCCACTGAAAGATGGTGAAATAGCTCACGGCTCGATCCCTTCCCGCCTGAGGCACTCGTAGATGCTATCACCACCGCGATTTATAGTTCGATATTGTCCAGCCATGATGATCTTGAGGGCAGATTCGTCTTTGACGTTACCAGAAAAGCCTGGAACCTCGGGAATGACGATTACGACCTTGAACTTTGTCGAAGCTCTGTGGGCTTGGACAATCCGGTTGACGAGAGCCTTCGCGATAAGGTTGCTGACCGCGCCACCCTCTTTCGTAGCGCTGATGAAGAACTGGTTCTCGATGTAGATGAAGTGGTTAGCCTCGTTAATGAGCTGAATGTCTGTTGATCGGTCAGCGCGCTGTAACGTGTCGAATATGATTGCAGTGAACATACAAGCATTTTGGATCGAGTGTTCAGTGAGAACACCGTGACTCCAGTCGGAAACACTGCGACAGACTTGCACTCTACAGGAGGCAGGTGAAGGGCGTCTGTAGCCGTCCACATGCTCCGGATCGTCCTCTGGCTCCGCGCGGTACAAGTTATGCCAACGATCCTTGTACTTGCGACCTACTTGAGCCCACTGCTCACGGTGCGGGTGTTGGGCAACCGCCTCGTTCGGCGCAGACTCGACATCATGTGGCAAAGACAGCCAGTCAACGTGTCTGAGAATGTGAGATGACTGAAGAACGGCCAAATATAAGCACTCACTCATCGTCGCGATACTTGCGCTTCTTGATCTCATTCCACCGTTCCACGAAGTGCTGGACGATATCAAGCACGACAGGACCGGACAATGTCATATGAACATCGTGCCACGGCATACGCGCGCTGTCAAGCCTGTTTAGCGTGTTGCTCGCAAAGTCCTTGACCTCCTTGAAGTCCATGATACGCGCATTGTTGTAGTCCTGACCCGCAAAGAGAGTCTTTGAGAAGTGCATCGGGTGCACATCGGCAAGAGGATGGTTGTGGGTATCCCAACGACCGAAGCACAGATCCAGACCACCGATACAGGCGAAGTGGTTGTCAACGACAACAACCTTCTCGTGGTGAGACCAGAACTGGACCGAGTCCTTGGACCCAATATGATCGGGGTGGCGCAGACAAGTGATGTTCGGATGGAGGGCCTCCAGAACGTGCTTCGTGTGGGCGGAGCTCATAGACATGGTCTGGGTGACCTCCTTGTAGACGACAACATAGACCTTGACGCCCTGCTCCGCCTTGCGCTTGAGCACGCGATCGAGGCGGTATTCGAGGTGGTCAGCGGGCGGCCTGCGCAGGAAGAGCTCGGGGGTGAGCCACCAGTCAAGGATGAAGATGTTCTCCTTGGCGCCGTCCAGCATCTCGGAGAGCGCCCACATGTAGTCGTGGCCGTCGACGTGCCTGGGGCGGAATGAGATCGATAAGTCGAATGCAGGCGCAGCAAGTACGATACCATTTCACAAAGTTGTCCGTGCGCTCCGATGCAAAGGAGGTGAAGCGATGGCTGTCGCGGATGGCCTGGCGAATCTCGTCGGCCTCCTTCTCTTCTGGATCGTCGTGGCGCCTATCAGGCCTGACGATGCCTTTTATCATCGGTCGTGATGAACAGGCATCCTGCAGCGCGAGGGCGGGGGCCGCTCACCAATGATTTCGTTGCGGGCGTGGCCATAGACCTTCTTGAATATGCTCATGTCGTGGCAGTCGTCGCAGAGTAGAGGTAGATGATGTGGTAGGAAGGGAAGAGTAGCCTGTTCGGCCCAGGCTTGGCAGCGGTGTCTAGGATCATTCCATCAAGGGTCCACCCCCACTTGGGCTTGGTATCTATCGTTATGCGTCATTGTTCGTTCCTTTTAGCCTAAATCCAGAGGAGTTGAACGGCGAGGGCGGGGTGCAGCTGGTAGAAAGGCGCTCGACGCGAAAGGATTGTATTCGGTCTTGACCTGAGTATTTCTTCCAAGTCACTCTAATCCTCAGCACTCGCCAGCGTTCGGCGCCACAGGAAGTAATAATAAGCCGTTTCCTCGTCGGACTCGCGAAGCTCGGAAGGAGAGTCAAGTATGAAGAGACACCTTCCCGTTGCGTGGATAAGCAGGTCAAGTGTTTTGTGGGCTAAAAGTAGTAGTAGTACAATTTTTCTTTTTGTAAGTCCGCGGATATTACTGATGAAAAAAGCTAACAACAAAGCAAAAAGTCAACAAGCAATAAGTACAGTGCATGGTACAAGTATAACACCACATTATAAGGAGTAGTAATGAAGTTATGTCTAAGGTACAAGTGTTCGTGTGAAGGTAATGTCCCGTGAGATGTATGTATGCCAGATAACATGCGAAGCAAGGTCCGAGATATAAATCGTCATGACGTGCGTGAACGATCATAGTGCTGTGCGTAGAGAATCCGGGACCTGCCAAATCTTGTAAAGAAAGTGAAAAGTTCGAGGGTTCGGAAGTAAGTGAAGAAAGAATGTCAAAGGTCCGAGAATAAGGAATGATAAATGTCCGAAAAGGTTGTCCATACAATGGCTAGAAATGTCCGAAAGGTTGTCCATCCAATGGTCAAAAATTGTCCGAGGAAATGAGGAAGATAGTCCGCAAGAAATACAAAGGTAGTGTCCGCAGGTCTGAAGAAATGTCCGTCTAGGCAAAGAAAATCTAGACCTCGAGTCTTGCTTTCAGTTTTGATATGGGTAGCCCTGCGTCTGTTATCAGCACTACCACACCACAAGGGAAATCGAGTTATGACCCTACCCAGGATGGGGAAGCGAGAGTGAAAGTTCGTCATGCCGATGAGTAGCGTCGTCAAATTCGTACGGAGCTCGGTAGCGTCGACTGCAGCCCAGGCCGACTCAATCGCATCAAGTTGTCGGACAAGGACCTCGGCGACGGTGGTCCAACATGTCTACGAAAAGGAGGGTCGGATCAAACATGTATCACCAGCAAAGGAAACCTTACACCAAGTATTGGATCCAACATGCCAAAGTCCGCGGGAGAGAGGGTCTTGACGATGGAGAGACATTGATTAGCGGCCTGCACGCATTTATCGTAGAGATGTGAAGTGACGTCTTGAGCAAATCTTTGGAAGAGGATAATCGTCGCCGTGTGTGCCAGGGTGTGCACCGCGATAAGCATCTGCCGTTCTTCGTGTAAGGCGCTGTCCAGTTGGTGCACTGGCGTAAGGGTAGAGAGAAACGATGAAATGGTCATCCCCAGAACCTGCATGCGATCGTGTGTCCCAGAAGGCGTCTTGATGTCTGCAGAGAACGCTTGGTTTTTCACAAACGTGCCGATGGACAATCATCATACCTGAATCCCATGACCTCGCGAGCATGTCGGCATGCGCAAACAGTGTTGAAGCCTTCGCACGCAAAGTCTGGATAGAGTAGCCACCAGAGGATACATCGCCGTTGATGAATGCATCCAAAGTCCGAAATGTGGGACTGGGATCGACGTAGCCCTGCAAGTGCATCAGCCAGCGAATAGTGCGGAGCAGTGCGAGATGCTTACAGAATCGTACTCCGCGATGTCCTGTGGCCAAGGGCAATTGACCGGACTATACGCACTAGACCCGTCCGCGATCACGGAGGGCTTGCGTAGAACAACAGACCAACACCGGTCGAGATTGTATACTTGCCAAAACGCCAGGACCCGTTCCCCTCGCCTCCAATCACTCTTCTGAGGTTTCAGGTCGAAGGTCTCGGTGGAGTCAGGCATCCAGCCCGAGTGCTCCTGGGGCACGTCCATATGCAACCCGGCCTGCACGGCGAGAGCAGCAGCGGCACTCGAGTGGTAGCTCCCCTCTAGCAGACGTCCACTCGCCAGGAAGTACACAGACAACAGACACGAAGCCTGTATCACGTCCAACACCTTGTCAGCCATACGAAGACCTTGCTGTTGTGCTTCTAGTGCCTGTGCAAGATAATACTCTTCGTGCTCGCATAGCGGCTCCGGTCGCGAGACAAAACATGCCCATAGGTAGATCGCGTTCATGAGTGCCGGATGACGCTGCTTGTCCAGGGGAAGGTTTAAGCTATCCCTCAGGTGGCCGATGTGAAGCTCAAGGCCGCACTGGTGTCTATGTGGCGCAAAGATGTTCAAGCTAGAAAAACGAATCATCAGACCCAGCGTAAAAAAGACAAAGATCACAAACTTACAGCACGGGAGCGAGATCAAACGGAGCTGGAATCTGTGGTTCTTCGTAAAATATCTCGGAGGAAAACGGCGAATTGGATGTCTGTCAATATTAATGAGCATCAGGATCATGCGGATAGAAGGGAACACACGACCTGTGGCAGGTTGATCCAGGAGCTCGTCGGACTGGTTGTGTCTGGGCCTGGTCGTTAGCTTGGAGTCGACGGGTGACAAGCAGAGTTTTACCCGGACGAAACGGCGAATGCGACGCCGAATACGTAGCGCTTCCAGGCGACCCTAGTGAAGAGGAGGAGGACTCGGAATGGTGGAAGGTGTGAGGATCATGGAGGGTGATAGCTGGCGATACGTATTCAGGATCCTCGAGCTCGCGTATGCGGTTCTCAAGACGGGCGATAGTCTCCTTGAGGATCTGGGTGCGCGTCTTGCCTTTGCCATCATCATACTCACAGCCGTCGCCCTTCTTGGCCCGTACGCATTGCTGGCAAGCTGGTTTGGTACCATCGCACCTCTGAAGGCGAACGGAGTTAGTTCATCGATGCGTGGTATAATGCGGCCATAAGTCACCATTTTCCGCTTCCTGTATTAAGATTAGCATCGAGCTGTGCGCGGATAAGGTGAGGAGGATACGGACCTGCATCGCAGACACGCCTTGCCGCGTTGTAGGGTGTTCTGGGAACTGCTGGCAGATTCTGTTTTGTGCGCCATTAAAAAAAGAATAACGCGGGATCGATCCGCAAGGAGAGGAATGGCCGGTTCCAGAAAGAGACCGTGAATGTGGGTGGCCGAAAGCACGAAGAACGAAAGGAAGGAGGAAAGAACGAGACCAGAGAAGAGACAGGTCTGCGCGAGAAATTCAGCTGTGAAGCATGAAGTGCGAAGGCGGTGGCGTGGCAGAACAACAAGGCGAAGACCCTCGTATGGGACACGAGCCGCGTTAATAAAAGGAACATCAATATGTTTTGGTCCTGCACAGCCGAGCGCAAGCACGGGGTGCACGTCTCAGGGCCACGGCCGATCGCGATCGGATCTGAGCCCATTTCAACTGTCGGCACAAGGGTCGGTAAGCTTCGGTAGGTGACTCAGCCCAGTGTGTAAGATCCTGGCCTCTATTGTTGACCTGCCCTTTTCCACCGCCACACACGCTCCTGTCTCTCTCCACCGCTCCACGGCCGCGGACACTCGCCTCGTCTATTTCCTGCCTTTATCCTGCCTGGCCTGTCAGTTTTTACCGTGCCCTGCGTTGGGTAAAACACTTGTTCTCAGAGCGGTCTGTTTATGCCGATGCCATCTCTTTTCCCCGGGCGATTTTGGCTCAGCGGACCGGTGTCGTTTCAAAATCATCGCTTCGCCGTTCGTCCAGAAGGGAGGTAGTCACGCCAGTCTAGGTTCGAACCGCACAGTTCCATGCCTCCTGCCTCCACGCGGATCGCATCCGCTAGCCCTGGTTGCCTTCTCTGGATCTACTCACTCTGATCCCCGGTGGTGTTCAAGCATCTCCCAGACTCCCGGATGTACGCTTTCTTTTTTTTTTTTCAAAGCTGCGTGCAAACCTCTTCCGCTCGGAGGCGCAGACGCGCCACGACGCGAGAAAACACTACCAGAACCTGGGCTTGTAATTATGCGCTCCCTCCACTTACACGCGTCGCGACATGAAACAAGCTGCTCGTGATCCGCCACATTTCCTCCCTTGAACCAACCTTGAACCGTCTCCTTCGGCCTAGTCTCGTTCCCATCCGTTCTGGCTCACTTCGGCCGATCGGAATGTACGGACCGTGCCACGTTTTTCGGATTTAAGTTTTCAGAGCAGAGGGTTCGCCAGAACGTCTGGGGCACTTCGTATAGCAAACCATGGGTCCCCTCTTTTTCAAATTCAGTCACTCGTTACACCCGCCCGCCTCCCGCCCTCTGTACATTTCCTTGTCAAGTACTAGTCCCACATAGCCTGTATCTTTGATTTTAGTGTCCCTACTAGACAAACATTCAAATAACATTCACAAGACACATTTTCGCACAAACAGCAGCGTCTGTAGCTTGAAAACTCAATTTTAATGGTCACCACTGTATACTGCTGCTGCATGGACCATCCAGTGACACTGTCAGTTGGTATTCACAGTTTCAACTCCTTTTCATGTTGTGTACAAAATTGACCGGTAATCTCGAATGTCTGGCTCCCATTTTGAAGATCATCATTGATTTGACTGGGCGGGAGAGAGCGGTCGTGGACATATCAGGCAATGCGGACCGGCGGGTATCTTGATCAAAGCACGCCATTATGTGACGGTGTGACGGACCCATGGTTTTCTATACGAAATGCCCCAGACGTTCTGGAGAGATTCCCTGCTCCCGTGCCTCAATGGTCAAAAACGTGGTTCGGTCCGAATCTCCGAGTATCACGAGGAGGGGGCAGGGATCTCTCCAGAACGGATGGGTACGAGACTACCTTCGGCCTATGTCGACGTCAAACCCGAACGGTTAAACTGTGGTCAACATCCGTCTTCCGCTCTAGCCTCTCGGGTCAAGACTCAGCGACGCCTATTCCCCTACGCCGGTACTCTCACAGCAGAGCACATGCCTCTCAAGTCGCGCGCCTTCTTTAGACTTTTGCTGCGTTTTTCAATGCATAGCTGCGTCGATAGCACCCCCTTCAGCTGCACTATATAGACTCTAACCCGTAAGGCATGCCGGTGACTCATGTTACTACGTGTCCAGCATGGCTTTTGTCGTCCCGTTGAATATAACTCACCTTTTGCTTCCGAGTTGATGATGGATGATGATTGTCATTGATTGGCGTTGCTTCTCAATTATGACTTTCTGGCTGCGCTTTGTCTCAACGCCAAGTCACCGAGGTCCGAGGCGTACCGAACCTTGGGCTGGGAAGTATTGGCATTGCGCAGCTGTCTGAAGTCGGCTGCCTCGGAACCGCCTGGTGTGGGGAACAAATAACCTCACTGACGATCCGGCCAGACTGACGGGACGGTCTGAAGTGACGAGCCGTTCCTGGTGTTCAAGAGATAACTTATGTACACAGTTGGGGTTTTCTTGTCGGAATTCTGCAGATCGCGGTACCGGTATGTATGTTCATTAGTCGTGCACGTACAGCCTTCAGGTCTCAAATGTATAAAACTCCCGCGTGTCGGTGGGAGAACCGTGTGCAACACTGGGCAATGAACCTAGCTCTACCGCTTTTCAAAAACTCCATTGAGCCAATCCGCAGGATACACGACGGACACAACATGCATATGTATCTTGTCATATAACGATCCTTCTGGATCAAGGCATGAATTTCTCTCTGAAACAAGATGTGGAGCGGACATTAGTGTTCTCTAACCCGAAGGACAAGGGACATTAGCCAGCAACGAGAGTCTCGCAGATGATCAGTTGATGCATTACATATTACAGTGCACTGCGTACACAAAAGAGACCTTGGAGGCCGCGTAGAAGAGCTCTTCAAGCAGAGAAATGGCGTAGTATACATAGACGAATGTGATGCTAACCTCCAGGACAAACTAGGATATGTATGGTATGGGCTACAATACGAACATGAAATGAGCACGAGGTGATTCCAAAGGCGATGCACAATAACACTCACAGATAGAGTACTTGATATATGATGAAATAATCAAAGAAGATGTCAGAAAACCCCATTCAGTTTATCGCCAGGCGGAATTGTGGCACTGGAGTTTGAATGTGTCCTCGAGACTATCCCAGGAGCATATTGGGTTGGCGGTTGCTCTGGCGTCTTACGAAGACGAGCATGCGCCTGGCGCACATACGCGTACCGCTGGAAGTGATTCAGTGTCTGCAAGAACAGCACGCCGACCTGGACGGCCTGTCAGTTGGTTCCTATCGAACATCATGTTCTGGACACGCACAGGATATGCTCGAATCTGATTGAACAAGTCAACTGTATGATTACGAACGGCTGCGTCCTGATGGAACAGCCCGAAACCCAGCGGTAGAAGCCCACCACTATGTGGCATCAGATAGGACAGCAACTAGTAAGCAGAGAATGAGCAAACAACCTATAGGTGGCTATTGGGGGGCTATACCTCAACGACTTGATCGTACGTCTTGACATTGTCCGCGAGCGTCTCGACGAGCAATAAGACCTCCATATCCGCCATCTTCTTCGCGTGGCGCAAGCGAAAGATTTGATGAACGACATCAAATCCTCTGATTGGATTGGCCGTTAGAGATTTCTTGAAGTCCTGGATTCAATGGTAAATACGATAACAATCATCGATGCGACAACGGAGCCCACCTGGACGTAGTACTGATAGCTGTTTGTCTTCCGCCAGGCTTCGACACGGGTAGAGTTCGCAGCGAGTTCCTTCTGACCAAGGGCCTCGTCGTTGAAGATGACTCCACTCCCAAGACGGGCCGGTCTACCACTCGCCGCAGCCACGAATTCATTACTTGGATAGCCAATGCTTGTCACGCCGATGGAATCCTCCTCGTACCTCGAAGCGAGTCGAACAAACCGAGTGACGAATTCGACAAAACGAACCCGAACCAAGCTTTCGCCATAGTGGTATTCAATAGCTGCTTTGATCTGTGAAGACAATAATGAGTATTCCCCGGAGTACCAGAAGTTCCGCAGTAAAGATTACGAACGTCTTCCATGAAGAGGCTGTCCGCGTTATTGTCCGCCTTGGGTAGGAAGTCTGCCTTGTCCTTCCCGCCAGCTTTCACCAGCTCATCCTCTGTCCCCAAAGAGGCCTCCGCTTTGATCGTCCCAGTTCGTGCGACCAGTGGCGGATTCAGCAGCGGCGCCTGTGTGGCGGGATATGTAGCATAGATGTCCTTCGCAACAACAACGTGCCCCGTGCTGATATCGAGTAAAAGATCCCATGCTCGAGATGTCTCGAAGATCGGGTTCGTTACACCGGCAATGTAAGCAGGCCTGGGGAGCCGGATGTCATTGTCAGGTTTGAATGAGGCGAATCAGGTAGATTAAGACCCACACTGCCTCCCATTCATCCTTGTTCTTGAGGTTCGCGTACGGAAACGCACGCTCGATGAACCCTCGCAAGACAGCTCCACATCCAGACCCTAGAGCACATGCGGCAAGTACGAAGCTTGACACCTCGCCGGCAGGTCGCTTATGCCCGAGGAAAATTATACGTTTACCAGTAACTAGAGCATTGAAGAGTACTATGATCGGATGTGTTTGCGGACCGCTGGAATGGAGATGAGGATGTAAAGGACCGGAAACGGTACCGTTGAAGACTTTGATCAGTGTTATTAATGAGTACTGTGAAACACGGTGAGCCAGGCGAAGGTGGGTAAAGGAGGGTCACATACGTCTCCGACTTCCTCAGGGAACGTCGAGAGGGGCATTTTGATTGGTAGCTGGTGGTCACGATAAGCGACGGTGGTATGAAAGAAATGGGTATCTTTGGCCCAGCTGGACCTGGATGAATCGTAGTACGACATATTATTGGACATCGGGGGGCGTAGCAAGTTTGAGTTTCCAAAATGCGAAGAATTGGACGATCCGTCGGTTGATCGTCGCTTGCGGGTGATGCCAACACCAACAAGCGTGCTGGCTTGTCCCATCGAGATAACGCTGTCTGCGTATTGTTGCCCATCCTGTGAAACGACGTCTTCGGTGCCACTCTCTTCTGCGACCCACACCGCGCTTCCACCGAGAGTAAACGAAGTATCTGACGGTGGTGTGGTTTGCTGTGAGCTGGTCGTTGTGCTAGTCCCATGACTATCGACCGTGTCTGCGCGATCTCGTGGTCGTATGGTATTATCCCAATCTCGTTCGCGCGCCCGATTCTCATCTGAGCGTTTCTCCTTCTCTTTAGTCCGCATCATCAGCAAGCCATCATCGAAACTACTGAAAGATTCGCCAGAGTGCGTCGACCGATGGGCCTTGGTCGCGACAGACATGGTGGCCTGCCCGTCCTGTTGCTTGAACTTTTCGGCAAATATGTCCTTTCGCTCTGAGCAGCGCATGATCATCTTCTCGTATCGCGTGAGTAGAGGTGCCCCGGAAAGATCCATAGAGTTGACCGCGTCAAAGAGACGGGCAAGGCAGTCCTGTGAAGGATCGAGGAGGTAGTCGTCGAGAGCCATGAGCAACACGGGCTGGAGAGCGTAAAATTGGACTGCATTTGAACGCGGAGGCAAATGCGCACCTTGAAGATTTGGATGAACGGATGTCGCGTACATATCGCCAGCGCCAAGACTTGTGCGCCTCTGTATTTCCGTATCAACAGAGAAAAGCAATAGTGTGCTAGTGGTATCCGCACCTGTCCAACGTTTTGTCATGTTTCGTCCTAACCAGATTGAGCACGCAAAGCAAGTCGGGGTCCTTCGAATCGTCCTCTTCGCCAGGCAGCCCCATGCCCCTTATTTCCGGCGAGTCCAGGCCTACCACAGGCGAAATAGTGTTAAATGGCGTTTGGTTGAGGAAGAATATCGTCCAGTCGTCAATCTGCATCTCCGCGCCGTCAGGCAGCATCGACATGGCGAGCACCCTAGAGAGCGGCAAGTGAGCAGCAGTACGCCAGCGGGGCAGGTGATTGCGCACTGTTCATCGACGCCGAGCGGCTGGGGGAACTGGTATTTGAGCTGCGCCCCATGATAAATGTGGAATTCAGCGAGCAGGACGAATGAGCAGTGATTCCCCTGGCTGCCCATCGTGTGCGTCCTCGTCGGGGTGGTCGTGCGTCCTCGTCGTCGCCTGCAGCGCCGTGACCGTCTGGGAACCCGTCGGCAGACGTGATAGAGCGATCGTGGTGGTGGTGTGTAGGCAACCGGAAGCAATCAATTTATTATTACCCTCCTTCGATCACCTCGTTCAACAACATCAACAAGAAAGTACCATGGCGATTCACGAGGGCGGCATTCGTTATCTCATTGAGATAATCGCTTGATAAGTCGAGCAAAAAAGCACTCCAGAGCTTTGCTATGTATGACCTGCGCGTGGTGTGCGCGTGGATCATAACGGCAACATCGACTCTTCACGATTCAGGGAAGCATACACAAAGACAATATCACACGCAACGAAAACAAAGTGTTAGCACGCTTTGCCCAGCCATCTAATACTCAGAATAGCCATTGAGTACGTATCACACGACAAGCAGGATCGGCACGCTTTACCGCGACCTGGCCACTAATTTGACAGCCATGTCCTCCGTCCCGTGTCGACGTCGGTTGTAGACCTTGCCCTACTCAACATCAAGGGAGTACATCGATGAGTATTCAAAAAGTTGTACACCAAAGTCTAACGCGATCTCTCTGGTCCTAAGTAACTTGTAAGAGCGGTCCATTCGTGGGAGTTCGTGGGACACACACGAAAAGAACGGACGGTCTTCAACGAGAGCCGGTCAACTCTGTAGACCCGAATCAGTCCCATCCAGTACACTTGATGACAGTCAATCAAGATTCAAGTGTGAAGTACGTGTTGGATATCCGTTGGCTGGGAGTCAGACTGCCAGAGTCTGGAACAATTCGGAGCCAGTAGATTGACTATCAAGTTCGCAGGATATGGTTGTCTAGGGTTGGCTTTTGAGAAGGGAAGACAGCTCATAAATTTCGTGTTTATGAACAAGTCGAACACCCTGGCCGCGATCCCCGAGTGGATAGATGTCCTCTTTTAGCAGCCGGCAGCAGTAGTACTGAGTGATTTCGAAGCTGTTCGGAAAGGATCCGGGGTGTGCATCCAGCAGGCCTGTCTTAGAAAGAAACGGCGCGCCTTCACTTCGATGCGCAGGCTGTCGCGGACCGCCGCTAAGACCCTCTCGGGGGTTGCCCTCGGTCTGGCCACCGTGACATCAAATAGCGGAACTCAACGAAAGCGGAAGGAGTTGCTCAGAGAAAGCAGGCTCAAGTATCATAGCGTAAGACTCTGTCAACCAAATAGCAAGGAATGTAGGCTTAAGACTTAGTGATCATTTGTGCGCGTAGCATTGGATTCTGCGAATCAAGACAGCAAAAGGACGCAGGATACTTACTGGTAGGAGCGCTGATCCAGGTATTGTTCGCACACATACAGAAAGGTCGTGGCGGATTTTCTGAGCCGGCACCTCAGTCAAGTGAGGCAGACGAGCTAATGAGTTGACACCCCAGTTTAGTGTACTCAGATTAGCGCTGATCTAGGTTGATTTCCACACATACAAAGCATGAAAGGTCGTGTCGCATCTTCTGAGCCGGTTCCTCAGTCTAGTGAAGCAGACGAGCTGATGAATGAGTTCAGTGGAACTCAAGTTGGAGTATGAAATACCAGGTGGTATCAACTCTAGCTAGTCGAGAGTCCTACCGCTTCTTTCGAAGAGACCTTGCAATTAGCCTGACACCAAGACTATTTCAGATGACACCTAGTTAGATCAAGATATCTTCTAGGAGATGAGCGCGAAAGACGATCGAGGATTTGAGCAACAACATTGTCAGATGGACGTGAACACGACAGAAGGGCGATAAAGGGTTTGAGAGTTCGACGGTGAGGTGCATGATCAAGGCCCAGTGCAGCAGAGTCACATACCGCAGAATAATCGACACTCGTCGTCCCAGTCACAGTGTTCGTCATCTTCCGGGTCGTCTTCGCCAGAACAACCTGTTGTCACCGTGTCCTTGATTTGCCGTCATTGTAGATATAAGAGCATGAGTGAGTCCTATCGCAGCCTGAAGTGAATATTGTAGCTGTTGTGCGTATTGTCAGATTCAGAGTGGCAGGTTAAAAAAATGTGAGTAAATGGAGTAAATGCGCAAGCTAAGTGAGCTACCCCGAGTGCGATCGGCGGTGGCGGGCACTTTCCATTCTAGGCTGTCCCGAGTCCCGACCACTTTGATTGGTGCGGGGCGCTGTCGGCTCATTGTGGTATCGGCTGCTGCAGACTTTCGCAAGTTTGCTTGTTTGCTTGGATGAAGTCATATGCTTAATGCGGTGCTGGGCCACGACTCGAAACCAAATCTAAAGTGACTGCTCCGTAGTCTCAGTCTGACTGGCTGTCAAGGCCAAGTGTGGCGTTTACCGACATAAGCCCGACCGGACTGATATTCTGGCCTGGGGCTTGGCCGCCAAGGCACGTCAACCGAGCTGTCCGACCGTCCTCTACTCCTAAAGCGCCTGATATGTGAGGTCAACGCTCAACTCAACCGCTAAAACGCTGTAGGGTCGAGAGGTGAACCGATCTCACAGGTTCGTACTTGCTCAACATAAGTATGAGGATCCACAAGCATCCACCGCACAGATGTGATCGCGATCCCATTACTTATGATTGTGTTTCGAGGCTGTACCGTCAGATCTGCTTGGGACTCGACCAAGCGCTCTTGGCGCTTGGCGATGGCTAGTGGAGGAGTGATCAAGGAGTGATGCAGGCAGCACACTTCAGCAGAACGGAGTAGGTTTTACCTGTCATTGCTATGGAAGCGCCACGACTGAGAGTTTTTTCGTGGGAACACTCAAGAGTGCAAGCCGGAAGGGATCCGAAGGGTGAGACAGTGAATGACAAGACGGCTCGGTGTAGTGGAAGATGATGTTGGCAAGACTATCGCGACGGTCCAACTTATTGATCAGGAAGGACGTACGATGAGCGGTAGTACTCGAGTCGTCAGTGAAGCCCAAGAAAACAAGAGTGAACGATCTTTCATGAGGATTCCTGGTGAACTACTGAGTGATGGAGCGGAGGGGAGAACGAAATTTCAGCTCATCAAAATGTATAGGTTTAGGCACTGGCACTCCCACACGTGGGTCCCTTCCAATTGCAACGTCACTGTCACCTGAGAACAGGTTTCCGGCTTTCTCGTGGCACTGGCTTGGCCACTCGTCTCTCTTTCTCTCTCTCCCATCTCCCGCGGTGCCCAATGTTTTCTCTACCGCTTGCGCTGGCTCTGTTCGTCTTTTCCCCGCTCGCGACAGCCGACCCTGTGCATGTGGGGATATCCCGCCGATCCTCTGGTGGCCGTGTTGACTACGCAGCTGCTGCGGACCTCATTAGGCTGAAATACGGCTACCCCGTCTTCAACTACACCCAACCGCTCTTTGAAGAGTCGCGGCGCCGGAACAAGCGAGCGAGCGCGGAATCCTTCCAAATCACAGACCAGGTCCGTCCATTCTCGACGGAAACTCGCTGATCGTGGCTCACAAGCCCTTTCAGAACAACGATGCACTCTACTTTGCCTCAGTCGACATTGGCACCCCGTGAGTGCCTCCTCCTTTGTGCTCGCAGAGCTCCCAGCCGCCGTCGTTACCGACGCACTGCGCGTCGATGCCGTCATCCTGCGCAGTTGCCCCACTTCTGCTTACTGAGCCGGTGCTAAGCGTCCATTTACAGCGCGCAAACTCTGAATGTCATCTTGGACACGGGCTCTTCGGATCTTTGGGTCGTCGACTCGACCTGTACAACATGCTCGTCTTCTACGCCCTTTTTCACGCCCACAGACTCTTCGACCTCCAAGACGGCCGGAGGCCCTGGCGCAGAGACCACCATCAGCTATGGATCGGGCGCCGTGGCTGGTACATTATCTTCAGATACAGTAACCATGGGCGGATTCACAGTTGATGAACAAGTCTTTCGTATGTCCTCCGTCAACATCATTCGACGCGTGGTTTGATCGATATTAATACAGTTGCTGTTGACCGGACAACACAAGGCTTGTTGAGCGGCACCGTCTCAGGAATCATGGGCCTTGCTTTCATAGCCATCGCTTCAACGCGTTCGACACCTTTTTGGAAAGCGCTAGCGGACGGCAACGACCTTTCCACTCCAGAAATGAGTTTCTGGTTAGACCGCTTCCGTGGCGATAATACCGCCTCCCAGGAGGAACCCGGAGGCACCTTTACATTGGGCGGCACCAACTCTTCGCTGTTCACCGGAGATATCGAATTTCTTGATATGCCCGTAACGACACCGTCTTTCTGGATTCTTCGTCTGACCGGTCAGCCATCTACCTTTGTGATGATTGCTGCGCGATTGCTTAGCAATGTTCATAGAACTGACCGCCAACGGGAACTCTATCGACCTGTCGACAGGCACCACGTCGTTGGCCGCTATTGACACCGGAACGACGCTCATCGGTGGTCCACAAGCTGATGTTGAGGCCTTCTGGAGTCAGATTGACGGCTCACGAGCGGCTAGTGGGCAGCCCGGCCTGTTCGCTTTCCGTGAGTAGTGTTTTTTGTCTAGGTTGCAACACACGGCGCTAAGAATATCTAGCTTGCTCCACGGACATCAATGTGACCATGTCCTTTGGCGGTAAATCATGGCCATTGAATTCGCAAGATATGAGCTTGGGGCCCGAGCGGACAGGGAGCAGCATGTGTCTGGGCGGGATCTTCGACCTTTCCGCCGGTAGCAACATTCCCGCCAACAGCGGCACGCCTGGCTGGGTTGTCGGCGCGACGTTTTTGGTACGTTCCTCACATGGCGTACTTACCAGGCTTCCGCTAACTTGCCCACCCTTGCTAGAAAAATGTCTACTCCGTATTCAGAGCGTCCAATCCTCCTGCTATTGGATTTGCGCAGCTCTCGGATGCGGCAGGTGGTTCATCAGGTTCGGCTCCGTCTTCGTCATCTCCTGGTCCCTCCGAGTCGCTTACCAGGAGTGTGGCCAACACAGGAACCCCCGGACCCGCCGCAAGTGGATCTTCTGGATCAGGATCAGGCTCTGGAACGGGTACGAGCAATGGAGCGTTTTTGGTCTCCGGTGCGCTCTAGTTTTGTGGCCGTGTGCTGTGAGATATATATCTGACCATCTCGTTAGGATCGGTGTTCGGTGTACTGATTAGCGGACTGATCGTGATTCTTTCTGCACTGAGGCTGTGATATACATATACGGACGCTATCGTTTCTTGAAATATCTATCGGTTTGCCCGAACTTCCCATACCATAGCATGATCATAGGATATACATAGGCTACTGACACGCACTTTCTCTGATATAGACCGCAGTTTCGAAGTTCTTTTTACGGGTCCTTTCAGGCTATTGGTGGCATACATCAAACATTGGACAGATCGCAGCGCAATACGACAGCCCATATCTATTCACACCACCGAATCCTACTCCGCAAGGTGGCCAACGTTCTGTCTATTTTGGGATGGATGTTAGCACGCCAGTCCTGTCGGAGGGAGCGAGGTGTTAGACTAACTCAAACCGACCCAAGTAATTTCCTTCAGGCGAATAACGGCAGACGATGTACCGAGACGGAAGTTGGGGCCAAAGGGTGCCGGCGCCGCATTCTGCTACTGCGCACGCCACACTAGTCGTTGTCTTCCATACGACCTGGAAGCAGTCAGAAGCCCGAGTCTGACGCGGCAATGCACAAAACTGACCTGTGTAAAATGGGCTGTGTCGCGCGAAAATGCGGGTTGGTTGTCTACTGTGCGTGAGGTGCGATTCTTTGTTTCGGGAGTGGGTGGGAACTTTACAGTTATATAACTCTGCCAGTGGGACCTTGATATGAGACACACTTGACGATGATGATTTGGGGTGCGCACACTTACCGGCTTCTCCCATCCAGACCTCCATGGCTTGCTGAATCCCAGTGGAGGGCTGCGTGTTGAAGTACTGCCGGTGAAGGATTCTGATAAACGGACGTCCGCAGATGCAAAGTTAGTACGTACCAAGTTCTCGCCGTACCGACCACCAGCCACGCTATAGAAGTACGTTGTTATTCGGACTTGGATGGCAATGCCTGGCGACTGACCTGTGCTGGAATTTGCATCGCTGAGCCCACTGCAACGTTCCTGGATATAACTCTTCATCCCATACCAAAGGGTTCGCCCCGTATTGTTTCCGGGCGTCGTTGTGGGCAGCGAGTACAGCGTCCACGAAGGTATCCTTTCTTTCTAAGACTGTCGGCGCGGCATTGCATAGCGTCCCCATAACAGACAGGAATACTAGTACAAGGAGCCACTTGGGAAACATGACGCGAATTCTGTTGCGATGTACTTGAAGTCTAGCAGTTGGGTATATATACCCTTTGTGAGATTGGATCATCTCGTGAGTGACGACGACGGCGTGCGTGCTGTTCGTCGCAGAAATCATGACCGGTCGGAGGAAGACATCGCATTCGCGCTCGGCGGGTTCAGAGCCTACTTTAAATGCGTGGTCTGAGTAGATAACAGCGTGCATAATGTTCCTCGCAGAAATGATGACCGGGTCTGGAGACGGTATCGTAGTATTTCTCGGCGGCTTCTTGAAAGCCTACTTAGAATTCATGGTTCAAATAGATAACGGCGTGCGGAATGGTCCTCGCAGAAATCATGGCCGGGTCTCAAGACGGTATCGTATTATCTATCGGCGGCTTCAGAGCCTACCTACTTTTTATGGTCGTAGATCTTCTGTGGCGTATAACCGTCATCTCAAATTGCGCAGGAGGATCGGTACCGGTTGAGCCTACGGTCACTGTCGAGATTTGGCATCCTAATCGGAGGTCCACTCAAGAAGGAAACTGAATGACACGGGGCGGCGTGTCAGTCTTCCTTGCTGTGTGGAGTTTGTTGTTGACAATACGGCATGTCATAATGGTACATGTACTTACTTTACTACAAGTAACGAGGCAAAATTATCGAGCGTATCTATGTAGGACCATCAATGGTAATACTGCCCCTTCCGTTGTTTAGGAAATAAGATGTGTAGACGGAGGATAGACACCTGGTTTTCAAGCTCTCCTCGATGTAGCTCTTCAGTGCATCGATTGAGGCATCAGTATACTGCTCTTCGGTACTGGAGGGTACCAGATGCACCTGTATCTCCAGGTGATCCAGGATGCCGAGTAGCGCGTTCGACGACAGAGAGGCATCTAACTGAGACCATATTGGATCCGTTATCCAGACGGGCATAGGCCAGTCAATCTCGCGGCTCATATGCACCAGCACGTTCAAAGTGAGGTGCCGCAAAGCCGAGGTAGGCGCGGCGCTGGAAAGCGAACCCGTACACCAGAAGATGTAATCGAGGTAGTCGTAGTGCCAGCTCTGAGCTACGCCATTGTGCAGACGAAGGTGCACGTCGAATTCGAACATTTCAACATTGTTCAGATCCAGAGGGATATTCTCATGGTGGAGGTAATCTGGGGCCGCGAAGTTGTCAGTAGAGAAAGCAAGTGGACCGTGACTTGTGAGTGCTCACAGGACATGGTAAAGTAGGACCCGTGTTTATGCCACCAAGAAGTTAGATTTAAAATGCGGACAAATTCTTCGACCCTGAAATAATTCCCACGGTTTCTGGTCATTGCGGCAAACGATTCAGCTCATTCCGCACCGAAAAGGTCGAAAATTTTACGAAAATTTCTGAAAATTTGTCCACATTTTCACATCTAACCTCTTATAGGCATAAACACGGGTCCTGGTAAAGTCGGCGGCAGCAATATGCAACTCTTGTAAAGGGGGTTCTCGGTTGAGAAAGGTATTTAAGATGGCCAACATGTCTGCTCCAGCACGCATCGCCTCAATGATGAGTATGCGAACCTCACGCAAGGGTGAGGCTGGACTTGCGAGCAAATTCAGAAGGATATGGTCGCCCTCGCTCATCAAGGATAAACGCAGCACGACGATATCCAGAATACCTGCATCCACTGAAGGGAGAAGGTCAGCCCAGAGATCTCGGGTTTGCCCGAGATTGAAGTCAAGTTGAGGGCTATCTGGAACGGGTACGGATATGTCGTATGGCCTTCCTAGGTGAAGGAAGCCGAGATCAAGCACTGGCAAGTTGGTGACTGCGCGGAAGATAGCGAGTAGGACTCCGAGTTTCAAGGAACATTGAACCATCCTCAGAGTATGAAGACGGTTCTTGCCTTGCCCGAGAGAGTGGGACAGTGACATGGGGTCAGCCATGTTCCAGAAGTTCATTCTCTCGAGTGTTAGACCTTCGAGCTGTGCCATACTCGAGATATGAGAGAGAAGACCTGGAAGGCCGGTATCTTTTGATAATGTATATGGGCTGTTGAGTCGTTTGCGCTTCATCGGCCGAGGGGAACCGTCTTCCTCGTCATACCCTACGAGGCCGGCGCCATTGTAAGTAGCCGAGGGATGGCTGGTGATAGGCGCATCTGCGAAGCGTAAATGGTGTATATGTTCCGCAACGTCGGGTACGGCTCGGAGGAGATCATCGAGGTTGATGACCGCTTTTGTAGAGGACACCTTGGATGACAACGGTGACTGGAAGGGAGCACGAAGTACCACCGAGCTGAATGTTCGGCGGCGAATGATTGGCAGAGTTTCCCGCCAGATGAAGGCAATGGAATGAAGGTCCTCATCGTCGAGATCGTCAAGGATCATCGTCTTGAGCTCGAGAGGGAGAGTGAGAAGTGAGCCAAAAGGTTCGTAAGGAGGCTGTGATTTGCTTTAGCGTCAATTGATGAGCTCGGTGCGGGTATGATACTTCAGGTTTCGAAACTGAGGCCATAGTCGAATGCTGGAGCCGATAAGAGTCGATAGTGTTAGAGGGAGAGCACCATTGACGATGCTGTTGAGTAGGCGTATGTCACTGACGAAGGAAGACAGTGTGATGTAAGGCACGTAATTTGCTAAAAATGAACAGACAACCGCAGTCCAAATACATACTAATATTAGAACAAGGCGGATGGGCGGACGGCGGATGGCGGATGGCCCCGTCCGGTCTTTTGAGTAGGTCGGGAACACTTTACACAATCGTTCGCGTACTGCTGCCTGCTTTAGTCGGGTACTATTTGTACAACCGTACGCGACCTTTATCTTAAGCCGTACCCGAACCATGTCGTCGACCCTACGAGTCACCTTCTTCAAACCCTTCCCGTAGTGTTCCAGAAACACGCCCCGAAGTACTGAGGACCCCGACCCGGAGCCTCTTTCAAACTCTTTCAGTGGGCATCTAGAAACATGTCGCGACCTCTTGGTGTGCAGGTCCCGTAGGATCAAATTTGCTGTTTCCGTATAGTTTTGGAAACACTACCGTCTTCTCGTCCGCCATGGCCACTGACTTACATCCTTTCCTGTATTCCCGTACCGACGTGGGTAAGCACATGAGTTGACCCGCCGGCTTGACCACAACTTGATTCAACATAACAGATGTACAAGTAGCAATGAGTGAGCTTGGGCAAGTTGAGAGCTATGCCTCGTAATAGAGAACTAGTAAAGGAAGAGTAAATATGTCCATCAAGTGCCCCCGTATAAGTTACAAGTGAGTAATCAGAGCAACAACAGTACTTTGGTGTCCAGTTTAATGATAATCCCAGTATTCTGGGGGACAGTTCTAAGACGGTGTGTTGGGGTACTATTTGGTAGAATGTCACGTTTTTGTCGATGATCTTTGAGGTGCTGGAATATTGATTACTTCAGGAAGAAACCGCAACAGATCCAACCTCAGGGGAGATGTACGCGTCTTTACGTGCACCTTTCAGTTGGCAATGCAGCCGGCAACCTGAGTGTATCCATGAAGACCGATTGGATGAACACTGACCGATGTGCTTTACTTTGCCGTGCCGTGACGCTGGATGGAAGATGAGCACTAGCTGCCCCTTCCATGTAGCTAGCATCAATGTTAGTCTCTCTCACCGAGTCTGGATGGATGCTGAAGATCAATGTCAACGCCGCTCACAGTGGAGTACAGTACTACGGGATACTTTATGGTCTTATTACGCAACACCCGCCAAGGGTGCTACGCGTTGTACTGCTTTCTGAGTCCGGGACATATTGACATGATAGCACGGGCACTATCCAAATGAATGGTCGCGAAGCTTTTTGAAAACGGTTCGCGTTGCTCAATCTTGACCATACGGGACTGCTTAGTTCGTGGATCCGGGTATGACCAAAAGAAGAACACGCGTCAATTCACTTGCTGGGTACCCGAAGTGCTGTTGGATAAATTTGCGTGCCCATCTGGAGAAGTGACGCAACTCGCTTTGGAAACAAGTCGGGTCGTGTTGACAAAACAGTACTCGACGCATGGCACAGATCGTACGGGTGCACTCGTAGCAAAAATCTCACGCTTACGTAATCAATCCGCCATCCGCCCACGCCAGGTCCTAGATTTTGTACAATATGCGCAGTCCGCTCAGACTCCGACTATGAGTCCAAATATTCGATATAGTTCATACTTGAGGATAAGAGTTCTGGGGGGGGGGGGACGTAGGCGAGTGGAGGTAGTGGTAATGGCCTAGAGAGACGTTCGTAGTAGAAAACAGCCACTATGGACCCCAAGGCGGGTGACAATGGCTCTGTTGGCGGGCGAAAGTGACCAGGTACCCGCCAACCAAGGAACACCGAGCGAAAATCGGGCGGGCGAAAGTCGCCCGCAAATAGATACCCGCCCGAAAGCCGAGCTACTCATAATTGCCCGCCTGTCAGTACCCCGTAGACCGAGTGATAAAAGATGACCGGCAAAGGGCATGATGGAAATCTAACTTTATTCACCCGGAACATAGAATGAACGCTGTACGGTACCGCTGCGATCCAGAAGGACATATCCACGGTCCATCCTCGGGATTCTACCAACAAGACACTGTACGCAAGTCATGTCCACCACCTCAACAGCATTCCGCATCACTGAATACGATGGCATCCCGACTCTATTGACAGACTCGACACGGCAGGGGTTGATTGCCGCCAGGATGTACGTCGTGTCCTTCTCGTGGCCGAGTGTGGGAGATGCAGGAAATACGACGACGATGATGTCCTCGAGTTGACCGAAGAATTGCTTCTGCTCAAATTCCGGTTCAGCGCGATGTTTCCGAGCATTCTTGTCCACCAGCATATCGTACTATGTTGACCATCAGTGAGACAGTAGCACAAACACAAGCCTCAAACTCACCCGAACATAAGTTGCATCCCGACGGTCTTCTGCATAAGAGGACAAGGTTGAAGCTCGCATATCATCACCACCTTGAAGTCGCCGGACTTTGCTCCAACGTGTGACAGCAGTCTTGTTGTAGAAGCTGGCTACTGTCTTTTTGTTGCAGTTGAACCGAGTAGCGAATGAAATGACAATCTTTCGATGTAGTGCCTCGCTGACTGTAGAAGCCGGCTTTTGAGGAGGCAACAAAACACACTCTGGATCTGAGGAGAATAATAAGTCGATGGATGACATGGAAGCGGAGGCACGCACATGCTGGGTCTGCAAATTGACCTTTAACGGTGCCGTCTGAAGGTGACCGAAGTGACAGTTCCTGTTCAAGAGCATAGACCGTCTTGATCTGAGAGAGGTGCGCATATGACACCAGGTAGTTGTCAATATTTGCGAATGGATAGCGCCTGCTCTTGATGGCGGGCTGAAGGCGTCCGCAATAGCGCTCAGTAGGAAACGCCCAGTACGCCCAGACGGGACCCATTGTTTCAATCATGTCTGCGACGTGGAGTAGAGCGTGAATGGTCAGCGGACAGGTGCTGCAGCGGCTGGGAGAAAATTGATAATAAAGCTCTTCATATGTTCGAACCCATTGAACAAAGCCCTTGCGGATAGCGGCGACATCTTCCACCGAAGAGTCAAATTGCATACACCGCTGGACGAGAGAGGAGAAATCGAGGAAGTGGGAATAGTATACGTCCGACGTAAACTTGTGCTCGAGCAGAACGGGTCCGATGTACAACAGCCAGAATGACCAGCTATCTGCCGTTGTTGCCTGCTTGTCATCCGCGATATCGGGTGGACGAGCACCGAAACAGGATGGAATGGTTGATCCCGCTGCTGCAGTCGCAGCGCCGATGGCTTCCCAGACTCTTTTCTCGAAGTGATAGCTCCCAGTGCCCTCATCGAGATCTTTGAAAGAACCCGACCACAAGAGCACGAGATTCTTGAGCACATTCTCAAAGATGAGATGCATAAAGTCATATGGGAAGGAGATAGGGAATGAGAGGGATGAGAGTGCCATGAAAATCGAGGTTCCCTTGACGCCGTACTCTTTCGCCAGGCGTTCGGAATGTGTGGTCCGTGCCGCAAACTGGACTGCTTCGGCCTGTTTCTTCATCTCTGCATGCGTTCGAAGAGGCAGATGCTCGGGATTATATGTCTTGATGGCTGATGGGTTGGACGTCACCTTCGGATGATTTGAGCGATCCAAAGGCACATAGTAGACCTTGCCCTCAGGCGCAGCAATCCCCTCGATATTGCACAAGCGACACGGCCGTACGCCATTGTGCCCCTTCATGCGCATGACCATTGAGACAGCTGGAATGTCTCCGAATACGACGATGAGGTAGGCCCGAAGAAGGAAGAGTTCGCGGCGGTCAATGTCGAATGCCGTCACACCACGGGCGAGCTTGAGCAGCTCCTGTACAAGTGGCCAGGCAAAGGAGTCGAAGTCCTTGGGCTTTTTGGGGCCCGGAATGACACCAACGCAGAGAATGTGCTCCAAGTGGAAGCGAATATCAGGGGGAAGATTATAGTCGTATATGAGAAGGGGCCAGCAGGTCTTTTTGCGACGGCGCCATGGCGCAAAACCATCCGTCGAAAGGCCGAGGCAGAAATCACGGAGATCTGCAAAGAATTTGTATGTCTGTGCCTCACCATCAATAGTGACAAGCGAGCGGCACAGACTTTGATAGTGGGATCCGTCAAAGATGTCGGACACACCCTGTCCAGTAGACTTGAAGGCACCACGATAGCGAAGTTTGTCGATCATAGATAAGCTGCGGTAAAATCCAATGAGGCGGGGAATTAGAGGAATGTAGACAAAATGTTTTCGGGCTCGCTTGGTACCAGGGCGGTAGCGCGGCTCTTTACAATGTGAACAAAGTGTCTCCGATGCATGTGAACCGACATAGCAGACGCATGAGTTGATGCAGCAGTCGTACACAATAGGCTCAATGCGCGAGAAAGCCTCGGCTTGTGCCTTCGTCGATTTCCAGGATGCAACATCATCGTTGGGGAATGCGAACCGTAATGCGGCAAAGTCTTCCAAGGTGAGGTGTCGCTCGACTTTGAAGGCATAATGTCGCAGGGTTGCAAGCTCTTCAGCCGTAATCTCGCAACCTAGAGTTTAGATGAGGAGAATTCGAAGCCCACAAGTACTAATGAATACCAATATCTGCAAGTTCCTGCTGGAGCTTCTCCTCGATAAGCTCATCGACTGAGAGACCACGATCAAGATCGTCCGACATGTTCTCTTCCTCCCAATCTGAATCTGGAAGCTCTTGATGCCAGTCGACGCCATTTTCGTGGTCGAGACGTTGGTCGTCAGAGTCAGTCGCGTCCTCCTCATCCGTAACGTCTTCAATGGTTGTTCTGTACGGGTGTTCGAAATCGGCATCACTTGCACTGGCATTAGGATGCTTGGTAGATATGAGTACATCTGTGCTGGGCATAAAATTGAAACGCACCTCAACGTTGTCCACCGTCATTGCAGTTCCCAACTGGATAGCTGAGCCGTTGTCGGTAGAGATAGGACCCGGTACATGATCATCGCCTTCAAAGTTGTAAAGGCTGTCATCGTCAGATGCATCCGCATCGTAGGAATTGCTGAAGACAGGATTAGAGGAGGACACCGTCAACTGAGGGACTTGAGAAGCTCGGTGTCGCTGTTCCTGACGTTGACTGAGAGTCCTGCCACAGCATGCGCAAACCACATAGGTTTCCTTGCGGGATTTCTTTTTGGCAGGCTTGTCGACTCCAGAGGGTGCATGGCGCTTAGGACGGACCATTAAGTTGGTTGGTGTTGAGCTGGTCGTTGCTGAGTTGTTGGTGTCAGGTTCGAGAACGGATGCGCGGCGTCAGAGGAAATGACAAATGAAATAAATTCAGTCTAGATCAGTGCTCTGTGAGCAGGTTAGGACCTCTCAGGGCGTCTCGTAGTGAATCCAGACTGACCTCGAAATATTATTTAGAGGTCAGGCCATGTACGCTAGCTTTCGCTCCAACTCCCATCTTCAGCACTTGCCCCCACCTCCATCAAACATGACCAACACCGGAACCGCCACTCGACGCAGCACGAGGAAGACCAGAAATACTTCAACAATTGATGAGGCTAGTACCGTCACATTGAAGGCCAAAGGTACGATGCAGACTTCTGTGACTCTGACATCATCCTGACTATCCCAGACCTGAATGCTGACGGCGGAGGTGCCACTATGGAAGCTGGAAAGAGTAGAAAACGAAAGGGAAACACGGGCAAGGGTAAGACATACAGTTGCATGACGAGTATACACTAACAAACCTTGCAGACAACAACAGCAACAAGCGCGCCAGGAAGGAAGTCTCCGACGCGACGTCCGACTCGGATGTGACCAAGAAACAGACCTTGGCCGAAGGAAACATCTCTGATGAGACGGCTGACTTCGAGGCGCGCAAACGAGCATTCATGGCTAAAGCACTGGGTGAGTCAGATGATTCGTGGCTTCTCTACACCTCCTGAAACCAGTTTAGCCGACTTTGAAGCCCAGCAGGCAGCATTAGCGAGCACACCTGTAAACACTGCTCCAGCAGATCCCGGATCCGTTCCCGTTCCCGTTCCCGCTCCCGCTCCTGCAGAGACTTTCCATGAGAGAGATCCTAGTGCCATGTTATCCACTCCGGCTCCAGCTGTCAATCATCGCCCAGCTCTCGCTGCCACCGGAACTGTCAAGAAGACTCCAGTACTGCGCAAGGCAACCGACACCATCTTCGGAGATACTCCCGATGAGTGTGGCAAGTTGACGGCCAAATGGGACCCCAAGGTCAAGATTGAGGCGATCCCCAAGCCGAAGGGAGAAGCAGGTGATGGGAGAAAAGGTTTTAACATGCAGAACACCGTTGACTTGGACGATGAAGACTACGATCAGTTTTTGGTTTGTCACATCACTGCACCCGTCACTTACTCTTACGCCATCACAGGACCATGTCCGTAAGGCTGCAGTAGCTTGCCGCATCGACGAATCCCGCCAATTTCGCCAGCAGGATCCTGAGGTTGTCGCCAATGTCTGCCGCAAGGTGCGCTTTCAACTTGAAGATGTCTTACATCATTCATGTGTTTGGTTTGCAGGTCGCGCATGACTTGCCTTACTTTTGCAAAGAGCGGTTCCCCGGTCATTGGGCCATTCGCGAGGCCTTGAAGCTCAACCTTAGACACCGACGCAAGTTTGTTAATAAGAAGACACGCCAGCCCGCTGCACACAAGGTCGACAAGGGGTGTGCTTTCCACAATCACGGAGCCGTCTATGTCTCGGATGGTGAAGGCCATCATGAGCTCGAGGATCCCTCTGATAACGAAGACGCGTAGATGGCGCATAGTGCGTGTATTGTTTTCTATTGCATTACCCGCTACTGACTATCACCAGCATGGTCTTCGTCAATGCCTCGAACTTCTTCTAATCAATCACCCAAACCCACCTCCATTCTTCTCCATCATGGTTCACAATCTCCTTATCCTATCTTCTAAGTATCCTAATGTTCGTCACTAACTCTGAATTCTATATTCCGTACATATAAGTTGGGCTTTTGAATATATCCTATTCTCAAATCATCGCATCGCACGCATACGCAGCCCCAATACACTGTCAGAGGAACGGTCACAAAAGTCCTGGTTCACGAGCGGTAACACCTCGCTCAACGGTGCTTTTGACCTCGTCAGACGGTCTCTTTAACCTCGTCAGACGGTCTCTTTGACCTCGCTCCGCTGCTCGCTAACCGAGTTAAAAGGACGACAATTCTCGCCCGGCTGTCACCCGCCCCAACCGGGCGACAAACGAGTACTTCTAGCCCGCTCACCTGGGGAATATACACCGCTAACCGGGTGATTTTTCGGGCGACAATTGCCCGCTGTGCGGTTTGTAGTGAGCGTGGGACCTATCTTTAACTTATGACATCTGGATGACGAGGATCGACAACTTCCAAACAACCGCCAGTGGCCACCACTGACTAGTACTGACTTCTCACTGTCAGATTCGAGCTTCGAATTCACAAGCAGCACATCGATTGATCCTCGATTTTGCACACTCAAGATCTCGAGCTTCATTATCTCCCTATGTTACCCAATGACACACTTCCTCCTACATATTGCCTACATAAGTCTCTGGTAAGCAAGTCCTGCTTACTGATCAGTGTCATCAGTGTTTGAAGCACTCTGCCAACAAGCATATGTATTCGAGTATCTTCCATGCTATTCTCTATTCTATTCAGACACAACAATCCGACATATACCCTGTCCTATCGGTGATTACTGTGTTTTGACGTCAGCAACAAACGTCAAAGCGCCCTGCACAGCAAAGTATATAACTTCTGTGAAATGCCATCCACCTTGACACACCTCAACGCGATGTCAGTGAAGCTCTTCTCCCCCATCCGAGTCGGACAGCTCAAGCTCTCCCATCGTGTCGTTCTCGCACCAATGACGCGTCTGCGCACTGATCCCGCCACCTCTGCCGTTCGTACTCCCCTTGTACCAGAGTACTACGCGCAACGCGCTAGGACACCAGGATCACTTCTCATTACGGAGGGCACCATCATTGCTGAAAAGGCTGGTGGCTTCCCCACTACCCCAGGAATCTACACCGACGCTCAAATCGCAGCATGGAAAGAGGTATGTCTTACCAATGGCATTGACTGAGCTCAATCAACATGATCCTCTTGAAGGTCGTCGACGCTGTTCATGCTGAAGGAAGCTTCATCTTCCTCCAGATCGCTGCCATCGGTCGTCAAGCAATGGCAGGAACTATCCCAGACATCGTCGGCCCCTCAGCGATCCCGAAGGATGCAAATTCGCCAACGCCTCGTGCCCTCGAAATCTCCGAAATAGAGGAGTATGTTGACATGTTCAGCGCTGCAGCGGAAAACGCTGTCTTCAAGGCCGGATTTGACGGTGCGCACTGTGCACATTCCACAGGTTCTGAATCAGCGACTGACTAACATCGATACAGGTGTAGAAATTCATGGCGCTAGCGGCATGCTGATAGATCAATTCATTCAAGATGTCAGCAATCACCGCGGCGACCAGTATGGCGGCAGTGTAGAGAACCGCGTCAGGTTTGCTGTCGACATCGTGAGCAAAGTAGCGGGTAAGATTGGCGCTGAGCGCGTCGGGATCAAGATCGGTCCCTGGGCGAAGGATGGTGGTGCGTATCGTTTCACTGTAATTCATTGCGTTCTCTTACAAGCTGGACGCAGGAATGGGAATGGCTGACCCCAAACCGACCTTCGCGCACCTGGCGGGAGAGCTCAAACGTTTGCATCCCAAATTGGCCTATTTGCATGCTGTCGAGCCGCGGGTCCAAGGCCTAGAGAATGTTGAACCTCTCGCGGGAGAGTCCAACGATTTCCTACGTGATATCTGGGCTCCTCTGCCCTTTATCTCTGGTGGTGGATATACGAGGGATTCGGGTATCAAAACCGCTGAAGAGAAAGGGGGTCTCATCGCGTACGGACGGTGGTATCTCGCAAATGTTTGTGCAAATGTTCTTCCCTAGTACCGTCGCTTTACTGACCACCTCTGTAACAGCCTGACCTCCCAAAGAGAATCCAGGATAACATACCATTCAATAAATACGACAGAGCAACGTTCTACCTTCCTGGAGCCGCGGGTCCTGAAGGATACACAGACTATCCAGTGGCCAATGCATAAACGTTTATCTTCTGCTTTGGGTAGATACGTCGTATAGATATTGATTCATAAAATGAAGCAACCGACGCATGGCTTCAGTCGACGAGTACCAGAGATTCTTTGCAACAGCAGTAAAACGGCAAAGCGGCCAAGCCCAAGTTTGGCTCCAACTGCCAAATGCAGAGAGAATCTGCTTGACCACCAACACCCATCTACCTACGCGATACTATCGCTTTTTTTCGCGCCTCTCCTCCACAAAAATCGTTGCCCTTGTTGTCTGACGCGTTTTCTTCTATGATCCTTTCTGGGACCCGAAAATGTGCGTGTTCGGAGTTCACAGGTAGACATTGCTGCAACATTACTGAAGAAAGTACAGGGCAAAATCGCAGACCGCCTATATAACAATTACAGGTGTACAAGTCCGACGGAAACATCATGCCTCCGCCTTCACCTTGCCACCGAGACATCTCTGCGCTGAATAGCTCAACCCTCCGGACATTCCGACACCATGATCTCCGTCATACCCAACTTTCCCAGTTTCCTTCTTCACCATCAACCGCCTCTCCACATACTCCTTCGCATTCACGTCCACATCCACGTCTACGCGCTCAAACTGGAACGTGAACCCGGTGTCATCCGGCGCGAGGGCGACGCTCGTCACGGTCCTCAACGGCGACGGGGCTGGCATCCATTTCTGCTTCCACGGCCGATATTGCTTCGCGTTCGTGCGGCTACGCCCTGGTGTTCGGGACTTCGCGTTTAGGTCGTCCGCCATGAGCCTCCTGCGCTTTCGTTCTATCTCTCTCTCGGTGTGAACGCCGTGGTACTCGGGCTGCCGCTTCTGACTACTTGACGGCACAGGCGGTGGGGGCATTTTGGACACATCGGATGACTTCGCATAGGAGGGTTCCTTGAGCACCGACTGGGCATTGTCGTGGTCCGAAATCGCTGCCGCCTTTGCGACGCCGGCAGAGCCTCCGCCATTCGCAGCTGAAGCTCCGCTGCTGCGTTGAGGCTGGTTTATGACGTCGAGAAGGGGGCCGTGATCCTGCGAGAACTTGGTGGGAAGCAGGTTCTTCTTCGCTGTCGTCGAGCTACCGATCCTCGCCTTCGTCGGGGCCTTTGTCGCGGTAGCGGAATTTCTCAAGCCTTTGTTAACCAATGCTGCTAGGTTCTTTATGCTCTCTAAAGGTATGTCGAAGGTGATTGGTAAGGACTCCTGGCTCTGGGAGGACTTGGTCGGAAGCATGTCGCTCTGCTTTGCCGTCAGCTTGCGTTGGGCAGCCTTCGAATGCATGTCTATTTTGGGGACCTCCAAGCCGTGAATGACTGGTTTTGGATTCAAGCGGATCTTATCGCCTAATGGGCTAGTGGGAGGTGCACAGCGGGGCTTTGGTTTGACTGGACGGCTAAGCTTGGTGGCAGGCGGGGTCGAAGGTTCCTCACCCTCGGTATCGACATCATCCGGGCTCACATCATCGCCAGGGAACTTCCGCTTCCGTATGAGAGAGCCAGCACAAGGTTGTTCTGCGTCTTCGCCCCGAACTGTTGGTTCCGCGCGTCGACCATCTGGTCGACGCGTCCGAATCACGGCTTCGTTCGTCCGTAAAGCTGGCTGTGCCGATGTCCTCGATTTGCGGGTGGCGAGGAATGCCTGCCATGCATCCTCATCGATGATGTCGATAGCCAGAGGAGTCGACGGCGGAGGTGAGGTGTCTTTGCTGGACATGCTCTTCAGGGTGTCACTGACGAGGCGTATCCTTTTCCTAGCCCTTTCCTCACGGTCATGCCAATCCCAGAAGTTGGAGGAAACGCCTTCCGCGACGTAGAGGCGCCCACCCAGGACGTCGCGAGGGTAGAGGCCCACAGAGCCGATGGCCTTCAGAACATCATCAGCAACAAAGCTACATAGACTGGAATAGGACTTATACGAACCCTTTTCTTCAGAGAGTCTACCTTCCGTTGGACATCGTCGTGTTTGCGTTTCCTGAAAAAAGCTCTGCGCCGCTTATATTTCTCTAGCCAGACCGCTTTATGGTCGAGGGTCCACTTGAATTCCCGATCGGCTATCCAGACATCGCGCCAAGCTTGAGGACTGTTCTTGTATTCCTCGATGTCGTCTACGTCGGGCTTGGAGAGATCTTTCTCTTGGATGAAGCCGACCTTTAAGAACCACACGATGCTGGCGACGTCAAATAGATTGGCGTTGTGGAAAGGGTCGAATGAGCGGTCGCGCCCATAGAACCGGTTGCTCGAGATGAGGCGGACGGTGGGGAATTCTATGGTGCGAATCCCTGAAATGTTGTATGGCCAGAAATTCAAGTTAGCGCCTTGCAATTCTAGTGTCCTTGCGAGGGAGGTAATGTGGTCGAGGTTCGCGTACGCGTTGTTCGGTATCTGATAAGTTTGGCATGTGAGGTGAGTGACATTGCTTTCTTGAAAGCAAGAGAGACAATTGATGACTCACAGAATGGTCGACCCACGGCATAGTGGTGTAAATTCACGACAATTATATCAAAGGTGGCGACAATGTCGGCGGTACTCTGTGTCGATGAGGGGAAAGGACAGAGCGCTATGACCAGCGCGTCGAGCCTCAAATGTGGTCTCGTGACCAGAAAACATCAACCATCTTGGGCCACATGCAGTGCCATTGTCCACCGTTCAATTGTTGGCCGAATCAGGAAGATGTTGGCTGAACAATGGCGGTCTTGTCTTTGAGACTGCTGAATAACCGTAAGGAAACGCATTTTATCTTGTGTAGGTATCCATGTCGCCACACTTTGCGCTGACCGCCGCTTGAGAATCTCTTACCCCTTCTCTTGGATAGAGTACGGAAGTTCAATAATATGAAGGTGCTATATTCAATTCACCGAGCTCTGTATCATATCGTACATGTTTTCAAAAGTCTTCGAGGGTGAACGCGTTGGGGAGGCGGGAGCAAGATGCATGCCGACCCCGCCTGAATGTCTATTTGAGGAAATGGCGGAGTCCAGCACGTGGCGGAGGCGTGGGAACAGCTCGTCAAAAAATCCTGCGATCATTCTGGCGGAACTGTGTGATACACCATCCATACCCTCCCTATTCCCCTCTCCTCCCCCGCCACATCTCCGCCATGTCGACGAGCGGACTCAAGGCCATTGCGCCGGTGCCCACGGCGGCCGACTTCCTGGACATCGTGCTGTCGAAGACGCAGAGGAAGACTCCTACAGTGCGCATTATCATCATGGAGACGGGCTGCTTATCGAACATGTGTCGGGCAGGTCATCCACAAGAACTTCAAGATCAGCAGGATACGGAACTTCTACATGCGCAAAGTCAAGTTCACGCAGGATTCGTTCGATGAAAAGCTGGGCGGCATTCTGACAGAGTTCCCCATGTTGGACGTGCGTTGCGCAAATGCTTGGCTTTTTGATTGAAAATACTCAATCTTTTGTTAGGATCTGCATCCTTTCCTTTCGTCTTTAATGAACGTGCTTTACGACAAGAACCACTACAAGCTTGCGCTGGGTCAGCTCCGGACGGCAAGACATCTGATCGACCATGTAGCCAAGGACTATGTTCGTCTGTTAAAATTCGGTGACAGCTTGTACCGATGCAAGCAGCTCAAAAAGGCTGCTCTTGGTCGGTAAGCATCTATGTTCCATCGAGTCTTAGGCATTCTTGTTAAAGCTTATCGACAGTATGGCAACAATAATGCGCCGCCAAAAAGACCCCCTCGCCTACCTCGAACAAGTCCGCCAGCACATTTCCCGTCTCCCCGCCATCGATCCTAATACCCGAACCCTCCTCATCTGCGGTTACCCCAACGTCGGCAAGTCGTCCTTCATCAACAAGGTCACCCGTGCCGATGTCGACGTCCAACCCTACGCCTTCACCACAAAATCCCTCTTCGTCGGCCACTTGGACTACAAGTACCTCCGCTGGCAGGTCATCGACACGCCCGGTATCCTCGACCACCCGCTCGAGGAGATGAACACGATTGAGATGCAGAGTATCACTGCTTTGGCCCATCTCAAAAGCGCTGTCCTGTACTTTATGGATCTCAGTGAGCAGTGTGGTTACACGGTGGAAGCACAAGTGAGTCGCACCCTAGCTCAGACGTTTGTGAGACTAACGTTTTTTCGTCAGTGTAAACTCTTCCATTCGATAAAACCCCTCTTCAACGGCAAACCCACTCTCCTTGTCCTCAACAAAATCGACGTCATGCGTCTCGAAGACGTTCACCCTGACTCCCGCACCCTTGTCCAGGAGATCATCGACGCCGAGGACGTTACCTGCGTTCAGGTCTCATGTTACTCCGAGGAAGGCGTCATGGAGCTCAAAAACAAGGCCTGTGAGGCCCTCCTGGCCCACCGTGTCGACGCCAAAATCAAGGGCAGCAAGATCAACTCTGTTATCAACCGGATACACGTTGCACAGCCCAAGCCTCGGGACGAGGTCGTGCGGACTCCGTTCATACCAGAGGGTGTGAAGGAGAAGAAGAAGTACGACAAGAACGACCCGGAGAGGCGGCGGTTGCAGAGGGACATCGAGCTGGAAGAGGGTGGTGCTGGTGTTTTCAATATCAACATGAGGCGTACGTCGCTCCTTTGTTTATTTTGGCGGTGCACTGACCTACCTGCAGAGGACTATCTCCTCAAGGACCCGTCATGGAAGGAGGACATCATCCCCGAAATCATGGACGGCAAGAACATTGCCGATTTCATCGATCCGGACATTGCTGAGAAGCTCGAGGCGCTGGAGCGGGAAGAAGAGAAGCTGCAAGCTGAAGGGTTCTACGACAGCGACTCTGACATCGTAAGCTCCGCCTCATTTCGGCTCCAACCTTGACTGACGAGCTTGCACTAGTTCAACTCCGATGATGAACGGGAAGCTGAGGAGGCGCAGGTTAACCTTGCTCACAAGATCCACTCGCAGAGTATCAAGAAGAGCAAGAAGAACCAATCGCGCATGCCGCGGTCGGCCACGATGCGCACGCTCAGTGACTTGACGGATGGGCTCACGCAGGCAGGCTTGGATCCCAGTCGGATACAGGATCGTGCAGATATGTTGGCCAAAGTGGCTGGGGCCAAGCGGAAACGTGCCGAGGACGCGCAGATGGATGTGGACGAGGACGAGGATGAGGATGATGAGATGGACGTGGACGGGGAGGTGGCGCCCAAGCTCAAGCGGACAAAAGCCAACACTGGCAAGGTGGCTGTCGTTTCGCGCAGGGCACCAAAGACGGATCGGCGTTTCGCTGGTCTGCGGGATGATGCGGTAAGTGACATCTCGTATCGCCGGCAGCAACTCATGACGATTTGTGATCTTTAGCAAGCGAGCAAGGCCAACAAGTTGCGCAACCTTGGACAGCGTCCGCGGAATCAACTCGCCAAGGCTGGTGAGGGTGATCGTGATATTCTTACGAAGATGGTGAGTCGCCTGTCCCTCGTCTGCCCACCCCCAACTTTGACTGACTGTTCCGCAGCCGAGGCATTTGTTCGCTGGCAAACGCAAAGGTGGGAAGACGCAAAGGCGTTGATAGAATACAGTCACCTGTCCGCCTGTGTGTTGTATTGCGCTTCGGAATGGTCATGATGCTTGATGACAGCCACGCCACAGTATTGAGAGTCCGCACCCGGTGTGAATCACACATCCACACCCAATGTGCCCGCTGTCTGTTCTTTGTCTTCGAGTCGTTCTCGGCTCACTTATCGCACACAAAGGCGCCTTAGTCCAATCGGAGTCTATACACGTGTAGTAACATACGGAATGATATATACTCTTCTCCTCCATCCCGTCCTGTGCCCTGCCTTCTTCGAGCAGTGAACGTCAAGCTCGTACGTTTCCCATCAAGACGGCTTGTCGTGTGTGATTGAGGTGCGTTGATCCGGGCCAGTCTACGAAATTACCCTTATCCGATAAGTGAAGCGTCTGCTCATGCTGCTTTCAATTATTCGTCCATAGATCCAGCGTCATCCGCGAGCGCCGCCATGTCGTCGGGGTTTTCTCGCCTGCCGCAGGAGCTCGTCGACCACATCGTCGACCATCTCCACGACGATCCGCCCTCGCTGCTGCACTGCGCGACGGTCTGCCGCGGATGGCTCCCGGCAAGCCGCGTGCACCTCTTCAGCAAAATCCACCTCGAGATCTCGCACACCGTCAATGCGCGCTGCACCCGCCTCTGCGCCGTCCTCGACGAGAACGCGGAGCTCATCCCGCTCGTCCACGAGGTCCACATCTCCGAGCTCTGTGCGCCGAACGGCCCCGTTACGTCTGTCGCGCTCCCGTCCCTCCTGTCCAAGCTCGGCCACCTCCGACGCGTGGAACTCGTCGCGAAACTGCCCACCGCGCGGTGGGACCAGCTCAAGCCGCCGCTACGACGCGCTATTGAGGCGGTGTTCCGGCTCCCATCGCTTACATACGTCCGCCTATCGAGATGGACGTTCCCCAGCTGGGACAAGGTGTCCTCGCTCTTCAAGCACAGTATCGGGCTGCTCGGCGTTTCCCTCAAAGAGATCGTCTTTCTCGTCGAACAGGAACAGGATCCATCATCGTTGTCGACGTCAAACGAGGATCCATCATTGTCGCCGCACGATGGCCACGCACACGCATTGACAGACAACGTGGCGAACACTCCTCATCTTACATTCCTCACGCTTGACTTTGTGGACTTTACGAATCTGAACGAATGGCTGGAGGGTCCGATGGACATGACCAGGATACGCGAGTTCCGCCTCGCCCACTCGGACGCCATGGACGGCGATAAGCTCTTACATGCCTGTGGGAGCTCTCTGGAACGATTTCACTTCAAGCCGGGCAGCAGTGGGACAACAATATGTAAGTGTCGTTCTATCCGACTCGCATTTCTCCAACTGATGTTTCTATCACAGTGGGACCGCCGCTAGGTCTAGGACACTGTTCGAACCTACGCTCGTTGCGGTTGACGCTGGAGGAGTATCCAGACATCCTCGGATGGGTGTTCGACGTGATTTCGAGCATACCCGTCTGCGGGACACTGGAACACGTAGCGCTCGAGTTCTTCATTGACCCGAAGAAGCTGGGCAATTGGGTGGGCATAGACGAGGTCCTGTCGCGCTTTGACTCTCTGAAGGAAGTGGCCATCGGTGTGTTCGCGCAGCACACCCACGCTGAATTCCTGAGGGTGCAGGACGACATGCGGGGCTTGAGGGAGCGGGAGGTGTTGCGGGTGTATGAGTTGGCTCGGAGGACGCAGAGCCATAAACTGTGCTCGCGATTGACGCCAATGATAAGCAGCTTTGAGGAGTGCTAGGTCGGATGTGATTTCTTGGACTGGACGTGGCAGGGGTCGGGACTGCAGTTACGATTCCCCGGCTTTCTTGGGGTGCTGTTATGAATGGGGGGCATGAGCATATATTACAATTACACATTACAACAACCCAATTCGCGATATATGTTGTCTGATGATAGCCTCACCCACTGTATGTAGGGTTAGTTATGTGGTGGTACTCGAACTGAGTTGATATGCATACCGGCTACAATGATTTTCTGGGTCGCAACGATATCCTGACAGAAGGTTGAGCGACGTCTGACATGGGCAAGAAATCTACCCACCAGCATCGACGTGAAATGCTACAGGTGAATCCCGGAAATTAGAGGTGTCAAGTGATGTCAAGGATGGAATGGACGTACCACATACAAATGTCGCTGTCCGACGTCCTTCCGCTTGTGCACTTGCAGGAAGTGCGCACGGAAATATTCCGAAACGTCTTCGAACCGGTTGGGTCTGTCTCCGTAACTTACAATGCTACAGGACCACAGACATCAAGAATTGGATTTGGAGTGGAGGCCATTTGGGACGTACTACTTTTGCACCCGAGTACCTGAGGCGAGTTTCTTTCTCAATAGATCCATCTGCGATTGTTGAGTTGTATGTAGCTCGCTCGGATGCAAGTGGCTGAAACGTACCTTATTCAGCAAAAGTACGAGATGCGCGTTCTTCAAGAGCTTGTTCGATACAATGGCTGTGAAGAGTTTCAAGGAGTCGTCAATCCGATTCGTCCGACCGTCTTCTTCCAGGTACTGTGACGATTTCGTTAGCGTTGAGAGTGCTTCTGACACCTGAAAGGAGATTACCTGGTCAAATGCTGATATCGGAGCGAGGAAGATGATAGCCGTCGCTGGGGCGGCACTTTAGTCTGAGCTGGGGATGTTGAGATAAGACTCACCATCCTCGAAGTAAGGCATCCAGGCGTGCCGCTGACCCCAAGGATAAGCACACATTGTGACCAACCTGAGCGAGGGACCGACGTACCTGACCTCGCTGTTAACGGGATCAATGTGGGATGACAATAAATTGGACGGAAAACACTTACAGCACCACCGACATCATACAGCTTCCAGTCGTAGACGGTCCCTCCCATGTTGATGGGAAAGTGATGCTCTATCACACCCAGCGTTTGGACACGCACGTTGAGGATGTCGTCTAGGGGCGGCCAGTGAGCAGAAACTAACTTCGAGGTAGGCACCACGAGTCACCTGTTATCGGGATATAGTCAGGTTCTGAGATGCGTATTATATTGTCCAAGAAACTAAAGGAACGAGCTCGGTTACGATCTGAAGCGAGAAGAAAAGACCCACTATGAACCGGCCTCCTCTAGCTTCAGGTGTCGAAGAGTAATCAAACGTTTGACAGCAGGGTGTTCCCATAGAGCATTGATATCAAGACGGGAGTTGTAGAGAGATTTGGCGGCCATTGTGGTGACGATCTGTGCCTTTGCCGTGGTGCGCACATCACCCACACCCAGCGGCCAGCTGCGCGTGCTGGTGACCAGTGATTGCCAACCTGCGCGAACAAAGACGCCCGCACGACCGCCGCCGATGGCTAGGCCGCCGCTCAGTTCGGATGCGAGGGCGTCCTCCATGGCAACTACAGGTAATAGCCGTGCCCGCAGCTGAGAAATGCCGTTCTGGGAGGCGTGAAGGTCCAGCTGCACCGGCGAGTTGGGAGTTTTGACAATGGGGCGCGATAGATCGTAGTCCAGCTCGTCGAGAATCATCCGGATGGCCTTGATAATGTTGAAGTGGACGATAGGCTTCCATGAGGGCCGTTCGTGTTCGAGCGAGTGGGAGGCATAGTACAGCTGGAACTGCTTTTGCAGTGTAGACTTTCCTGTCAGAGATGGTGAATGGGAGTGCTATATTGGGATAGGATGCGCCATACCCGACTCCGCCTGGCCCAGTAGCATCACTGCGTGTCCGCTTCGTCAAACAGCCCCAACCAACATTTGGCTGCAACGCGCACCTTTTACCTCTTTCCGCGTCGCGTCCTTGCGCCTGAGTGACTCTTTCTATGGGCGATTATTAGCCGACTGTTGGTCCTCGAAGAATCCCACATACCCTGAGCTCCTCGTCGATATCACTGCTAACACTGTGTGCCTCGGCGTCAAAAAAGTCGCTCTCAGGCTTGAGGATGGGTATGTCCTCGTAGCGGACAGGCGTGTTGACCATGGGGATGCTGTGGCGTCGGGCAGCGCTGGTGGAGGCCATTATAGAAGATGGTGGTACAGAAGGAAGATGATGATGATGCTGATTGTAGTCGAGAACATCGCAAGTACGACCCGGGAATGATAGTGGGGAAATGAGTTGATGTGGTGCCAAGTGATGAGGTGCCTGTTCCGCTTTCGGATGCGCATCATTTGATATTCATTCACCTCCGGGTATAACTGCACTCGACATGTCCTCGCTGCTGCAAGTTTGCGGTTCGTATTTCGTGCGAAGGACGTCTCTCTCTCAGTTCGGCCCTCTGTACGACATATTTGATAGATCACATCACGCCCGGCTTGTTGTGAGCCTGAGCCCCTCCGCTCAATTCTTGAAACAAATTTATCCGAAGCTGTTTCGGTGACCGGAGACATCAGTAAAGCGATGAACAAATGGAAGATGAGTCACGACCAAAGGTACTGTAACGTCTGCCACCACCTTCCACTCGTCCTCTGCACATCCGGATGGATGACGATCAGGACAGCGCACATCTGCGATCGTCTCCACTTGCGGTGTCTATCCTGACAGACATAGACGTTCCGAGCTGATTGACCCAGCTGCTAGCTGACAGAAGATGTGTGTAACGAAGGCTATAAATGATATTTTCCCATGAAACAATGGCTTATAGGACTGGATCACATCCTATCACATCCTGCACATGGTGGTGATTGACTAGATGGAGATGTTCATGTGTAAAGTCAGAATGCGCAATACAGTCATCACCTCATCATTGAAAACGCCTGTCGAGCAACTCCAAGTGCAGTTCAAGTAGTCATACCCGTCGCGGGGCCTCACGTCCGAAGATTGACGCGCGCGTACTATACGCCCGTGCTGATCGCTCGGTGATATATGGGTTCCGTGGTTTCGTAGTATGTCGCACGGTAGTAGCCTGATATGAGAGCGTGTACTCTGCAATTCGCAGTGCGACAGCAGGCGGAGTTTAGGCCTAGCATCGGAGGAGGTACCAAGAAACGCCCTTTTGGATGATAGCCTTGGACGCTTTCGTCGCTTCGGGATGATCCTAGGATTGCTTCAGAAGGCAGAGCAGAGATCAAGTATTCGTACGGGTTACGTGAGAGCAAATGCAGGGAAAGGGTGGGCGCCAATCGTACTCATCAAGCCAGAGCACCTAAAACACAAGACTTGCCCGAGTCATCCAGGTGAATAACCAGTCGAAGTTTCGAAAGTGATTCGGCTGATGAGAAGTAAGTATCTGAATTAACACACCAGAGGAGCATCAAGCACGAGAAGATCATCACACCCCAAAGCAGAATGAGCTAGCAACGACGGTTTCCAAATTCCGATCCTACTATACGCTATACCAATCAATATGAGGACTAGAAGTGCTGGTTTAGAATGATAGAAGTTACACACGCTTGAGGGCGAGGCGCTACCGCAACACATAAGCATAAGCGTCGGAACAGGTTGGTATCAGCGCTATGAAGGTGGTGATAATCATCAAGCAGTTGGGCAATTAGCCGTAGGGTTGCATTGATGAACAGATGAGACCTCTAGATAGGGCGAGCATGAGTCCATAGATCAGGACGTCGTAGTTGGTACTCAAGAGTCAAATACCATCGGAAAGAAAGGGTGGCGCATATTTGGTGCTGCTTGTCATCCGCTTTTGAGGGTGACATTGCACAGCTTTGCCTTCATATTCCCCGCGGCAGACTGCCATGATCACAGCCGAGTTTTGAAGGTGATGCCCACTGGCAGGAAAAGGAAGCCTCAAACTCGCCGAATCGCCGTAAGTAGGCATGTACGACTGAATGACTTCAGCTCTTTCAGATTCGTCATCTTCGTGCAAGTCTAAGGCGCCTTGCAGACCCATATCTCCTTGCGTCACCTTATTGAGGAGAGACATGAAGGTGGATTGTGAATCACATGAGTATAATAGCTACAAGAATCACTAGATCTAATAGGTCTCCGACTCGTAGTCCACAAACTGAACCTCTTCATCGTCCTCCAAATCATCCCTCTCTTCCCACTGAACCAGCGGAGATCCACCCGGAGTCCATACATGCCTCTTCCACTCGAAAAAGTCCCAGGCGGATCGCGATCTCCCTTTCCCTGGCCTCTGTCGTACTTGGAGTATCTTGGCGGCGCACTTATGCCAATGCGCCTGGACACTGTTCGGCAAGAACGGAAGAGGTCTTGTTTTGCGTTTCAAGCCTTGGGCGTTGCGCGAGTTGAGCTCGACGAGGCGATAGCGGTTTATAGCCTCGGCTGCGCCCAAAAAGACGTTCATACGGACGTAAAAGGTGGCTTGTTTGCCCGTGGTGATATCCTGGAATTCAGTCGTTCAGTGGTTGTGCCCATGAATAAGAGGCCGAGAAACGCACGATCATCAATGGGGTGGGCAGCGGGTCCAGCTTGGTGAGGCAGCGCCGTAGCTGAGCCTGCCAGTGAATGTGGTAGGCATGGCGCCAGTGGATCTTTTGCACCAGAGCGAGAGACGCGTCGAATAATGGGTCATTGATACTCCAAACGACCTTGCCTGCCGGTGATTCGTGATACTGCCTCAGAGCGATGCGGTCTTCTAGGACGAGATGCTCGTCTTCAATGAAGTCTACATTTGAAAGACAGCTGAGAGTACGGATACTGAACGCGTGGCTCGGATCGAATGGGTCGAACGACTCCGGTGGCGCCGAGGAGGATCGAGTCGACACGAACCGAATGGGTAGGTCGCGGGTCAACATGGAGACACGGTAGAGACCATAGGACAAAATTGGTGGTTGAGATGCCAGTGGGGAGATGAGATATCTGTCTTGTAGTAATGCAGGACTCGATAGACTTGGGGGAGTTGTACGATCCATTTTAGTGTGGCAGTGGTGGTGAGGAACAAGAAGACGAGATGTGCCACTGAGTGTGGACGGTGGCCACAGATCAAATGAAACGCGTCAAGTCACGAGGTTGGCATGCTTTGCTCTTTGTCTGCGCACGCGTAGATCAAAGTATTCACACCCAAAGGGGGTAAGAGACGAGGTAGTATTGCCACTGAGCGCGTGTCATATTCCGTGGCGAGGCGCGCAATAAGTCTTGAAAAGTCTACGAAAATAGCACCTCAAAGCTTACATTCAATTTCGAGAACTTCGTCTATGCGACCCACGCGTGCCGGCGAAAATCGAGAATAGTGTGCCACCATTGTCGTCGAGAGGATACACGATGTTAGTATCTTGCCCGACAACTGACTACTTGGGCAGTTCAGGGCTTTCAAGGTCTACCACATTCTTGTACATTTCGGCGTAGCGTGCGCCAGGGATGTCAGTCTCGGCGGCAATCTTCCTGATAGAGGCAACCTCCTCCAAAGTCAGGCTAATCTCAGCGGCGGCGACATTCTCCTCCAAGTACTGGTATTTTTTCAGATATCAAGCAGGATTCGGAGGTAGCAGGACGACGTTACGAACCTTGACCGTCTTGGTACCAGGAATGACAACAAAATCCTCGCCTTGAGCCAGAATCCACGCCAGGCAGGCCTGACCAGCAGTGGCATTGTGAGAGCCAGCGAGATCCTTGATGCGTTCTCCGAGGTTGATGATCTTGGGAAAGTTTGCCTCGGAGAATCTGTGGAAGTGGTTAATGACAAGAAGACAATCATCATCGACTCAGACTTGCTTGGGGACCTTCTTTCGTATGTCATTCGGTGGGAAGTCATCCGGGGATTGGAAGCGTCCCGCAAGGAGGCCTTTGCCGAGAGGGGAGGCGCAGACGATGGTGATGCCGAGCTCACGAGCAGTCCTCAGGATGTCGGATTGGGGGTCCTCAATGCGCAGCTCGAAGGGGGAGAACTCCACCTGGATTGCTGAGATGGGATGCACGGCATGCGCACGACGAAGATCCTTGGCTGTGCATCTCGACATGCCCAGGTATCTGACTTTGCCCTCCCTAGGAAAGGAAGACGCGTCAAAGGTGAAAATTGAGGAGGTGTCATTACTCACTTGACGAGCTCAGCCATGGCGCCGACGGTGATCTCGATGGGCGTCTTGGGGTCAACGCTAAAACCATAGGGTCAACAACAAAAAACACATGGACAAAGAAATGGGGACAGACGCATGTTGGTAGAACAGGTCTATGCTCTCGACGCCAAGTCTTGCCGAAGACCTGTTGAACGCCTCTCGCACGTATTCAGGGTCTCCCCTGCGGGCGCCAGTGAGATCGAGGCCAAACTTGGTGGCTAGAAAAATCTCGTCCCTCTTTCCGGTATTCTTGAACCTAGATCAAAATAAATGGATTGAGGAAACGCCGGGGGAGGGGCGCGTACCATTCGCCCAGCAGCTCTTCAGAATCGCCGTAGACAGCAGCAGTGTCCCAATGTTTACAGCCGAGCTCATACGCCCTATCGAGCACCTATTCTGAGGTTGAAGACAGCTCCACACTGACTACACAGAAATCTACGCACAGCTAACCGAACTTCATCAGAGTCGATGGGGCCATGGCCTGCAGCGATACCTTTCATGGGGATCAGAATCATGTTTTTCGAAGGATAATTAGACAAACCCATAGCGCCATAGCCAATAGGGTGAATGAGAGACTCGCCAATCTTGCGGGTGGGGGCCATTGTTGCAGCGAAGTATACTTCACCATCCAAAATTAGCATAGACTTTATAGTTTCCAGAGGAGCCAGCAAGGACGGTCATGATGATATGAATGAATGGGCCGCGGGCCGTTCAATCGTAAGCAGGACAGTCAGATGCTCTAAAGCAAAGCCTCGGATCGTTTGTTGTAGATGATGGGCAAGTTCAATCACAATTATTAATAGACTTGAGCCCGCGAGCGACATAATACAGCTGACGCAACCGGCAAGTGCCGTGCGAAAGCACTTGTAATCGCTCCAGGTTCGACATGACTGCGACTTGTTCAGCTACCAGCAATGGCACATCAGCAGGCATGGATCGTCGAGCGCAAGGGACGCCCAGAAGACGCGCTATCTTTCCGGAAGGAGTGGCCAGTGCCGACCAACTTGAAGCTGGGAAAGCGAGAAGTGCTGGTCGAGCCTTAGCTTGAATCCAGCGTAAGTGCTCGGATAGCTTGAGATTCTCCTCAGTGCTTCGAGCAATGCATACATGCAGAGGATACAAAGTCATGGGTTGTGTCCCCAAATTTTTCGCCGAACACCCTTTCCCTGACGATTACGACCTTGCAGGCATCATTGAGGAAGCCAATAATTCTGCTGATGGCACGGGCGACCGGCATATCTAAATGGTCTTTGCTCGTGTACTCAACTGAATCTCTTTCAGAGTCTCTGGCGACGCCGAAATCTATAGTACAATCGTAAGTAGAAGGTAAGAAAAGTTTTAAAGTAGCCTGATTATCTAGTCAGTGGACATAAGGAAGCGCTGTACTTCAGTGGCGCTGTAAGTGATGTACATGCTTCGAGGCCCTCCTCCAGACTCGGAGTCCGGAAAACCAAATCGATGTGACTTTGTGAGCTGTTTCCTGGGCCTGAACATTCGGAGTGGTCTCGGAACTCTTCCGTTTGGTCTCCGATGCAGCATCGGATCCAACGAAAGTTGAAGTGGGCGAAGGAGAACGGGAGTGGAAGGTGAGGATGGCCTTGATAGCAAGCGCGGTGCACAGTCCGCGATTGCCAATCTTGATTCCGGACGATCCATACTTGTAAATCCATCCCATCTCCCATCCACCGTCGTCGCACTGTAGCTCAAGAAGAGCACAGAGATCAACTTCATCCCTCAAACCCACGTACTCGCAAACCAAGACGCGCATAGACAGAGCGAGGGAGTCTCCCTGGACACCTATTCGTTCCGCTACGCGCTCCTTCAACAGTGGCTTCAAGCTGTGGTGCAAATCTACATCTCCCGTCTGTTGCAGAAGACGCATGAGGAAGTACAGGAAAGACTCTGCCGTCGCGTAATAACGCGTCCCTTCTAGGTAGGCGCGATTCGCGAGGACGCTGTGAACCCATTTCAAGGTATACTTGAGGTCACCACCCCGTCCGACGGAATAAAATACATTCAGAACATTCACGCAAACGACAGGGTCAAACCTGGGGCGATTGTGATCAAAGTATGTCTGAGGGTCAGCTGCTTAGTTGCCTTGTGTATATGAGGATACAAAGATTTGCATACCTGAATAAGACCGTCCGTGTTTAAATAGTCGAGCATCTCATCCAGCACGCTTGAGACAATCTGCTTGTCCTTCTGCAGGATCGTTAACCCCAGAGATGTCGTATCAAGATCGTCTGGGAAGTCCTCTGTAGTTAACTGTACCTTTCCTTGAGGCTGAATGAGTTCTCGTGCAGGAAGGCATGCGCGGCCTCACCCTGAAAGAAATTCCACTTTCCCACGGGCTCTGTCAGATTCACCAGTGACCTAACAGGATCTGAGTACCTGCCAATAGAGTTTGAGTCGACCGCATACCTATCCGCCGTCACCTCAAGAATTAGAAGTTGAGCGAAATTCTCCCGCAGCTCAACGCCGCTATCCGTAACCGAATACATCCTCCCAGCGTTGGCCGTCATGAAGCCTTGCCCACGGGCAACAGGGTCTCCCAAAAGATTGCGAAGACAGCGTTTGACAGTGGCTTTGTCGTCAAACACAATTCCACACATGCCCATGGAGCGGGCAGACAAGACATTGTCGAACTTGTCATCGACAAAGATGGCGGAGTACGGATTCGTGCCAGTTTGCTCGAGGACGTGTCTGTAAAACGCGAGATGAGGCTTGCGCTCGCCTAAGCCGCCCGACGTGAACACGCGGTCGAAGAGCCGCCAGTCTGCGGGTTTTGCTCGGAGGACCTCGTAGTCTGGGAGTGAGATGTTGGACATCGCATAGACCTTCAGGCGGGGGTCGCCCGCCTTCAGTTCTCGTATGAAAGCCATCATTTCTGGGTCGGACTGGAGGGAGTCCCGGGCCTGTTCAAAGCCTTTGCAGACTTCCTGTGGGTCAAGGGAAAACTCGAGCGCCACCCGCTCATAGCAGATCTGCTGCGAAAGCCGGCCTCGCTCGTAGTCTGCCCATGTTGGTGATGAGAGGATGCGCCGGAAGGTTTGAGACGATATATTGATGGTCGTATGCGAGGACCATGAGAAGAGGACATCTCCGATGTCGAAGATGATAGTGTCAAAGTGTGGTGGAAGCATGGATGAGAGAAGGGTGTAGGAGAGCACTCCAGATGGGATGACTTGGGGTTGTATGTTTGCGATACTATAAGGATTCAGAATACATATTAGCCGGGTACACTGTATGCCCATTGCCCACTTTGCATCCGAAATGTGGTCCCACGTCCTCTGCCACCACCAGATCCGGTCTTGAACGGCATCCATGCGCATCTGATGATGGTGCAACAGAAGTGGCAAAATATTGTCATGAGAAATGTATACGATCGAGCGAAGAGTGAGGGCTAAACCTATCGTGAAGAGTTGCATAGTACTGTAGCCGAGTCGATAAGCGTAATGCTGAAAGCGCCACAATGATCACAATGCGGAGCGTTTGACAATGCGTAGAGATGCGCCTGAATAGTAGTTTGTATCCGAGCGCTTGCAAAATGCGATTGGGACAGGGTATTGAGCGTTGCTGAATCTACGAGTTCGAGTAGGCTAGGGCTTAGTTTATAATTATTCCAGCAATTATAAACGGTTTATAGGTTTTTTGGTCGTCAAAGGTGTTTATAAACCGGTTTACAAACAGTTGGCCGAGATCCCCGGGCGCCAGCGTACACGTCAAAAATCCAGATCCTGGAAGCACCCAAGAAGCTCTAAAGCCTTCCGCTTCCGGATCCGTCCCACCATCCTTCCAGACGCTTCCTTTGGTCTCGCCACTGTCGTCGTTGCTGAGCACGTCGAGTCCTGCCTCCACCAGCTTGGGACCCGCCAGGCCTGTTACATAATATAAACATTATAAACATTGGGATCCCGAGGCGACCTGTTTCTAACGTTTAAAAAGGGTCTGTTTCTAACCCTGTTTACAAACACTCTGCTCTAAACTAAGCCCTAGAGTAGGCAGCTGTAGCTCGACGCACTGGGCTATTTACGCCGAGTGAGGGAATATGTGAGATTCTCATGGCCAATGTCGAGGAATCAAGAGGACACCAATTAATGTCACGCACGGTCCAATAACGGTTGCTGTGAATAAAAGGAAGGCAGCCGATTTCAAACAAGACCGTCATGAAAGTCGCAAAGCACGGAGATTGGTGAGCATGAGGGATGAGAATGAACGGGTCCAGATACCGTAACAGTGGTAAGGTACTCGACACCCATGAGCAACCAACGCCATGTGGCCTTGGTCACGCGTGACAGCCCAGTCCTAATCGGGCCATCAAGTCGCGTCTTCAGCATTCATCGCCTGACTGCACAAGCTCAGAGACCTATTGAATCGAACTGGCTCCGTAAATCTCTCGAGTATAGCATTAAGATTATGTGTGTGATTTTCTGGTCTATTTAATGCAGCCAACATTGTGAAATCTTTTGATTAACATGTATATCAAGCAATACCCCCCTGCTCAAGCTCGTTCATAATGGATTCCGGCAGGACACGATGTCCGCGGTACTTCCTGGAGGCCCAGGCCGCTTGACGACCATTTAAACCGCGCTCATATGCGTCCACGAAGCGAAAAGCACGAGTGAAGAAGCTGTAGTATGAATTCAGTCACAGTATAGCATTCAGGATACAAGAGAGTCTTACCGGCGGATGCTGACAAGCGGAATCTCATCGAGAGCAGCTAAGGTATACTTCTCGAGAAGATCCTCACGTGATGACTCTGGGTTGAGACGGTAGAGCCGCTTTGCATAGCCCCAACATTGCTCAATCGGATTGAGTTCACAATGGAACTTCGGCAGGAACAGAATGACAATGCCCCATTTCTCCATCGCCAGCTCCAGAAGTGACTTACCCTCCGCAAAGTCCGGCTCATTGAAGAGGATCCGTCGCACACAGCACTGTGTTGCACCTGCAGCGCACTTGAAGGAAGGACACTCTGCCCGTAATCCACTCCGGCCTTCCAGCTCCTCACGGTCATATCCCCGCTCGGCCAAGATCTGAACCATACCCTTGAACAACCCAGGAGAGATAGAATCGTCATCCGGCCAATACAAGGACTGAGGCTCTCCGGTATGCGGATTGATAGTGTCCGCCATTTTGATCTTCTCCTTGACGTACTTGCCTTTAGCATCATAGACCTGCTTGCCTTCAGCGTCAAGCAGGTTCCGAGCAACTAACCAGTTCTGATCCGACTTCGACTCGTTCTTCGGCATATGACGAGCGGAAAGAGCATCATCGGGGCGTTTGCAATGAGTAGTGGCGTTGTCGTAAACAAACACATGCTCGAACTCGGGATATGACTCTGCCAAGATACTGGCGGCTTCTTCTGCCTGCGAGATCACGTCAGGACAGGTGAAGTAGCCATCACGGTTCTTCCCAGGACGGAAGATGCGACGCGCATTCCGCAAGCCATCCTTAGACCAAAGCCAGCCAATCTCAGCACTGACAAAGTCCGCAACCATCAAGGAAACACCCTCGCCCTTGCGATAGGGCTTTGCTGGTGCATCCTTGTGTATCCACATTTTTCGGCGTCGATCGTGAGCATAGAAAATTGACTCGTCGTGGTACCAGATGATTATGCGCTTTCCGTTGATGAATGTCGGGATTGAAGTGGAAGTGGAGGGAGCAGTAGCGTCAGAGGGTGTGGTCAAAGAAGCGTCAGGAGAGGTTGCAGGGGAAATAGAAGAGGGTGATGCAGATATGTGCGTCGGAATAGTGGTGGCCTTCATGGGAATCTCGTTTCCATCACAATCATAAGTTTGGATACGTTCCTTGAGCTATGGTACATTAGCGGGCGTGTTAGACAGTCAACAGAGATAAGAACATTACCTTTTTGAGAGCTGGGATATAAATCTTGTCACGGTGGAAAACAACATCTGTGCGCTCATGTCCGTCGACATACTGACCCTTCTTGGCTTCTTGCCAGCGAAATTCCAGAGAATGAAGATACCGCTCCGCCGTCCTACAGGAGATGGACTTGGTAATCCCAAACTGATCCTTCACGTCAGGCGATGAGAGAAAGAGTACCAGTTTATCCGCGTTGATGTCGTTTCCAAGCTCCTGCAGGTGTAGTCTGATTGCCTGCGTTAGATCTTCGTTCTCGAGCATTGTTGTGTTCCAGTATCCGTAAGGGTTGAGCGGGAGGACCTCGCGATCCTCAATGAATGCTCGAACAAGACGACGAAGGATTCGTGCGCAGTAGAGACCTTTACAAAGGGAAACTGCTGCCTGCAGTGATGATGCGCCCCAATGGCCATATGTCGCAGACAATTTAGTCGTGTAAAAGGAAAGCATAGACCGCATGCCTTCCAGTCGATGGCGCAGGAACGGGTCAAGTTGAACGTTGACATACCCGACAGCACGTTTGCCATTGATTGTGCGATGGGGTTTGAGTAACTCCTTCACGGCAGCCAGAGCATCAAGGGCAAGGCCAATTGTAGGCGCTTCACGGAGGCGGCCATTGCGTCGACGTGCCTGTTCACGAGATTCCGAGGTGGAAGGGGTATCAGCAACAACTGGAGACGGGTCCGTGTTGGAGAAGGCAGGGGTAGCAGATGATGGGGACTCCGGGGTGGGATCCACACGTAAATCAGCCTGCTGATCATCAGACATATCCGACGCGATGGAAGCAGTGTCGGCAAAGGTCTCATCAAGTATGCTGTCCGTCTCAATGAGATAGGGACAGTCAGTTGCGAGTGTGCTGAGGTGACGAACAGAGCCATCATCAGGGACATCCTCAAGCAGGACAGATGTTGACGGGGAGGAAAAGTGAAAGTGTGCTGGATGGAACGGGCAATCGGGACGCAGATCAACACCGGGTGCAACAAGCTCAAGGATGGGGAACGTGAGACGCGTCGATGGATTGACTGCGAGAGCAGGGGATGCGACTCCAGATGCAAAGGTCCCAAAGAGCTTCTTAAACGGGGATGGGATAGTGCTGAACGCGCGCACATGCTTGGGCTGTGCTGGCGTCGTGAAAAAGTCGCTGTCATTGGGTAATGAGGTGATGGCGGGGGTCTAGAAAGGAATCAGAGCCGCTTAGTGGGGTAAGACGCGACAACGTACATTTTCCTTCTCTGATGCATCTGATTCGGATGTCCGGGGCCTTTTACTCGGTGAATTGCGCGGGGATAGCGCGTCTATAGCGTGTTTGAGTGTTTCCTTGACCGCATTCTTTGCACCCGCAAAGTTTAGCGCGCGGGATTTCCTCCAAGACTTCTTGTCTCCCATAGTGTGGATGGAAACACAAAGATTACGTGGCTTGACGCACCTTTTTCGATCATCCGAGTGCGCAGATCTCATTTTAGACACAATTTAGAGAAAATCTTGCAGTCATTTTTATTCTACGCTGATGTGGTACGGAATATGAACGCTTTCCGTCGATTTCACTGTCATTGATGCGGCTGTGTAGGCCCGATTAGGCTGTCACGCTTTGCCACATGGCGTTGGTTGCTCATGGGTGTCGAGTACCTTAAGAAGAAGAGAAACAGGCACTTGCACCTGGAGACGGGCCTGATCTGCCGATCGAACCTCAGAACCTATAGGGCTGTACGCGCTATGTTTTCAGCAGCATGGCGCAGTGGTAGCGCGCGGGGCCCATAACCCCGAGGTCACTTGATCGAAACAAGTTGCTGCTACTAATTCTACTTCAGTACCGTCAACTTTTTTGCTTCCTTCGTATGAATCTGCATTTTGATTATTATTTCTCGAATCTCATTGCTTCCTCAGATGACAGTCTACAGATCTTGACTCGTGCTGAAGCCTGAATTTCTTCAACTCTGCATTCTTCAACGTCGTCCAGCGCCACTTGTTCCTGGTCGATCGAAATAGGGTTAGGGCTGTTGTGATCGCCTTGTGGCAATCAACTCTTTCCTGACAGTGACCATCATGCTCCCGGTGAGTCCAACTCGTTGCTGGCCCAATGCCCGTGCTCAGTCGTTGCTAGTAAACACCATCTACGCTTTCGACTTCCACCTTACCACCGGCAACCTCCACGCAGTCCTCGCCACTCAGGGACACCGTACCATCATATCGACCAGCATGGATCCAACACGCTCAAAACCGAGGAGAATGCCCACCACGTTGACGCTAAAGCAGCGCCTTGCCGCTCTCTCCACTGCACCCTCTTCCCCGACCAGCTACAGCCAGCAGCCATCGCCGGAAGTGGAATCACCCAAGAGGAGGAGTTTTTTCAACACACCGTGGAACAACAAGTCTCGGACTTCGGTCGCGGACGGAAACAGCTTTGAGCTCGGAAAGGTGCAGGAGGTTATGGCCAAGCTCATATTCCAGGCCGGCGTCGACTTTGAGTACGTCGTTCCAAAGCTTTGTCTGAACTCAAGCTGACCTGCAATTGATTAGGACGCGCCCAATGTGAGCCAACCCACCACCTTGCTTCTTTGCTCATGCCTCGAAAGGGTCGTCCTCAATGCCTCTGCACTGCCAGATCCCAGGGATGTCAACTATGATCTGCTCCTATCTCGTGTGCTGGCCTACCTCAATCTCTACGGTACGTGCTTTATCCTTCGTTTCTCATTTGATCCCTAACGCAGGTGCAGTCGAGGCGGATTACACGGTCGTCTTCTTTGCCGCCGGGAGTAAACACACACCGGGATGGAATTGGGTCTGGAAAGCGTATCGGGGGCTGAACAGGAATTACAGGAAGAACTTGAAGCGACTGGTGTGTACTCTGAGCTTTATCTCTGAGCCCCGTCTGACCGCTCGGCAGTTCATAGTGCATTCCAACTTTTTCTCCAAGAGTTCGTTTACCCATCCCTGTCGCAGTGCTCCAATTCACGTCACTTGCAGTGCTCTTCTCCCTTGCCGGCGCGATAATAAGTCCCAAGTTCTTTCGCAAGATCACATACATCGATACCCTCTCCAATCTTGCCGCGCAAGTGCCAATAACACAGATAGATATTCCCCCAGCTGTCTACCAGTGCGTCCCTCATCTTCGAAATTTATGACTCAACCGTTGTTAAATTTTTGTTAGGGAAAACGGTAAACACGAGAGGAAGATAATCCTCCCTATACCCGTATCCTCTTCGACATTCGGCGTTCCACTTGCAGACCTCATGGGCTCCTCGGGCGAGAACTCTGCCCTCCCTCGGCCTGTTAAGGACTCCATACAATTCATACGAGAGGCTGGACTGTATGAGGATGGTCTTTTCCGGCGCTCACCTTCGTCAGCACTGCTTCGCGCGGTACAGGATGCGTACGATCGAGGAAACGTGGTCAACCTCGAGACCTTTGGCGACCCGCACCTAGCGGCGGTGTTGATCAAGAAGTTCCTGAGGGACTTGCCAGAGCCGGTGTTTGGGGACGAGACGTATGCGGTGATACGCAGGTGTCCGGAGGTGAAGAGCGATATGAACGACATGGCCGCAGTGCGGTATGTGCGAGAGGTCATATTGCCAGAGCTCGAACCGTGCATGTACATTCTATTGAGTGCGGTGCTTCGTCAGTCATTATCAACGTTCTGCGCCCGTATACCGCTCAACCATCCTACACAGATCTCATGCACGAAGTTTCATTGAGAGCGGACTCGAACAGAATGGACGCACACAATCTCGCTGTCGTGCTCACGCCCAATCTCGTCAAGTCGAACAACCCCATCAGGGATGTCATGATGTGCGGCGTTCCCGGCGCACCACCGCTCTATCCCTCTTCCGCGCCCACGCCCACCATCTCCAACAGAGCGGCTCTGTCTGAGAACAAGACCACTCTAGGCAGTGTGATCAAACTCTCGATACAGCGGTACTACGAGATATTTGACGAGGTGCGGGACCGCAGTGAGGCCCTTCCGCCGAAGCCGTCCAATCGCATCAGCACGGGGAGCTTTGGTGGGGACCCGCGGTACGTTCTCGGCGAGGACGAGGAGGACTCCATCGACGATGGGATGCTCGTCATGCCCCTCGGGTCCTCCCCGCACGGGCACCACGGGCACGCCAACAACCCGTCCATATCTGGCTCCGGCCCGCCGAGCGCGTGGGGCGCGAACAACGGGTTCAAGCCGCGCCACCGGAGCACGCTGTCGAACGGGTCGTCGATTCCTTCTTCTTCCCAAGACGCCAATAAGCCACGCTCGACGATCTCTATTGAGAGCTCGGGCGGGCCGGGGCGGAAGGGCTCGATCTCGGTGGGGAGGGGGACGGTGCGGAATGGGAAGAGCGCGGGGGCGGGGGTGGAGGCGATTGGGATTACGGCGGAGGGGTTCTTTAGTGCCCCGGCGAATGCGCCGCCTGTTCCTCCGAGGCCGTAGGGGGTCTGTGTATTTATGGGTCTGGTATCTATTGGCTGCGATATACCTTGTTCATCCGTTTGTAACGATGAGGATACTTTGGATAGTTCTTTACTTTCCTAGGGGATTCCATGTAATTCTCAGATTGAAGGTAGAGAGAGATAGCTTGAGAGACATGTAGTAGCGGGCGGTTATTGATCGAGACCGTGGGTGATTTCAAACATCGCTCCCTCGAAGAAACCTCATTCAAATCAGGAACGATAAAGTCACAACCACAGTTGGGTGGCGTAGTTTTTGTGATCACGAGGAGTTATGATCTTTGATGCTTGGTACATGACTCGTCCAGTAGTCATTTGTGGGGGACTTACACCCCCTTGACAGTTTGGTCACATACCTTGTCAACCAGTATTCGGTACTTGTGCAGTGGGAGCTTCTCGAGGAGATGGGATTTAACTATACAATTGGACGCGAGAACGATAATTTACGAGATAAGTTATACGCTATATATCCTGCCGCACCGGTTTACGAAGACATCAGGGCCTGCACTTGAAAGGCACTAAGCGTTCCGGGACACTGCTAAGTGTCCTGGTTGTCACATCCAAGAGTTTACCCGAAATTCCCCCGTCGTGCAGGCACCGATTCCTGCTGACTGATTGCTGCTGACTCATCACTCTGCCACGACTACTAACACGTTTCCCTCCCTCATTTCCTCGCAAATGCCAGCGCCCGGAACGCGGCCACCATTCTACCCTAGCCGGCCAGGACAGACCCAAGCCAACCCTGGATGACGCAGAGCAGGCCATAGACCATAGACCGGACAGTTGTGTCACTGGGCGACCAAGAACGGTGATGTGCAAGTTCGGAATAGACCTCTGAAAAAGAAGCTATCGTCTAACCACACTATCAATCCTTATCACAACTAGTACTCCTTGTAAGGGAGCTGGGGTGCACAAAGGTTCGAGAGAACAAGGTGCTTTTGGGTAATGGAGAAATAGAGATGTATTCCGAATGCTGTAGTTAAACTACGAGTTGTTTTTTGGGGGTGTAGGGATTCTGATCGAAATGACACAAGAAAACCTTGAAGTCGTAGGCCGAACCTCTTGACGTATGAAGACCTTAAACAGCGCAAGGCAATGTAGCTTCTACCTATCAAGTGCTCTGGTGTACAAGGACTTTGTCTTGGAATCGTCAGGCCGCTACCGCAGGTTTTACGCCACTGGACTGCTAACGATAAGGACTCCTTCTTGCACTTAAACCAAACTTCTAGTGTCTTGCACCGGGACCAAAGGTTCCGAAAGGTGTCTCAGACGTTGACAACACTCGTTCAAACTCAACTTATTCCTCAAAGGAAAGTACTTCACGAAATAGTGTGAATGCAGGGCAGAACCACTTGCAAACCGGCCTTCTTGCGAATACAAGGTTCTAACACCAAGTAGATTCGTTGGTGCTCGACTTGGTTCGTCGGAATAAGGTTCTTTTGAGTCTTTCAAGGAGCTTGGCAACACCTGATGTCTTTAAATCTTGGAAAGGTCTTTGGGGTCTTTGGGGTCTTTGGGTTCTTTGCAGAAATGAGTCGAAACTCGAGATAGATTCACTACAATGGCTGCGTCTGACTAGCGGCTACTGGAGGGGGCTCTAAGCTACCGAAATATGGGTCCTTTGGGCCCTTTTATACTACTGGTGGTCTCCTACTGAGTAAGCATCTATTCTAGGATCGGATACATCGGACATTTGAGTCATACAAATGCTGGGTTCTTATTGGCTATCCCTGGTCGAAACAACTGCGGACAGGCCGCTTGGTCCTTTAGCCATATACGCCACCTTGGCGGTATGGTATAATCCTTGGGCCCAGGAGATCGAGGTCCGATAAGGACTTCGATCCTTAGGTATCTTTACGATGCAAGGTCCTACGGACACCTGCTTTCTTGTGGATAGGTTGGATGGAGATCGTTAAGAACGTCCTTTCGAGCGCAGGCACTACAGGGGAGTGCTTTCTTAAAGTGGTAATGCACCCTGCTTTTGGGGTGGTCCTTGATCGTGGATCATGATCGATCGGCATAGCGGAAGGCGTCAGTTCGGAGTCCTTGACAGCTCCGAAGATTGTTTCCCCAAAAGGGTTGTGACGTCCTTGAACTATTTCGGGACCTTCCAGGTCTTTGGGTTGAGGTGCGCAGGTCTTGGGTCGCTCGAACTGAACCGCCTGGAGACCTTTGGACCCTCCTTGGGTGCGAATGGTTATAGCACATCGTCTGTAGTACAAGGTACACGCAAAGGTACGGGATCTTGAGAGAGATCCAACGCGCGGATAAGGATATTCGGATGAAGGTGATTGAAGGTTTCGATCGCGCCTGTCCTAATGGACTTGTTAAGGCGCCTGGACCTTGTCCTGGAGGCTTGCCCGCGTCAAGGCAGTCACTCCTGCGTGCTCTATCCTAAGTACTTGACTGGAGGTTCCTAAGGTCTTTGGGCTATTCAGGAATCACAAAATTCCCCGTTTCTAGTACTGGAATAGTACCCTGCGTATCAACGGGCAGCATTGACCCGTCACGATGCCAGCTACGTCGTCGCCATCTTGGGAGGACGCGGCATTTCGCGCGAAGTGGGCATGACCGTCTTGGATATGGATACGGCCCGACGACAAGAAGGACGTCGAGCTCACCGTCACGAGTGGCGACAACATCTCTGGCCTCGGCCCTCGGCGCCACAGATGCATTCGAGGAGTGGGACAAGCTGCCGTCGCCCGCGTTTGCTACCACAAACACCAAAGCCAAAACCGAAACTGTCGGCGGCAATGATGATACTCATCTGGATCGTCCTCAGCTCGGCGGTCATCATTCACAACGATTATCTGTACAACACCCTTGCCTTCGAATACCCCGTCTTCCTCGTAACATGGGATTTGACTTTTGCTGTACGTGGCCCTGCACTGCGCCGTCTGCCTTCCGTTCACCCTTCACATATAGGCCATTAAGACCCGCGTGCTGCAACAGACGACAGCCTGCTCGACGGCGTCAAGTATGTCAACATCAAGAAGGATATGTCTGTTGAATCCATCCTCCCCATAGGCATACTTTTCTCGAGCGGTCTTATCTTCAGCAATACGGCATTTCCCTCTATCTCGGTGTTTCCTACATCCAGATGCTAAAGGTGAGCACTGCAATCTAGCCAGATTCTTCGTTCTCTGCGCTTTATGGCACATATTTCGGTCTGTCAACGCTGCTAGTTTGATGTCAGACAGGCAGTACGCTTAAAAGACGTGACGGACGTTCGCTTCAGCTTCTCTTACTCTCGTTACCTTGACTTACTCACTCAACTCCACCCAGGCTTTTGACCCAGTCGCCATCCTCCTCATCTCACGGACATTCCGCATTGCTGAGCCTAACCGCAAGCTCGCCAACATCGTCCGGCGTTGCCCTCGCATCTCACGGCGAACTACGCTTTGGCCGCTTCTGGTCAACATGACATCTATCTCCCATGACCGGTCAATCATCGATTGACGCTTGCTTGGATGTCGTTAATGGTATGGATCCACTCTTCACCAATCTGTCGCCTCACCATAGTATCCAGAATTTGTCGAGAGCGAGTCAGACGCGCTTAGGTACGTCAAGGCCGCTCTCAAGCCAATGATCAAGATGGATGCCGACAAGCTCATCGTGTTGGTGCGCAGACCCTAAACGTATACGGTGTTCCTTGTTCTCAATCCCACATAGCTGGTGTCATCGAAATCAAAATCCACAAGTACTGCCCAGGGAGACGAGCACCACGACGAAGAAGAACGAGCCTCGACAAGGACGAGAACGGAGACCACGACGAGGACGAGAACGGAGACCACGACGAGGACGAGAACGGAGACCACGACGAGGCCGAGCACAAGCACCACAACGAGGACGAGAACGAGCACCCCACGAGGATTGACTACCACATTGAGGATGAGGATGAGGACCACGACAAGGACTCCGACGAGGACTGCGATGAGGATCAGTATCACTGTATCAAGGATTAGCTTCCTGGCGGCGGCAAACTGTCATCCTATGCACTACAGCCATCATGATGACGACGATCCCATTCGGATGACCACCACGACCAGAGGACCGCGACGACTGCTTCGCTCAAGCGCTTAGCTCTGGTATTCTCAGTTTGTACGTGCTTTCATCGATTATTGTATTCTCTCAATTTATCATTCTTCAAGCTGTCTGTGCCTTCTGTATTCGGACATCAGCCATGCACCGAATGATCATACCTGACTTACTGCAGACTCCGTACCAGTATCTTTTAGTACCAAAGACATGCATACTGATGCATTTGCTTCATCGGAGTACTGGTTCTCGAGGATTGATGCATTTTAAGATGTGGGGTAGGCTGGAATCGCAAGGGATCAAGGTCGAACATCTGTACACACCGATTCAATTTCACTTTGCTCAAAATGGTTATAGGAAGTAACGTTCGCACACACCCCGCGCGCCATGTTGTTCATGAGGCCCCCCGGATATGTCAGTATAGCAGTTTCTGGTCCGATGTTTACAGAAGGCACAATGCACACTCCCGATTCTCACAATTGCGCCGTCGTTGATCATGCAGAACGCAACGTGTGGCGGCACTAGTACTATAGCGACGTACGGAGCAATGTGCCGCCCTCTGAGATAATGGCGACTAATGAATGTGGTCCTGTGATTCGAAATCATGCTGGCCGACTACGATGACTACTGGTCGAACATGCTGTGTGGAGGATTGTGGATAAGTGTTTGATAGAATGCATGCATATAGTAGGAACATGGGTCCGGTCGGTCGGTTTGGGGTAACATCGCAAGCCGGCCCTTCCAGCTCCATGCAGTGGCCCGGACTCTGCCGCATGAAGTGGCGGCCTATACTGTTCATATGTAAATGGAGAGGAATACCAGTGCGCGCCATGCACCATGGCTGTAGGCCCTGGATATGTGCCCACGTCCTAAGTTACACACTAATCCACACAACTGTTGATCGTTACAGGTCCTTGGCGTTTTTGAAGCCTCGCTGAAACATATCTCCACGCTGGGCGATCACACAGTGCCGCCTCGACCTCCTTCACGGCCTCCGTGGCGTAGACGCGGACGTCCTCGCTTGGCAGATCATCGAAGCAGACAACGCTTTGCGTCTTCTTCAGCCATCTTTTGACGTCATCAGCGGGGAGGACTTCTTCGCGCTTTCGTTTACGAGTTGATTTGGATGGAGAGGTGGCCGAAGTTCCTTGGGTCAACAATGGACAAGAAGGTTTCGACTTTGGGCAATCATAGAGTTTGAGGAAGGCGGGAGGCACTGGCTGCTCAAGAAGACAGCCGATACGGTGGACTACGTCGCTTTCGTCGATGTCGGTGTACAGTAGGCGTGGTAGGTAGCACATGCAGGGTGAAGCGCCATCAAAACCTGGGGTATATCCGTTCGTGCTTCGTGACCTCCTGAGTGAGGGAATCGCGAATGTACAGAGCCTTGGAGTTGGGCTGTACGAGGGTATATATGTATTCTGGAGCGACGGGAATCTGGCAATAAAATCTGAATCAGAACATGGATCGACCTGATCATGATGAATTCTACCTCGTCACTGAATTTCCTCCTCTCCTTTAATTGGCACGTTTGATTATGCGAATATAAGCTCAAGAGCGTGTTGAGTACAGTCGGATGGGCTCTGCAGGATAGACAGAACTTTTGCATAAAATGTCGCAGGCTCGGCAGTCGGTTGCACTGGGAGCCTGAGCTTGAATGTCAGATCTGAAGACAGCCATGCATCACTCGACGCTCGCTCACCTTGTACTACATCGAGTACAGAGTTCAGCCTCGGTTTGAATTGTCTCGGCTCAAGACCGTTGAAGTATTCAAAAGCTACAGTCTGTGGGGAGTATAGTCCAGGCTGCCGGTGGGATTAGTGAGATACGTACTTCGGAAGCCCCCATGCCTCTGTATAATAATATCGAGCATGAGACCGTCGATTCGAGAACAGGCAATGCAGAGAAACAGTCCACGGGGAGAACAGATGTTGCCTTGGCCATAATGTGAGTGCAAGTGGGGGTGAGGTTAGCCTGGAAACCCGGCTCTAGTAGCGAAGACAGTCGTTCGCTGTATAGAGGGTGAGGTGATAAGAGCAAGTACGCCCACGTGATGGGCACTCACACCAAACACTGACAGTACCCCTGTCACGCATTCGAATCTCGGCAAGTCTGTTATGTACGCTTGGATATTGGAATGAAATTTCGTGGGGGTCTAATGTATTGACTTCACTTCGACGACGTGATTAGACCGGTCCAAGCAATTCAAGAATCAAGGCAACTCGATCTCACACGATATTCGAGGACCTCGGCTGCTTGAACGACAATTTCACCCGACACTCTTTCCACTGGGAAAGAGACTCGAGTCAGACTCAAGACCTTAGACGGACGTCGGAGGTTAGGGTGGCGCAGTAAACCCTAGGTTTTGATACACCTAGGGTTTACTGCGGTTATTAACGGTATTGACACGGTATCGAAACCTTGGGGGGTAGGTTTGAAGGTTTCGATACCGGCACATGACCATTTCACGTGACTGTGCTGGGGCAGTGGCGCGCGCCGCCGCGCCTGCCCACTTGTCAAGCTCTCTGAGGCTTAGATGAGGGAGGATGAGCGTGAGAGTGTGATATCAGACATGAAGCATTGAAGCACTACCCTCTCACTGTGAGAGGCCAGAACATATTAGACAGTAACACGCGAGAAGTGGTTTGGGTGGCCAGCGGAAATTGCGCCACAAAGAATCAATCATGTGATCAATTCACATGCCAGTATTGATACCGTTTCAAACCTACGGAGCCTCCGGTGGGGAGGTATCGATACCGTTACTAACACCCCCCGGAGGTTTACTGCGCCACCCTATCGGAGGTTTTATTGCAATTTTCATAATTGATCGCACTTGCAAAAAAAAAAAGTTTCAGTCGGCTAGGAGGCCTATTGAGTGAGCATTGACCGACGTTGACCTTTGCCAAACTCAAACTTTTTTATTTTGCGAGTGCAATCAATTATGAAAATTGCAATAAATTAAAATTTTTCATTCAAAAACCGACTACTCGTTATAGGCAGAAGTAAGTACCCCGGGCCCGATCATCATTGTAGCCCGACGAATTTTGCATCCTCAATGGTATACAATGGAATAAATATTGAAGGAACTATTTAGTAGCGTGTATGACCTCCATCTGCATCTACGACAGCCTGAATTACGCGAGGGAGACGGCTGATGTAATGGTTTAACTCCTCAATGCTAATCTCATCCCATAGCTTGCAAAGTGTGCTACACAGGTCATTGTAAGACGCAGGCTGCCGGGAAAGGGCCCGTAGACGCTTCTTGAGAAGATTCCACATGCATTCAATTGGGTTGCAGTCAGGAGAGGACGGAGGATGGGGGAAGAGTGGGATGTTGTTCTCGTCAAACCAGCGCTTGGTGACTTTGCTCCGATGCGACGGTGCACCGTCTTGCTGGAACACAAAATTTGGCCGCTCTCTGACCATTTCAGCATGAAAAGACGCCAGAATGGGATCAAGCACCTGTTCTCGATACCGTGTGCTGTCCATTCCCCCTCCCTTGCCTCCCGGATACTCCAACACAACGAGTGGTCCCTTCTTGTCCATCATGACCACACTCCAGACCATGCAGCGAATCGGGTTTTGAGGAAGGTTCGGTACACAACACTCGTCCGCCAACTCCTCACCCGGCTCGCGACTGACCCAAATCCGACCCTTTCCGTCACCAAGGACAACGTACGCCTCATCAGAGAATGCCACGTTCCTCCACATCCTGGATGTCCACGGCTTGTGCTCACAGGCCCAGCGGAGACGCTTAGTCTTTGTCGGAGGTTTCAGAAGAGGAACCTTGCGAGCGACGCGTCTGTGGATGCCGCATTCAGCGCAAACACGTGCAATGGTGCGTGTGCTGACTGCTGGCTGCATCTCGTTGCCAATGTCCCGAAAGGGCTTCCTCCGATTGGCCTTCACCCTCGAAACAACATCCGCCTTCTTTTTTGAGTCCAGGATGGGCGGTCGACCGGATCTGGCGCGGTTCTTGGTCGAGCCAGTTGAGCGGTATTTTCGGCTGATTTTCTTGGCTGAGTTGTAGGAGATGTCTTCGGCGTTGGCGGCGTCTACGAGTGACTGGCCAGCGGCGACACGTCCCATGAGTCGGTTTTTACGAGGTGAGTCAATGTGAGAGCCGCGAGGTACTGTTTTCGCCATGGTGGTTGACGTTGAGGCGCGATCGGGCCCGGGGTACTTACTTCTGCCTATAACGAGTAAAAAAAAAGTATCTTCCAAAGAATCCGAATATTAGCAGCAACTTGTTTCGATCAAGTGACCTCGGGGTTATGGGCCCCGCGCGCTACCACTGCGCCATGCTGCTGAGAATCAGATGCGTAGTGCTCCTCCTCGTCTGACTTCCATGGGACAAAACACGCAGAGGCATCGATCCGGCCCTGGTTTCAACTGCTCCTCTTCCTCTTACCACTACTTTAGGGTATCAACAAACGGAAAAGGACCCGTTTAACTTCACCCCCATGCTCACCGACTTCCATGCTTTGCGACTGAAATGACGCTCCCGTCCGGACTGGGCTGCATCTTTTTTCTTCTGAGCCACCCTGAAGTTGGATGAACTGGACGTGTTCAGAGGTGTCCTCTTGATTCTTCGCCGTTGACCGTGGAGACTGAATCAGCAAAAACTTGAAAATCCCAGTTACGTCTGCTTGAACAACTAGTATATTCAGCAACGCTCGGCATCGCCGTCCCGATCGCGTTTTGCAAGAGCCCGCGAACGACCGAGGCGCATATCTACGCATTGTCAAACCCTCCGAATCAAGATTATGGCGCTTATTAGTCTCAGGTTTCCCCTGATCCTTCCAGTATCATCTCGGCTTATTCAAGTTTCACGGTAGGTGTAGCCGTCCCTCTCTGCTCGCATACATTTGTCTCAACGTTTGTTTGGCCACTTTCTGTCACGACAGCATCAAATGTGTACCGAGCCGCCCCAAACCGGACATGGCTGTAGCAAAGGACGTCGGACGACGTTTCGGACCCGCCGGGAGGCACTTCGTTTATCTTCATCCCCATGCTCAACTATCTCTTTGCTCTGCGACTGAAATGACGGTCACGTCTGGACTGGGCTGCATCTCTATTCCTCTCAGCCACGCTGAACATGCTCAGAAGGGTCCTCTTGATTCTTCGACCTTGACCATGGGGACTGACATCAGATACTTCCTCACACAGCAAGAAAGGCCTAATGGGGCGGGTTACATCTGCTTGTGCATCTCATAGATTCAGCAACGCTTAACACCCTGTCCCGATCGCGTCTTGCAAGAACCCGCATACGAGACACTCACCAGGCGCTGATCTGCGCATTGTCAAACCCTCCGAATTATAATCATTGTGGTGCTATGTTGCGTTATCAGCCGTCGTCCTCACTCTTCTCTGGTCCTTCCAATATTGCGCGTAGCATCCCGGCTATTCAAAACCTCACGATAGGTGTAGCCGTCACTCTCGCTTGTATACACTTAACATAACGTTGGCTTCCCAGTTTCTGTTTGCGCCACCATCAACGGCGCATCGATGACACCCGAAACCGTGAGTGGTGGTAGCAGAAGACGATGTTCCGGAGGTCGGGTGGGCATACAGTGTCCCCGGCCAGTAGGGACTATGAACCCTATAAGTATCGCAAAGATACAACTCCGAGTCATACCATCTGGACTGCTCTCCTACACCTTCTCTCCTCCATGCTTCCACCACACTTTGACACCCTCATCTTCGACATCGGAGATGTCCTCGTCTCTTGGTCCTCAGATGTGGCCACCAAAATATCATCTCAGACCTTCCGGCGCATTCTCTCCTCGCCCATATGGGCAGACTACGAGCGGGGCCGATTTTCGGAGCAGACCTGCTATGAGCGGGTGGGGCTTGAGTTCTCTCTCGACCCAAAAGAAGTCTTCAAGGACTTTGAACTGGCCCGGGACTCCCTCCAGTCCGATCCAGAAATGATGGCCTTCATCCGAGAACTGAAGACGGGCGACCCCCGCCTGAAGGTCTATGCGATGTCCAACATCTCGCTACCGGACTACGAGGTCCTCCGAACAAAGCCCGCAGACTGGGGGCTCTTCGACCGCGTGTTCACGTCGTGCGGCTTAGGCGAGCGCAAGCCTCATCTCGCGTTTTACAGACACGTCCTCGAGCAGACTGGCGCGAATCCGTACTCCGCCATCTTTGTTGACGACAAGTTCGACAATGTCTTGTCTGCTCGCTCGATGGGAATGCGTGGGATCGTGTTTGACGACAAAGCCAATGTCAAACGCTATCTTCGTAACCTTCTGGGAGACCCCGTTGCCCGTGGGCAAAGCTTCATGTCGAGCAACGCTGGGAGGATGCATTCGGTTACGAATAGCGGCGTAGAGCTGCGGGAGAATTTCTCTCAACTCCTCATTCTTGAGGCGATGGCGGATAGGTATGCGGTCAACGTAAACGCTTTCCACATGTACTCACATCCTACTAGGTCACTGGTGAATTTGACAGAGCCCACGGGCAAGTGGAATTTCTTTCAGGGTAAGCTGCGCATGCCTTCATCTACCTGCACGACAACTCATTCGGCCACCAGGAAAGGGACAGTTGACTACAGAGGACTACCCCAACGACTTTGATACGACATCTCTGGGATTGACCATCATAAAGCAGGACAAACACGTTGTCTCGGGCGTGCTGGATGACATGCTCGAGTATCTGGACAACGACGGTGTTATTCAGGTATGCAGAATCTTTTACATCCTCTCATATACAGAAGACAACTGAGCTGACCTTGCAAACAGACATATTTTGATCACAATCGCCCCAGGTTTGACCCAGTCGTCTGCGTGAATGTTCTGGGTCTGTTCTACTCCGTCAACCGGGGTGGCGACCTCAAGTACACCTTGCAATGGGTTCACAGCGTCCTGGAGAATCGCGCCTACCTAGAAGGGACGCGTTATTACGCCACCGCAGAGTCTTTCCTGTACTTCCTCATGCGTCTCCTGCAACAGACAGGGGATGTAGACTTGTCCCATCGCTTGAAGCCACTGCTGAAGGAACGCGTAGCGGAACGCATCGGCGCCCCGGGAGACTCCCTCGCTCTGGCTATGCGCGTCCTGGTCTGCGAGTACGTGGGACTGAGGGATGACGTCGATCTCCGCGCTCTTCTTGAGCTACAGTGCGAAGACGGCGGATGGGAGATGGGATGGGTTTACAGGTATGGGGTCTCTGGAATCAAGATCGGCAATCGTGGGCTGTGCACCGCGCTTGCTGTTAACGCCATCCTCACTTTCCACTCGCATTCTCCTCCACCCCTCCTCACTTCCACCCTGGTTGGATCCGATGCTGAACCGGAGACCGAACAGAAAGTCTCCGAGACCGCTTAGAATGGTCAGGCCCACAAATGTACATAGATCGAGCTTTCCGGACTTTAGAGGAGGGCATCGAGCCATTTAGATGATAGATCGTTTATAGCGCCACTCAAGTATAGAGCTCCCTTCCCTCCACTGTCCCAATAACCAGGCGCCTTGAAAACTTTACTTAGTTCGCGAACGGCTAGACTCTAGGGGAAGTGTTATATAAGGTAACCAGATGTGAGGCAATAGACCTCGCACCTAGCAGTTCATGCAGTAGAAAGAGCAGACAAGTACTAGTCAACCGCCAACGCGTGCGCGTCGAGAACTTCTCTTCGACGCGTCCATTATCCCGCACCAAACAGCTACACTCTGCGACAGAATATTTCTTTGCCCCCCGGACCACCCGCCATCCCTTCCGGGGTATCGCGTTAGCACGCTTGGTATGCTTGGGCTTTCTCTGGAACTTCAAGATCGTATTGATGTGGTCTTGACATATAAAACGCGCCTGGTTGAAGACAGATCGCGCAGCTCGCCACGGACTTCAATTTTCAAATATCAGGTTTATGCCAGGCCCCGGCGCGCGCTAGCACTGCGCCATGCTGCTATACTGGACCACTCATGTCTATCCTAGGGGGCAGACCTCGAGCTCTGAGTTCAAGTCTCACTGTAATGTCTGCACTGGCACGATAGTAAGTTCGTCCTCCGCTTCAAGATTCGGGACGTTGTTGATCGAATAATCCATGCCCCGCAACTTGAGGTTCATCCTGCCAGTGAATGCTTCCTTTCCAAAATCCCTATTGAGTGCGCACTGACGCCTGGTCCTCTCTCCGATCTTGTGTCGCTAGATCACTTTGTTGAACGCATAATCCAGTCGCTGTTAACTTCCTCGGACCTCAACTTCCTCTTTACTCCCTTCTTCCCTCCCTCGGATCAGTCATTCATGGCTACAAGCAACTTCTTCTATGCACATCATTATGGTCTTTGAGCGGCTACACCTCCAAAGACTGAATAGCCTCGTTGATACCAGAGCGATACAGTACTTGCGGCTGCCAAACGATGCACGGCGTCCGTGGCGTCATCATCGCTACTGTGTATGTAGTACCCTGGCCACGGACAGCCATTGACGTCTTCCCATGTGTGTGGCGTTATACATGACGAGGCAGCTCACACGCATCCACCATGACCTCGTTTGTTTGGTTGAAACTTGAATGCGTGGGAGGGGTGGCGTGCGTATGTATGTGTATGGTAACATTTGGCTTGAAGCTTCGATCTCGGACAGACTCTGCCGGGGACCTACAACTGTCAACAGCTGGTTTCACGGTAGGCATGACCAAATTCAGATTGAAACAAAGTCGGCGTTTTTTGCTTCGACCATCACAAGTCCACGTCTCGCATACTCTAGTGTCTGGCTCGGTGATGTATCACACACTGTCATCTCTTGACGGTGGACGCTACTATAGTGGATAGGCCACGACGCGTTCATCAGTCCCGTGCAACATGCATCATGCATGGCATTGGCACACTTCTTCGTGCATGACACTCTCTCGGATCATCCGCCTCGTGCTGGCCATGCTATGAAAATCCTCTGGACCGGGTCACGCTGCGGTGTCGCGACTCGGAACTCTTGGTCTCATGTATGCTACTTACCAGTGGTAGTAAATCTCAAGCCTCGCCGAATCATCGATGAGACGGAAATGTGGACGCCCGCTCAGCGCTCAGCACTGCACTTAATTTTACGTTTGTATCATGTGTCGTACCGGTGACCCAGCTAGACGCGTCTGTCCGTCTGTCTAGCCAGAGTCACGAACACAAGACGGGAAAGGCGTACCGAGGTCTGTGAATGTGCCCTAGACATGCACTTTCACACCTCCGTGCTTCGGGAGATCCACGAGTGTGTCGGGATCGGCGACCTACATTGCAGCATGCGGGGACACGATTAATATCCTAGCATTCCCAGAGCTGTGTGCTGTGGGCTGAGTGCTCACAGGTGATTGCGCTGATGAAGTACGTCGGCCCGGAGATAGACATCAGCACCCTCGAATTTTCAAGGCTACACTTGCTGAGAGGAGTTAACCTCGGGATAGCCTCCGGGTGCAGGGTCCCGATCGAGACCGCGTAACGAAACGAAAAAGCCCGAAAAGAAGGAGGGAAGGCAGATCGCACCGAAATGAAAAAAAACAAGGAAACAGAGCCACATTTGCTTACCTTGCCTCATGTTCATCATGCGAGTGTGTGAAGCTAATGTACAAATTGATTGAGTTCCTGTCTAGAGTGCCATATTATACCATGTGTAGCCGAGAAAAGAGTAGGAAAGATGCAGAGCAAAGAGTATAATGATATGATAGAGGATGGAGGAAGTCAGACTATGAGACCCATGCGCAGGAAGACTATGAGACCCAGCGCCAGACCCGCCGCCACGATGGATCCTCCTTGGGTGTCTCCTCTGGTGGATCGGGCGGCGCGCCGAGGCCCTCGATGGCGGCAAAGGAGACGTAGCCGTCTATCAGGCGGCATTGCTGGCTGGCGGTGCGTGCGTTGAACTGGCGCGAGGGCGAGGGCGTCGGCGGGAGGGATGAGGGCGTGAACTCGGACGAGTCCAGCGAGGATGTGGGCGAGGGCTGTTCGCGCGGCGGCGTGGCTGGGGGTGCGCCGTGCGTCTGGCTGCGACACCGGCTGCCGCTCTGCCCGGTGCGGTCAGCGACGAACTTGAGAGACGCATGCAGCGGACCCACCCGCTCGTTGAGCACCCGTTCGAGGCGGACGCGCAGGACCTGTTCGTGTGGCGAGAGCATGAGGTCTGCGTCTGCGTCTGCGTCCTTTTCGCAGCGCGCCGCGACGGGGGTGCTGTGGCGGCGTCTGTGTCTGGGGCTGGGCGGGCTGGGCGGGGCGTCTCTGAGCATGTCGCGCAATAGCTTCTCCGAGCGGCTGGGGGAGGCCATGATGGGTGGGTGGGTGGGTGGGAAAACGCAGATGGCACTTTGCTCCCTCGATTCCAATACTTTTATGGGGCAGCGTGACGTGTCACGCTGGGTCACGGCTCCTTCGCGAAAAGAGCGCTGACGCACCGTGCAGCTTCACTGCTTCGCGCACTCCACGTTGCGGAGCCGTTTCCCACTGCAGACTAGCCTCTTTGCCTGGCAAAAACGCATATATTCTGCGAGTATTCTGGCCACCGAAACCAGCCTCGCTGGCCCTCGGAAAGCGCCGAAAGCTGATGACGCCGACTCTGACGACCGTCATCGATCACCGCCTGATATTCCCAATTCGAGGACGCGGTTACGGGAGGGACACACACCCTCGTTTCCTTGCCTGGTTGCCCGAGTCTACTCCGAATATTACTCAGAGTCAGGATCAGTTCTCTTGTCGACCACAAACAATGCCAATGTTCTCAAGAAGGCCTTGTCTTGTCTTGTCAATGTCCTACCTTACGATCCTCTGGTCTATGCGTCAACCCCACTACAGGGCCCGACAACCCGGCTCACTGGCAGCGTGTGCACAAGGTACGACTGACCATCGACAACGTTGCTGCAGCCTGGAGGCCGGAGTGAACAATCTCAAGCTTCAAGTTTCGCCCGTCAAGGGCAGTGCGGTGTCCGTCTGAAATAGCCTCTTGGTGGTCCGGCCACGGACGTTCTCGACACACGCTGCTTTCGGTGTGGGGAAATAATTCAGATTTCTTCCACTTACTTACCAACGTAAGGAACGGCAAGGCCCTTGTTCTTGTTCCGCTGATGAGATGAGGTCCTGGTAACTTATGTATGTATGTAATATCCCGTCTGTGTGAAGCATTCGGCGAATTCCTGTACCCTTGCGAATCCCACAGGCAGAAGGGATCAGTGTCCGAGTCATAATCGTAATCAGAATCAGCGTGCAATCACCTGTATTTAGGTAGGGGGGACGTCCAAACGGAAGACAGCAAGGGGCAGAGACTCGAGAAGTTAGTCTCGCGTACGCGAGGTTCTCCCTGTGAGCCGAATATTCAACGGGGCGCGTGAGTGTGCATGAGGCGTGGCGTTTAACGTTTGAACGCCGTCCGAACCCAAACCCCTCAGGAAAAGGCCAGACCACCGCACCAATTTCAGTTTCAAGTCGAGATCTATCCTCATGTCGTCCGGCAAGCACACAAGTGACAAGTAAGTAGACGATAGGCGCCCGGCGTCGACCTTTACGTTTGAGAGACCGTACGCGTGCCAGTGATCCGTAATAGCCTCCGGGAATAAGCGAAGTAAGTGCTTGAAATAGGCCCGACGAGGAAGAATGGCTAGGTGATCAATGAACGTATGCGGATGTCGTCTTTCTGCGGGGTAAGTACTGAACTGAAGTCGATAAGTAGGCCAGAGCCGAGTCCGGGTCCCGACGTCGGAACGATGATTGGTCGTCGTCAGCCCGTCATCGCGTGCGCGTGGCGTGGAAAAGCCAACGCGCGCCAGGTCCGTCGCCGTCATCGCGCCGCGCGCCGCAGTCGTGATCACACGACTACTGCCGATCAGACTTCTCGGCGCGGAAATGCCTCGTTCTTATCTTATCACCGACGCTTTACATCTTCAGCTGAACTGCTTCTGTCTTCTGTCTTCTTTGCATGAATTACCTATATAATCAGCGCAATGCACTCCCGCGACAATTTCTTCCACTAGTACTGCGTTTATGACCCGCTTCGTCTTCTCTCTGCTTCTCTGCATCACGGGCTCTGGTTCTGCGGCGTGGCGATGGTACGGGCCTAGGCATACATGTCCCCTCACCACCGAGCTCGCATTCGTACGTACGTCTGTTCGCCTCCGAGTCCGCGTCGTCTGATACAGTGCGTCTTGAAGGAAACGACGCACCACCTGATGGACACGTACTACAACTGGACCACGGGGCGCCTGAACGGCGGGTCCGTCTGGACCGATGCAGTGGGTACTCCTCGAGAAAAACGAAAGGTTGAACGTTGAACTCCGGGTATAGAACGCGTTCGAGACGGTGCACATGCTGATGATCCAGAACGCCCGGACGGACTGGGACGGCGTCGCGGATAACTCCTACATCGGCCGGAACGCGCTCAACGCGTCGACCAATTGGCAGACGTTTACGGGCGGGTATATTGACGATGCCGGTGTGGGTTACGTCAATGCATGGTCTTCCGCACGACGTTGACGGGCATTAGTGGGTCATCCTCGACATGTGGACAAAGGCCGACTACAAGAAGATACACGGCGAAGCCCACGTGCAGGATTTCCTGCGCAGCGCCGGGGAATTGTATGACAAGATGGCTGAGAATTGGGATGATGTCTGTGGCGGCGGAGGTGCTGTCTTTTGATCATGCTCCCCCCATTCAATTCATGACACTGACAGTGTGGTGGACGACTGACCATGGGTACAAGAACGCCATCACCAACCAGCTCTTCTTGACTGTGTCCGCTCAAGGCTCGTTACTTGATGGCCGCTATGGCGAGCTCCCTCTCATGAGTCCGCATAGGCTACCTGAGATTTGGAAACGAGACGTACTTGGAGAATGCTAAGAAGGTCCGCGACGTCTTCTCTCTCGGGCTCTCATGTTCCTCTGACCTGACATCGTCTAGACCTGGGCTTGGTGTGAGTGCTCATCCCATGCCGCTTCTTGGTTCTTAGTTCTTGACTCATTATTTTGCACACTGGCTGGCAGTAGAGTCCTCCGGGATGCGGAACGCCGACGGTCTGTTCAACGATGGTCTTGACAGCGAGTGTCAGAATAACGGTCAGACGACGTGGACGTACAATCAGGCTGTTATTGCTTCTGGGTTGGGAGCGCTGTACGTTGCCACCGGTAACGAGACCTTGCTCTCTGAGGCCGAAATCACGCTGGACGCTGCTATACGTTATAAGACCGTGAACGGGATCTTGGCTGAGTCTTGCGATAGCCCGGTTTTGACGGCGACTCCTTGCGACATTGACCAGGTGCGGGTCCAACTTTGTTCCTCCGTGGCCGTGGCTTATTTGCCGACCTGAACGTATGTAGCAAACCTTCAAGGCAAGCCCAGTGCATGCCGAAGTTCACGGGATCTAAAACGTCCGATTCCGACAGGGCATCTGGACTAAGCACGTAGCGTACTATCTCATGTTCACAGACTCCAAGAAGACCATCTCGAAGTATGGTCCGTTTCTCGGTGCACAGAGTCACGCAGTCCAGAAATACGCCACCAACGCCTCCGACGATATTAGTAATCTGTGGTATACCGAGGACGAGGTGAGTGTAGCACCATTCTAAGTAAAGCGCTCATCATAACATAACATAATTGAATCTAGGGAGGGGCTATATATAATGTAAAGAGTCTACCCAGTGGGATTATGGCGCATGTCGCTGCAGCGCAGTACGGTGGCTGCGATGTCCAATGACCTACCAACCAACCGAAAAATGCATTTTCGCGTTCACATCGGCCATACATCAGCCCTCCCCCGCCGGATGTCCTCCCAGTACGTCACGTAGTCCTTGGGATGGTGGTAGAACGGCTTCACCGACACGCGCGGATCGTCCAGTAAGGCCGCGGTGTCGGATGATGATGATGATGAGAGGATCATCTCCTCGAGGTCTTTGTCGTTTGAGATCAGCACGAGAGACTCGAGCTCCGTGCACTTTTCTAAAACCTCGCAGAGGACGGGGAGGAGGAACGCGTGCCGCCCAAGTCGGACTTCACCGATGGACAGGTGCGTGAGCCCGCGCAGCGCGAAGAGCGCGGCCCAGTCGCCGGTGGGTGAGGGGTTGACGATGTCTAAGTGGGTTAGGTGACTCCCTCGCGTGGACTGCAGGTCCCACGCTTCTACGGATAGCCGTCTGAGCGTCTTGAGCGGGAGACGCAGCCAATCAGCAGCAGGGGCCCGCGACCAGTAAACAAGGGATGAAACGCCGCTGCAGGCTGATATGATGCGGCGTGCGTCCGCTTCGCCGACGAAGCTGGTGAGGTAGAGGTGTTTGACGTGTGTGGCGAAGAAGGTGGGCGGCTTCTGGTCGACTGTGCGCATGAGCAGGGGGGTGGACTGATTCCAGTCTAGCACTATGGTGCCGTAGATGAGGTGGTTCATCCTATGGTTGGCGGTGATGATGATCAATATCAAAAGGAGCCTTGTTTTTTTGGGAAGGGGCGACATACCTCGCACAGACATCCCGAGACAATGTGGCCAATTGGAGAGCGCTGCCTGGCTGTGAGTACGCTGCTATCTCGAATATGTGTAGCTCGAGGTCGGGTGGAAAGTTGAAAGTCGTTTCCCAGTTGTCCTTTGAGTCGGCCATGGTAGGAGGTAAAGTCTTGATCGCTAAGAACAGGGCTGTTAGGAGCCATTTCCCACATTGTTAGGTAACCTGCACTGGAAGCGGGATAGTGTTATGATCAAGTTGGCGCGTTCCTGGGTAGCTCCTTACCTGCTATAGTAGTCGGTCGGTTAGTTTGCCGTTGAAGGCTCAGAGTTGCATACTTACGGTATATATACCTAGATCAAAGTGAGTAAGTCAAGATCTCTAATTACACATCTTCAAGAGGTTGTAGGTACTACTTGTACTTCAATCAAAGAGGGGTTTAGGCCGGAGTGACGAGTTGACACTGGGGGTGTGAGTGTCTGCATTTGGGAACGTCATAAATAACCGAATTAGTCTCTTTCTACGTTCGTTCGCACACGCAGTCAAATTTAGCGCCTGTTTAGCGCGACTACGATCATCGCACCTCAGGCCTAGGAAGTTGGCTGTGTGGAATTGTGTCAAGCACTGCGGGATAGAGTCTTGGACATACCGCCTGACATTCGTTCTAAATATCATTGGACTCTTATGCAAGGTGTGCCACAGCTTGCTCTTGTTGCCGTCTTGTTAAGTACTTAAGATTTCCGGCAAGTATCACTCATGTGTGCAGTATGTAGGCTTGCTGCGGTAGGCGGTGAAAATCTCTGATTTGGTCGATCTCATGCGCAGCGTCACTATGTGATACCCTCGGCCGGCGAGGCAGCGCGCTTTCTTGAGCCTAACGACCAGATCGATACCATTTGTATGCAGGAGAAACTAAGCGGCGCATCTTCCGGTGTGAATCATCGAGCGGAGGTCAGCCTCAACGAAAATCACATTGCATTGGAGCGTGCGGTTTTTCGTTCATGGCGAAACTCTCGCCAAGGCAGCAACAGAACGGAATGTACGTGAGCTCTGTGAGCCCGATGACTGCGTTTCTGTGATCTTGGTGGAGACTCAAGTCCTCTTGGTCTAGGTTAACCGAAATTCTGACGAAGATCTGCCCAGGGCGAAGTGTCTTTTACATAGATCGGCGCCCACAACGCCCCCTGATCATCGATCATCATCGGCTAATTTAAATTAGCGTTGATGCGCATGCGCAGTTCGCGTTTTCTCTTTTTATTTAAGCAGCCGCTTTTCTGGAGAAACAGACTCCACCACCCCTCGCGCAAGACTTGAATCAGCCATGGACCAGCAGACAGTCAACACTATGCTTCCCAGTATTCACGACATGTTCCCAGGTGGGAATCTACTCGAACGCTCATCCGTGCACTCGCTCATTCATACGTTCCTTGCAGACCACCTCCTAGGTTTCCCTCTTCCCGACCCGCAGAGTCACCATTCCTCCTGCTACCACTCGAGTGGCTACCGTGATTGCCACTGCTCTCGCTCTCCTTCGAGTCCAAAACGTCGCCTCCCATCTGCCTTTCCCGTTGGCCATCATCCATACCCACTTGTCAACCGCAGCAACAAGCCGGGAAGGAGTTCGGGATCCTCCTCCTCATGCTATTTCTCCGATTGCGAAGACGACCAACCATCTTCAGACAACGAAAGGAAACATCTTTGTGGTCTATGTGGAAAGACATTCAATCGTCCCAGCAGCCTCCGTATTCACATGAACACTCACACCGGAGTGACACGTATGTTTCCGCTCTCGTGTGTCCTCTCATATCAATTGACGAGTTTCTCAGCTTTCAAATGTCCGTTCCCTGGTTGCGGCCGTTCGTTCAATGTGAACTCGAACATGAGACGCCACTACCGCAATCACACAGGTGCCAACCCCGAGTCTGCAACAGCACCGCGAGATCAAAGACTGGTGCCGTACGAATCCATATATTCCTTTGACCCGACGCAGCCGCCAGAGAGGAATACATGGGGCGTTCATAGTCTTACTTACGACTCCCATCCCCACCATCGACCGATAGAGCATCACCGTCAACCACAGTCTAGTTACGACGACTCCTCCTCGCGACCAGGGTGGAGGAAAGTCACTTGGGACGCGCGGGTTATGCAGCAGAGGAACGATCCCTACAGTTATCGTTCACCAAATCACAGTTGAATAATCACTGCGTGATTATAATGTGTACATGCACCTAAGTAAAATCTTTGACTACTTTGCTTCGCCGGCGACGCGGAAACCTCGCCGGACCGAATGTGCGTCGCGAGATTGGGGGCTGTCGAATCTTCTCCGTTGCCTCAGCTGCGGTGGCGCGCTCGCGGACACCGTCCTACCCGTAACGCTAAAGCGCAGTTAACAGTCTAGATTATGCCAAGACGCGAATGTCTTGTGTCAAACTGCGCGTTGCTATTCAAGCGCGTCGCGTTGTCAGGATCCTGTGATTATTTAGAGGAGAGCAAGCAATACGGCGAGTAAAGCAGAAACCCCTCTGGCTTGACGTGGCGTTGAGCCCCCGAGCACGTTGAAGTACTTAGCTTGCGCTGAACTTGCAGAGGCCTACAAGTAGATCACTTGATCCTGGCAGAATGCTGTCTGTCACACCCTATACATGCTTCTTCCTTCAAAGTTCCCTGCGCGGGGATCCCAACCCGCTCCGCAGCTCGAACATCGGGGCCCCGGGCGGTCAACTCGCCATCTCATTCGACCACGTATGTCTCTTTTGACATTCAGTGGGATCCTGGTCCCACGGGGTATCCTAGTTACAGATAAATGAGTACGGTATATAAGGACTTGAGTGACGGTTGCTGAACCCTACTTTCAGTCGGACCTCGAGCTTGCCCGTTTTCCTACAGTAAGCTTCTACCTGCGTCCACACTAACGTTGAGCCTTGAGATTTTGAGAGCGCGTCGGCTGGACATGGTCTTTGAATTACCTGAACTCAGCCAGCTCCTCGTCAGATTGCATCTCTCTGGAAACTCAGGCGAAAATTCTTCTACATAGCGTCTCAATTCTCACTAGTAAGTGCTTCATCTCATAATGCATCACAAAAACTGTCGAACTCATGCTACTCCCAGCCTAGGCCTGCTACTACCAAATAGGCCCTAGTTACGTCGGAATCCCTAGCTTCCCGTAGCCAGGCCTAACCATGAAGTCCCTTTTCCAGGCTTGGCGTATCCTAGGGCTATCCTAGGATCATGCTAGGATCAACATGGTTCATTGCTTAGATGACGCTAAGCCCATGCTGGGTATCTGTGTGTCTACACTAGCCATCAACCAGGTATAAACACTGTTCACGCTAGGTCTATGCACTGTACACGCTGAAGATCACCTACTGCTTCGATTCACAGTAACCGGTTATATCCTGGTCAATAAGAGTTCCCTCGCACACACATGTCAAGTCAGAAATACATGCATCTCATACGAAGAAACACATTGTAAATAGCGAGAAGATGTTACTCCCTCCTTCACTCGTGTCATAATCCTCACCCCTCGTCTTGATTCGGATCCTCTCCGACAGCAGGGGGCTCAATGTTGTCTGCCACAACGGTCAGCAAGATATTGATATGAAAGAGAATAATCTTACATGTACATGCTAACAAAGGGCCATTGACAGGGACCACGCTGTACAAACACCACGATCAGGATTGCAGCGAAAAGGAACGATGGACCACGAACCGTTCCTATGAGAAATGAGGTTGACCTGGCGACGGTGATGGCGGCCGACAGCGAATGTTGTGGCAATGGCGGGTGGTCAGTCAATGGCAAAGCGACAGTAGGCAGTGATGTCGGTATAATGGAATATGCTGACAGAGACGGTGATGGGCGGCGATGTTGATGGTGCAGTGGGCGTCAATGTCGAGGCTGCAGTGAGGAGTGATGGCGGCATGCGTGATAATCTTAATAGCACGATAGGCGGATTGGCGATCTTGACAGTACAAGAGCGCGTGCAGCGGTGACGAAGACTCATGAGCGGCGATGATGTGGACGCGATGGGCAGAAATGGCGTTAAGAACAGCAAGGTCATGATAGGCGGCGATGGCAAAGATGGTATTACGTGTCCGTGTGCGCAGCGCAGGTGCTCACGGCTCATAGCGATGTCAGAGGCCACATAGTTGACATGGGTAGAATGGACGTACGGACGGGAGCAGCAGTGGCAGCACCAGCGGCGACGGGCGAGGCGACGAGCTTGAGGCGGCGGGCTTGAGGCGGCGGGCTTGAGGTGGGGCAGTGGGCGAGATGATGGAAGGAGACAAAGAGTTGAGCTGACGCGTCGCGAGCTTTTGTGAACTTCAAACTCCGCCGTTAGTTCTCACGCACAGACCATCGTGTCTTGCAGGTGACCACGGCCCCAATCAATGACATTGACACCGAGCTGCCGCAACGGACACCCCAAGGAAACGGTGCTTGTTGCCTGCAAACAGACACCCGCCAACGACAGAAAGCGGCAGCAGCCACACAGCGCCCGGACATGGGCCATCATCAGTTTATGATCATTTGCCAGCGGAACGTTTCCGAGCAATACCCTGCCTCACCCCAGCACCACAGCAACGACCCTCATCAACATACCTCGGCTTTCTCCCATACCGACACCCGACCTGGCAGGGATTGCAGATGACAGAGCTGGCAGAGTCCGCCAAGTGGCGCTCGGACGGCGCACCCCAGCCGCCCCTTGCTTTCCCGGTGAGTGACCGTCAATCGTGTATAACGTATGCAAATGTAGTATGCACATTGATATGTTATTTGAATTGGTTGGCTGGTTTGACCATATTGGATGAGTTTCATCCACTGCCAGTGCAAAGCTGGGCCGTAGATGCTCTTAGGCTCTGTATGGCCAGCCGTAACTTAGTGGTATGCTTGATTATTGGTACTCCATTGCTGTGTGTATGCAATGCTCAAAGTGTGAGATTATCTGGAGTAAAAGTGGGCTATGCAATACCGATGTAAGAACATACCCTAGGCTATGCTATGCTTGCCGGATGTAGCTAGGGCCTAGCTTGGCATCCTAGGTTATCCGACTATATTAGGTTCTAGCTACGTTTTGGGATCCATGCTAGATACAAGCCAAGAAAGGAAAATCCTGCTAGGCATGCTACGCCTAGCTAGGTTTTGACAGTTTTTGTGATGCATTTAGGCTTCACCGTCTCAGTGATGAGATGAAGTACTTCTTGGCGTGTGGCGCAAGTTGCTCCGAGTCCCTCATGAACAGACAGCACTCCTGATGATTGCCAACGCGACAACGCTCCCTGAGGGTATCCCAAAAGTTTCTAGAGTCCAGTCCACAGCAAGATTAAGTCAAGAATCTATCGCTGGTAACTTTTCGCTTGTGTCCGGTCCTGTTGACCTGGTAAGTCCTATCGAGGTATGATCATTAATCTATCACTGGTAGCTTTTCGCTCGTCCAGTCCTGTTGCCACGTTTACCTGGTAAGTCCTATGGAGGTAAGGTCAGTTTCATGTTGCACCTGCTGGTTCCTGCTCACAGTATGCTCGCTCGAACGAAAGTCGCACAATTGCATGCAAATTATAACGACTCTGGTGTCGCCGCTGCTCTAATTTAGCGTGATTCAAGGGCACGACGGCTTGTAATCTGCTGTGGGAGGAGTCTGGCCTACAACAAGGATTATAGATTAGATGAAGGAAAGGAAGAGTCTTCAAAACACCGTATGAAACCTGACTCATGAGATTCTACAACGCCCTTGTCCTCGTCCTTGCGCTGTTCGTTCATCCGTCCATCGCCTACTCACATGCCTCTGAATTTACCATCTCTTCCCATGCCCAGCCTGTCACCTCTTCGATCCGGGCATTGCGATTATGACACTGGACCGAGCACGAACCCCAACCTGCAAGTAGAGAGAGCGGCGAGGCTCTGAAACCATCCGCCTCTTGCCCGGAATATGAAACAACACATCCTTAACCGTTGTAAGGTCCTGTAGGCGATTCGGTGGCTCCAGGATAGACAATAGATAGAAAGTCCCTGCGCCATAGCCATAGATATACAATAGAGTAGATCAACGTATCCTCGAATACACTTCTTCCGCGACGAAGTGCCATAAATAATGAGTCCATCCCTCCAGGACGCCAGCGCCCGCCATGATATGCAGACAATCCGAGGAAACATGCGCGTCCGGACGCAGCCGCGCGGGTCTGTCGATTGCGAGATAATGTATGTTGGGGAACTGAGTCGAGGCGAGGACGCGCTACAATGCCAAAGGGGTCAATTTCTGTCGACACGTAAGTAGAGGAATTGACTGGACACACCTCGAACGCCTGGTTAAACTGCCCGATGTTCCCCCAGTTGTACCAGAACCACCGCATGGGCATGATCTCCGTCCACGGCTGCCTGAAGTCGTGGCAGTCTTCGTGACCGGGGAGGTACGCGCGCACGACGACCTGGCGCTGGGCGCGCCCGCCGTTGGGCAGGGTGTACCCGTCTTGGGAGGACAGCCGCTGCTGCACGTCCCGCGCCCACCGGGTCATGGCGATCTCGAAGAACTCCACGACGCCCGCGATGCCATAGCCTTCCGCTGGCTTCTCCTCGTCCCTGTAGCCTGCGAATAGTGTCGTAGTCCAGTGTCCGCCCGTGCTCGCTACGAGGGTGCCATAATTAGCCTCTGGGAGAGGGGCGGTGAACATGTCCATGTAATAGTCGAAGTTTAGGGACCAGGCGGCTTCGTCGCTGAATAGCTTGAAGTCTTCCGGGTCGTTGTACGCCTCTTTGTGCAGTTGGGTGAGCGCGCTCTGTTCGAGCATGAGGTCGACGCGACGGAAGGTGACGAGGGGTGTGCTGGTGATGTTGAAGTTCTGCGGGAAACGGATAGTCTTTGCGAGGGCGGACTCAGGATTAAGGTATAGGTTCTGAGGCCAGGCCCTGTCGAAGTAGGGATTCTTCACGTAATCTGGAGTGGCGAGGACGTGCGGGTGTAGAGAGCACGATAATGAGAAGAAGTGTCCTTCTGATATTGAATCTGCAGAGGATGAGTATGAGGGATACGGATAGCATGCAAGATCGACGCACCGCCGAGAATGAGCCATCCACCTTTCTCGACGAGATCCCGGACCAGTGCCTCAGCGGAAAACGGCCGTATGAGGCACTCCTCCGAGGGCTGCCAGCGCCAATTTGTAGCCCCTGGGAAGCGCTCAGCGAGCTGCTTCTCGTTATCAGCGCCAAGATGCCAGTAGTATTCGCGGGAGCTGGCACAACCACTGAAGCCCGCCATGGCCAGGACGTCGTCGCGGGACTCAGCAGTCCTGTTCGAGGCCATGGTGTCGTATACCCATTTTCCATCAGCGTATGCTTCCGGTGTGCATGGGGACCGTTTTCGTGTGGAAAAAAAGGCGGAGACGTCCGGAGACGTGGTGTACGTGTAGAGCAGCAGACAGCAGGTGAGAAAGCCGGCGAGGATGAAGACCTTGAAGAGTGGTCGTATCCGGGTGATCATGATGGTGGTGGTCGCTGGCCAAGGAGCGAATGGACCCCATTTTATGACAAGGCGACGCTAATAATATAACGTGCCTAGAGGTGATACAGTATGCATATGATCGCCGTTTGGTGCCAGCTGACCATGGAAGATCTCCCAGATGTCCTCCTCCTTGTCTTGCTGAACAGTGGACGCTATGTAAGTAGCTTAGGCTAGCTTTAGCATTGGAAAGCTAAGTATTGGATATAAAGCCTACCAAAAGGCACAAGCCGGAATCAAATAGCTCCACATCTGATGTCATGTCGAAAATCCAGCGAACCTGAGAACTGTTTTGCAAGTGTTCTCGTTCGAAAAGCCTTGGTCAATGGTTGGAGCTTTGGGTCAGTCAAGCGTCGACTTGGATACATATGGGCACAAGTGCTAAACGTACGGCTCAGGCCGATTGGACTCTAGGACCATACTACACGTGAGAACTGTCAATCAATGAACCTAAGTACATCCATCTGATTCCATCAGACGAAATCTTCGGTTGGCGAGGTGAATCACACCGCACGTAGACTCGGTCGAGATTCGAGAACACTACCGTCAGCAGCACCTAGGACCCACGTGCACTGCTCTATGTATCGCGAGGAGACCGAAGGATCTGTTTGAGAGACGACAAAAAGGACAACGCGACGGCGATGCTGCCCTATTGGCGCTTGAGAAGACAGCTGTATTATTAAGAGCAGGGGTAGCGTAAGCAGCTGGGACTGAGTAGTGCCCGCCTCTAAGGGTAGTGGCATGCTACTTACTGAATGGTCAATTAAAAATGGGAGGTAAACGTCCGAACGCACTGTCAACATATTTACTCAGTCTCAGTCGTGATCAGCAAGCCGTCTTTCGTTGGGAAAAGGACGACCTGCGGACAGAGACTGGCCATCTCACGAGCAAAAGCAAGAGCTTCGCAATCCGACTCAGCTTTGACACCGAGCCGTCCGGACTATGATGCGTAATGTTCATATATCCACCCAAGCCTTCTAGATGTATCATGGTTCTTTGGATAGTAAGACCGTGACGGAGAACGAATCTGTCCGAGCTACGAGAGAAAGAGTCGGTTTCATGGCAAGTCCGCGACAACCTACTTACCATTGACTTGTATGGGTATCTCGGATAGTAGTAGCAGAGCGCCCGATGCCCCAACCTAGCGTTGCAAAGGATGGCTATGCCCACCAGAGAATCTAAGATTGCTGGGAGGGGGTTTGTCGGCTTTGGTATATTGGTTATAACATTTAGTACACTTGATCAATCGCTGGTCGCAACCGGCAGGAGCTTACCAACCTGCAGCCTGTAGCCCACCTCTCGATAAAAGCGGCAGCTGAGAAGTATTTCCTTTAGTCGAAAGTTCCAAGACGGACGGAACGCAGGTCCCGCCTTTTGAGAGTGCCTTTGACGCGCTGTGCAAGCGAGAGGGAGTGTGTTCGCTTTGACATCAGCCACTGGTAATTGAATTACTACTGTGCCAGATGCATAGATACACGAGAAACACAGATAATCAATGATAAATACATATACGAGAGCAGAACGCGAGTCCAAGATACAATCTAAACAGTCAACAAGATAAAAGAGTCCCCCAAGCGTGCGTTTAGTCCATTCCCAAGCCTCCCGGATGGCACACTTGATCAATCCTAGATCATTCCTACCTGGAATCCATCCCCAAGCCTCCACAATGCCCACAGGGTCAATTTACCAATCCGACGACACCCAGTCCATCCACCACCCACCACACCCCAACGACGGCAAATCGACAAGTAGGAAACAACCCCCGCCGCGTGGCGAGGGCGCTTTCGTCTATCTTTAATCGTAAACCACGGGAACCGAGCAGCCAAGGCACATATCGGTAGTCGCCGTGCCGCTGCGTATAGTTCCTGTCACTGGGAGGTCGGGTATCAATCACAAACGACGGGCGAATCGACAAGTAGGAAACAACCCCCGCCGGGTGGCGAGGGCGCTTTCGTCTATCTTTAGTCGTAAGCCATGGGACTTGACTGGCCGGCACACGGTGGTAGTCGTCGTAAGACGCTCCGTGCCGCGTCGTGCTATCTGCGTTCAGAGTCCTGTCGTTGCGTACTGGGATTTGGGAGTCGGCTGGTGAGATCGGAAGGGAGATCGATGGTAAAGGTGAATGCGTGGGCTGACAAAGAGCAGGAAGGCGAGGTAGAGAGCCCACTGGGCAGGGAAGGGAATGTATCAGAATGTCGGCTATTGAGAGTTTGAATTGGAAGTAGAGAGTAGAGTCGAGAAGTGAAAGGAAAACGGGAATAGTGAAGTGAAGTGCGGGGAGGCGAAGGAGTAGAGTCTTCAATATGGATCTTCAGGCCCATCATACCCAGGCTGCGCCCAGTAAGGAGCCCCATTAGACCAGCAGCGCATTGGCACCTCATGGCCCGGGTATGAGTTTGGTGAGTCTGGTGAGGTCACCACATGGTGTGAGCGTAGTGTGATGCCACCCAAATCAAAAGGGTTGAGTTTGAGTGCACTGGCAGAGGAGAACAGGGTGGAGACGGCGGCAGAGTTCTCGGGCACCGAAGAGAAGGTCGCCGCGGCAGACCGTGACGATGAGGAGAACGCTGAAGGAGAGAGCTCCGTGGGCATCACATTCTGCGAAATGTCTTGTTCGGTGGCCTGAGCCGCAGAAAGACCTTGAGCGGGTACGGGTGGCAGAGAGGTTTCCGGCTGCGCGATCGTCGACGATGAGATGCCGAGTTGTTGTTGGGGAGAGTCGATAGCCTGACTGTAGCGTTGAGCGACTTTCGAGTTGTGAAGAGCTTTCTTCGCTTCGTAATTGCCGACGGCTTCCTGGAATTTGGACACCAATGGTGGAGTAATCTAGACACGAGAGGATGAGGATGAAGTGGAAGATCCGAAGACGAAAAATGACATACCTTTACTCGTTTATTGTCGGTTCTTTCTGGCTGCTCATCATCAGCTGCACGTTTCGTACCACGCCCAATGCTTGCACCAAGTTGCGAGTAGTCTTTGAACGCCGACTTGAGCGTTACACGAAGTGCCTCAACCTCTTTTGGACCTGTCAACACAGCTCTTTCGGCGCGCGCTCGATACCATTGCTCCTTGTTTATGGTGTGTTTCGCCGTTAAGAGGCAGTATTCGAGAGACTCGACGAGTTTCTCTAGTTCTGCGACCCTCTCCTCCAAAGTATGACAGGCGGAACACTCCTTTACGGGCTGGGGCTCCACTCGGGGAACATGGGGAGTGGCTTGCACGACTGAGGGAGAAGACACCCTCGAGGATGCTGGAAATTGTTGGGAGACAGTTGACGCGGATGCCGATGAACGGTGGTTGGACCTGTGGGTAGTCGACCCGGAGGAACGGCGAGCCGACGCGCGCGTCTTTTGTGTGTCAGATTGTGGTTACTACCGAGTCATATAACAATTACCGTTCTAGATCCAAACAAATTGGCTACGGCATTGTACAGAGACGGGCAAGTACGCCTGTCCGTGGTGGTTGTGCGTCTAGCAGGCATGGCAGAGTAAGATCGGGGGTGGGCAGATAGGATGGTGGTGGTGGGAGCAGAAAGCAAAAGTGGGGCGTCAACCGGTTCAAGCTCCCACTCTATAACAAAGACCACCGCCAGGCCACCGCGTATTGTTCGCCTAAATTGGCTGTCGGTGTCAAATAATGGTGGTCAAAGCGCTCCTTGTGACTGGCATGAGGTGGACATAGGCTGCAGCGTAGAACAAGAGGCGCATCGTCTCGTAGGTCTCGCTGTCGTTAGCAGAAAATGTTGGATGGAAGCGAAACCAGAAGAGTGGTCGGCAAATGCCGACATCATCCCTATCGGAAATGGCGGATATTGATCCCGAACCTCGTTCTCTTTTGACGGCCAACCATAAAGTTACATTCTCGTCTAAACTCTCAGGATGGATGGCGCGTATGTCTCTTCCGACGCTCATTTTCTGCAACCATCTCATCTCAGTCCTTAAACTTCAGTTCTTGCTTGTTCTGCAGCGGCAAGGCAAAATTTACAGATTCAAATTTGGACGAAAACCTGTCGAGCGCTCGTGTGGAAGCCCTGTTGAACAGCAATGAGGCTGCGAACCCAGAAGAGGTGATCTGTCTGCAGCACACCGCTCAGAATACCTCTACCTCCCTCCAATCAATCGACCTGCAGCTTGCCGCTATGCAGACAGCCATCGACGCGCTCAGAGCGACGCGGAAAAATATCGAGACTCGATTTCAGGCCGCTACAAAAATTCTTCATCCACTACGCGCTCTTCCTAAAGAGCTCCTACGCGAAATCTTCCTCTGGAGTGTGATACCACCCCCATTGGACTCGGAGGATGTGGAGGGACCCATATATGCCTTAGATTCTTTGGATCTTAAGGATCCACCGTGGGTTATCTCCCAAATCTGCAGGCGGTGGAGAAATGTTGCCATCTCTTTTCCTGGACTGTGGTCCTTCCTACACTTGCGTTTCCGTCATTATGCATTCGACCAAATCCCACAACGCAGACTGCTATACAGGCTTGGACTACACCTGAAAAGATCAGATAATCACCATCTATCGGTCTCTATCTGTTCCCTGTCTGCGAAGGAAATCGGCGCGATGGCAATGCTCGAGGTCAGCATCCCCCGCTGGAGCTCTCTTTTCCTCGTCATGCCTTTGTCGGCAGTTGATTTCATGGGCGGTAACAGGTTCGAGAATTTGAGGGTCCTCGAAATCGACGGAGACGAGCTTGTCGATTCTGACGAGCCTGTCGCCGGGCCGCTTGTTGACACTTTCATGACCGCGCCGCGTCTTAGCGAGCTCAACGTCCGCTTCGCATACCACCCTTGCCGTCTTATATTACTTCCTTGGCACCAGTTGACGACCTACACCTGCCACCCGCGTTCCTACGTAGAATTGGAGGTCTTGCGTAGGCTGACGCACCTCACTACGCTGGTTGTCAAGCTTTGCTTCGACCGATTCAATGCAGGAGCGCCGCAGGCGAACGAGAGCAGGAAAATCATTCTACCGTTCCTCACCTCGTTGACTATATGTCAGGCCGAATACTTCAGTGATGGCAACTCTGTCTTCGATCGTTTGGACATGCCAGTCTTGTCGCATCTCAAGTGGGACATGGATCTCTATTGTTACCCCTCAATACATTTTCCCACTTCGCGGTCTGTACTTGGGCGCCTTCAATTTCTGGATCTTCGCATTCCGGACATGAGTAGCTGTTTTGACGGGGAGGAAGCCGTGAGACTTCTTCGCGCGTGTCTTCGACTCGCGGAGAGGGTTGAAACATTGCACGCGGCCTTGGATACAAACTGCCTCACCGGGTTCTTCCAGCAGATGACCATTGCAGACGGGAACGGAGACCTCCTTCTTCCCTCCCTTCGTGATCTTGACCTCCTTCCCTCCCTTCGTGATCTTGCCCTCCAGGAGGTTGAACAGTCACTCAAGGATTTGGACGTCGAATCGCTTATCGAGATGTTGACGTTGCGTTGTCCAGGCGGCGACAGGCCAACCGGATGCGCTCAAATGGAGAAGCTACGCGTTTCTCATGCGTTGTCGGACCTGCTGAGAGGTGGCGACTGGGATCGCATAAGGGATGTGATCAAAGTCGAGAAGATCCCTGCGTAGAGGCCAGAATAGTTTGCGGGTCTCTTTCGGTTCGGTGTTTCGTTATGGGACCTGATGAAGCTCGATATTGTCGATGTGCATGGTTGTGTTGTAGCAATCCATACTTCATTGTTACAGACAGTACAATATCGTCTAAATCTCAGGATGAATGGTCTTTCTCGTTCGATTATCTGACTTACTCGAGTAGACCTATCAGAAAGATACAGATGATGGACGTGCGATTGAATATGATTATTCATGTAGTACATAAAGTGAAGGCGTAGAAGCAATTGAGAATGACAAGTGTACAGAATGAGACGGGTAGCAATGCGTATAGGTGTCCGATAACAATGGAGAACCTGAATTAAATGACGAGGTCAGTCGGCTCGGGGTCGTCAAAGCCCTCTACCGGGACGTTCCACTTCCAGCGACCCTCTAAGAACCCGTTGGCAGTGTCCTCCAACACGATCTCATTTCGCTTCGACACATAGACCTAAACTTTGGGTCAGTGGTGGGGCAGGGTTAGGGCAACGGGCGCTTACCGTCTTGTCCGTCACCTTCTGCCTCAACTGCGGAATCGTTTCCGCTTCAATGGGCTGCTCCAGCAGCTCTGACAGCTCCTCGACGGCGTGCTCTAAATCACGCTGGTTGTCCTCGAACAGCTCCTTCTGGTTCCCTTTCGCCAGGTAGTACGCCATGGCATACGTCCACTTGAGGGTCTGCCGGCACTTGTCCGCCTCCTCCACCGCCTTCTTCATGAACTGCACCTCAATCCAGGTCAGCGTCGACGTGATCTGCATGTCCTCCATCTTCTTCTCCGTCTTGGCGTACAGATCCAGGGAGAGTTTAGCTGATTGCTCGTGGTTTGCCCATCGATTGTAGTACTACGAACGACGTTAGCTTAGCGCGTCATGAGGTGATGTCGTGTTACGAACGTGTAAGTAACGTTCCAAAGAAGCGCGGCTTCGGCTTTGGGCATCACGCGCATCTATGCCGGCCTTCTCCTCGAAGCGATTACAAGAGTACCAGGAAGTACCATGTTCTGACCAGGGTCCCATACACACCCAGCAGAACTCGTTCTTGCACTTCTTGCATGTCATATGGCTGTGAAACGGGTCAATATGTAGATGTGCGCTAAAATATATACGTACTTGCAGCCGCCGTTCTTCTCGATGGTGCTGACACACTTTGGACACTCTTTCGTGTTACTCTTTATCCAGTTGGCGGTCTCGCTGTCGTCGGCGCACTTTTTCAGCCACATCCTCGCGACGCTGCAGACAACCGGTCGGTGATCGCTGTCAATAGGACACCCGAAACAAAACTTGTGCTCCTTTGCAGAAGCGACAGACGTCTCTTTGGCGGTGACCTGGCCGGGGATACCTCGTGCCCCGCAAGAGACAGTAGGTACGACAGTAATTAGGCTGGACTTGGAGGAAGCGGATGGACACGACACGGTGTTTGTGCATCCGGGATGGGGACAGAATTTGAGATTGGCATTGCAGGACACAAAATGGCGGGCAAGGAGCTCCTGGAAGCGCTGGTAGGTGCTCTCATCGTCGCCAGTGAGGACGGAGCGGACGAATGGATCAGGCGCGACAAGGCCACAGCCCTCGGCCATGCACCGGATGCAGTGCTCGCCCTCATCACGTATCTTGGACGAGACGTACGCCGTCCAGCAGTTGGAGCAGAACGGGTGGCTGCAGTCGAGCGCGAGCGTCTCGAGGTCGGCCGAGTCGTCAAAGCAGATCGGGCAGACGAACGGCTCGTCCTTAGCCTTCGCCTTCGCCTTTGTCACCAGGCCCTTTGAGGTTGATCGTGTGGTCGTGCGCGTCCTGACCGGCGTAGCGGGTGACGGCGGCTCGGCGACGATGAGCCCCGCCGTCTCCGAGATCTTGGTAGGGTTGTCCATGTACTTCTCAATCAGGCGCTCCTTGTTCCACGAGGAGTGGCGCAGCAGCAGCGCGGCGGGGCCGACCTGCGACACACTGGGATAAGCGGCGTCCAAGCCAGAGCACGGCGACACTCACCTCGACGCCCAGGATGCCGCAGATATGGTCGATATCGTGGCGCATGAGCTTCTCGACGGCGGGCTGGCTCAGCGACTCGTACTCAATCTCGTACGACTTGCGCTTGACGCCCGTGTCGACCTTGAAGTCCTCGTTGTAGGCGTCCATATCCATATCGTCATCGTCGCCTGCGGCGGGCTCAGTAACCATCATGGCAACGCCGCCGCCGTGCTCACCGTCGTCCTGCGTGCCATCTATCATGTCCTCATCGTCGTAGTAATCGCCCTCATCGTCAGAGAATTCGTAGTCGGACGACATCGTGGTAAGCAGTTAACAAGCAGAGCCCTCCGAGGCCGCTGACTCAGGTCACGTGGCTCTAGCGCGACTCAGAATGACTGCCTGCGCGCCTCCAGCGCGACTCCTACCGCCGTGTCCCATGCTACTGGGAGTTCAAATCAAAGTCCCTCATGCGGGCGGAGCTACTAGCTCATGGAGAACGCCACTTTCAAAATACGTGGCTACTCGTCTTGATGCTTTAAGCCATTGGTAGCAACTTCTCTGGACTCGTTAGGAAGAAAGCTGTGCGGCTTATATATTCAAATATCCAAATGCTATCGTAGAAACCAAGGTCATATAGTAAAATATCACAGAACGTAGATGAAGTCTTCATTCTTGCCATCAGTCAGATCGTCGAACGCCTGGTCGTTACGCGCTTTCACGCCATCCTTCGCATCTGTATCCATTTCGCTGTACGCTTGCAGGGACTTGTCCTTGACCTTTCCTGGTTTGCCGAGGGCCACGCGCCTCTGAGCGTGTACGCTGTTGCGCCATGCAAGGTAGGCAGCAGTGACTCTGGAGCAGAATTGAGTTGAGGACTAATGCAAGAGAGAAACACTACGCACAGAGTCATGACAGAGAGAAGGATCCAACAAATCAAGCTGCATGATGTGAGATGATATCGGCCAAGCAACCGGATGTCACTCACTTGGCAATCAAGCCTCTGTGGAAATATGGCTTTTCCTCAGTCGTGTAGAGAAGTGGTCCGACGATCTACCCAAAATCAGTCAATTGAGGCCAAGACGATGGCCGAAACGTGACGTACATTGCCAGCACATTGCGCGATGAAAACAATGCCAGTGGTCATGGTTTTCTTGGTGTGTCCAGCAGTGTTCTGCGAGGCCCATGTATAAAGCATAGGTTCTAAGACCCAATGAGCACGTCTAAGAATTGGGCGTATCGAGAACACGTACGCAAACCGGTGAAGAACGACAACTATCGACAACAGCGTTGAGCGACTTCCAACGGACAAACCGAAACTACTCACAACATAATAGCACCCAAGCAGCTTGTTCTTCAACTCGGGCTCCCTGCCCAGGGTGTACAACGCAGCGGCACCTGCGATAGGCGGCAGGGTCAGGAAGAAGATAACCGGCCATTTTAGCTGAATCTTGGTCGAAACCGTGGCAGCCAGAAGGGTGATTATGACCTGGAACGCGCTGAACGGGATGTTGAACAGGATGGTGTTGAACTGGTTGAAGCCAAAGCCCTCTGCGATTCAGCCTTTGCGTCAGCCTTCGGAGGAGAAAATAATAGAAGACGACGAACGGATGATGAGTGGTCCGAATGCACCGATTCCGCCAGATGGAACACTAAGGAGTCACAGGTTGGAGGAAGTAGAATCGGTTACGACATTGGACTTACGCGCAGAGGAAAAGTAGAGAGAACCAAAGGTAGGTTTTGATGTCGAGCGCCGTGTCCCAGACTTGTTCCCATTTCCAGACCTTAGCTTCCGTTCCCTGTGCACAAATGTCAGAAGGGACGGTGGTATCAACATCCTTCCTCACCTGGTTGTTGGCACGCAATCTCTCGATGGCGATAATCTTCTCGTCATGCGTCAAGAACTTCGCTTTGGTGGGGGAGTCCGGCAGGACGAAGCTACAAAGGATGAGGCTATGAAACAGTTCGACATTCGCAGACATACAAGACTATTGGCGAGCACACCACAGTCAACAACCCGATGAACAGGAAGATCACCTGTTGCCAGTCAGATGTATGGTCGGAAATGGAAGCACTTGGGACGGACCTGATACGGACGAAGCGAGCCGTCGATATGGCCAAGTCCCCAGGACAGAAGAGAGCCAACCATCCCAGTACCTCCGTTCATGGCCATCCACATGGCCAATCGCATCGTCTGCTCACGGCGGCGCCACCACTAGAGTAGCAATGTCAGACGATGTGACGTTCGAGGCAAATGTATAACACACCATTTGAGTGACCGTCATGAAGGAGGGTGCTTGAATGAGAGTATAAGACAAGCTGAGAGAGGACGGAAGATTGGAGAACTCACCGACTGTAGCTTCGAAGAGTCCCAAGAAGAACCGCCCAGCGATCAAGCCTTTGAAGTCAGTCGCAGCTGCCGTGCATGCGACAGAGGCGCCCCATAAAAAGACGTTGACGGCGACTGCCAGTGAACGTCGTTTAGCGACCACATTGAGTGAAAAGAATGCGACATACGATACTTGGCGACAGGCAACTTGACAATGAAGTAAGATGAGGCGGGCTGCCAGACAATTTGGGCGACGTAGACGATACTGCTGAGCCAACTGTACTGTTTTCCGACGAGGCCTGGAGTGGGGATCAGAATGAGACGAGAGGATTATCTAAAAACGTACCGGTATCGGCTACGATACCAAAGACAGACGTATAAGACAGAGAAGACCTGTAACAAGGACATCAACAACTCGTAGACAAGGCTTTACAACGCGAACTTACTTGTCCAATTGTTGGAGGAAATACACCATGAGGATGACGGGCATGAGCCACAGGTCGATCTTCCGAAGGACGCGCCTATCCTCTTCGGCCGTTATCTCTCGATGGACGGCGCTGTCGCCAATGATGGCCAGCGCAGCGTCGCCGTGTTTCTTCGAGGGCCCAGCTTCAGCATTCTGGGACTTGGCCTCCTCCAGGTGGTCGTCCTGGACTTTGCCCAAGGAAGTAATCGAATCACGAGTAGGCGAGGTCATGTTGGTGGTCGAGAATTCAGAAGGCGCGCTTCTTCTCGTCCCTTACTCGTCAACACGAGATTTATATACATTACCTGGTCGCGACTGGTGACTGGTGAAATCTCCACGGCTGCCAGCGGCCCGGCTCGTCCAATTTGCCAGAGAAAAGGTTTAGCCTCCTGTGCCGAAAGAGTAAATCTTTAAGCAGGAGAGTTGATTGAAATTGCAATGACCTGCTTACGCCCATCTGAACCCTGCAAATGGGGTAACAGAGTTGTAAATAGAGACTGCCCCAGCCAGGAACGTTCAGGAACGCCAAGAAACACTTTGTTGCTGGGCTTTGCTGGGGTGTGCTGGGGTGTTGCTGGGGCCCCGCATTTTCAAACGAGGCGACATGGGACTCAGGAGCGTCATTCGCTCCTATTCACTCCTGCAGCTCATTCGGACCGAGTCGGACCGATGAGTATCTTCTAATCTTCCGAGAATCCTGCCTTATAACGAAGACCCAGCAGGACGTCTTCACGTAAACCACCAAGTCTCTCTCATCATGTCTGGAAGCACCGATAACAAACCCATCGGCGGGCGCGTCGCCATCATCGGTACCGGCGCTCGCGCTGCCATGTTCGTTCGCGGTATCGCCGAGCGTCCAGCCAGTTCTGTCGTTGCGATCCTTGAGCCCAACTCCATTCGCGCGGCACATTACAACGATCTGCTGACCTCACTGGGCGCTCCCACTGTTCCCATCTACAAGCCCGACCAGTTCAAGGAGATGCTGGCGACGGAGAAGGTGGAGGCAATTGTCGTCACTTGTGTGGACGCGCTGCATCATCTGTACATCATCCCTGCGCTGGAAGCCGGAGGCAAGTGAATTCCCGCCCGGATCTATGAGTTTTCGGATGACAATCAGCGCAGTCCGCGTCCTCACTGAGAAGCCCATGACCACGGATGTTGACAAGTGTCGCGCGATCCTGGAAACCGTCCAGCGCACTGGTCGTCATCTGACGGTCACTTTTAATTACCGGTAGGAGTCTATTTCAGAGAAATGTAAGGTTAGCGCTGACGATCCACAGGTACAACCCTGTCCATGAGCTTGTCAAGCGAACGATAGCAGAGGGCAAAATCGGCACTGGTAAGAACTTACTTCTCCTTGACATCCTTCCCTGGAGATTGAAGCATTTTCCAGTCCTATCCGTCCATTTTGAATGGCTCCTCGACACTGTCCACGGCGCTGACTATTTCCGCCGATGGCACAGACAAAAATCCAACTCCGGCGGCCTCATGGTGCACAAGTCCGGTCATCATTTTGACCTCGTCAACTGGTGGATCGACTCGGAGCCGGAGACAGTCGCGGCTATGGGGAAGCTTGCGTTCTACGGCGACAAAGCGGGTAAGAAGCATGGATGGGCAAAAGATTATGTGAGGGCCCGAGAAAGCGAGGAGGCGAAGCTGGACCCATTCGCCATTCATATGGAACAAGACGAGGAGCTCAAGAAGCTCTACACTGATGCGGAAGGGGAGGATGGCTATCATCGTGACCTAAACGTAAGGGTTCCTCTTCATAAGATGTTGATGGCGAGGCTAACCCATAGTGCAGGTTTTTGCGCCAGGAATTGGTATCGAAGACGACATGAGCGTGATGGTCAGATACGCCTCAGGCGCGACAATGTCATACCACTTGGTGAGTCTACATCGTCAATCAATGACTGCACCGTCACCCAAACTTGTATAGACCGCCTACTCGCCCTGGGAAGGATATCGAGTGATGTTCAACGGCTCCGAAGGACGCCTCGAGCTCGACGTCGTCGAATCCGAGTATCGCGAACCCCTAGAGACCATGGGTCTGACCCACGGCACCAAGTCTCAACCCCACGCAGGCGGAGCCAAAGTCACTCTGCAGCGTCTCTGGGAGAAATCCCAAGACCTTCCCGTTGTGGTGGACCACTCCGGCCACGGCGGTGGCGACATCCGAATGCTCAGCAACTTGTTCGGCCCTACGCCTGGTGAGGTCGCTGATACAGGTGATGCTTCGAAGCAGTCGGCGAACGAACGCGATGGAGCGATGGCATTGGCGGTTGGTTTACTTGCGAACGAGAGTTTCAAGACCGGGCAGTTTGTGAGCCTGAAGAGTTTGCAATTGCCGCTTTGAAGAGAATGAGGTGTACGCAGATATTGATAGAGCAAATTTAAACTTTGAATTTCCGTGAGCTAATGCGAATCAAGAAAAAGAAATAAATTTTAAAGTCCCTGAGATACAACTCACTCACTCGGTCAAGTCGCCGGGTCGGCGGTGACACTCTTCAACATCTCCCTCAGATCGCCCTCATCTATCAAAGTCGACCTCAGAGCACCCGCATACATGTTCCCAGCCACAGCTTTGAAAGTCCCATACTCGTCCACGACCCTCTCAACCACATGTTGTACTAACACACCCACAGTCCTATCATTCTCGAGGTACAGCTTCAGTCGGACTACGCTGGAACGCAGATCGCGTTCACATGCAGATCGAAATTCCGTGTTGAGAGCTTCAGCAGCCTCTTGTGACGCCCAGGGCTGTGCGGCCACTGATGCGGTCTTGTCGGTCGATGCGTTGAAGTCATTGATACGATCAAGCCATGAGCTGAGCGGCGTGCAGATTGGCGAGGCGCACTGGCTTATGACGTCCGAACAAACACGGCGTAGTTCATGATCAATGCCCTGATGTATGCGTCAGTGCGACCTTTCGAGATTGAGAGTTAGGTCGACGGCGTACGTATTTCACTCCGTCACCACGGGGAGCGCCGCCAAAGCTCGACATGAAAGCATTGGGAAGAAGAGCCGTGGTGCGACTGAGCATAGAAGCTAGGGCATCTGTCACACCAGTAAAGTTAATACTGCTGGGATCGTAATCTCGTTGCACCAGATCGAGATTGTTGGTGATCTCCTTCATAATGAGTAGGTGTCGCACTAAGAACAGGTGCCCATCCAAAGGGTCCTTCATCTTGATCATTTCCGACGCGGAGACCAGGGACTGTTGACACAGCGACAACGCTTCCTGGGAAATGTCCTCGAAGATCGCTGGCTTGGAGAACTTTAGTTTGACGCTCATGAGGCCAGATGACGATGTACCTTTACATAGGCGCGTAGTTGAGACAATACCCAATATGTTTTCTGCAGAGTAGGATACCAAGTATCTTGCTTCGCCAACGACTCCGACTTGAAGAGCTCGCTGATGCTCTGCTTCTCCTTCAAATCAAAAGAGGACACAGGTTTACGCGCCTCTGCACTACATCAATTCTTGCTCAACAAAAGAGTACAGCGCGTACTCACCAACAAGGATATCCGGATACGCCAAATCCTCTGGCTTTGTAACGTAGTAGCGTATGTCGGTCTGTATGACAGACTGCGCCTTGAAGAACAACCGAGTCTGTGCATCCTGAAGGACCATTTCGAGTAGTTGACTGATGTGCAACCGGTGGAGGCCGGGTCCCTTGGACTGGAGGTCGATGTTGAGCTCATCGACGCCGTCTTCGTGGTCGTCGACATCTGCTTGTGGCTGGTCGAGGACCATTAGCGCCTGTAGAACGGTACAAACTTCACAAAGTGCGGTCAATCGAGGTTCGTGGAGAATACGAGGCCGTAGGTCATCGTACAGGTAGTCACACAAGTTCTCGAGGTACTGGCTGTGATTTATTAGGAAATGTCTGTCTGCAACACGAGATGAAACTTACTATAGTTGATCTTCACCAGAGTCGAAAAAGACACGGAATAGGTCAAACTCTTCGACACACAGATCCTTCAGATAGCTGCACCCGGCTCTCGTAAGAGAAACCAGTTCTGTACGCGTAGGATCCAAGCCTTTGATTTCCTCCATGAGTCGACCGACAAGCAAAGACTTGCGTGTACTGAAATAGGCAGCGTGGCACTCAGAAAGAAGGGAAGAGAGTTCGTCATGATGCGTCAATGCCCTTCGCTCCAATTCGCGCAACAAAGGCGACAGTTGAGGAGAGACACTCTTGAAACGAGTGTATAATAGATGTATCTGGGCTGTGGACGAAACGCCTTGCTCTGAGAGTCTCCGTGATATGTCCGCCGAGAGAGCTCGCAGGGAGCCGACGAAGTACATTTTAATCAGTGTCATGGCGCGGGTCATGCATTGCTGGAATCGTAGCAGATATACTTCGGCTTCGCGGAAATGTCGCTGTGGAAGAATGAGAAAAATGGACAAGGACGATGAAAAAGGCCTACATGAGATTTGAGATAGTCGATGCAGATATCGACGCGTTCGACCATGTAGAGAAAGTCAGACTGCAGGACGAGGGATTCGCCAGGATGATTCAACATTCGGGTAGCGTGTTCCAGCTCTTGAAAATATTCTAGACGAGTGCCAATCTCCTCAGTGAGATGCAAAAGGTGGTCCTACAATCTTGTTAGCGAAATCAAAGGGAGAAGGCGGTAGACATACGCGTTCTTCAAGCAACCGCTCGCAGGCATCCTTCAGACTCTTCCCACCTTCTTCCACGCTCGTCCAGCCCTCCAGCATTTGATCCACTTCGCAGTCGATTTCGTCGATTCTTTCGAGGAGAAAGTCGCAGGTCGTGAGATGGTCGGACACGCTGGCGACGTGGGCGCGAAAATGGGCTTCCTGGCTGTGCGCGACGGACCTGTCGATGACGGCGAACCAGTCGTAGAACTGTTGCGGTGTCTGCACTGGCTGCTTGGGGAGTAATGCATGCGCCGGAGCTGACAGCCGCGACGGGTTGGGGGTACCAGGGCGGGAATTGGGACCAAGGAATTTGACCTTGGGCGTCGAGGGCCGCGACGGCGAGTTGTCGTCGTCGTCCAGCTGAGAGGCGGTCAGCGCCATGGTGGAGAAGTACTGCTGGTGCGCACTGTGATGGGCATGGGCAGCTTTTCACTGGCAGCCTTGACCAGGCCAACGCTGCGAATTTCGAGGTCGCTCAACGGCGCCTTTGCTTCCCAGTCCTCCACATTTATCGTTGATCGCGAGGTGCCCGGGAGATTTAGCGTCGGCGCTCGTCGTGGTGCCGTTCGAGTCGCCATAACATCGTCAAGCGTGGCGGGAGAAATAATGGAGATGAGGGCGGGAGGTCGGGATCAAACCGACGAATTGCCCTTTCTGGAAAATGACACGTGGGTCGTTCTCACCCAATGTGGCGCATTCCGTTAATTTGCAGTTTCCAAACGGGCGTAAAGCATCGCTCCAATGACTAGCCATCTGGTCTTATTTGCTTCCGCGCTGACTTTGCGCCTCTGTTCTATGGTTAAAGTTGCTCTGAGCGTGCATCTCAGGGGTGACGCAGCTAGATTTACATCTCTCAATCAACATCATGGCAAGTCTTTCTGGGATCTCATTGACTCTGAGTCATCCGAACCTCGCTATGCAGCATCGAATCATTCCACCGCGTACTATAGACTAGAAACAGCATCCGAGCTTTGGCAAGTACACATTCTGCTTAGGTCGCTTGGACTATCAATGACCCATCATTCGACGCGTCTCTGGAATGGCTGGTGATGGATACTCGGAGGACTTCTACAAGCACTGGTCTAACTACCCATCGACGCACCAGTCCTGCCAGAAGTTTTCAACTTGAATCCTGTATATATCACGCGTCATGTTCTCGACACAAAGGCAAAGGTTTGGCCTCGGGTGGGTAGCACGCATTGGAGAGTAGGTCAAGACATCTTCTTCGTGTCTTGAAGTCGCGCCATTGGCGTAACGCGTCAGCATGCCGGTGGGCTGCCAGAGGAGCTGGATTAGACACTCTCCTTCCGAGTCCATTTTCCCGTTGATTCAGTACACTCACGGATACTCCACTCTGTGTCGTGCCACAGAGTCAACATGGTGAGATTGTGCGCCAAGTTACTCATCTTGAATCAGCTCAGTGGCGAGACATGTCTTGAACGACGGGTCTGCGAAAAAGTGTGAAAGAACCGCAACCCAAGGCCTCTTTCCCTGTCCCCATCGCGGCGCGCGTCCTTGCGTGAAGTACCGTCTCGTCCTCTCACCGCGGGTCATGTGGCAAGGACAGGAGGTTTGTACTACCACTCGACACAAAACGCTCCAGGAAGCTCTTCACTGAACTCTTCATTGTGAACGAGCCATCCGAGCCTGCGGATGCGATGAGTCAATTTAGTGACCCTGGTACACGGTACACTATTTCCCTCGTTGTTCCCTCGCATCAAACGTATCCGGAACGTATCGTTGTCAAAGTTTCCCCACAGTGATGGCCATTCGGGGCTCGTACCTTTGTGCCAAGATACTGCCTCTGCGACTTCACACGGACACGAGCACCAGTACGCGGGAGGCCAAGACTCAAAACTCAGTATAAGTCACGGTCGTGTATACTCAATTGCTCCCTTGTGGTTCTTTTCGGAGATGATCCGCCTCGAGACGCATTCAAGTCGACGGCCGTGTGACTCTCCACTCGCCACGTTCATCAAAGTTTTTGAGCAGCCTGGTGAGTCGGACGCGTGCATCAGTTCATCTTCCCAGGCAGTGTTCACGAACTTGACAGTGCCACACGCTGTAAATCTGGGAAGCCGAGTAGTTCATCATCAAGTCCAGGTATTGCGCCACCGTACTTTCCGTAAATTTCCATTTATGTCTCTCTTTTCAGGCATTGAAAAATTGCCGGCTTGCGGTGATGTTCTGCCGTTGTGAAAGCTCCGTAACTTGCCCATAGCCAAGGCGAGTCTCAGCCTTCGCCATGCAGTTCATGCTCAAACTTGATTGCTTGACATTTCCGTACGTGGGTTTTACACAGTCTGCGACTTTAAGCAAAGCAACACGATCACCTTTACGTGACAGGGAACCCTTTGTGTACCATCTTCTCAGTGGCGGCGGTTTGCTTGAATTTCGCCGTCATTCGTGACAAGCTACCTCAGTCAATTGAACGACACAAGCTTCGCGTTCTTTCCCCACTATTGCCTCATATTATTCGGCAATTTGCTGACGTTTCTCAGAGAGTTGCAGCAATATTTTGAGAGTATAAATGTCTCACAGAGCAGTCTATCCCTCAGCAGCACCAGCAGCACCTTCAGTATGATTGCCACCCGCCTTGCCTTCTTTGCCCTCACCTTCTTCTCTTACGCATCGTTGCCCTCCACCAACGCGTTGGCTGTCTCCGACGCTGGTGTGGTCAAGCGCGACAACGCCCATGTCTTGGCGGTTCTCAACAACCTCAAGGGCACCACGGACGTTGTTCTCCCCCAAATTGGTTTGTTCACTCCCTGTCGATGAGGTTTCTTCATACTGACACGTGATTATCAGATAGCGCTGTGGCTAACGGACAGGACAACGCCGTCACTCTCAACCCGCTCTTCAACCAGGTCCAAACTGCGTTGAATACGGCTAACGTTCAGCTGCAGCTGTTGATCCTCTCTGCCGCTGGACACAAGGTCAAGAGGCAGAGCGAGGACCAGATCGCTGCCGTCACGGCTGGGATCATCACTGTGTGTTCTCCTTGCGTTGTGCAGTATCAACGCTCAAGCGCTTATGCGTGTCTAGAATATCAACAACTCCGTCGACAACGCTAATAAGAAGTCCAAGTTCCCCGGTGGCTACCCGTTCGTTGTCAGCAGCTTCACTTTCGCTCTCGACAAGCTCCTCATCGACCTCGACATTCTTGTTCCCGGAATTCTCAAGGATGTCGTCAAGCTGTACGTCCCGTACTTCATACTTACCTTGATAACTGATCCTGACTTGATGACAGTCTCGATGATGTTGTCGGAGTCGTCGTCGCCCTGCTCTTTACCCTCCTTGCGTAGATGCTCGTCAGATGATGCGTGACCACTGAATGCTCTGGTCAAGACCTAATTCTCGTTTACATGGCTGTTGTTGTGTGTAGTAGTGTGTGTGTATTTCTGTCAGAATGATTCATTAACTTCTGTTTCGAACCTGCCTGCCGCTCTGACCGTTCACTATACTCCTCTGCCCAAACGTCGTGCCACAGTATCAAATTCACTACCATCGGAGGTGCGCGGAAACGGCTCCCTGACATCGGATCCCTGTGTGCATGTATGACACGCAAACGGGCACAGGATAGTGAATGCACCGAACCCGACGAACGTAGTTTACGCCCCACGAATTGAGATATACCCGGAGATTTATTCGTCTCGAAAAATCACAATCAGTCAGGCCTCAACGTGTTAGGTCCGACGACTTGAGTTCGATTGTTGCTTGGCTAGAATGCGTATTTGAGAAGGGATACCAGAGTCTGAAGCAATAAATTTCCTATTCCAAGTTCCAACGTAATTCAATATGATAGAAAGCCTACGGATGAACCGCATTGAGGATCAAGAAGGACCAATACGCGAGTAAAGTGGCAATAGCATAGATCGTCAAGCGGACCTCGAATGGGCTCAATGTCAAGAACGGGTACGGGACTAGGAAGACGCCGTCAACGACTGAGTGGAGGGAGGAGAAAAGAAACTCACAACTTCCGTTGATTCCGCCACACAATTCCGCCCACCAAGCGTACAGGAACGACGTTATGCAAATCACCGGAGCTGCGCTATCCGCACTCTCATCGCGGTACTTCTCCTCGAACAGCAGAAAGTCCAGAACGAGCGCCAGCCCTGGGATAGCGTGTATCGCCATATCGACTGGGAGCGGCACTCTCGCCAGAGGCGCAGCAGCAGCAGCGGAGACAGTGGCCGTGACATTCGTGGCTGCTTCGCCAACGGCTGCTACCACGTCCTCGTTGAGGATCAGGTGAGGGAAGTAGAAAAGAAGTGTCCAATAGATGGCGGCGATGATTGCCTCTAGAGGCATTGCAGTCATGAGGAGACCACGCTTCGCCGAACGAAAAACTATGTGGCCCTTAGTCTGCGCCCGAGGTTATGCGAGAGACGGAGAGCGTACATCGCAAAGAAGTCACGTCAGCCGCTAATCCAACTACCATGGCTGCAAGAGTAATCAAAAGCCTTGTAAATCGCAAAGTGAGCGACCAGGTATCGGCATTTGCATAGAAATGATGACTTACCCAATGATAGTCAAGTGCTGAAAATGTCCCCCATATTGGTTCCGGATTTCTCCATCGATGGGAGCGTCACCAAAGACGGTGTTCTTGATTCCATAGCCCAAGACGCCTATGGAGGCGGCGTGTAGGAGGAAGGATGCTACAGGCATGGGTGCAGATGATGAACAAGTCGTATGCGATCGCAAGTCGATATATATAAACGCGTGCCACAGATGACTGGGGAGATCTCAACCTAATCAGTGAGCGGGGCGACCCCAACTGTACAATGCTGTAGTTCGGTTTGAGTTCATTGGTGGCTCCGGAGGTACGTACTACTCTCGGGGATGCCCATAGAAGTGTGTTGGATCGCCGAAGCCATTGACAGTGGAAGAAGCGCGCCAAATGTCAGGTGGCCCAGCCGTGGATCAGAGATGGGTGAAACTTTGGGGAGGAGGTCGTATACTAGCGCGATCAAGCCGGGAGCAGAGTACCACCGGTCCTCGTCGTAATATACGGTATAGTGTACCGACGGACATGAAGACATGTCGAGATTGTCTATCTGAGGACTGATCACAGGCTTTCAGCGCGTCTGACATGGGGGCAAGTTGAAGAAGTAAAAGGCCATGCATGTGACGTACGCGTCGAACTTTCGCTCTCTACCGGATTTGGACAGGCACAACTTTCTTTCGATCTTCCACCTTCCTTCAAAGAGACACACACGGTAAGTTGTACGCGATTCTCTACTGCAACGACGTGCCGAGAATTGCTTCTAGTGTATCATGCTGGCTCCCGTCCTTCCTGTCGAGCTCGTCGACGCCATTCTTCGCCAACATGTCGCTGATCCAAAAACTATGCAAGCGGCTGCCAGTGTCTGCCAGACGTGGGCTGCTATCGGCCAACCCCTCCTCTTCTCAAATATCCTCATCAACAAACCCGCGTCTGCGAAGCGTCTCTTCGCCGTTCTCCAGGAATCTCCACATATCTCATTCCTCATCCATCGCGTGCTAATGGCCTTCGACCCGCACGATACCTCACATGGAGACTATGTTCCCTCTCTCGAGCCCATCATCCCACTGTTGGCCCACGTCAGCTATCTGTGCATAGAGATCAACGACATGGCATGGGAGGATCCAAGGAATGCGCTCTTTGTTGGCCTAGTTTACAGAGCTGTACAGCGCCTTCCGCTCGTAACACTCGACGTGAACGGCCTCTTTGGGTTGAGGAACTTCGAGAGTCTCTTCAGCCTTGCCGCAGGGACCTCTCTCAAGTGCCTCTTGATTGACAGTTTCAACGACGATCATGGATTCGGTATAACGCCACAACCGGTCACGGAGTGCACGTTACTTCCCTCGCTCGAGTATCTCCGTGTTTGGGTTTTTGACCAGCAGGATCAGTTCTGTCTTTGGATGTCGCTGGCGCAGAAATGTCACGCTCTCCCCAATCTGAGACATATCGACCTCATCACCGCCGAAGGAGAAGATGTGAACCGCTGGTGCAGGGCAATCCTCGATGGGTGTCTTCCCGCTGTGGAGGTTCTTAGCTTTAGCATCACAAATGGTACGCTTTCAATCTTCTCTCCAATTTTGCCCTTTCCATTAAGCTCGATACAGAACCCCCGATTCTGGACGAGGATGAAGGTGATGAAGAAGTCTTTGATCGTTTTCCGTTGGAGAAAATACACTGTCGACGCCTCCGGTTGACCGTCTACCCAAAAACCAAGCGCGTCAACATTGTCAGGCGCTCCGAAGTTATGGCTTGGTGGCTCAGTTCGCTGGAGGCCCTCGCTGACTCTGATATTGTCGTTCGTTTCGCCGAATTGACGTTGACCTACTCTACAGTCCATTATATCAGAGATTTCTGGCTGAAATTGGATGAAGTCCTATGCCGGCCTGCACTCCAGCATATCCGAAAAATAACTTTCGAGCGCACCGACCAATCGGTCATCACCCAAATCCATGACCCAGTCCTTGTGCAGAGCATCCGCGGCAATATGCCTCGGCTTCATAAACGGTTTTAATTAAACGAGACGTTCTGTCGTTCGATTAGTTCCTACGTTACCGACTCTGACTGTCCAAATATCCTTATTTCTACTACTGTACCGTGTGTTAATCAAAACATCTCCTGTTTGTGAAGGGACTCGAGGAAGAGATTTCAGTACCGGAGTTGAGCTTTGGTCGCGCGCCATGTTCAGGTGGGTTCGTCGAACAATCACAGTCTTGCGGCCATTACCGCCCATTTCCAGAAATTGTGGCGTTAACAAAGAACGAGATTTATATCGCACAATGGATTACTAGATATGGCCCTTGGGTGCTAATTGGGAACAAGAAAGGTAACAACGTTCGGCGCTCTTCCCAATTCGGTCGAGGTCGGCATTTGCCGCCCCCTCTTTCGTCCCGCCTCCATCTGCCATTTCGCTCATCGTCGTCCACAACGACGACACCTACGTCAACAAACGATGTACACTCTGCTGCAGATGCCAGCTGACCTCCGCTGCCTTGAGGGACTGCTCTTTGACCGAGGCACGAGGACGACTTTGACCGCCATCAAGTGACTCGAGTGCGCTTTGCTCGAACAATGCGCCGTGACTTTTTAGTTGAAAAAGGCCACCTGAATGGCACACAGCATCATAATCACACTCTGCTCTTACCACCGTCAACCTCTCCTCCGCAACATCATCTGCTATGCCTGTCAAACGCACGATTCCAGAGAACAAGCGCATTTGCCCTTGCCCGTACGATGCTGTTGCACGATTCTTAGGATTTACAATGGTGGGTTGCCAATATTCTCTCTTGATCTAATCTCACTTGCAACAGGCGCGCCCTGCAAGTCGCGTGTCAGCCACGTCAAGTTCATCGCCCTCGAGCGCGTCTACTTCGCTCCCTCCCTCCCGTGCAATTGTCCCTGTACCCAGCGGTCGTCGCCACGTCTCCGAAGACCCGCCTCCTGGCTTCACGGCCACCTATCTCCTCCCCATTCCCAAGCGCCGTGCCCCGTCACCGCAGCCCGCGACCGAGCCACCAGCTAAACGCCAGCGCACCCTCACTGAGAGGACTGCTCCTCCCCGTCACAACAACAATGGTCGCTCCCAGATGGTCATCCCGTCACAGCCCTACGCACCGCCCAAGCTCGCCTCGACGCCGGCTTCGAACAGACCTACGCCTTCACCAAGAGTGCCCTCACCTGCTGCCCCATGCCGCTGTACTGAACTGGAACGACAGGTGGCGGACCTGAAGAAGAACACGCAGGATCTTCAGGCCCAACTTGCGACCACGCAGAAGGCGCTGAACGCCACGAAAGAGGCTTTGACGAGGGAGGAGCAGCTTCGAGAGACAGCCGAAGTCGCTCGCGACGCCGCAGTTGCCAAAGGCCACCGAGACCTTAGGGATCTCAAGCAAATGCTTCAGTCGGAGCACACGGACTATATTCGGACTTGTTCGCAGAAAGAACGCGCTATCCTCGCCGATGAACGCAAGGCTGTCGAAGATGATGAGGCGAAACTTGTGAGGGAACGCCTGATGGTGCGTGAACTTTTCTCTTCCTTGTATCTGTCGGTGGCTAAACATCTTGTGTTCAGATGGCTTCTCAAAGGGTCGCATTTCAGGAGGCCGTTGCTGCTCATCAAGAGGAGGAGACTCGCCTCAAGGCTGACCTCCAGACTGCTAAACTCGACCTCGCCACGAGCAACAACACTATTCGTCGCCAGAGCAATATCATTGACTCTCTACAACGACAAATCAACAGCTCGCCCTACCAGTTCGCGCATTACGAGCAACCCATCGACACCTCGTTTTCCCAGTCGGCGCCATCGTTCCCGTCCTCATCCGCAGAATTCTTCCCATTCGCTGCCACTCAGAACCCCGAACAGGACAACTCGATGGATGCGATAGCCACGGAGTCACCCGCTGTGACATACTCCTCAGCGCCTCCCCCATCCGCTGCAGCGTACCCTACAGCATCTCCGCCCCCCGCTGCAGCACATTCTTCAGCACCTTCCTCATCCGCACCACCAGCTGCAGAGGCATCAATCTCGAATGTCCTTTTGGAATATGCTGCTTTGGTCGACAATGATGAGATTCCCGGCTTGTCCGCCAAATCACGCACTGGTAGTACTTCCAAGTCCGAGCCCAAGGCTTCTTTCGTGGAGGGCTACTCCCAACAGGCGTCTTCGTCTGCAGCCGCCCCATCTCAGTCGTACCGTACTCGGGTCTCTGAGCTCCCTCGCTTTTTTGACCCGGCCCCCTCCTGCCTTTCGCAGCCTGCAGTGATATTTGATCCAAGCTTCGAGGGGTATTGGAGCGTAAATTCAGCCACTGCGGCTGAGCGCGCTACTCGAACTTTGAAGGCACTGCCCAAGCGGGGTCTATAATGACCAGGGTTTCCCTTCATCGCCCCTTTCCGACTCACGACTACCCCCTGGAACCCACGACTCTTAACTCCCGACTCCCAGTACCCGACGACAGGACTAGGAAGCAGACTGCAGACTACCATCATGTGCCGGCCAGTCGCTCTGCTCCAAGTTCCATGGCTCACGATTAAAGATAGACGAAAGCGCTCTCGCCACACGCGGGGGTTGTTTCCTACTTGTCGATTTGCCGTCGTTCGGGTTTGATCCCGCCTGATTATGACCTCTCCGACTTCACACCACCCCGATGACAGGAACAGGATGCAGCGGCACGGGGCGTCTCGCGACGACTACCGATATGTGCTTTGACTGCTGAGTTCCCATGGCGTACGATTAAAGATAGATGAAAGCGCCCTCGCCACGCGGCGGGGGTTGTTTCCTACTTGTCGATTCGCCGTCGTTGGGTGTTGGTCGAAGTGTTCGGCGGTGGCTTTGGGACAAGTTGTTGTTTGATGGGTGGACATTGAGCCTATAGGGACTGGCAATGATACGGAACGGACTGCTCGCGCACCGGGATAATTGGTGGCTTTTCGGACACCACTGTCGCTCTACTCTTCTGCTTTAGCATCTCGTAGCTCTTCTTTTTCTCTGTCTTTTATACCTTTATCTCATTGTAGACTTTCTCGCTCGATATCTCACATACGTATTTCAGTATACCTTGTACAGTAGCTCTCTCCCTGATTCATCCGCAAGTATGTGCATGGGTATTGGAAGTTATCATGTGTGGAAATGTTTCTTGACTCTTCCACACATTCATTTATACTCGGCACGGACCCTTACGACAATCCATAGTTGTCAGAGTCAACGTCAACGTCAACGTTTATCGTTCCGTAACTTGGTGATCGCCTTCCGCGTTGTGCGCTCCTTCCTCAAGTCGCTCCCAAGCTCCTTACATTCCTGGTACATTCCGTACATGTCACGGTCTGTACTCAAATCTATTAGTATTAGCTCAGGATCACCTTGACACCTGCCGCCCGAGACCGCCCGAGGCGCCTCTGCGTTGCATCCGTTCCTTGGCCTTGATGATGATGTTAAGTCGTGACGCGTGAAAATTTGGAGTTACGCATCGTGTAAGAGCTCGATAGCCTCTGATAGCCTCCCTACTTGTCCCTGCTGCTGCCAACGGCAGATTGATCGATATCATTGGGGTAGGGAACCTCATTCAGACCAGATTTCCATTGACCGTCGAAGAAGGGTGCTTCAGACGTAGAGTAGATAAATACTTTTGTCGGCCTTCTTTTACATCCTTCTACAACACCAATCGATTTGAACGGTTTCCTCGTCGAGTTGGCAGACAGGCAAGTGTCTTGGACACACTTGGACACACCTTCCTGATCAGGTAGTCCGGCAGTGTCCGCGTGGTTGACACCACATTTGAAGCGTGAGATTGCGTGGGATTTGCTACCATGCCAGACAGAAACCAGTTTTAGATACAAATTTCCCTTCTAAGGCGTTACGCGAAGTGAGTTCATTTTACACTCCTCCCCATACTTATCCGAGTCCTGCAGACCCGATTTCTCCGAGTCACCCAACTATGTCCTCAAATTCGGCAATCTGGGCGCGCCAACTGGTTTTACGACGCGTTGTTGGTTCTCCTTTCAAACTACCCGCTAACCACGCTGCGCGGGGATCTATGGCACCCTTCTTATTTGACATCCAATACACCCTCCTTCATATAAACAACGGAGTTGCAATCTCATTGCATCAGTTCACTGCTTTCAGTCCTCTCGGGTTTTCCAACCTCCCAGGGCATGGACATTAATAACCCCTACGCACAAGGCGGCTGGTTCAACCCCGACAACCAGAATTCAATCAATAACGGAGCTTGGACACCCTCCAATCCTCCACCTGCTTCCGTCTTTGGAGCCCTCCCTTTCTCCTCCACTCCTGCTCCGGAAACCAGTCTTCAATTTGTCTTCACTTACGAGTCGACTATCTTTGATTCTACAGTTGTTGGCCCGCGCAACAAAGAATATTTCTTCGTCACCAACGACCAAGGTCGAAACAGCGCCGTGACGCTGTTTGGTGATGCCCAAGGAACCAACTTTGCAGTCATCGAGTGGACGACCAAGCCCATCGTCGAGATACATGGTCTTGTTAAGAGACAGTACGTCTCTTCTTGGCTGTCTCTGAATACTACCAGCACGTAAGTCACGCTGCTTCTTTGCACGGACGGCGCTCATGGCTTTTAGACAGCGCGCTATGGCAGCTCGCGGTCGATGGTACTGTTGGGTACCTCAAGGTGATACAATCACGGTGTGGACACTTCACAGGTCGCTGGATTCTTATCTCATTGCTTGCCTTTGTAGCTCTACGTGGCAACTTATGCAACTACGCCTCCCTCTCCCTGTGCGAAGTTGACGCGTAGCGAGAGCGTGGTCACACTTGAGCTGACATCCAATGCCGTTCAAGTCGGCCTCCTAGAGTTCTGTGTCGTTGCGGCTGTGTTACTTCAGTCTGGAAGACGTATAGATTGATCGTCGTTTTATCTGCTCCTTTGAAGCCACCGCCTTGCGTGTAGAGCGCGCAATAACTTTGTCACATACTTAGCCTCACTACACACTTCTGATAGACTCCTGCGGCTATACTCGCACCTATATAGCCGCGGGACACGAAGTAACCTAGTTGATCAGAATCTCGATGCTCAGATAAAGCTCCGTATAACTTTTTCTTCATTTCAATGCAACACAGTTCAGACAGCAGCGTGCCGTGCCTGATAGTAGAAGGTCAAATTCAAGAACAGCTGGCGAGATTGAATACTGCAACTTACGTGAAGCTTTGGACGGCATTCCTGAGCCCAATGAAATGGCAGTTAGGTGCAGCCGGGACACAATCAAGATCAGTTCAGTTCAGCCTTCCCCTGGTTAGAAGACCGCTGAAAATTTCGCGCACAATCCCATGTGGTCAAGGTACTGCGAAAATACTGGTTCTCAGGACAGTATTATGGGCTACGAACTTCAGGCATGGCAACAGCTTCCAGCAGCATCGATTTGCTGTACTGGCCCGCCCGGGTCAGGGCCTCTACACTCCTGCGGTAGCCAGTGTGATTTAGTGGCAAGAAGACAGCCTGCGGAGGATGTCACATACTAATTCGCAGAGAGACGAAAAATTTCTTCTTCTCCCTCAACGCCATCGTATGACTCGTAGCGGAGGATAAGAGTCCGTGCTCAGATCGGCATATTTCCTTTGCAAAGGGTCATTCGTGGGTGATGAACGATTCCTCCTGATGAGGGCACGGCAAAGAGCGTTTACTCGCAGCGCGGCGTAGCGTAGACCTATGTAACAGTTGAGACCTAGACACGGGCGCTCCGGGGAATAGATGTTGAGCTTCGCGTACTTGAATCTACATGATCTCCATTCAATCAATACATACACGGGATGGCTGAACGCAGCTCAAATTACAGAGCTTTCAACTGGACTTGATGTCACCATCGTTCAGTTTGCCGACATAGCGCAGTATTGCACATCAGTTGAAGGAAGCGGGCCGGGAGACTCGAGGTATGATTCAGTCTCTGCGTTTGAGTGCACAGTTGACGTACAGTGGTTCGAGGGTGATTATGTTTGGATGGAGGCACTCGGAATCATGACGGGAGGGCGTTCAACTCGACGGGCGTCTAACTTGATACGCAGTATGACGCACCAAGAGGCCAATAAACCTGTCGCGAATTAATCGGATACATCACGACTTGGGCGCAGACTCTTCCGAGGCAATCGCAGAGAACTCCGGGTAGCCAAGCTTTGAGAAAATGATCATTAATGCTCGACAAGTTATTGATGAGAAAAACCTCGGGATGCTCGTTTGGTCTCGTTCCCGTAAGGGTTGGTCATTGGTGAGAGGTAGCGCGAAAGCGCATGGAGTCAACAATACTCAGGGGATATATTGCATTTTGAGAGCTCGCAGAGTCGTACGGTGCGACACTATTAGCGTGCAGTGTCTCTTCTATTTCTCACTTCCCTGAGGGCCCTAAGAGGTCTGTGTCAGTGATACACCTGAACTGAGATTGCCTACGGACCTGGAGATCCGCGTAAGACAGGTGGCGCATATCAGCGACAACATCATCGAGTACACTTAGCGTAATAGCGATGGAGCAAGGGGTCTAGAGATAGCAGAAATAGACATGTTCACTTTCCGTTTCTGTTGTGCTTCTGGAGGGATGAATGTTGTGAGTAAAGATCACGAGCAACCTGATCGTTACGAGTCCTTGACTCCCGACCGCCTCAGTCCACATTTGTTCTGATCACCGCCCACGCGACCTTCCCGTTGTCAGTGTGTACACTATCCATCGAAATTCCCTTTCGTCGCTCATTGTCCTCTTTGTGAATGTTCGTTGACCGCCGCCGCGGACTCCCGCAAGAGCTCTCCGATACTACCTCGCAACACCGCAGACGTCCTACGAAGCATTGCAGTCCTCAAGGCCTCTCCTCCCTCAAAGCTTGCCGACCTGCCGCATCGCCTCCCGTAGCCATCTGCGCTCGAAACACTGCATTTCCTCGGCGGACGCTAGAGTTGGCCCTCCATTGCGAGACTACCTCAGCCACCCCCAGCTCTTCAACCGCAAGGCCCTTTCGCACGCCTATGATTCCGACATCCAACCAGTGATCCGAAGACTGGAGGACCCGACACTCTACGCCCCTTCCCCAAGTGTCATCACATCGAGCTCACTAAATTCCTTGCTTTTCTGGCCAATGGCATCAATCTCCTTCTCCATGCCTTTCGCATTCCTGGCTCTTCCATGATCGCCACATCCGCCGTAGACATACAGCGGGGTCGCGCGCGCCCAAGAACTTCGGTGCGGCTCGGCAAGATCGCACTACTCAAGGCGTTCCGCGACCAAGACGTTCCGTATATCATCACATTGCCTCCAGATATCAGCGTCAAGCCAACTCGTTATGTGGATAGCTCGCTGGAAAGGAACGCAATTTTGACTCTCGAGGAGGATGAGGAGTCCGTCCGTCCGTCCTATATCGAGAAGGGCAGACACGGTAACCAGGAAGTGTGAAGAATGCAGAAGAATGTGTGATGCATCACAAAGGCCGTTGGAAAAAGTTGAGACGACGTTCAGTAACGTAAAAGCAACATAAATAGAGGAAGGTACGAGAAGGAAGGAATGTCTCGGAAATGATTGTAAGGACGAAGAGTCCGTAGCGTATCGAAGGCGAAGGATAGAACCATGAACATCAAATGGATACGTGGGAAGAGGACGCGACGAAGGTCGTTAGGGATGTTTAAACAAGAGCGGAGGATGGTTCGAAGCAAATTTGTCCTGGCTGGCGAGAGAGTGCGTGCGAACGAAAACGCCGGTTGCGTCGTGCAACGATGGTACGACAACGTCGAGCGTCGTTGCCCCTCACTATTGTCGCTCGGATGCACCAAGGCATATTCGTCACAGCCAAGTCTTGTGGAAAGAGGTCGAGTCAGCACCGGAGCGGCAAGAAAATCAAATAAACATACAAAGGAAGAGGGAATCTCTTTCCAGGAGCGATCTTGCGCGACATGCAATGGTTGAGAGGTGAATCGAGGCGGGATTAGCGCGACGAGATTCAGTGTCCCAGCGTGCGTCCGGTGTTCGTGTTTGTTGTGTTATACGGCCACTTGACGTCCGCACTGATAGGCTATGTAGAAGAGGAAATGATGCTGGCGGCATATACTAATAGCGAGTGGCCATGCTGGTGAGGAACGCGCTGCGACGGCGCCCGTAGGATGAGGATGCTCTGGAATGACTGCGCGCGCGGCGACAATGCTATCGGGAGGAGGTACTGCAAAGGCCCAAATGATGTTGGTTTGGGATAAGCCATGGTGGCACGTGTGGCGGGGCGCCGTGTTTCGGCAATCAATAAATCGATCAAGATCGGCACGGATGTGAACGTCCCATTGATTCAACCCCGACACCATCTTCACTTCCTCCCATCACGATCCCGAACAGCCACTGCTATGGCCTTGGCTATGACCGTGAAGTATTGGTCTCAGCCCATCCTTCGGGTATGTCTCATGCTCAGCACGGAACATTGAATTCATCTATCCAAGGAATTACCGAGTTGCCTAACCGCCGATGAGGTGGACCTTCTCAACCGTCAATTCACATTAGTCAAGAGGGCTTTCGTCTATGATATGCTCATCCAAAGACATGGACCGCATGCGTTCCTGTTGGTCTCCTATGCTCTTGCTCTATGGCACTTGGATAGCGCGGCTGTAGCCCTCGAAGTATTTCAACTGGCAAGCATCGTGTGGGTCGTCTATACTAGTCTCTGACTCCTTTCAGGCCTCCAATAAACTCCACGAGAGTGAAATTTGCGAACCCAAACTTGATGCTCTTATTCTCAGGGAAAGAATTGCGCTCGATGATCGGTCACGCCACATCCTCTCCGTGTCCCGCAGTCGTTAGTGATCAGCTCATCTATTCTTCTAGAAGCTGGGTACTCAACTGTTCTCAGTAAATTATGCTCAGAAATGGAAACCGACCGAGGCACACCAATATCCGTCAGAGTGCAGGCAGGTGGCTATCGAACATGCCAAGATCAAATCGATATGGGATCAGTCCCTCACTCAGAATCCTGTCCTCCTGAGGCGTTATCTTGACGCAATCGCCATTGAGTCGAACCGCGTTGAGAATGTCTTCGTCATCACTGACTGGGTGAGTGCGCAACACTACTACACGGGACGTTCAATGGACTCACGACTAGGTAGTCTGCCCAAGATCTTATACGACAAGGAGTCGTCGCAGGAACTCTTCGAATTGAGGGTCACAGCGCCATCATAGACGGTGCGACTATACGCACCATCACGCAAGACACGCTCGCAGTGAGGTCAAATTATTACGCCTTCTCACCCATTACTCATGCTCCGTATGAGGCTTATGAGCTTCTAGCATCTGTCGTTCAAGATTCAACAAAATTGAACGCGGATTTTGTTCGGAGCGTTCACTGTCGACTAATGCAGACATGCCAGTTTTCGAAGGTCTATATTCCGCCTGGTAGGACTCGAACGGAAACGATGCAGACGGTCTGCATATCGGGTGCTTCACCGATTGAATGCTGCCCGTATCCCGAAGTTGATGAGGAACTCGATCGCATTTGCTGCAAAGCCAAGGTGCGCACGGTCTCTCGTTGCCTTGGCTCGGGACTCAACCAACTTCGGGACTGCGCCAGGAATATATCGTCGATGCTCAGAACCCATTCGCTTCAGCTTCCTGGCTACATCTTGTCCTGGCTCGATGTCATCCATTCAATGTGAGCTCTTGACGCATCAGTTCAATGAGACCGCCCTCAACCCACGATTGTAGGATGGGAACGGTCGCACAACGCGCCTCATCGCGTCAATTCCTCTCCTGATGCATGTATAGACCAGGTGGTCTGGGCGTAACCTGCAGGGACACGACGAGTCGGGTAAGCTCCTCAGACAGTCTGGATGATGGTAGACAGCTCTTATATACCTGCAGGGACACGACGAGTCGGGTAAGCTACGGTATCTAGTGAGTACTATGTAGTAAGATGAAATAGAGAGCGAACGTACCTCCTCAGACAGTCTGGATGATGGTAGACAGCTGAGGAGGACATGGCCATATGCGGCCGCATATACGTACACGTGATCGAATCACGTCCAGGCGCTAGCTAACCGAGATCTAATAGAGTGGGAGATAACCTATCATGCCAACACACCCCCATCTTCCGCGGAGGAAGATCTCGAGACTAAACCCAAATAAATGCAGTGCTTCCTATGAAGCGGCGCGGATTCAATGAGCTTCGTGAAGATGTCGGCCGTCATGTCCTCGGTCGAGACCCAGGAAGTGCGAAAGGCGCCGGTTGCTAGATGTTCGCGAATGAAGTGGTAGCGAATATCTATGTGTTTCATGCGGGCGGAGTTCGAGGGTTTCGAGGATACGTCGAGGGAGCCTTGATTATCGCCGAGTAAAGGGAATGGCTTCGGAAGGGGAAGTTCATACACCGTGGTGAAGAGCTTGACCCAGATCATCTCCTTCATCACATGGGTCATGCCCATGTACTCCGATTCCGTGGAGGATAGCGCCGTGGTCTTCTGCTTAACCGCAGACCAGGAGACCAACCCGTTATACAGGAAGATCGCATAGCCCGAGATACTCTTTCGATCCGATTCATCTGTCGCCCAGTCCGCATCCGTGAATGCAGCGTTACCACGCGGGATAGCGTCAGGACCGACACGTTCCTTTATGAAAGGACCGCCGTATTCAAGAACGTAATCTTTGGTGCCAGCGAGGTAACGAAGAACGTGTTTTGCAGCGAGCAGATGAGCGCGAGTCGGTTTGGAGTTGAACTGGCCAAGGGCCATGGCAGAGTATGCGAGGTCGGGACGGGTAGTAAGGGCGAGCCACAGTAAGGATCCGACGAGGGCCTGGTAGCGGGCAGTGATGTCGGTGTCGGCGCAATCGGGTAAAGCGTTGGGCGGAGGAGGAGGAAGGAGATGGAGGCGTTGGCGAAGAGGTGTGGGAGACGTTGTACAAGCGAGCATATCGTAAGAAGTAAGTAAGTCTAAAATAAAGTGTTCTTGGGAGAGGTATAGTTTACGTTCACTACGATTACGAGTAATAGAAATTCCGAGATACTTTTTAATGGGTCCAAGGTCCTTGATGTCGTACTTTAATCTAATGCAGTCCAGAAACCAAGCGTAAAGAGCGGGCGAGTTTGTGATGACAAGACCATCGTCGACGTGAATCGGAATCGTTAAGAAGACACGTTCGTGCCCCAAAGGTATAGATATCGAAGAGGCAGGCGGAACGACCCAAGAGCCGTGAAATACGGCGTTATCGACAGGTGAGGGATGAAGACCGATATCGCGAAGAGTAGACGCAAATTCGTGAAACCATTCGTGGCCAGCTTGCTTGAGTCCGTATATCGCCTTCTTAGCGCGCAAGACGGTAGACGAGTCGTCCTCGGGGAAACCTGGGATTTGCTTCATGAATATGATGTCCTTCAATGAAGCGTTCAAGAATGCAGTCTTAACGTCAAACGTGTAAATCTCCAGATCCTCTTGTGCCGCGTATGCGAGTAGCGTACGCGAACTAACGATTTTCGCGACCGGTGCGTACGAGTCCTTCCAATCTTCGTCGCGTTGATGGTGCCCGAAAGCGACGAGGCGAGCTTTATGTCGAATGACTGCGTTCGTTATAGGGTCGAACTTGAAGGTGAATACCCACTTCATCCCGATCGCTTTGCGGTCTGCAGGGAGCGAAGTCCGTTCGAAGACGTCGTTTTTGAACATCGATTCGATTTCTTCTTTCATCGCAGCGTGCCAGCTAGCGCTATCAGGGCGTGCCATAGCCTCGTGATAGGAGCAAGGTGGTTTGCTAAGATCCCAGGTTCGAGAGCGTCGAGGATCGTGGTGGGCGATGAAAGCGGATGGATAGGGAGTCAAGTATTCGTCTTCGTAGGAACTGAGCAGCGTTGCATGTTGCATCAGAATCGAGCAGAAGGATCTCGTCCATGCAGAACAGGGACGTGTAGTCCGCGAGAACCTCGGGAGACGGAACGGGTAGAGCATTCTGCTTCATACGCGTTTCCTGTATCAGGTCAAGCGTCGCGAGGTAGCCAGCCTCTAACGCAATGAGACCAGCAGGTGTCAAGTCGTTCGCGAGGTTCCGCTTGGGTTTGCGTAATGCGATGGGAAGGTCGTCGTCGGTCTGGGTTTGGAAGGGAACGTCTAGAAATGATGACTTTGAGCTTAGCTTGCCAGGCGTCGACTCGTCAAAAATAACGTGGTTCACAGTCCAGTAAGCGCCTTTCAGGTCGCGAACAATCCAACCAATAGAGTCAGGCGGGTAGCCGACAAAAATTCCTTCGAAACCCTTGGGACCGCCTTTGCGCCGATATTCGGATTTGAGGTGAACATAGACGCGACACCCCCATACTCGAACGTTCGATAAGTCGGGTTTCTTGCCTTTGCGAAGTTCGTAGGCGGTCTTGTCTTTGGGAAGAGTGGATGAAGGGAGGCGAACGAACATGTATACGGCAGCAGTAACCGCATCGGCCCAGAAACTAGCGGGTAGACCGGCGTGCGCCATCATAGTCATTGCGCGATCTTGGATAGTGCGGATAAAACGTTCGACTTTGCCGTTCTGTTGATGAGCGTAGGGGACTGAGGTCTGATGGATGATACCACGAGAACGAAGGTGGTTTCCAAGGTCGCCCTTGATGAGCTCGGGTGCACAATCCGTCCGAACTGCCTTGATTCGTCGCGACATCTCGAGTTCAATCCTAGCTTCAAAGTCGAGGTAGGCTTGGAAAGCGTCGCTTTTGAGCTTTAGACAGGGAGCCTCGGCCCAGTTCATGGCGTCATCAAGGATAGCCAAGAAGTACTGCTCTTTGCGAGGAGACAGCACCGGAAAGGGACCACAAGTGTCCATGTGAATGAGGTCGCATGGATTCTCTGCGCGATGACCGTGGTTATCGTATGGGAACGCAGCGAACTTGCCGATAAGGCACGAGGAACAGATACTGTCCAAGACCTTTCCATCCCATTTGACGCCAGTGGCGTATCCTCCCTTGAGCGTAAGAGTTGTAATATCGCGCCCAGGATGTAAGAGGCGACAATGCCAAGTGTACCAGTCGTTTTTGAGTTTAGGGAATGGCGAGGGCATGGCCGCGAAGGCACCGTCGGACTCGGCTGGTGAAACGACGGCGGCATGAAGGAAGGTAAGACGTCGCACAACGCGTGCTGCGAAAGCGACACCACTCAACGTTGCATGGGTACGCGGAAAGAAGAAACGCGTAAACTTGTGGCCAAAGAGTACGAACATCCCGCGTTCCGTGAGAGCGCCGACAGAGAGAAGATTGATTGGCGCGTCAGGAGCGTAAACGCAGTCGTGAAGAATGAGGACGACGTGTTGGCCGGTAGTAGTGCGAATGCGCAAGCGAACTTCGCCCCGACCTAGAGTATTGAGGGTCCCGCAGTTGGCAGTGCGGATCTTGACCGAATCGTCGTCTTCATACGTCCAGAAAGCGTTGTGGTCGTTGAAGATGTGAATAGTGCATCCCGAATCAGAGAGGCAAGCGCAGCGCGAGGCGACAGCCTTGACGTCCGGATCGTCCTTCATGTCGATGAATGCAGTACCGGGTTCCTCGATGGGGCGGACAATTGAGGCAAACGACTCATAGGCAAAAATCAAGTCATCATTATGGGCCAAGGACGCGATGGGTTCATCTAAATCGGGATAATCGTCCGGTTCTTCATCAATGCTCTCCAACCCCTCATCAAGCTCTTCAGCAACAAAAGCACGAGCACCCCCATGACGAGGGCGGTCGCGGTCGCGGTCGCGATCACGAGGCCGATGCTCGGCAGGCGCTGGCGAGGGCGCGGGCGGAGCAGCGGGCTGAGTTCCGTTGGCAGCGGAATCGGCGGTGCGAGGAGGACGGTTCTGTGAGCGAGTGTTCGAGTTAGAGCTGAGGGACTGGGCGGCAGGAATGCGGTTTGCGGTAGTAACAGTGCGTTGACAGACAGACATGAAGTACTGCTGGGTCACTTCGACAGGAGTGAAGTTGCAGATGTTCTCAACATCGTCGCGAACGATGTCGAAGACGTGATTGGCGTTGAGATTCTTGGTGAAGTTCAACAGAATGTCAATCCAGGTGAACTGGTACCCAGACGCGATGAGAGCAGAGACGCAGGCCTTCCATTTCTCGACGTAGCGAATCGTCTGGTCGCGGCCATAGTGGCACATGTAGGTTCGCATAGACTCGCGGAGCTGGTACCCAGAGGAAGCATCCGAGATACCGTAGTTGGTAGAGAGGTACTCGAACAGCACACGCGCCGTGAGATGAGGCGTATCGTCGATGGATGGGATCGAGAGATGAATCTCAGGCGAAAGGGCAGCGGTAAGGATCTGGCAAGCGACGGAATCCTTACGCGCCCAAGACGTGTATGCGCTGACCTCGGCTGGAGTCGGGTTCTGCCCAAGGCGAGGGCGCAGAGCAGGAATGCGCTGAGGGTCCAGTTGGCCCGATGCGAGTAAAGCTTGGTCCGGCGTTCCACATACATGCGCGTAAACGTTATACTGCCAGAGTAAAGCCGACGTCGGTCGATACCATGCAGACCAGTTCACGCGACCCAAAAGCTTCGGAATGTGCCCCGCAGAATTAGAAGAAAAAGAAATAACAGGTTCAGGACGAATATAAGAAGGATCAATTTGAACAACAGGAGCGGGGATCTGTGGCCATTGAGGCCAAGGAGGAAAGGGAGGGAAAGCGAAATTTGGTTGGGGAACATTAATGTAAGGCTGGGGAACTGTAATCTGGGGAGGAGCGACGTTGATTTGCGGAGGCGCAACGGAAATATTGGGAGCGGGAATGGAAATGTTGGGTGCAGAGACATTGAATTGGGCAGGAGGGAATTGAAAATCAGGTGGGAGTCGGTAAAAGGAAAGGTGCGAATTATCGCCATGAGGCACAGGGCCTCCCTGTCCAGGGACAAAAGGGAGGGGACGCCCAGACGCGGAGTCCGGAAGCGACGCACCCTGGGAGGCGGGGAATGATTGGGAAGGATGTGGGGAATAAAAGAAACCATGGAACGGAAAATTACCAGGGGCAACACTCGGAGCTTGGGGAGGCGGACCAGAAAGCGGAACGACGGGCGGGGGCCGACTGGCAGCGTCGGTAGACGGCGCACGCGTTGGAGGCCGGGCGTCAGCTGAAGGATCGCGACGTGGGCCGGCAGGAGAGGTGGCAGTGCGAGTCCGCTGGCGGGACGGAGTGCGTGAGGTCATCGGAAAGCGAATATATGCGTCGTAATCGGGGGCTGTACGGGAATGGGCGTCCGTGAGATGGCCGATGGGGCAGGAAAAGCGTCCGCCGTACCTGAAACGCGAGTAGAACGAGCGGGAAGTCGACTATGGCGAATATGCCGAAAATCAGGCAAGGGCGAGAAAAAGGCGGCGAGCTGGAGCCGCGAGACCGAAGGGCGAGGGCGATTTTCGAGGTGTTCTGCAAGGCTAAAAGCCGAAGATTCCCATAACCTATAGACCAGGTGGTCTGGGCGTAACCTGCAGGGACACGACGAGTCGGGTAAGCTCCTCAGACAGTCTGGATGATGGTAGACAGCTCTTATATACCTGCAGGGACACGACGAGTCGGGTAAGCTACGGTATCTAGTGAGTACTATGTAGTAAGATGAAATAGAGAGCGAACGTACCTCCTCAGACAGTCTGGATGATGGTAGACAGCTGAGGAGGACATGGCCATATGCGGCCGCATATACGTACACGTGATCGAATCACGTCCAGGCGCTAGCTAACCGAGATCTAATAGAGTGGGAGATAACCTATCATGCCAACAGATATCCTCCGATATCCATCTTGCTTGGACAAAGAGAGGAGTACTTCAAGGCGATCAATGCGGTGCGTTTCTTCATACGACGGGACGAAGCAGATGCTTACGCCGAGACGTAGGCTTACGATGGTGATCACGGTCCCCTAATGCAATGCATAATGAACGGAGTGGCAGACACTATCAACATTGTTCAAAACATTTAATCATCGACAACGCGTTGCAACGGCGCTGTGGGATGACGATGATATCGGGAGCAGGCTTCGATTTCCTTTGATCGCGCCCTTTGCTTCTTGACTCTCGACCACCACATCCACAATCACTGGATCACCACAAATGCCCGTTTCATTCCCCGCTTTACTTCATATCTCCTCGTGTGTACGCTATTCAGTGGCCGTTCTTTTTCACGCTGATTGTCTGCTCGGAAGATGTCCGTCGACCGCCGCCACGAGCTCACGCAAGAGCTCTTCCATAGAATACTAGGAGATGTCGCCGAGTGAGAGCTTCGATCATGTACAGGACCCTCCAAATTCGCAAGGTAGTGCAGATAGAACGACTGTCCGAGTCGTAGACGTCTTATCCTAAACACTCCTCTGTGTACGCTACGAGCTTCTCTGGTGTTCGAAGGAATGCAAAGTTTTTATTGGAACGATGTATGAAAACGGCTCAGAACTCATCACCAGCAACCGGTGTTCCTTTGATCCACATTCCGCCCTACGAATTCATTCTCATGAGTGTTCTCCGAGGACACCAAACCGCACGTCACTTACCTCACTATAGGTCGTCAATGTGGTCCTTGCCCAAAACCGCTCAATCCCTTTCCTTCCCTCGCACCTCTTCCACTCATCTGGCGGCATACACCCACTCGGCCACGCGCTTTCATCCAGCTCGAATTTGGAGAAGTTCTGCAACAGACGGATGAGGATGAATGACACCTCGTTGTAAGCGAACTGCTGTCCCAGGCAGATGCGCGGGCCAGCGTTGAAGGGCAAAAAGATGAATGGGTGGGGAACGAGGTGTTTATGGAGGCGGGCGTCGATGAAGCGGTCTGGGTCAAATTCGAGGGCTAGTAAAAGGGGTTGAGTGCGTGCAGATGGTATAATGGGGAACAGCATGCACCATCGGGGCCCCAGAGGTCCTTTCGGCGCTGCATCATGAAGACGGAGTACACGACACTGCAAGGAAATTCGTAGTGGAAAAGCTGGAGCAGACCTGGACGAAAACGTACGGTGTACCCTCTGGGATGTAGTACGGCTTGTCCAAGGGGTTTTCGGACGGAAATGTCGTTGCCTTGATAGATTGTCTTTCATGCAAGTTGGAACTCAGCTGTAGCGATCACGCTCTAGTTGGTAGATTTCGACAACAAACCTTATATTGAAAGGTCTGTTGAGGATTTGTTAGTATGATGTTTACAAGCTCAGTTATCACAGTGACTTACACGACAGGATACAGTCTCAGAGTTTCTATGAGAGCGTGATCAGTGTTCTTCGTGATATTCACAGGACGAACGAAAAGAACCAACCATTGATGACAGCGCGGAGGAACTTCATTTCCCTCACCTGCTCGAACGATGGTGGCAGTTCTGGACCTACGACCCGGAGAATTTCCTTGCGGAGGCGTTCCATGATGGCTGGGTACATTGCAAGAAAGTAAACGACAATGGTCAGCGTGGCCGCGGTAGTATCGCGTCCGGCTGTGGAAGCACAAGTGAGTCAGAACGTGAACGCCGAGAGTTCTTCCGTGACTCACCCAAGAGGATGTTCAAGCTTCAGTCAAGGCGTCAGTTGGGGAGACAGGAAGGAGAGAGTGTGTGTAGAGGATACGAACGTTTCATCCTGTATGACTTGAGCATCTAAGGACAGGTCACGACGAGAGGCTTCTCAAGGATCAGCAAACGTACCGGAAGTCATCTTCACCAGATGGTCGAGCAATGTATCGTCCTCGCCAATCTCCCGTCCACCTTTCTCCATGTCCTCCATGTTGCATTTCTTATCTAGCGCCGCCTTGATGAGCGGCTCGATGAACGCCCTCACTACGCGCATGTGCTTGTCCGTCCTATCTTGCCATATCTCGTACAGAGGCCATACGGGCCATTCCTTCCTAGCCCTGTCGGCCAGAATTTCCATAGCGGCACGAAAGGCTTCTGAAACACCTTCTTTCGCGTGGCTGGTGTCTGCGTGCGGATAGGGACAGGGCTCGGACAGGCTATTGACACATGTACCAAAGAGAAATTCGGTGGCGGCATCCATGGTGAATTTGGAGATGAGATCCTATCCAAGATATGAGTGATGTATTGTTAGGCCTAGGACTCGGAGGATGACCCAACGAACCTGAAAATCGACCGCATATCCTTGTGAGAAGCGCTGCTTCATTGCCGAGATCACTGTCCTTGCATGTCGATCGTACAACTCGAAATGTGTCGTGCGGTCTCGCGAGAAGAAGGGGCGGGTCATGGAGCGATGGAATCTCTCAGCGGGCTCAATATCATGCGAATACTGAGCGCCGCTAGTGGTACTTACTTCCACATATCGCCTATGACACGTATCAGACGACGAGCTGAAGTTGCAGGAAGATATTCACCGTCTGAGTTAAAGACGCCAGATCCGAGAACCGAGCGCATGTCCCTTCGGAACGAGGCACCTTTGTTGTAGTCAGTTTGAGACGTGCAATAACAGTGCGAGCAGCCGCATCCTGCCTTTCTCAAAGTTGGTAAAGTCGGTTGCGAGCATTGCCTGAATATGTGCAGGCGACGCCGTCAGGAAGCAGTTGTCCCACAATACGTGCAAATCGTACAAAGGACCGAGAGTAGGTATCTGGTCAACGAGAAGATCTCCTTCAAGTTTGAATATGTCAGCAATACCATCATGGGCAGCAGGTCCTGTGACAGACCTATATAACCGCTAGCCCAGGTTTTCATCAGCTCTTTCAGTATGTCCAGATTGGCAATGCTGCGTCCGACCATCCGTGGAGGAAGACGAGCGCCAGCTGCTGAAGCCAACCTGCGCAATCGGGCATCGGAATATATCACGCATACAGCCAGAACAGCAGGAGCACCGACGAGTAGACCAAGTAAAGCAGCGTAGATAGGAACTCCTAGAAGAAGCCAAGCAGCAGTCAAGATGGCTGCCACTGAGAGGAGTTTAGGGAGTAGCAGCTCGGCTCCTGGAGTGAGCTTCATGACAAGGAAAAGACAAGCCTGGAGTATCAGTAGTAGGTGATTCCGACGCTGCGTTTTGTACCAAGTGTTATCGGCTCTCACAATTCAAACAGCCCTCTGCCGTGGACAACCCGTGGAAGCGAGTCAGTAATTTTGCTTATCACATTGACGTGGGGGGCATTCAGTGCAGCTACAATCTTGTGATGGTGGGAGGAAGCAAGGTGGGCATCTGACTGGAATCTGGATCGAGGTTGGATGTTTGTCGGTACACTACCCGCTGGGCAACTTGAAGTGCACAAGTATTGGCCGAAGGATTTGGCGCTCGACAATGCCGGCCACCGGGCATAGACCGCCACATTTATCGCCACGCACCCGTATGGAAAACTCTTGAACGCGCGAGGGAGGCGACAGCTAAACTTCGGGCTAAGCGGCCCGATGGTTGCCGACATAGGGCGCGACCCTTGACGACAATTGTCTTCTCTGATTCGTACTGCCACGACATCCGGGTCTGACCCCAACGTCGCGCCATCGCCGTTGAACGTCAATCTCAGCCTCTCTTCCTTGTAGAGCCAGCGGGATCATTGATGCGCCGGATTCCCTTGGCCGAGTCTGCACGGATGTTTGCCTGGGTGCGCTCAATTCTTACACTCGCGGCCGACATGCGTTGAAAAGCCCGTAGGCGGCTAGCTACCCACAGCGTCGCACAAAGCCACCATCTTTCCATTTCCACCCGACAGTGTCCTGTCCCCCAGGCTATCGCTCCACATAGCCAATCCTGATAATCGCACACGGCGTCAGCGCATCACCGACACCTTCATTCAAGAATCCACGTCTACTGCTTTTCCGCCAGATATGTACGCCACGAATGTACGCGACCATCTCCTTCTTCTGTCTCTCGCTAACAACGAATACATAGGTCATTGTTAAACGAGACCACTCGAAGAATCCGACATGCGCTCAAGCAAGCACATCCCATGCTTGCCACTTTCATCTTCTTATGCGTCGCGCGCTCTCTTCTGTTTAAGCCTAATAACGCGCCTTGATCATCAACCTGCTTACCAGTCGAAGCGTCGTATCTATCTCGTCGCGTCAATTCTCGTTCAACCACTCCGAGCATGCAATCTTTGACTGCCTGATCAATCAAACAACGGGATCCTTCGCCGATGTTGGAGTAACATCATCCACGACTTGGTTGGTGTTCTAGTCGCGCACCTCGACGTCGACGTTGGTTAGGCATCAGGTTCGTTACACAGTCTGTTGAGGTCCCAATGCAGTGCTAATTGAGTGTCATAGAACTGAGCGAAAAAGCTGGAAGCAAGGACGGCAAAGACGAGACAGAGAGCGAGTAACTGGCACATCGAAGTCTTTACCGAGGCCACCGGCCACGTTAGCCAGGCGCTCCGCCTTTTGCAAAGCGTTGATCGCTGCACCAGATGCGGGAAACAACAGGCCTAGGACGTACCTTCAATCTACGCGTCATACGCACAAGCGATGTAGACGCCCAAGCCGAAACTGCGCCATGCCAAGCGGTATTCCTGCTCAAAGAAGTCGTTTGCCCGTGAGCTGGAAGCGGCGTTCGGCGAGGTCGTACTAGAGGGTGGCAATCATCAGGTGGAGCGAGAGATGGGAGGGCAGCCGGAAGGGAAATGGGATGGTTGATTGAGAAGCGTTGAGGGATGAGCACATACCTCCCGCCGCCATGTCTTTATCTTTCTCGACATTGAGCCCAGCGGGCTGGCCGAGTCGACGAGGACCAAAGGCGACCTACAGTGCTAAAATATGAAAGCCATCCGGACGCCGTGGCGCCGATGCGGTTGTTCATATCCTTGATCAGGTCGTTCAACGCCCATATCTGGCGATACAGTTCCGAGTGCGGCGGAGAGTCGATGGGGTCGGAATCGGAGACAGAGCTGGTAGGATTCCAGGAAGCAAAGTGTGTATTCCTGGGATCGGGCGCTTTGTAGGTGTTTTGATTGGGACTAGACAAGCGCAAAGACCGACGGAAGCCCTGGACGATGCTGTCTACTCGGGACAGACCGCCCCATTGATCGACGCGCGCCCACACACCAGCCGACATCCCGCCCCCATTTCATAGCCGGTGAGAATGCGGTTAGAAAGCGGGATCATACACGAGGAGGCACAGACAGGCCCAGGTAGAGAGCGAGGTGCTCGTTTGACAAAGTGACGATAGAGCTGGAGAATGCAGGTCAGACGGAGCAACTTGAAGGGGGATTGGCGGAGAGTGCATAACCTCTTCCGTCATCCTGATCATTTTCCCGTCTCTCCACCTTCTCGTCTCCCTTCTTTTTCCTCGTTCTCGTCACTCGTTCGTCCCGCGTAAAGCTGGAAAGATCTCTGCACTTCTGATGTAGTAAGTCCTATAACCGAACCCTATAATCTGGCAAGTTGACGTTATACAAGGGTTCTGGGCTACAGTGTATATCGACAGCTCGTCTTTGCATATGGCACGGTCGGTAATGAGACTATATTGTAGTGCCACCATCATCGTTTTTTTCTATTAAATAACGACGTCTGACACTCATTCCTTCACGTGTAGTGGGTGCATGGAGGTTGTCCGATGGCTTGATACAGGAGGGTCGGTATGTACTATGCTTACTGAAGCGAGTTTTGGCGTGCTCGGTGCCCGGAGGTCGTCAAGATGGACGGTACTCTACGGGTGCAGATGTCGTTGTCTTGCTCGGGGCTCGGGGCTCAGGCTTGGAGGCGGTCGTGCTCAGTTTTCCACGAGGCAATGGAACGAGGCGATTGTTGGACAGCTCAACTTTGAAGCACCCTGTTGACCATTCAGGGAACAAGACGTTTGAAACTCAAGTGCGGGTAGGTAGGTAGATCCCGGCACAAGGTCCATTGAGGACCGGCCGCTTGTGAACGCCCTTCGATCGGGCGAGTTCGAGACTTCCACCTCGACAACTGCGGGTAAACCGTATAAAACACTCTTCCCTCCTTCAGTCTTCCCTTGAGTCTTCAATTCACTATTCCGTCAGCCCTACTCCTACGTGTGCAGCATATTGAAAACTTAGTGTGTGGGTACTAGGTACGCGATCGGCAAGCACCCAAAACAGCGATCAAGGCAACTGGACGCAGAAGTATGTATCTGATGCTTCGTTCGGCTTCGTGTGTTCAGACTCTCATTAAGCGAGATACCCGAATGACACATGATGAGGTAGACATATAACACGATTATACGTCTAGTTCGCCGCTGGAAACCTGCGCTTGGTGCACAACCACAATGTCTACCGTCTCGGACCTTGCGCCCACGTAAGTCAGCTGTCTTCTTCAGTTCGTCGAATGATGCTCAAGTGGCGAGATCAGCACTACACCGCTGGTAAGCCTCTACCGTGTCCACTCTGCTCGGGCTGACTCGATAATATCTTCAGCTTGCAGGGTTTTTAGGAAACTGTATCCTCTATGGTGTACTCGCCAACCAGATTTGTGAGCTGTCCGAGTACGCACACAGTCAGAGTCGATGACCATGTTCTTAGATTGGTACTACATGTCATTCCCGAAAGACTCTCCCAAATTCAAGGTGTTTGTCGCCACACTGGCATGTCTTGAGACAATGCAGACGGCCATGGTGTTTTACGACACTTTGGAAGCGTATGCTATAAACTTCGGAAGCATTGAAGCGTTTGACAACGTACACCTTGCGTGGTTGGACATACCAATCACCTCATCCATAAGTAAGTGTTCTTCGTGGTCTGTAAGCCATCCGCTCATCCATCAATATCCAGTCACTCTCCTTGTTCAGTCTTTCTTTGCCTGGAGGATCTACAACCTCTCCAAAAACTTTTTCATTGTCGCTCTTATAGGCTCGGTGAGTTCAAGCAGGTATTGTATTTGCTAGCCTGTCCTCACTACTCGCAAACTTAGAGCGGAATCATAACGTGAGAAAAGTGGGGCGTCGGGGCGCCGGGGTACGAATGGAGACATGGGGGCATAGGAAGGACAGGTACGGTGTCGGAGCAATCGTCGCCCTCACTTTGTAACATTGTGTACCATCGAGTAGTCATGCTTTCGAACGCCGACCGAGCTAAGGTATATGAGGAATGCAGAGAGGAAGCACAGAGAGAGATGAACAAAAGGTGTGATCTGAGTGCCCGAAGGTGGTACCCGGCTTCCGCAATGGTCTCGAAGTCTATAGAAGAGCGCTGTTTTCAAAAGATGGAACTGACACTGGTAGACCCTCCCGCTGACCTCAGTGGTATTGATGAGCAGGACCGTCGTCTCCTGCTGCATGCCATATTGTTCAGGCGTGGCGCGGAAGCCGTATCGGAATTGGGGTTGCGAGAACGTCAACATGTTGAGAGTCATGAAGCACGTTGTCTGCTCATCCGTGCGCCGCTTGCTACTTTTGGGTTGCAGCTTCTCAGCATCAGATAGCTTCGGTTGCCAAGGCGTGAGAGTGATACAAGCCTCCATCCTCTGGGGATTGTCGAGGGTACGCATCGGTGGTCGCAGCCTAAAACTATATTCTTACGCCTTATCTCGGCGTCACGTACCCGAAGTCGCTCAGATTGAATATGACAACGGATATCTCTTCTTCAACATGCTTGGCCGTCGCAAGGAAATACTGCGCCTAATTGATCAGAAATACGACATTCGGTCTCCTTCGGAGAATGCTGCAGATGACCTACAGATAGATGGATACGAGACAGTGCGAAGCATCTACTCGGACACCTTTCCAAGGGGCGCCTTCGAGACTTGGTCTGTCCTCAGGATCCCCCGGACCACCTCAGCTTTCAGATGCGTCTATCCCGCTCATCCACGGCCACACGGCGGCCCATCTACCTCTATGATGTGCCTTTCGGGAAATTGGAGAAGAATTCAGTGTCGACGACCCAGAAATAGACCACCAGACACTCCTCTCGTATGTTGAACTGAGCGAGCCGTAAGTTTAATTCGTGCTATCAAGAAATGTATGATTTATCATACGAGTGACATAACAAACGTACATACCCGCTCAAGTTTGACCTTGTTGGCGCCAAAGCAGCGCCAAAGTAGAGACGACAGGAACGATCCTGCTGGTTTTGAGCCTCTCAGGCAAAATGAAACCGAGAGATCAACGTACTCGTCCAGTAGGCTGGCGGTGTGGATGCCTGCTGCAAGGTCCCACATTCTGCATGCCTCCTTCTGCCCAGTTCCGGCCGCCAGTTCTCAGCCTCGGGCCCGCACCGCGCCCAATGCTGTGTGCCCTGAGAATGCTCCTCTTCCCATGACAATATTGGAGGAGCGTGTATCCAAAGTTACTGACGCCGGGGAAAACGACGGTATAGGCTAGTCAGATCTCCAAAAAGTCGTCAACGTCGAGGGTCCAATTGAAGAGTAGTTTTCTCAATCGTTTCCGCTTCACCGAGGGCGTCGTATCTATGTGGCAGCAGGTTCAATATGCATATATACAGAGACAAGGAAGGAGTTCCCTGCTATGGACAACCGAGAATAATAATCGATAAGGAAATGGAACCGGTGTAGATGCAGAGTTACTATAAGTCTGGGTTCGGACAATGCAAGACGACGTCAACAGAGCAAGCAATTCAGATTCGCGACGGATGGGTTGGTGAAATTTATATGGGGACAACGGTATGATACTGGCGGAGGTCAATGGACAAGAGGGTTCCAAAATCGATTATTATGATGCTGGTTGTTCTCGACGATGATGCGGTGAATATTTGAGTGCTGGAAGCGTAAAGAGTTCGTGAAGTTTTCCTGTATGAAATTTGAGAGGGCCAATATGAGGTGCAGTGTAAGTTCGATTGCGGTGAAGATGGGGAGCGTTCGGTGGTATTGGGAAAGCAGTCTGAATTTTGTTCAGCAAATATGCGTAATCAGCACGCACACGGTCGCTGGACAGAGGCTATCAGAATCGCTTCGAGAAAGAGGAAAAGTATACATACAAAAGCCAGATGACCTTTGACCCCGTCTTACATCCACGAAGGGTGACAATGTGTCCTCTAATGCAGTCGTAGAGGAGAGCACGTTGATCCTTGTCCGCGGTCGGCAGCACGCTGGCAATCAATTGACTACCAGTCACAGACAGCGCCAGATTGACGATCATCGCCCGACATCATCTAGGATCGAACAAATAAGCAACGGAATAGAGCAAATCAATGAGCGGCTCCGTACCCTTTAATGGCAGGTTCACACATCCTCCCAGCGACGCGATCAAGGGTCTCCTTGCCTCCCTCCTCGAGAGCCTTGCAAATGCTCTTGTACCCTTGCTCGTAGATGGCGTAGTCGAGCAGAGCAGGTCAGAGATGAGATGATGAGCGTCAGACCGCGGTCCTTGTCATATCCATGTTCAAGGACTGCAACGCGAAACGTCAGTATGACTACGGCGCAAAAAGATACGATCAACCCACTGTGTTGGACACAATACGAGACCCACTGACTCTTCGCGACCTCACTAAATACGGCGACGCCATGGTTCAAAAGTTCATCAACAATACCGTCCTTGGCCGAATCCTAGAGGTTCTCGAATGCGTGCTAGGAGTTGAATCAGAAAGCAAAGGTCACCGGTAACTTATTGTTCATACCTGAACAACGAGTGACCCCGTCTCATGACACGCCAACGCCGCCCACTTCTCTTTGAGAGACTTGCTTAGTACGCTATAGGATGGATTTGTCAGACACAGGACCCAAGGTGGAATAAATACACGTACTACGCGAAAAGCGGCGCGCCGGAGGAGTCCCCGACACAGGGGACACGGAATACAAGCTATATGGAAGGCGGCAGACCTTGCTCCAGACATGGCTGGCGTGTTTCTTGACGAGGGTGTGCGCGGGATCGCGAGGAACAGCTCGGAAACGATCAAGAGACGATGTCTTCGGTTGTGAGTTCAACAATTTTCCAATCTCAACCGTCTACGGCGGCGCATCAGTCAATTGTCACTATGACGAAAGACCACTCAAAGATTACCTCAGGCAAGCAACAATTTTGCGCCTCTCTTCGGCAATAGAGGCTGCCTCGAGACACCTTTGAACGGCCCAGTTGCCAAAGCTGCGAAGTCATGAGAAGGTGTGTAGCAAAAGTTTATGATGATAGCTTACCGATAAACCATCATTTCGATTCTCGCACACAGATAGTGTCGACGATTTGGCTTCGCTCGTTCGCGTCTGCAACCTTGAGCTTTTTGTTGGAGGAATATCGAAGCTTGTTGGTCAGAAGACTTGATGATTCGGCAGACGAAAAAGTGGTATGGCGGCGAGGAGGATGGATGGAGCAAAGACAGAAAGTTGATAGGCTAGATGAGCACATGTTCGTAGGGCAGCAACATTTATCAAGACTCGAACCCGCAAGCTTGAGCGTCGTACAAGTCGATGAAATGCGGAGGTGCCCCTCGGTGCACCTTGTCTACCTGCTGCAGTTTCTCGCACTCTGCGCGCCTCTCCCTGATGCATGATGACCCATCCTTCGGCGCCTTTCCGTCCTCCTCCTCATCATCGAGCGCCGTCTTCATGTCGCGCGCCAGGCTTATGCGCCCAACGATGGGCTTGAACCGCTCCCCGCCAAGATTACGCCGAACACCTCCGGATCGACGTCTACGCCCTTGGGCGCCCTGTCCGTCGGCCCAAACTCGTGGTACCTTTTGCGGAGCCTGTCATTGGACAGCGTTTGATACGGAACTGCAACCTCGTCGAAACGCTCTGCGGGGTGGGGATCGTCAGGGTTCTCGTCGGGGTGGTGCTTGATCGCGAAGCGGCGGTACGCCTTCTGGATCTCGTCCGTCGTCAACGCCAGGATGTCACAGTAGCCCGTCTCTAGTAAGTTCTCGTGCGTCCCGATGTTGCGGCCCTTCCGAGCCGGTGTTGGCGGTACCGTTCACGACGACAACGACGAAGAGGCGGCGGATTCACTGGACAGAGGTATCTGGCTAGATTAGAGTGTCTGGGAAATGATTATTTGGCATAAGAAGCATCGGATTGAGAGCATCGTTGATGGCTTGGGCTGGGGAGATGGCACTGGGAAGTCACCCTGACAGTACGTCCAAGTAGCGAGCCATTGACTGCACCTCGGTGTGTGAATATGGTGTGTTGAAATGGCGAGGGCATCTACGACTGTTAAGAGTACAGTGCAGTATCCCGACATAAACCAGATCTCGTCTTTGGGAGAGCTAAGAAGTTCTGATCCCGCCGTGTGCAGTGCCCGTCGTGGTCGGAGGTAGACATATTCGCCTCATCGGGGGAGACGTCGCTGTTGTCTCGGCGGCGACGGTGGCCTCTTTCTTTTTGATCTGGAGGTGGATGCGCAGTGACTCGTCGTGGACGTTGAGACTCTGTAGTGAGGTGTCGAGGCGATAGATAAGCCGAAGGTGCGGTGGATGCGCCAGACGAGCTTCATGAACTTCTCCTCGAGCTCCGCGCATAGCAGTAAGATGGTGTCGAGTCATCAAACCAAGCATCGTTTTGATTGTTGTCTCGCGTACGAGAAGCTGTTCCTAACAGCCCCAATGAGGTATGATATAGTGTCAATGTTTTAGATGTGCGTATCGCTGTTGATGTAGACTGCGGTGGCATAGTTGGTGCTAACTGGTAGGGGTTGTAGTGATCTGCAGTAAAGCGAGGGTATGCTCACACTGTGGCCGTAGTAGCGTGTATGGCTGCGCCGCAAGCCTTGACGGCGAAAGTCGGTTGAGCCGCCTCGAAGGGTGCAAGATACGGGTTCTCGTAGGGCAGCAACGTTTATCAAGGCTGGACCCATATATCACTGTTTGTCTATCTCAAGCTTGAGTGTCGTACAAGTAAATGAAAGGTAGAAGTGCCCCTCGGCGCACCTTGTCTGCCTGCTGCAAATTCTCGCACTCTGCGCGCCTCTCTCTGCCCACTTCCGGCCGCCGGTTCTCAGCCTGAGGCCCACGCCCAGTCTCCGTGCTGCTGCCACTCGGTTGTCATGGCCTGTATGTTCCAGTGGGTGGTTGCTGGTGAGGGAGACTACTAAGTTAATGATACAAGAGTAGACGGGAGTCAAGATGAGGCTATGTGATGATAGGGGCTTTTGTCCGAATATAGTAGGTACCTTCCCAATGGGTATATAGCAGGCTACGAGTTGGCTGAGGCCGCTTGGAAAAGACGAATAAATCAAATTCCTTAAAATTTGATCCATTCGTAATTTCGCAATTGAAGTTTTACTCGCTTATACCCTTGTCGAGGGGCGCATCAACTTCGGTCGGCGCACAGTAACTCGCTTGTGACTCTGCTGACATCCGTTTGCATGTAGATCAAGTTGTGGCTTGCGGCAAGCGCCACTTGTGACGTTCTCATTGCTGTTATCCTGGTTTACCTGGTAAGATACCAATTTCCTCAATCACTCCCGACCCGTCACTTAGACTTGAAACCAAACAGCTCATTCGCACGCCGACCGCTTTCCAGAGGACTAAAGTTCTCGTGTCTAAACTGATCAGGTCGTCAATCGAGACTGGGGCAGTGACTGGTGCGCTTTTCCCAGCATCCGTCTTGGTCACGCTCTGAGAACAGCTTTCAGCTGTGTGTGCGCTCACCGTCCTGATATTATTCACGGCGGTCGGTGGATCTTACTATGCTTGCTTTGGCGCCCTGGTGGCAAAGTTGTACTCCAACGTAGCTCTCGCTGTCCTCAACAGCCGTATTCGAATCATGGGCGGTCGTGATGAATCCTCAATTGGGATCACAGAGGTACATGTTGACGGTGCCCAAGGCCTGTCGTCGCGACAGGATCCTGTGCCGACTGCTAGTGTTTTCATCAATGTAACGCGCACACGAGAGACACGAGCTGACGACGTCAACCACAGTGCAAATAAAACTGAAGGAGAGGGAGCTTGGGACGAGAACATGATCCCCATGCATGCTATACCAACATCAAACGTGAGTCTTCTCTTGCGTCAATTCCACTCTTTTCCCACTGACTTTATTCTTTGGAAGCCTTCTAAAGGGGAGTATGATATGTAAATGACTAGTCAGGTCAATTGTCTCCAGCCTGTTCCGGGTTCTAGGCTCCTTATTTCTTTCTTGTGTTGTGTGGCGGATATAGTGTAACATGAATGTTTTTTCCTTACTCAATCGCGATAGGACGACTCAAAGAATCAGATTGTCCGCGAGAATTGGCGCCAGAAATAGGGTCTGCCGAATCGCTGCGTCGTCAAATCCCTTCTTACGCTCATGGCATTGTGAACGTTTGTACAAGCCGACGATTCTTCTCTTATGGACCATACAATGAGAGAAATCGAGAACCTACGCGCTGATCAGTCAATCATAACGGTTGTAGACGGAATGGTAAACGCACGTTGCACCGCTGGACCAAACACCTAAGCAGAAGCCAGAGAACTTTTGACGCTGCCCAAGTTCGGTCTGCCCATGGCCACGGATGTCGATGATGGCACGTCCCTCAGCGCGAAGAGAATACATGTTTCCCGGTCGTCTTCGGTCCCCCATCCGCCTACGTTCCGTTCAATGGCAGGATTGCCCGCACAGTTTCAAAATAGAGATCTGCTCGACTTGCTCGACTGGGCTGGCGTGGAAGATCTGGAGTGCCACGATGGCGTTGACTCTACTGCTGACACTGGGTTAGACGAGAGATTGAGCATACAGGGGACACCGGCGCCCAGTGCAGACGCGCCTGAGCAAGACAACTGAGCGGAATTTGATGCGGAGCCGAGGTTGGCATCGAGAATGGCATCTGGAGCACAATGAGCAACGCTTCATCGGCAGTGGTGCTGGATAATACGATGAATGAGGCCGGTGACGGTGGAGAAATTGAGGACCTTGGCCTGACTGACGTCGACTATGGAGGTAATGCAATTGCGGTATTCGAGACCGGCCATGACGATATATCGTTTCCGGCCTAGCGAGTCGTTGACGCGCATGCCATCTCTCCCTGCTCACCTCCGCTTTTGCCACGGGAATCCATCCCACCAGAAGTCGGTGCGTCGGCATGGCACATGAATAGAGCGGCCGTTGGAGAGCATGCCTGCAGGTTTGAAGATGGGAGATGGTGGCACTGATCGGGTCGAGATGCCACCATCAGCGCGACTCACAAACTTGAGGGCATGTATATCCTGCCTGCCTGGGTTTGGGTCGTAGGTCTTTCTAACTCGAGCCACTATGTACCTCAAACAATGATCATGGGTTTTCGTACAGTCTTACTAGTCAGTTGACATTCTGATAATCGACGCGTCAATGTCATCGCGAAAAGTACGGTAAAGTTTCAAGAAGGACAATGAAGTATTGATTGCTACATCACAACCATGCACAGCGACAACCTCGCGCTTTGCAAAGGTCCAAAAAGAGGCTCGCAGAACCACTCCCACTTCTACGCAGGAATCTTCTCGACTTTGATCACATCCCTTATGCGATCCCAATCGTCACTTCCGAGCAAGTCCGATAACGCATGAGAAATGCGTAGCTTCTCCATTTGAACGCATTCGGTCGGCCTGTCGCCGCCAGCACAACGCCACGTCAACATTTCGATAAGCGATTCGACGTCCCAAGCCTGGAGTGATTGTTCAACCTCCTGGAGGGCAAGATCACGAAGGGAGGGAAGAAGGAGGTCTCCGTTGCCGTCTGCGATGGTCATCTGCTGGAAAACCTTGGTGAGCCAGTTTGGATCCAAGGCCGCGTGCAATGTTTCAACCCTCTCCGCGAGTCGAAGACACGCGTGAAGAAGCTTGACGGCTTCCTCCCCGTCAAAATAGCTCCGCAAGCCCGGAATGCGAAGATCCAGAGATTGAAGACGCCCAAGCACGCACCGCGAAGTGGGAAAATGTATCGAGGGGTAGAAATAGAGTTCCATGTCCCACTTGAGATGCGACAAGACTGGCATATCTAGACAATCGAAGATAGGGTTGCCATCACCGAAGTGTTCTACCTGACAAACAGTCAACGAGGTGAGGGATGGTAGCAGTATTTTCCCGCTCTCGTTCGCGTGGGGAGCTCGGGCGTCGAAGCAAAGATCGACGACCAGCGTGGTCAGGTGCGTCAGCCTACGCAGAACCTCCAAATCTACGTAGGACTGCGGGTGGCAAGTGTAGGTGGTCAACTGGTGCCAAGGAAGAGATAGAAGACGGCAAGGGAAGTCCCTGAAGCGGACGTTGAGCTCGCTGAGACACGGCGCGGACATGAAGGTTTGAACCAGCGGTCCGTGATACTCGTCGGGATTGATAAACTCGTCTCCGTCAATGTCAAGAACCCTCAGATTCTCAAATCTGTTGCCGCTCATGAAGTCGACTACCGACAGAGGCATGGAGACAGAAAGGAATTTCCAGCGAGGTATGCTGATCTCGAGTAATGCCATCGCGGCGGCATCCTCTTCAGAGAGGAAATTGAGAAAGACCGAGAGGTCGTGATTATCGGATCTTTTCAGATATAGCCCAAGCCGGTATAGCATTCTGCGTTGCGGGATCCGTTGATAGACAGGGAAACGCAGATAGAGGAATGACCACAATTCCGGGAACGAAAGCGCGACCGCTCTCCACTGCTTGCAGACCTGTGAGATGGCCCACGGTGCATCGTTGGAATTCAAAGAATCCAAACTATATCTCAGAGCTGTTTCGGTATCGTCCTCTGGTCCTGACACCGGTATCACAGCCCATAGAAAGATTTCGCGTAAAATCTCTTTGGGAAGATAGCGCAATGGATGGAGGATTTTTGTGGCGGCCAGGAATCGAGTTTTGATGTGTTGCCGCGTCGTTTTGACCGCGTCAATGGCTGCCTGCATCGCGGCGAGCTGCCCATCGATTTCTTCAAGAGCGGCAGAGGCATACTGAGCTGCACGCTGCAGACAGATTACCTCCTCTGGGTTCGCAGCCTCATTGCTGTTCAACAGGGCGTCCACACGAGCGCCCGATAGGTACTCGTCCAAGTTTGAATCTGTAAATTTCGTCTTGCTGCTGCAGAACAAGCAAAAACTGGAGATGAAATCCATGGGTGAGAGGATTGGAATAAAAGCAATGACTGCAGAGACATACGCGCCATTCATCCTGTAGTTTGGACGATGTTGTAACTTTATGGTGGAAGTCAAAAGAAAACGAGGTTCGGGATCAATACCCGCCTTTTCCGCCTTTTCCGCGAGGGCTGCTGTCGGCACTTGCCGACCACTGTTCTGTTCCGCTTCCATCTCCAATTTTCTGCTCATCGTCGTCCACAACGCCGAGACCTACAAAACGATGCGCATCCTATTCCACGCTGCAGCTTATGACCGCCTCATGCCAGTCACGAGGAGCGCTGTGACCACCATTATTTGACACCGACAACGCCAATCTAGGCGAACAATGGTCGGTGGCCTGGCGGTGGCTTTTTGTTTTAGACCGGGAGCTCAAAAGGGTTGACACCCCACTTTTGCTTTCTGCTCCCACCACCATCATCCTATCTGCCCACCCTCGATCTTGCTCTGCCATGCCTGCTAGACGCACAACCACCACGAACAGGCGTACTTGCCCGTCTCTGTACAATGTCGTAGCCAATTTGTTTGGATCTGGCACGGTGAGGCTCATATGATTACTGTATAATCACAATCTCACCCAACCAAGACGCGCGCGTCGGTTCGCCGTTCCTCCGGGTCGACTACCCACAGGTCGAACCACCGTTCATCGGCATCCGCGTCAACTGTCGCCCAACAAGCTCCAGCATCCTCAAGCGCGTTTTCTCCCTCAGTCGCGCAAGCCACTCCCCCCGTTTATCGAGTGGAGCCCCAGTCCATAAACGAGTGCTCCAATTGTCATGCTTTGGAGGAGCGGGTCGCAGAGCTAGAGAAACTCGTCGAGTCTCTCGAATACTGCCTTTTAACGGCGAAGCACACCATAAACAAGGAGCAATGGTATCGAGCACGCGCCGAAAGAGCTGTGTTGACAGGTCCAAAAGAGGTTGAGGCACTTCGTGTAACGCTCAAGTCGGCGTTCAAAGACTACTCGCAACTTGGTGCAAGCATTGGGCGTGGTACGAAACGTGCAGCTGATGATGAGCAGCCAGAAAGAACCGACAATAAACGAGTAAAGGTATGTCATTTTTCGTCTTCGGATCTTCCACTTCATCCTCATCCTCTCGTGTCTAGATTACTCCACCATTGGTGTCCAAATTCCAGGAAGCCGTCGGCAATTACGAAGCGAAGAAAGCTCTTCACAACTCGACAGTCGCTCAACGCTACAGTCAGGCTATCGACTCTCCCCAACAACAACTCGGCATCTCATCGTCGACGATCGCGCAGCCGGAAACCTCTCTGCCACCCGTATCCGCTCAAGGTCTTTCTGCGGCTCAGGCCACCGAACAAGACATTTCGCAGAATGTGATGCCCACGGAGCTCTCTCCTTCAGCGTTCTCCTCATCGTCACGGTCTGCCGCGGCGACCTTCTCTTCGGTGCCCGAGAACTCTGCCGCCGTCTCCACCCTGTTCTCCTCTGCCAGTGCACTCAAACTCAACCCTTTTGATTTGGGTGGCATCACACTACGCTCACACCATGTGGTGACCTCACCAGACTCACCAAACTCATACCCGGGCCATGAGGTGCCAATGCGCTGCTGGTCTAATGGGGCTCCTTACTGGGCGCAGCCTGGGTATGATGGGCCTGAAGATCCATATTGAAGACTCAACTCCTTCGCCTCCCCGCACTTCACTTCACTATTCCCGTTTTCCTTTCACTTCTCGACTCTACTCTCTACTTCCAATTCAAACTCTCAATAGCCGACATTCTCATACATTCCCTTCCCTGCCCAGTGGGCTCTCTACCTCGCCTTCCTGCTCTTTGTCAGCCCACGCATTCCACCTTACCATCGATCTCCTTTCCGGTTTCACCAGGTTGAACCTTCGAAATCCGACTCCCAAACCCCAGTACATAGCGACAGGACTCTGAGCGCAGATAGCACGACGCGGCACGGAGCGTCTTACGATGACTACCACCATGTGCCGGCCAGTCGCACTGCCTCAAGTCCCATGGCCCAAGATTAAAGTTAGACGAAAGCGCCCTCGCCACCCGGCGGGGGTTGTTTCCTACTTGTCGATTTGCCGTCGTTCCGCCTCTCTCCGACTTCACACCACCCCTACGACAGGAACAGGATGCAGCGGCACGGAGCGTCTTACGACGACTACCAACATGTGCTTTGGCTGCTCGGTTCCCGTGGCTTACGATTAAAGATAGATGAAAGCGCCCTGGCTAAGCGGCGGGGGTTGTTTCCTACTTGTTGATTTGCCGTCATTGGGGTGTGGTGGGTGGCTGGGTGTCGTCGGATTGGTATATTGACGTCGTAGGCATTGGGAGGCTTGGGGATGACTACAGGTATGAATGTCCTTGAAATGGTAAATAGCCGGAGTGGCATCCGGGAGGCTTGGGAATGGACTACACACACGCTTGGGAACATTGTTTCATCTTGTTGACTGTTTAGATTGTATCTTGGACTAAATTTCTGCTCTTGTATATGTATTTATACCTGATGACTCGTGTCTTCTGCTTTCTCCCTGTATATCTGTAATCATCGATGCATCTGGCATAGTCATGTTTACCATTGAGGAATGACCTTGATTACGCGGACGACTTGGTAGTGATCACATACTCTAGTATGCCGCGCACAACGTCCAGACCATGATGATTGGGTACAGACTCACTGTAGCGACCCATGATGTTACCCGCCCCGCCACTGGCCCAAAGTTCAGGTCTGTATGTCAAAACGGAACGAGATCGGGTTGGAGGACACCGCCAATGAGGTCGTGTAACGTCCCGGTGGCGGGCTTCAACGACCCCGAACCGACTGACCTCATCACTTATTCCGTTGTAAGCATGAACACCGGAGCAGTTGACATAGTTGTACAGAGTGAAATAAATCGATAATAAAGAAAGTCTAATGTGACATAGCTCTATGAAATGTATCCCTTGAACGGCTCCGTCTTGCTAACACATCGCGGCGTTGGCCGCTTCCACTCGCCATTTGGACTTCTAGGCCAGTAAAACAACGGCCAGGTCGGAAGGTAACAGACATCCTTGTGAAGGGATGAGGTCAATGCAAATTGGCATCGCCACAGGAGTGAAAGACACACCTCAAAACCACAGGCAGGACGACACTTCACCCAGATGCTCCAGTCCAGCCACGCCATCAACCCCTCGATATCGAATTTCCATTTCTCGAGCAATGAAGAGTGCATATCAATTGGGACTGGGACAGGGATCGGGGGAGGTACGAGCTCGTCCACGCCAGCCAACACTCCCTGCGCCCACATGCGGGTCATCACCCTACAGATCTCCTTCGTCGTCCCTTTGACCGCAGACAAGATGACCCTTTCCGAGGCCGTCATCCTTTGCATAGTGTCGGGCTCCAAGACATACTTGATGTGGCTAATACTGCACCACTCGAATATCGGCTCCGCCCACGAGATATCATCCGCGACCATGGGCAGACCGTGCAAGAGATACGGCTGCAGCGCGAACCGAAGCTGGTTCTGCACGCGTTCCGCTGTGTCCTCCTTTGTTGTGTTCAATAGATATTGCATCATCTCCAAACGGTCCGCGAAGCGGTTCGTAATGACATGGAGCAGAGCTGCCCATTCCACGCCCGATGTCGTTGCAGAAGGAGCCTTGAGCGTTGCTTCCAGACGCTTCGTGATAGCTGCAGTATCATGCTCGCTGATATTGACCAGACGATGGAAGTAGCGCTCCACTCCGAAGCGATGCTCTACCAGGCTGGGTACGAGAGAGGTGTCGTAGAAGGATACCATGCCCGTGAGGTCGAGCTTGATTCGCGTATCGCCAGGAAAGCGGTTGTGCCACGATCCAGATAGTATGACTTCGTTCCAGCCAACTCGAGTTATCGGGCCCAGTTCAGAGTGAAATTGAGAAGGGGGAGTCTGGTGGTGGGGTGCAAACATGTCCACACCAGTAGATATGATGTTGTGGAAGGAAACGACTTCGACACCGGCGGTGAAGTCGCAGAGCATTACCTCACTGTAGCATGCTTCAGTACATCTAGAAGAGAGGATGATTTACGAACGCACAAATCCATCTCCATCCTGACGAACCCGTCTAGGCCGAACTGTTTGCCCCATTCACACAGGCCTCTTAGACGCCTATTATCCTTCAACCACCATTCGGGTACGACCTTCCCCCAGGCCAGAATATCCTGGCTATCCATCGTCCCAGTTTTCATATTCCCGGCACTGGTGCCGTCGAAATACAGCAGCTTCAATGGTCGAACCGCGACGAGCGTCAGCATCCAGCACCCCGTGTCCTTTGCTGCAGCTCTACAGAAGAGGTACGAGTGCTCCGGATCAGAGGCGGTCCACTGCGGCTCGGTCGGGATGCGCGAATCGCGGCGCCCATGGTAGAGAAGTGTGCCCGCTGGAACAGTTGCCGGTACAATTGTATGGCCTAGTAGTGGACTTTTAGCACTCACATCACGGTCTCTCTGGAAATACACACCATTACGGAACCGTGTATTCGTCCAGTGCTGCAACAGCGATGCGAGAGTGTCGAATACCAGATGGTCCGTCGCGTTGATGCTGGGCCGCGCATCCAAGTCCCACAGCGGCGCCTCGAACGCCACCTGCAGTGCCCCAGCAAGCCCCAGCCATAGGAAGGGCGGTATCCACCTCATGGGTCGAGATTGACTCAGTCATGCCAGTCTATCATATTTATCGTGTGGTGCAGTGATGGGTATCAGTGAGGGACCAGGGACCATACTAATACGTCCAGGATCGCGAATAGGCGCGCAGGATCCGCGGCAGGTCGGATCATTCGGCCCGAGCCCTTTTGGCGAATATCTCTTCAAGCTTGCTTCAAGCTGTCATCTTCCTTCCACCATGTCTCTGACGGAAATACGCTCGCCCCGGAACACCCACTGCGACAATTGCGACCTCCACATCCACGGTATTCATGTCAGCGGTCCTCCACGCTGCGACAGATGCCTGGACAAAAGCATCAATGCACTGTTGAAATGTTCCAGCTGCCAGTTGGCGAAATATTGTGTGATTATCTACACCCACGTCTGCGTGTACGCTAGACTAATAAATCGGTTCAGGGAATTCCTTGCCAGAAAAATCACTGGCCACTCCACAAGACACCGTGTCGTCTTTACCAAACACAGAAGATTGTTGCTGAACGACTAGGCTTCGATGAACGCTACGCGGACTTTATCCAGTGGTGCAAGCGAAATAGCGCCAGAGTATGTCATGTCCCTGCCTGCTGGGAATTGGGCATCGGAACAGACAACGATCTATCAAGTGAGTACACCAACTATCGCTTTTCGGCCCCTCAGGACATTCGAACAGGTACCCACATCTTTATTGTTCACCTTGACGTCGAAGAGAAAATCTCCACCAGCGGAACCAAGAGCTTCAAACGCCGACTGCGGTCTGCTGTGTGTGTCCCCGACGACGATCTCAAACTTGGAGGCCCTCTTTCTACTGGCGCCAAGCGGATTTGGTCGGGTGCAGGTTTTCCAGAGCCCGAGGACGGATGCGCGCGGATCTGCATCATAGACGACGGGCTCCCCTCTGTGCTGAATACGTTCACGCACAAGGTCGAGTGGAACGGTGTCCAGATGCGCAGACGACTGTGGCCCGATATGGATTGCGACTGGATGGACATGCTTCATACGGGTGTCAGTACCGGACAAAACTGCGCGCAGATCTTCTATAAGTATCTTCACCCTGTGGGGTCGAGCGTTGAGAGGACGCAGGCGAAGCTCGACGCGATGAGGCGGTGGGCAGGGAAACACGGCGAGGATATTGGAATCGCGGCATGGTGTGCGATGGAACTGCCAAAGTTTCCTACGAAGCTAAGTGAGTACGCCGTTGCATGTCATTGCCGCAAATGTATTGACTTGAATATCAAGTCTCGCATTGCTTCGTCCTAGAAGTCGAATCCGAAGAGCGCCGAGGAATAGCCTTCTCTCATTCCATCCTCAACGCGACGGTACGCTCACTAAGCGAGGTCCGGGATCTTTTCCAGATCGACGTATACCCGCCTGGGCAGCAACATTTGGAGTTGATGCTTTTCCAGCAACCCAAACTCATACGCACAGTGATTATGATTCGCAACGCGCCCTTCCCGGAGAATCTTTTCAGCGTTGGTCTAGATACCTCTCAGCAACGTGACGTCCGAGGCATGTATCGCTACGAGCGCGAATGGCTGAAAGTTCTCAAGGGTATCGTCGACGGGGATGTCGTATAAACGATGTCTGGTTCCTTTTGCCAACGATGATCATTTGTGGACTTTGAAGTCGATCGTCGTGCCTCCCCAACGGTTACCTGCAAACTTGGAGATCAACCGTCATCGACTCCGAGTCTGCATGACCACTCTTCTTGTCCTCCTTCGTCGAACTCGGCTTCATCACTGTTGTCCATTCAAATCATCAATACTACACTGGAAGTATACGTCGACGAGGAGTACACTCTTCCTCCCATCACAGCCAGACGACGTAAAGGACGCCAAAGCCGACGCAACCGGGACAGACGTTCGAACTCACCAACGCAGAACAAACAACCGGCGAGGCCCAATGTAGGTATGGCCAACCAACTCGTCAATGACGCGGCACTGGGCGGAATCAAGAGGCTCGAGGTTCCGCGAACAACGAAGAACCGAGATCCGACCTAGAGGTCGTCTATCGTCTGTCGAGGAGCAGCAGCCAGACTTTCTAATGAATGGAAAGACAACCTCTTTTACTAGAAAGTTTTAATAGTTCCCGGTGCCATGAATCGATCAACGTCTTGTGTTCGTATTCCAATGCAGAATGTTCCAATTAGCGTATATATCCCTGTCAGTAAAATGGCACCCTTCAAAAGCGTCAGCGTGAGCCGATCTCGCACTGGCTGAAGCCTCACCTAATCCACACCAGCCCCAACCGGCGCCAGCGTCCACTTTTTCTCTGGCGCACCACCCGACGGTGCACCAAACAACCCTGCCATCATATCCGCCATACCGCCCTGCTGCCTGGGAGCCGGCATCGCAAACCATATAGCGCCAATCTCCGTTAGTGCCTTGCGCGTCTCATTGCCAACGGCACGACCAAACGTCCCGCATAGCCGTACCCAGCTCTCGCGCGCGACCTTGTTCGAGGCACCAGCAGATCGCTGGCAGGTGTATACTGCGAGCTGCGCTAGGCTTAAAGACGAGTCGGTTGTTTGTATGAAGGTCGTCGTGTCGTCTACTTGGATTTGGGATGATGAGGGGATGTTGGCGGTATATTCTGAGATGAATGCACGCGCGGCGACGATATTACCGGCGAGGAGGTATGGGAGGACACCGCGCAGTGCAAAGTCCCCAGTAGGCGTTGGTGCGGACCAGGACAGGAAGGCGGATGCGAGAAGGCGGGCGGCGTCGCGCGTGCCCGAAGCAAGGAGGTATGGTTCCGCAAGATCGTACGCGCCTTCCCGGACGTAGATGTCCCCGACGTACGCCAGCAGTTGTGGATCGCCCTGCGGCCATTCCCCGTGTTTAGCGCTCCAAGCGATGGATTTGTCGATCAGCGGTTTGCGCCACGTTCCGGCCGGACCGGTCAGTGCGATTAGCTGTGTTAGACGGGCTGGGGATATTAGCAGGGCGACGATGATGGGTTGAAGGCTCACCTCGCGATATATCGCTGACTGGCTCGGCCTTCGTCTCGTACACCTCCACCAGGAATTGCGCCAGATCCACTCCGCTGCCCTTCCCTCGCCCACCAGCCTTTGCCTGGTCATCAGAGGCAGTCGTCTCTTCGTCGTCCAGCTTCAGCAACGCCTTGGCGCTCTCGAACAGGACCTCGACCGCCGTATCGTATTGCTTGGCCTTGACATATCGCGATGCAAAGGTGCGCGCCTTCTGATGCGCCTCGTACGGCGCCGTTGAGATCGATGGGAGAATGGCGGAAAGGGCGCGCGAACTGGACATGGTAGCAGCAAGTCAAGAGACGATGACGATGTGCAGGAAGGCTTCTAGGGTTAGGGTCCGGCAGTTGCCTCTGTCTCTTGCACTCGTCCTTCATCTTCATTTTAGCACTCTGTGTCGAACTCTGGCGCTCTGTTCTCCTGCGCCCTCTTACTGCTTCACTAAAACCACAATCTCTTATGCTCCTTATCGTGAGGGATCTTAGCGTGGTCTGCTAGTTGGCCTATCGATGGTTTAAGCAGCCCACGGATTGGTCGGACACATTTAGGAATGCTCCTACGCCTATACGACACGCGTATTCTGGGGGTTGGTTCTGACCCACTTCCTTCTGCTCATGGACTGATTTGTCCACACCAATACGTGGCACCTGCTCACAGCTCAATGTTTTTATACACGACTAGACACACTATATCTCTATCTTTGGATGGCTCTGTACTTGGCATCACTCTCCTTTTTGGGGTCTCGATCCCTCACAGGAGTCTCCTTCGCTCTTTCTGCCACGAATTTCTCTGCCTCCTCTCTCAATCTGTTTCTTTTCGCTACATAGCTCTCCCACCTTCGTGAGTACAACTCTTTTCCAGATCTCCAGGGCTCCCTGTCAATAATCTTTGCCACCTCACGAGCGAACATGCGCTCAGTGAGAACCCGGTGGTACTCTCTGAGCAGAACCACGTTGTACTCAACTCCGTTCACCTCGACGTGCACGTCCGGTGGCTGCTTGTCCTCGCAGGCTGTGTACGCGTTTAGGAAGGCTTGCCGTCGACGGTACAGAAGAGCGTCCCACACGTTCTCTTCGCTCGGGTTGCATGCGCCGGGCTGTAATATCAGCTTTACAACGTTTCCGTTTACTGTATGTCGAACGACTCGAGGTCGGTTTTGGGGCATTGTTAAAATTCTTTGCTTCGGTTCCAGTATGTTTTTCACGGTGGACAGTGACCTTCAATTTCAGAGATCAACGAATTGGTTCACGAACGTAAACGACGCTCACAAGGCATCGATTTCGGGGAGCTCCTCGTCTAGAAAGCCCTCGCCCAGAGGCTTGATGAAGGGCGTGGCAGTATCGGCAAAATAGGTGAGGAATAGAGAGGCAACATGTTCTCTCTTCCATTGCCGATCTGTATTCTTCCAAGCAACGTAGACCCGCTCCCAGTGTGATAGAAGAGCCAGCGGAGCAAACATGATGGTCGATTCTACATGTATGGGAAGGTCATTGACCTCCTTCTCAATGTCGTGATCTCGGATGTGAACCATGGTGGATGAGTCGGTAATGTTGACCAGCAACAGTGGTAGGTACTTGGGGGACAGCGTTGGTGCTCAGCCGACGGGGAGCGACAAGGAAGGCGGGTTTAGCTTCATCGACGATCATGTACCATCCATATATCCTCGCTTTGAACAATAAACTGCATAGGCTTATCATCAAATCGTTGTTCTTGTAGTCGTGGGATTCCATGCATGTAGTACTTGGTACTACACGACGATGATCTTCTATTGTGATAGAAATTGTATGACAACTACCTTGACGATGATTGGTAGAGAGCACAAAGCGTCACTCAGACCACAGTCTCAGATGCCGATTTTGATCAAGGTGCGCCACTCTGTGATCGGCTGGTTCCGGCTTGAAGCCAGGCAAGCCGTAAACTGGACCAGGACAGGTCAAGGCGTGCGCCTTGCTTAGCGGCTTGAAAGCCTCACTATGGCTAGCAAATGGCCGTGCCTTGGACTTGGAGTGAATGACACTACTATCACAGTGACCGCCGGCGGGCGGCACTGATCAAGTCGCATTGATGCCGCCAAACACCCATTTACTCAGCTGTTTTTAGTCTAGTCGTCTTCTGTTGGTTGTAATCTTGAGAGCGCGCGACGAGTCATGGGCTAGTAGTTCTCAGGCTATATGGATGAATGCTGGTCCGCTGTTCACTGTTCTAAATCCAAGTTGTCTGGGGTTAGTCCTTCATTGAGAGCTGTTTTTTGTGATGCGCCCTGCTTCGTCGCGCCTAATTTCTGCCTCATTCTATCTTGAGCCGGCTTGCACGGCTGGCGAGTAGATAACGCCACTAGGTACTTTGAGGTTGACGTGCGGTTTATGATGTACCTATAACTTGAAGTAGATTGATCTATCATAGTATCAAAGCTTTACATATTACACGAGTGACGGTGACGCTATGTTATCACCATTATCCCACATCTCTACTTCATCAGATTGATCCTGTACCTTCAAAGTCATTCGGCGGAACGGAGACAGCATGGTTTGCAGTCGAGTCAGTCCGCGGCATTTAGCAGAGAACACGCCCCAAAACCCAATCAAATCCTCCCAAGAATTGTAGATCAAAATATCTCCGTTCATGTAGAGATGCTCCTGATGCGACGTCCGGCACTCGTAGACCACTCGAGTAGTTTCACGAGAGAGGAAGTGGCGCATGTCTTGAAGACAGGCGTCCCAAATATCACCATGAAGAAGAACGAACAGGCCGAGGAGGTGACTGCGCCGCTCTACATCGGCTAGAAGCAGGGACTGGCAGATAGCAAAAAGCGTCTCCGGCTGCTGGATATGTAGAATCGTCTCATTGTACTCAGCAGAGCTGATGGTCTGGAGAGTACTGAGGCCCTTGAGGAACGCTGTCACCGCAAACGACGTTGAGCGTTTATCCTGATACACGTTGCAAAGAGCATACGGTTCGACGGGATCGTCGACCCGTAAGTGGTGCATGCAGCACCCATCGCGCATGCGACGGTAAATCATTGGTAGTAGGATCTTACACCTGGCAGCCACTGCGACGTCAAGAATATCCACCAGAAGCGGCCACGCCCCGGAGATGTCAAAGAGCATCACATCGGAGATCCTTGCAGCCATATCTTCAGTGATCCAGGTACGATATATGTCGATGAGCCGAGGGTCGAGGGCAATGGATCGAAAGATAGCGTGAAAGAGATCTCGCTGATCCTCTGGACAGAACGCGTCTCTGTTATCCTCATATTGGAGAACCCGCCTGAGGGACTCAAAAGTGCGCCTCGGAATGTGCTCGTGGTGGATGTACGGCGCCACGCCTGGACTGTTGATGCCAACGCTTTGTCGGATAACGGTGATCACCATTGTGGCTGCGGACATGGGGTCGTCCTCTGAGGATGTACGGTTTATCGAGCGTATATTAATGAGGGCTAGATGCAGTTTCATCTGCGTCGGGATGTCGGGATAGTTGTACCAATGTGCTGACGGCATTATGGTCCAAACAAGTTCGGAAAGAGATGGGACGAGGAAGTGCTTCACGGCATCCCCGAAGGACATCGCGGAAGCAGTGCTGGCATCGCGAGAGTCAAGGATAGTCAAGGTCTTGCCATCATAGCGAGATCCATATTGAGAGCGTATTGACATTTTGTACAGAGTGCGGGTGGATTGATCGCCCGTGCAAGTTTCGCATGCATGAGGCTCAAGTAGCCAGCGGTACAAAGTGCACCACTGTTCGGAATCTTCCTCGCCAATGTGTAGCCAGCGCGAGCCAGAATGAAGAGCGTTCTGTAAGATATGTGCCCATATCACAACATCGTACGTCTCTGTGGGCTGGGTGATCTGCTCCTGGAGAAACTCGGCCGCCAACTCAGCATTACGCATATTCAGAAGTACCGGTAGAGAGGTTCCCTTGGGATCGAGATCAGGTGGGATATATCCAGTGTTTGACATGTCGTCTGGAAACAGACGGATAAGAGTGCGCATAAGTCGCTGATACGCAGACAAGTTGACCGGTTTCGTAAATCCAACTGAGCGAACGGCAGCTGCCACGATTGCCTGCAGATTATCGATCTTCTGGGTGATGTAGCTTGCGACAGTAAGCGGGCAATTACTGAGTGACTCTAGAACGGCACGATGAATAGCAGAATTTGAGGAGAAGCTGTAGAGCCATACGGCTGCTTCAGCGTCGAGACGGTCTGCGTCCTTCAGAACCCTGCCCTCTTCAGCTTCCTGGAGAGACATTGGAATTTCCATCTCGGACGAAGTCGAGCAGAACCTGCGGAGGAACGCATTGCGGCGCGTGTATGATCTCCATCTACGCGACAGTTTGGTACGGCGAATGCGGGAGTAGATAGAATAGAGGTAGTTCGTGAATGGAGTCTTGTAAGGGCAGGCAGGATCATATATAGGAAGGAGATTTGTCGAAGCGTAGATTGTCAACGTCGCAGCAGACGCAATGGAGATCGCGATCGTTATCGCGGTACTCAAGCCCAGTAGGAAGATTATTAGGCCGGCGAGGAACGCCCCTAGTGCAAAGTGCATCATGACAGGTAAAAGTCCTATGATAACGGGGACGTGCCATTCCTTCAGTTGATTGAATCGGAACTGGCGGAGGCGACTGCTCGTTCGAGGACCGCCTGACTGCGCCAATTCAACGTACTCGTTCACCCACTGTTTCGTAAGCACAGCAATGAGCGCCGTCGTGAGACTGAGCACAAGACTCATAAACCACAAGCCGTTCACCCATGTCGCCGTCAGCGCCGGGCGGAAGTCAGTCAGAGGAGTGAGATCTGTCTCAACAACACTGTCGACATTCTGTCCTCGGCCGATAGCACGCTGAAGACCGACAAGCTCGATAATAAGGGAGACGGCGACCTCGACGTTATCGACTTGGAGGCTTTGGTACGTCTGAGTGACAAAGGAAGATACGACAGCCGAGAAGAGCCCAGCCTTGAAAGGCTCAGTTGACAGGGCTTCTGAAGGTAAGGCAGGGACTTACAAAGACCAAGAGAACATCAAGGGCGTCCTTCCAATTTGCGACCCGGTCGTTATCAACCTTTCCTCTCTCGTGGAGGAAGATCTTCCATAGCCGCGCGGTTTCTCCCATTTCCTGGTACGGTGCATCTTCGGAGAGTGTGCTCATGAAGTCAAAAGGATCGCCTCCTACGTGGCGCAGTTAGTGAAGCAGTGACGGCAATACAACAACGAAGAGCTCCGGACCTTGCTTAGTATCAGCATGTCTTAGTCCAAAGATCGCACTCCGCCTTTCGGCGTCGTTGGAGGTATATGGGAACCACTCCGTCTTCACTTCATGCGTCTGCTTCTCGTTGAACCCAGCCTCTGAGCTTGTATTGATGTCAGGTAAACCACCCCCAGCGGCACTAGGCGGCGCAGAGGGAATCCTGGCGCTGGGCCATGGTGGGACCGTAAAGTCCTGTGGACGGTGGGTAGCCATGTCGTGTGGCGTAGATGTGGAGGTGAGAGAGTCCATGGTCGAAATATGAGATCAGAAACATGTGTGGTCCTTCATCACCTCTTCTCCCCGTAATGGCTGTGAAGTGCCCAGTCGGGTAGGGTCTGTAAGCTCTTCAGTAAAGAAGGGACATATACGGAACAAACGCATACCGAATGGGAGTACACATCGCCCCCAGATTTTGATAGGCGATCACATCCAATAGAGATGAAGGTGTTGCGCCTTATATGGTATGCGTTGTTCGACCATGCATATGGCGGCATGCAACAACAGGACGGCTCAAATCACGAGAGGACCATACGCGCTCACTCTGCTGTCTGAGGCGCAACTCGGATTGCCTCTCGAGCTCGGTATGTCAATGTCGTGGCGGGTGAGAAGACAGGTTTACTTCCCACGCTAGCCGCACCCTGACCTCTGGTCACACCGTCCGCACGGAAACACTATAGTCTATAGTACCTTTGCATGTCCTGCTGGCCAACGCATGGCTGCACTACTATCTCACATTAGAAGATAAAAACGTCGCTTGACTCAATACTAAATACAAATTCAATATGTCTTATCACTGTCCGAATGTGCATAGTACTGTAGTATGAAATGAACCTTCGTCCAGATACCTCAAGCCCGATCCCCCGGCACTTCCGCAAACTCAGCGTCGCGGACAACTCTAGCAGAAAAAAGACTTACAAAACGTCTCGATGACAACTCTCTGGCCATCATCCCGCATCGCCTTCATTGGGTCTCTTAGACGATTTTCCAATCGCGACTTCATAGCCTCCCGTCCCCCATCCACGCCGGTGTACTCCAAATCTAACGAAACATCCAAGAGCGTAGTGAGACGAGCACCAACCTGGAGCGCCTGTTTCCATTGGGCTGTCAGCACACGCAGATCGAGCGAAGTTACATCTCGAGCCTATAACAAGCGTGAGATGCCAGTCGAGGTGACCGAGCAGAAAACAAACCACGACACAGAGCGACTGGATCCGACAGTCACGATCCGGGCGGTCCTCCAGAGTTTCCATCCAGTACATCCATGCCCAGCTCTGCTTCTTGGGATAGAGCATTACCTGCGTGAAAGGAATTCGCAAAGTCACGTCCGGGATCCCAATCAGAGAAAAGTTGCCACACGATGCCGATTTGCTGTATTCCGGCATATGAGACAGGGTGGATTGAGGGAAGGAAAGACATACCTCAAAGTCAGATTCAAAACTTCGAGGTCCAACTTGACGAGACTCGGAAATTCGCCCAAGAGTTGCGTTAATTGCCGACGTGTACAGTTGAGAAGCGCTAGTCGTAGATCGGAGACACTTCGAAGGGGAAACATGTTGAGGTGCGAGAGCTTTGTCAGATGCAGCTTTCTGCCTGCAACCTCTTCGACATCCACCCAATCCAGATAGAGGCGTTCAAGGGCAATCTTGCCATCGAAAAGTGAATTCCCTAGGCTGCTGGGATGATCAATGGCTTCGTCAATGAGCTCGCTTTCATCCAGGAGCTTGTAAAGCTGCGAGAAGCGACTGATCCGAAGAGAAATTAGCGAGGGAAAGGCGGAGAATGTCTCTTGAACGACGGCGAGGTCTCGGAACTGGACGTTTACAAACTCGAGATGGCGGATTTTGCGATCCTGAAAGAACTCTACGAAGGCGGAAGGTGTGCCGTTGATCTTGAGGTCGCGAAATACGAGAGTCTTGAGATTGACGAGAGAAGTTATCAAATTTTCGAACTCGCCGTGATGAGGATACGGGAAGAAGCGTAGAGTGTCCGGTCCTCCAGTCGTTGGGCATATGACGAGCGTTGTAATCATTGGAAGGACATCAGAGTTGTAGGCATGGGAGATAACATGTCGGTTGAAGAGAAGGGGATGACTGGGGGAATCTCGCGAGGGAAGAGCCAACTCCAGGGTCTGAAAGATGTAGCGCTTTGAGCGGAGAAAGCTACGTGAGGCGAGGCGGCAAGCTTTGAGTGAGGATAGATCTTGTGGGTTCCAATGCTTCGTGCGGCCTCTGTCTTCTGCGTCTTCGGCAACATAATCTAGGATGATGTCGCGTAACTCCTGGGGAATCACGCGCTGGCGGTCGGCAAACAATGGCATATTCTGAGCAGACAATCAGCGGATCTGGAAACGCTCAATGCACAGCGTACGCACGAGGGAATAGTAGGTAGGGTGGGGGATAAAACGAGTGTGGGGGGTGATAGAAAGAACGTGGATGGTGGTGGTCGGAAGTCAAGGAGCGATTGCTCGCGATCGAAGCTTGCCCTAGACCCCACATTGGCGGTCAAACAGCGCAACGTCTAGGAGCGGATTTCTATAAGAATGCTACTATACAATTGTCGGTGACACTATATATCAATAGACAGGGATCTCAATAGAAGTAATTCAATCGATGTCTACTAGTCCTTTAATCTTCTACAGTCGATCGCGAAGAAAAACGGCTTCATCCAGCCTCTGCGCTGCGGCAATGTGTGCTCGTTTCACCGTCTCATCCAGCCTTTGCGCTGCGGCAATGTTGATTCGTCCTACTGTCTCATCCAGCCTTTGCGCTGCGGCAATGTTGACTCGTTCACCGTCTCATCCAGCCTTTGCGCTGCGGCATTGTCAAATTTCTCATCCAGCCCTGGCGCTGCGGCAATGTTGGCTCGTTTCGAACCGAGCACGGGGAGTGAACACAGGATTGTCGAGGTCGCACATAGCGAGCACGGGGAGAGAACACAGGAACGTCGAGGTCGCCACAAAGCGAGCACGAGGTCATGCAGTGTCATGTCCGCATTGTAAAAAATGCTGTTATCCGTCTCCATCCAGCGCATTCGTTCTTGTAATTGGTGCTCGATGGTGCACTGTTCGTTGGCTTCATTCCGGCTGCGCGGGAACACGCTTGCGCTTCCTGCAGGGTGTCCGCCCGCCCTCTAGCACACTGCCCGCCTCCCCAGACACCGGCTTTCCTTTTCTGCCGGCATGTGTCATTTCGTGCTCGTAAGACACTGCTTACTAGTACTCATATGTCGCAGGGCGTTGCAGGTAACCCAGTCCAACTGTCGCCTGTCGCGCTCTTCGGCTCTCCATCTACACACCTTTCTTTGTGCTATACCTTGAGACCGACGGTGTTCCTATTCACTGTGCTCGTGTCATCGCCGCAGTCAACTTTCCCTTTCACGTACGCAGAACAATCATCGCCATTCCTGATGCCTGTATGTGTGACGCCAGGCAATGTCCTGGTGCTGCTGGGCGGCTGACCTGCGCCCTGTCCTCGCCGATCGGTCGGAATGATATTGCCTCTTCACCCAGTCTTCACCCGGCCTCTGTGTGTCCGCATTCTTGACCACCTTGTCTGCGGTCAACGCCTTCTTCTCTTCACCGGCATAGGACGCGGAAGTGGGGGGAAGAGTATCTGGATGGGCGTACCAGGCTAGTACTGCCGAGCTTGGGAACTCCGGCTAGCCGTCGACTGACGCTCCTATTCTTTACTATTGTCTATGTGAATGTACTCGTTCTCACGCTTACTGCCTTCTATCTGCTCATAGGGCAGCTCCACGAGAGCGCTCTGCTTGGCGTTGATGTCGAGTATCACCCCGATGACTCATGAGTATCACCGCCTGGTATCATGATCAGAATCATCATACTTAACTACTGTGTCGAAGAGTCGGGCATGGCGCCAATCGAGGCGATTGACGATATGAATATGGGGTGTCTCGTGGCCCGAGGGAAGGAACCCAGCGTGATTATGCAGTCTTGTATTGTAAAGCAGAATGTAGTCATTTGGAAGTTTGAATGATTGGATGAACACGGCTCGTGGCTGATGTAGTCGCACTGAATCTAGCGCTCTGTAAGGATCCCGATGTTGGTGGCTGATGTGTTTGCGTGTTTCGATGGTTTCCCAGTGTATAGTCCTCATATTTATACTCCTTCCACTTCGTTATTCGAGCCTTCTCCTACATGGTTCGGCAATGCATGACTGTTCACTGGTGTCAGTGACGTTTCACTGGCTGCCCTGGGCGTTGTCTGGGGATAGGCAATGCCTTGTAAATCTTTTGCCTGCTGCGTCACCCGTAGGAGGTCGGTCTACGGGGGGGAGACGATACTGCTTACGGTGAGTGACCTGCCGGCCTGCGAGCGCGTGATTGGGCCACGCGTGACGCGAACACCTATTTGGTTATCCGGAACCTTAGGTTTATCCTCCTCCTCCTCCTTCGGCTGCAGGTCGAAAGGTATTTGAAGGCACGCACTTCTACCGAGAACTAGCGGGCGGGTCATCCTCTTTTCCATTGACGTGGGCTGCAGGTGCTCCCGTCGCGGCTTGGTATTCCTGAAAGGCACGCGTCAGGAACTTTTAGTGCGTGACAAAACAAAGTATTGACCAAAGCAAACACCCGCTCCATCACATCTTCGAGGCCCTGCAGGAATTCCTCCTGGCGTTCTTGAAGGTGCTGTAGAGCTTATCAGTTTGGATGAAATCATGAAGGCAAGTAAACCGCACATCAAAAACCCTCCTTGGGAGGCCTTCCATCGGCTTTTGAGAGTGTCAGAGCGCTGTCGGGAATGGATGTAGCACACACACCGCCGGCAAGGGCATCTTTGGTCTTTCCTGTAGGCATTGATTGTCAAACGCAGACACACAAAGCGAACAAAAGACATACTGTGACATCAACTCTCCTCGTCACGAGATTCTTCGCGTTGACGAATCCCATGATGGCTGGGATCCAGATATGTACGTGTCAGGCAATTCGATGAGACAAGACATGGACGGCGACGCACTCTTTTGGGTATCGTAGCCGGTGGCAATGTAGAGTCCAAGAGCGAAATTTCGCCAAGCGAGGGCGACGCGGTAGTCAAGCTGTAAATGCTCTGACGCCAATGCCTCAAGGTCAGCCCAAAGGGTAGCAAGCGTCTTGCTGTGGCGATCCAGGACGTTCTTGTCGTGGTCGTCCGACCTGCTGAATGAAGGTTCCAGCCTATAGGACCGGATGATAGATGAGGGAACATCGTCTCGCTTGCGTTTGCGAATGGGGCAATCTATCAAAGATTAGGACGCGTCAATGGGTGCATATGGGCGCGCATACCAGCCACCTGTGGTTGTAAGTAAAAGGCACCTATACGATAGTTATCAATGAAACCTCATGTCAAACGGTCGATAGTTATCGATCACGATAACTATCGAGGGGTGACCTAGACCCTGACCTTCCGCATTGGGTTAAGTCCCGGACCCTGCTGTCCCAATCGAGATACTACAAGCGCCCCCGCTCCCGCACGTTATTCCCAATGAAGAAAGTAAAGTAAATTGCAAATATAATAACCCCGCCAATACATATAAGACAGGCGGTCGCTACCAGAAGTAGATATACGGAACTTTATGAATCTTCGGCACGGTCTTGCCGCCCGGCATCCACCAATGACTCTTCGGCAATGATAGTTACCAAGGCAGTATGGGCCGCTCCGTCCATAGCGCCACCTGTCCTCCCCCGCGGAGGACTAGAACGCTTCCAGAGCTCTTCAAAACTCTCCCGAACCCGTCGACGATCCGCCGCCTGATTCGCCGCATAAGCACGACGCCCGCAAATCTCTTCCACACCCAAGCCTGTCCCTCCCAAGTCCCGGCGTCGCTCCCATTCGCGTTCCTCCCAGCGCAGACTGCGAAGGACGCACCTCATTTCCTCTTTCAACTTCTCGACTTCCTCACACCAGCGCGTTTTGCGCGCCAACGCCTTCGCCCATTCGATTCGAACACCTGTACAAATTAGTCATTTTCCCTAGACATACAAGGATCTGGCACACTTACACTCGTGCAAGTAACCGTCTTCCTCCAAATCTGGGCTGCCAGTGGCTGTCCATATCCACGACATCGTCGCTCTTGTCTCCCCGGGCACATCGCGCCGTCGAACGTCATGCGCCTTCTTCCCAACCCGCCCAGTACCTGTCACCCTGCTATCACGCTCATCCAAGCGTCCCAGTCTCTTGACCGCCTCTGCATCTGACTCTGCCGTGACATAAACCTTCACATCGTCGTCCTTCAACTCCCTGTAAGTGCCACAGCCGTCGGATCCGACCATTCGCGAAAGACTGGCCCGCGAGCGCCTATACTTGTCGACGGCATCCCTGATCTTGATTCCGATACTCTCTATAAGTGTGGCTGAACGACCCGTGGCACGTTGTCCTCGTACATGTGCGTTGCGATAGTTGACCAGGTATCGTTTTGCACACAGACGCGATCTCAGTCTAGTGAGAGCGTCTGCGCACTGACCCTTGCGCAAGGCGGTCTCCTGCTTGATCAGCCGCGCTGAACACCCGACCTCAGCCCGCAAAGCTCGACTCGCGGTGCAATCCGAGGGAAGGTACAATTTGACATCCTCTGGCGCCGGTGGAGCTGAGGCCGCCTCACGTCGGGATTCCTCCTCCCGCTCGACGATTGTCGCCACTCGAGGCATGTAAACGGCCTGCCAGCGACGGAACTCCTTGATGCGAGCCTCAAGGCTGCGCCGCCGTTCCAGCAATTTCGCTTGGCGATCTGGCGTCATGGTCTTGATGTTCTTGTCTGCTAGCAGACGTCGTCTTCAAGTGATATCAGTACTCATAGATAAAGCAGAGATTGGTACTCACTGGCCGTCTTCAACCTGTAGCCCCATAATAACAAAGCCAGCCATACTAACGCGACCCAGAGCCGATCCTCCTTTGTGAGCTTTGCTCTTTTTCTTTTTCCTCTTTTTGCTGCGGCTCCCTCCCTGATCTCCATCGCTCGCATCGGCGTCGTTCGCTTCCTCTGCAGCCGCCCTTATCCTAACCAGCTCTGCCTCCTCCTCCGCTCCTGCCGCCTCTGCGATCTCCTCTTCGCGCAACGACAACCGGACCATATTCTCTGTGAGGTTGACTGCCGCAAGCCGTTAATATAAAAACTTCAATGATTGGAGAAACATCATTGTACCTGTCTCCGAAGGCGCATATGGGCTGGGTTGTTCTTCATCCGCCAGCCAAGCGTCCACCATCGCAGTCCATTCCTCTCGTATGTCGTCCTCCAGCGCCATATTAACCTCATCAAACGACTCCATCTGCACTTGGCGCTCTTCCAGCGCGATCCGCAATCGTCGCAGTAAAGTCTTCCCTGTTGAATTCACCTATCGTCAGTCAAACACCTCCAACGCAACAAAAGACACTCACCCAAAGCGATATTCTTGCCAAAGTTGTGTTTGTCCGCCTTGTCCTCGATATCGTCATGTCGCGCTCCAGGCTGCTCCTCCCTCGTCATGTACGAGATCGCGTTAAACACCGCCCATACTCGCTCGATTCCCTCGCCGTCCGTCTTACCGACACCACGCTGATATTTCAACGACGTCTTGGCCTCACACTTGATGTCATGCACGTTCCCGTGCCAGACGGGCAGTCCCCAGGTAATGACAGGAAGATTTAAACCTTTCAAAGCCTCGGGCAAAGCCTCGATCCGCTCAAAGAAATGTTTCTTGTACTGGCACGCGATGTCGTATGTCACGGTGATTTCTTTCAAACCCATGCGCGAAAGCAACCAGTACAAGACAAAGTCGGAATTCTTGTACCTACGAACAGTGTTAGTCTCATAATACAACGATTGAATGTCGAATGCACGCACCGTTCACCCTTTTCCAGATCCCCCAGACCAAGCATGATCTCGTGCCGAGCGCATATCACCCCGATCACTCCAGCCCATCGCAGACCCACCGAAAACCGTGTATCCTTCTGCATCAGCGCTGCAAAAGCAATGCACGTCGTAACCTGAACAGAAACAGATGCATGTCAGTGGGACTATTCCCATTGTCATACAGTCACTCACATCCTCCTCGGTCACGTAGCTCCTCAACCATTCGTGGTACATCTCAACCGGTACCTGGACTCCCAACCCGGAGTATAAAGGACGATCCACCCGTGGTGACTGACGCATCTTACAGCGCATACGGAAGTTGGCATCCATGGAGAGAATGCGCCTGTATAAGTACCTACATAGATGGTAAGAGATCTCAAAAAAATAACCTGACATACAAACGAGTGCATACCGGAACTCCTCATCAACACCATCCCACCCATCGGGAAGATTGACTCCAAGGCGGGGACAAGCCCAACACTCCACTGCTACGGCGCCATCTGGCGCTTCCGCCATGCCGCCAGGCTCGTGCGCGACGCCAGACCGGCGGACACGCTTCAGGAAAGCCCACTGACGAGACATGCGCAAGAACGCTTTGTACCGGTCAGGGGTCCACTCAGTGCCGTAGGGATCCGTCATGTCCTCGAGGGTTGTTATGTAGTCGCGAACGTTCACCGTCGCGATCACCTTCAGACGACGATAAAAGTCGAGGCACTCCATGCTTGCGCAGGTTTGGGGAATGTGTGTCGTGGCCGGATACCAACCATTCCGCATCGCCTGCTGCCAATGATGTTCGCGGTCGGAAACGCCGCAAGCACAGTAACGGTACGCGACGGTATGAATCCCGTTGACGTGGATTATTGTCATCAATCGAGGCGTAGGGTCTGGATGGCGACATCGAGCGCCCTTGTGCCCGAGCTGGAAGACCAGGCCCATGTCCCTCAGTGTGGTGCGCTGGAATCGAAAGTCCCTCCACACCTGCGGATTCGCGTTTATCATCCTGCATTTTTCAAAGAGTAGATTACTAACCTCTACAACGTGCAGGGGGCACCGCTGGTGTCGCGCGACGCAACATGATGAACACTCCAGGAAGTCGCCGCAGTTCCTGCACTGGAAGAGCTCATCGCACACGAGAGGCCGCGGAGGCGTCTCAGTAGAGTTGGCCGATGGCATGTCGGCGTCCAGTGGCTCTTGAACGTCCGGTGGTAACCAGACTTTTTCCCGTGCCAAAACTACTCCACAAGTGCTACAGCTCGCGTCGTAAATGTCGTTCCCGAGAGCGTGTCCGCGCATGGTCTCTTCCAGGAAGGTATTGCTCCAAGGCATCCATTCCTGCATGGCATCATCCTGAAACTGCAGGTCAGCGACATTTCCTAGAATTGCACACACACACGCACCGAACTCGCGTAACGCTTGCGTTTCGAGGTTCCGCCATCTCCTTCTCCAGCGTAACCATCCTCGGCGTTTGCATACTCCTCGCCTTCGCCATCAACCAAAGCCTGAGCGGGACCCAAGTCGTGCAATGCTTCTGCGCCGGCCGTCCAATCAGCTCCTGGGGCTTCGAGACCAAAGGCAAACCCGCCGTACTCCGCGGATAGGTGGTCCGGACGAACAGAGGGTTTCCGTCCAGATGGTAAAGGTTGCGACGTCAGTTCGCCTGTCGGTAGAACGTGGACATTGTAGTCGTGGGCATGTGCCGTCAATGGACCTGTGCGCTGCACAAAGGGCGCGTTTGCGCGCGGACGGCCGCCAGGATGGCGACTGGACGCAGACATGGAATGGCAGGTTAGCAAGCCCACGCGACATCTTGGTTGTTGAAATCAAAGATCATATTTGTAAAGATAGGGGTTACGGTAGTCAAGAAACGGCAAGTGCGCCATACTTTAATCGTCTTCCTCAAGCCATCGAAGACAGGACTGCGTGATGCATTGCTCTATATCGCCTTCACCGTTACGAACGGGGACCCACCCCTCTTGTTTGAGTTGTTCGGTCTCTCCTCGTCGACCCTCGCAATCACAGTATCGAAGATGAATGTTGTGATTTCCATTGATGTGGATCACCGCCATATGGCGGACCTCGTGGTTGGGATGCGGACATGACGCGTCTGTGTGTCCCAACTGAAGAATGGCGCCCAGTTCCTGCAGCGCAATGCGTTCCCAGTGGTCTCCCCTCTCGACCTAGGAAAAAATTAGCTTCCCTACGGTCCAGCGATGAGGTGGGTGATTTCACCACAATGACATGTAAGGGTAGCTTGCGGTGCTTCGCGACGCAGCACGAGGCGCACTGAAATGCGTCGAGACGACAGTTTCGACAACGGTAGAGTGACTCGGTAGGTTTGTTACATAGCTCGCAATGTTGGACCATGGCTGGCCGAGTGTAGCCGTGTACTCTCGGACTGATGGTGGCTTTGATGAGGTTGATAATTCTGTCTGGCAGGGGGTCAGCCGTGCCACTGTAAACATTCCAAAACAGAGTATATTCTAGACTACATCGATAGAAAAGGGGATCTCGCCGCCACCCTCCGTTGCCTAATCAAGCACGCTCCCGCATCAAATCCCATTCTCGTCCGTCCGACCCTCCATCATGCGCCTCCACGCCCGCATCGGGTCCGATTCCTTGAGCAAGTACCCACGCCCTGACAAGGTTCTCAGTGAACTGGCAACAAATATCATAACTCCTGGCCGACGTACTGACTCGACGTGGAACCCACTTCACGGTGGGTTCCGGCACCCGAGCAATCTCTGCATACAGGATGTCGCCACAAGTCTTGATAAAAGTCTCGGCGTCCTGATACGCTTTGTGACGGCGCTCCCGTTGTAGCCCGCGCCCTAGTTCATAAATCATAACATAAATCAGCCGGTGAAAACATATTGAGGTGCCGCCACACATACCATAAGCGTCGTTGACAATGTCAACGTCATCCAGTGTACCAGCCATATGCAAGAGGAGCATCCAGTTGCCACTGCGAGGGTGAAAACCAAGTGCCCTGCGCAAGATTCCCTGGTACACCGTATATTCGCACCAATCGACGGCCTTAGACAGAAGGTCGAGCGTCGTTAGCCCGCAATCCTTGAGTCGGGGTGTCAGGAAACCTCCCCCAACAGGCACCAGCTTTTCCTGCAGTGCAGAGTCAACCTCGCTCCCTGCGTCGCTGCCGACCGAAGCCATGTGGCGTAAAATGATGCTGCTCCGAGGATATGGAGTCAGCGAGGATGGTTTAAACGGATATAAAGACAAGAAACCGACCGTTGGCTAGGCTCGTCCACTGTCGTAACGTTGTCAGCGTCGAAGGCGGTGGGCATGCTGGTTGGAGCATTGGGCAAAATGCGATGAGACTCCTCCTCGTCGCTGGCGATGAGCGCCGGCATTTCGTTGTCACTGTCAGAGTCCATGGTAGGAAGGCAAGTAATGGCTGCGGCAAGAGCCCGCGAGAGTAAGATAAGAGGCTGTCGCCTGATATGTCATGTATTTCTAGGGAGAATATCAAATGTTCTACATCCCCGCGCGTACTTAGTGCAGGATCGTAAGAACCCTCAAACTGTCTCCACCGGCATATCCCCGATGTTAGCACCACGCGCACGCTTCTGCACGGGCCGCGCATAACGATACAACGCCTTCTTCAGGGTGCGCCACACCTCTTCGGTAACCTCCAGCCCGGTTTTGAATTTCTGGCGTAGTCCTTGCACGCGTATGTCCACAGCGAGGTTGACAAGGTCCTCATGAGTGTATATGCCCATGTCAGTCATGCGAGCCTCGCAAACCCCAAGTTTGTAGGTCTTGAGGAATAGTCCGACCTCTGAGTGCATGAACCGAGTGTCCGGGCCGAGGGTAAAATTGGGATTATCCTCCATGACGAACACCTCAGCGTCACGATTCCCTAGGTTGTGTCGGGTCGGCTTCCATGCCAGGAGGGAAACGGATTAGGACACTCACTAGACACCTGAGCACCAGTACCGTACTCGACATCCTTACGAATCGGCCGCGCGGCGCGTATATGTTCCTGGACATGACTGTTGCAACGTATCGGTCAGACAGTCCCCGCGAGCCCGGAAAGCAACCTACCGACGGCACGCCCATGGCGAAAGAGGAAACGCAATCTTGCTTTGGGCAGCAGGCTTCTTGCTCAGTATTGTCAAGCGCGCGCGCGCCGTTGTTTTCTTCTTGGGGGGAGAGAGCGACATCGCGGAGTAAAGGCAAGAAGGCGAGCCAGGGGTTAAGTAGCGTACATTTTCAGGACCGTAACTACATCGGCGATCCCTGGTATTGGAAAGATTGACGGAGATACAAGCCGCGCAAATGCCGATAGAAAATTGCGGCGCGGCTGACGCCCTGCCCGGCGATGGCGCGCGTGGCAACGAAGTCGTCCGTCTGACCTACTACGTCGCCCAACAAATGAAATGCGCTGAGAATAGTGTGATAGAGCTCCTCAGCTTCCCGCAACAAGACCTCGTTTTCTCCCTGGCCCGGGGCGAATCTACGGAGACGTCGAATGGGCGGGGCGCATTGGCGGGCGTGGTAGGCCAACAGCTCCCAAGCCGCGTGCAAGATCGCTCTCGCCCACGCTGGCTTAGACAAAGCCTTCCTGACCATGACGGACGCGTACTCGACGGGGGTGCGGTTCTGAGTCTGGATTTCCATATTCCTGTGGTGCGCCTGAACCTCCTGAAGGGCGGCACTTAGATAGCTGCCAATGCGGGCACTTGAACAAGCTCAAATGATGAAGAGTAACAAGTTGTGGGCAAGAACACTTACGGGCTCGGTGTTGTCAGCAGGCGTAGACCGCGGGGAGGAGTGACGGGATACATTGCGAGCTCTGCCCCCCTGACATCCGTCAGTTGACCGACTACTCGCACGACGACATATAGCGTACCTGGGTAGGCGCGCTGGCATCGCCAGTGATACGCGGAGAGGAGAGAAGATTGTACATGCGTCGTCGTCCTCAGAGGAGGACGCGTGTTCGTTTGATGCGTCCATGACCGTTTGCTGCCGACGGGGACAGAGCAAGAGCGAGCTTGTAACATGGTGTCGAAGAGTTTGAGTGATGGTCAGGGAACAAAATGGACTAAGTAAGAATGATTATGTCACCGCCGCGGCCAAAAAAGGGATGTGCAAAAATTGACCACAGGCTGGGATTCGAACCCAGGTCTCCTCTGTATACGGGTATGCTCAGCCACTACACCACCGCGGTCGAAATATATTGCTAATTTTGAGTTTTTGTCGGGTCATCACCGAATAAATGCCGGATGACCTGCCTGTCTAGTGAGAATGTGTGGACCAAATTTTCAATTGCTCTACATTCCCGATGCGCATGTATTCGAATCTCAGTTGGAAATCAGTACTTCAATAGTGTCAGTTGCATCCACGGTTGCGATAGTGCGACAGTATGGCGAGGGGCGGGAGAATGGGCATGTCTGTCTAGGGAAGACGTCATGCCAGATTGGGTTTCACTGCATGTAACAATTCGATCACACAACTTGCCTGCCAACTTGCATCACATCTTACCATTTTGCTGCACATACTCGGTGCAAAATTTCCTGTTCCTTGCACAACCTTTGGAATGACTGGCCGACCGTTATATATACGCGACGAGGATCGTCAAGCAGCCCGCAACGAATCAAAGAGCAAATATTGGCATCGGTATGTTGTCGAGTGTCGAGCGCTGACATACGACCCCCCCAATTAATGATAGTCTACAGTAACAAAAACCGCCTCAATGCCCGCGCTCGGCAGAAATACCAAGCGAGCAGGGATGACACTCGCATTGACGGGCGAACCAAGGCTGGACGAGCGTTGAAATTGGCAGTGGAGGGGGGACAAGCCGCTGTTGATAGGTGCGTCGACATGCAGGCTGGTCAAGCCGCCAATACCAAGCTCTAACGCACGTTGTAGGGTCCCTCATTCGACTAAAAATGTCCGTCGGAAGATCTCTCGGAAGGTTAGCAATGTCGCTAGTCGCATCGAGACCTGGAGTGGTGGGGACATATTTAATTGGGTGCAACAATGGCGATGGTTCGCTCTAGACAACTCCAATACGAAGGACATCGTGGCAGAGAAATTGGTCGAGCAATGCGCCATGCCATCCCGCCTCCTAGAGGACGCAACAGCGGTGCAGACGAGTGCTTCCGACGTGTTAGGGGAGGATCACGACCTCACGCGACTCGCGACCGAACATGTCCGTGTACTTGATTACGCCGTAAGATCATTATGCGACATTAGTTTGGAGTCCTGCCAGGGAACGCTTCGGACCAGTCATTCCAGTGGTACTTTATACTGTGTGACTCATGCCAAGGACAGTAACTATACTTCGCGTTCTACTTAATTACAGGTTACACTCATGGACATATAGCCTCACTATTAGATACGCCTCAATTTTACCACCTCCCCGGCCAACGCGGCTATCTGAAATTCTCTACTCGCTTGTTCGTATGTCGGATAGCCTTTATAAAGTCCCCCCGGCAGACCAACACAGTGGACGGCCGCCTCAACACTGTCGCAAAATGAGCACAGATGATAAGCGATGAACAAGAGGAAAATCTTACTGGGTTTGAAACAACCCTACTTGGGTACCCACAAATACGACGAACCAAGACTTGCGGCGTAGTCCTCTGGCTAGAGGGGTGTCGGAGGACCAGACCAGCAAAGGGATGCGTTTTTGTGGAATACGACGGTAGCGTTCCGCGGGAACCGGCCCGGCATCGCGAACGAAGTGGTTGGCGAGCGCATATTCGAAGGCTTCAATGGCCAACGCCGCGTCCCTGTATCCTTGGTGGATTGCGCCACTCTGCCCTGAGGTCTGGGCCTCACTTTCCGCCCTGGATTGCGATAAGCCTGATATCTTGATGCTTCAGTATCACAAGGCTTCTGACTGACCATGTTCTGTAGACGCCGGGTACGGCACCAACGAATACGACGTACGCCCTGCTTTTCGTGCTGATGCGCTCAGGTTTCGGCGTCAGGCGTTGGACTCGGGCTCCCTCCACATACTGCGCAGTTCCTGCCTCCGCCCTGTTACAAAGGGTAGCATTGAGTGAATCTAGGGTCTGAGATGAGAGACCGTACCAGCGCTCTGTCACCCGCGTGGTGCCATCCTTTGTGATGGAGTAAACGGTCCGGTTGCGGGCGGGCGTGAGCTGTATGTGGGCGAGAGCCGATGAGAGATCGTCGACATCTGAGCGTGACGAAGGGGCGGCACTCGTAATACCGCTGGCCGAATCAGCAGTCGAGATTGGGGCAGAGAGGCGGGTCAAGCCATTCGATGAGGGCGGAGGCGGAGAAGCCGGGAGAGTCGACGTCTCATCATCCTCAGAATCGGAGTGCAGGATGATGAGAGTGGGCGAAGGACGATGCTCGCGGGGGGTTGTCATTTTGCAGTCAGGTTGAGGTTAAACGTACGGATGAAATTGAGAGCTGGATACATTTATACGGTAGCGATCAGATCACGGTACAAGAACAAATCCATATGACTATGACACCCGACATTTCCCCTAGATTCACATGATTGCACAGGCGCCGCAGAAAACGCCACAGAGTCTGTTCAGATAGGAACGTTAGAATCGGGGGTGAAGAAGGCAAAAAGGACTTACTGATCACGACGGGACTCGCGCAAGCCACAAATAACGACCTTTCCCCGGGCGAGATCGTCATTAAAGTGCTTGAGAGCAACACTTTGACTCCCCCGCTTGGGAGCAATTCCACCGGATACGCCATTAGTGTACGAGGCGGCGAGGGCGCTTTGACGGTGTGGTCAGCTTGAGACGAAATCTAACGCGATCGACTTACGAGTCTGTGACAATGCCCACCTTCTGCCCGACAGTGACGCAGTAGAAGAAGGTCTTGGAGTCGTCCGGATTCTTGGGAATGAAGGCGGCGCGAAGCGGAGTGGTCGGCACGGTGTCATACATGACGCCGGTGCGGGGGCAGGTCTCATCGGTGGCGTACTGAGATGCTTCCAGGTTGGGGTCGTAGACACAGCCGGCCGGGAACCAGTCTGGCGGCGTGATGACATTAGGCGTGCGATAGGGCGGAGGACTGGGTTCTTCGGCATCGCTCGCAAAGACTGTAATGGTCATTAGCCTACGCGCGTAGCAATTGACGGTGTAGGAAACTGACCAGCGGACGTCTCGATGGCCGCGGGCGTCGCCGGTAAACCACCGGCGGCATCCTGGTCAACAGAGGCGGACTTCTGAGTTAGCGAGGACATGGAAGGGGAGGTTAACAAAAGAATGATGGAAATATTTGCAATCGGCCGCACCTTTTAGGTTGCGATGTTACCACCCCAATTATTTTTCCCTAGATCATCATGTTTCCTAAAGCGAGTTGGTTGATAAATTAGCTAGACTTCCATGGAGAAGAAGTCGTTGCTCACGGGGCGAGGCGCCGGATGACGTTTATTGAAACAGGGCGCACGTCCACAAGCATATCCTCCAATCCATGAGTAAATGTAGGCGCCTGGTATTTCTCTGCGCAGAACTATTGGGAACTGTTGCGCTGTAGCGTTGTTTAGTAGCTTGAAGAGCTCTCCGAGATAGTTGTTGTTACGGTCAGGGATTCAGAGCGCAGCTGCGGAAGGGGGCGGGCGTAGCACATGATATTTTCCCTAGATCTGTCAGCGGCGTGGCGTGTTCCTAATAACGCTTATCCGCCTACCTTGATTTGAAATTCCTCTCTGCAAACCAAACTGTCTTTTGACCAAGGACGATGGTGCGGACGCAAACATCCAGACAAGCTCGAACTCGAAAATACACGAAGAAGGGGAAGAGCGACCGTCGCAATGCTAAAGGATGGATGGAAGGGAAACGGCAAGATGTTTTCCTGCCGTTGGTGCCGTCATTCGTGGAAGCAGCGGACAAGGGTTGGCAGGCGCTGGAGGACCGCCTGAAGGAACTACAGAATTTGTATCATTTCCATTTCCCCTTCCCTATGGGTGATGCAGACGAACCCGACGAGATGCAGGAGTACGACCCCACGCGCCCCCCACGACTAGACGAATCGGGACTCAACGACGACGAGCTGGCTGCCAAGCGTGCACATGTCATTCTCTATAACAGTGTCAGTCTTACTTAACCTCACGGCGCGACAGCACAGTTGACCGACTCATTTTCTTGACAGCGAATACGGCGCTGGTTCCACTATCGCGCACGAAAGCTGAGGAAACGCGTAATGCGTTTGACGAAGCGCGATCCGGACGACACATTCCAAGTCTTGATGGCGAGGTTGGCTGGTGTCAACAAGCCGCCGCGGCAGCCACAGGTTGCCCACGTCTGGGCCCAGGCGAATTGGAAGGAGGGAGATAGAGTGGGGACAAAGGTCGAGAGTTCGTGGAACGCGCGCGAGAATAAGACGGTTACCAAGCACCCTGTGAACTTCTCCACAGAGGTAGTACGCAAGGGTTTCGCAGCTCTGCCAGCGGAGGAGAAGGCGAAGTGGGCGGCGGAGGCAAAGACGCAAGGTGACCACGCGAAAGCAGAGTACGCCAAACTCTTAAAAAGTCCCCCTTCGAAACAGCCTGAGGCGCGCGCACTGTGAGTGTCCTATCTTTGAAACACAGGAACTGGTACTGACCTGTACGACAGAGCGGTGTCGAATGCGGAAAGCTTCATCGGAGAGATCAACCGAGGGATTGAGGAGCGCACGTTTTGTCGCATCTTCACGCTGATGGGTGGACCGATGGACGTTCACGGTGGCGAAATTGGCACTGTAAAGTGAGGAATGTTGTCACAAATCATGGCGTACACTGACCTCAAATTCGCACAGTGTCACGACTTCGAAGAACAGGGCTGTTGTGCCATTGAGCTTCGCGGAGTTCATGGGGCCAAAGCGAATGAAAGAGCTTACCGACGCGTATCAGGAATGGCTTGACCTTTGCTATACAAAAGCTGAGAGGCAGTCGGTGGTGTGCAAAGGAAGTGGCGGTGCCACGCAAAAGGCGCCGTTGTTCCGCCCCCTGGACGACTCTGGGGCGCCGTTGATCAGTCTCCCGCCCGATTTCGAGCCGGACTTGTCGGTGCCTGGCGCACCGGCGGCGGCGACGGCGGGCAGTCCAGCTGCTGAACCGTGTTCTATCAATACCGCTGAGAATACTCCTCCCGCCGCAGCCGATGCGACGACGGCTAACGAGCCGCCTGCTGCAGCCCAAACTACCCATTCCACTCCAACCTTCCATCCTGCCGTACCTGAGGTAACTCCTCCTTCCGCACCCTACCCGACGACAACGGTTGCCGAGCCTGCTGCTCAACCTTCTTCTATCCACGCCCCTGCGAGTCCGCCGCCCAATCCGACGACTCCAATCAATTCCGTACCGGATCTGGCTGAGAACGGCGCATCTCGTCACAAAACAGCCCATGGGGACGACTCAAAGAAGATGCATTTGGCGCAAGAGCTGCTCGCCAAGTTGTCCGACGAGTCTTCGGAGGGAGAGTCGTCATCGTCGTCGTCCTCCGACGAAGCGGATGACTCTGACGAATCAGAGTCGGAAGACGACGTTGTCCAGCACCCCAGAAAATTGTCGGGTAGAAGTCGGCGGTCCAGTTCGCGAATGGTGGTGGATTCCGATGAAGAGGCGGATGAAGAATCGACTGAGGAAGGGAGGAACGCAAAGGTGTCTAGGGAAAATGGGACGCTTGATGCAGGACATAAGCACGCGTCGAAGCGAAGGGAGAGCAAGAGGCAGACGTTGAGTCGTTTGAGGAGGAAGACGCCCGATTCAGACGGTGGTGGTGGTGGGCGGCCTACCAAGATGAGACGTACCGGTCGAACGTCGGTTTCGGCGGGGGTGCGTGCTTCTGCTCCGCCTGACTCGTCTCCAAGGAAAGGAGCGCGAACCTCGACTCTTCCCAATTCACCCTCGCGCCGTACGCGGGACTCTGCGCCGCCTGAATCGCCAGTGCGCCTACCTCTTCAAAAATCACCGGTTGTCTCGCTGGTTGCACGCCGCACACCTTCACCATCAGGAACGGACCAAACACCTGCTGCAATCGCGGAAAGGGAAGAGCGAGTTAGGGCATTGTTGTCGGAAGCACCTGCGTGGTTAGCAGAGCCTGTACGCGAATTCTTGGGGGCTGTTGGTGGAGAGGGAATGATGTCGGTGATTTGGCTGCTGTTGGAGATCGAGTATGAGCATGGCTGGATATCTGTGGAGGATGGAAAGAAGTTCAACCTTGGTGGTACGCGCCTGCGTCCTGCTCTGCTGCAAACTTGGATCAGGAACGGCCGGGCGCGGGCGAATAAGCGTATTGTGTTGATGGAGCATGATGCGGACACATTCATCGAGGCGTGGACGGCATGGTGGGCAACACTACAGAGCGGATGGCGACGTCGAGATGATGTTGGAACTTGGGAAAGATCGGCCTATGGCGGAAGTTTCGAGAAGCTGAATGTTCCAGGCCAAAACGGTTTACTAAGTGTCGTCGCCCTGCTGTCTTGGTGGAGAACATACGCAGCGGAAAGTGAGGACTCCAAGGCTGTGAACAGTTCAAAGGAGGCCATGCTGGATGTCGAATGGGCTATGGTGGGTCTTCTTGCAGATCTGCGCCGATCTGGAGGGACGCGGGGTGATGGAGCGGCGTAGAAAGATTCATTTAAGTAGAGAAATGACCGTGTATTGCGCGATGAAAAAATAGTGTGCGAGTTTGGTCCGATCATAACCGAGGAGCGAGTGTGTGGCGCTGACGATCCGATTCCATGGCGGTCTGAAAGTGACAAGTCCCCGATCACGTGCGGGTGGTTGGTTCTCACACGTGGCTGGCTTACGCGGCTATGCTCGCATCGTAGGCGCGACACGTAGCGGGCCCGTGCGCAACAGGGTGAGGGTGGATTTAGACCAAGGATGGGAAGTGGATGGCAGAGCATCAGAAGGAACCGTCGTCAGAGCTGGGGAGGGGAGTGCGGCGCATTTTTTGAGCTAGCTACCGTTGTTGGTATAAAATAAACCTAGAAAATTGATGCAAGGATATGAAGGCCAGTATGATAAAGAGTAAAAATATAGGCAGCCAATATTATGAGAGCCCGGGAATGTGGCGCATTTCGCAACCCCACCCCCGCGTCCCCCCAGAACCGGCTGCTGCTGCCCGGCACCCTTTCAGCTAGACCCTGAGCACCCATCCCCAACGGGGAGCGGTGCGAACAATTGCGAGCATGCCGAATTTGCTGCCGCGATTGAAGGTCCGAATATAATATTATATTGAGGCCGGGAGGGCGCGCATGGGGCGCCCGGGCGCGGGAAGGGGGCGCCGAACAATTGAGCCCTGACAGCGAGCGGGGCAGCATTATATAAGCCAGAGCGGCGGCTGCGAGGCGGTACCCCGGGTGTTACTCGGGCTCAGAGCTCTCGATAACTATCAGGCAAATGAAAGTAGTATCCATTGATAACTATCGAGGACTAATTGTCTAATTAGTACCACTACGGCTCTACCAGCAGGCCTTTTTGCGTCACCGGCACTAGTTGTGCTGTCAGGCTCCCAGAGCCGGCCTGTCGATAAGATGAGTTGAGTCGACCACTGTAATAGGGAGAAAAATATACAGTTTTGGAACATAAAGGCGAGTTCCCGCCGCGAATATGTCATTTTCGACTCCAGGGCCACTATCTGCAGTCTGAGGTTGGCTGTCACGAATCGCCTCTATTCTGCTTCCTCCATCACGTCTCCACTCCCGACATCGCCACATTCTCCCATCTCTACATTCACCTCGGCCTGGGCCTAGCCCACATTCACTTGGCATCCATCGTCTTGGCATTGCCTAGACCTGTCCATCAGTGGTCTGATGACCATCTGGGTCCACTCCGGACCGCCTATTGTCTCTACTCCGGCCCGCCTATTGTCTCGCCACATTAGGACTTCCTATTGTCTTATTGTTCTCCTCCTTACTACACAGCCACGGACTTTGTATATATATAGTAGCTCCCTTCCCTTTAGTTTCCTCAGTCTGTTCTCTTCGTCTACTCACTGCTCGGTCGCTCCTAGTACTGGTGTAGCTTGACACACTCCTCCTTCATATCTATCTCTATCTCTATCCCTTTCTCCTTGTCTCGTTCATGTGACTTGGGTGGTTGCCTTAGTATTCGGGCACCAGTCTTGACACTAGAACAGACTCTTCTACACCCACCTCACACCCTCGCTCGGCGCATGCCCGCCGACCGTACAACCTCAGACCCCACACCTGCCTCTCAACCTCGTCCCACACGCCTTGTATTCAAGAAGACTGCAGCTGCCACTCCCCGTACGTTAACCCACCGCGAAGTCCTTTTTCACACTCTACCGGCTGCTATTAGGGCTCGTCATCGCGGAGATCACCGCAGTTTCTGGCGTGACACCGATACCGGTCCACGCACTCCTATCCTCCCATCATCGCCCGCTTCTCTGCAGAAGAAGCGCCTCCCACACCACCTCCCGGCGCCTACCTTCATCAGGGCAAGTACTTCCAACTCGACGAAGAGTATCACCCCCAGGAGATCTTCTACGAGCCAGAAGACGAAGACTACCCCGAATCTTGGCATTACCTTGAACCAAACGGAGACAAGTACTACCTTGAATCAGAAGAGCATCAGGAGGCTAAAAGGCGTTTAGAAGAGCGCACTCGAGCTGAGTTACAATCATCCACACAGACCCCAGGCTCACCTGCACCTCGTACCCCAGTCCCCTCTGCTCCACCGTCTCCTGTCCGATCGGAACCAACCTTTAACTCCGCTCCTACCTCCCCAGTTCCATCCCCAGTCCAGGACAATTCACCACCTGAATCCCAACCTCTTGCTTTAGACCCCGAACCCTCTGAACCATCGACTCCCCCGTCTTCATCGTCATCTTCTTCTTCCTCCTCCAATCCCTCTCGGTCATCATCTCCATCTTTTCTAGTTCACCCAGTCCCTCCTATCATGACTACTATTCCCAGCGAGCGTGGAGCTAAGCTTGACAACTTCGTCGGCGACCGCGCCACATCCACTACATGGCTGGCCCAATACCGCAACCACATGCGGCTGAACACCGCCCGCTATTCTACTGAGATTGAGAAGGTCTCGGTCTTCCTTTCATATTTCAAGGGACCTCTCGCCGGTAAATGGGCAGAACGCCGCATGAAAGAGTACGATGCCGATCAGGACGATAATACCATCCCAGCTGCCAGCAAACGCTGGACCACACAGGCATCTATCATCGAGAAGTTCAAAGCCGACTATGCGGCCATCGACCCAATCACCGCTGCGCGTACCGCCATCGAGACCATCCGCCAGGAAAAGGACTTATCTTCAATTGATAAGTTTATCACTGCCTTTGATGGCTACGCTGATGACTCCCAGTTTGACGAAAGCTCGTTACTCTACTTCTTCAAACGCGGCTTGAACCCCAGTCTCTTGGACCGAATCTGCATGTCCTACCCCATTCCCGATACCCTTGACAAGTTCAAGACCCGCGCTGTTGAGATGCAGCATGCCTATGAAGCCCGCAAGGCGGAAAAGGCTAACTGGACACAGCGCTCCCATTCCTCTCCCGGCATTTACGCTCCTCGTGCCCCGCCCCAGCGCGCCCCGGCTCCCGCTCAAGATATGGGAGTACCTATGGATGTAGATGCATCCCGTAACACAGGTGCTACCTTGTCCTCTCCTTTGACTAGGCTGACCCCCGAGGAGCGCGAAATCCTTCGCAGGAAGGGCGCTTGCTTTAGATGCCGCGGCCCCAACCACATGTCCAAGGACTGTCCTACTCGCTTTGGCACCAACGCCTCTGCTCCGGCCGCAAACCGCACCATTCGCGCCGCTGACACGTCCGCCGCTGTCACGGCTGTTCCCACTTCCTCCGACACTACTCCCGCATCGTCTGCCGATGCAATTCAACAGATTAGCAACGCGGCCAACTTGCTCCGTGGCCTACAGGGAGATGAGAAGGCGCAGGCCTTGGCTTTCTTGAAGGATGTCGCTGGCCTGGATTTTTAGAGCGCTCCCCTACCCCGACGTTAGGAGGAGCTGTACGCAATTCTGTCACAAATTTTACCAATCGATTCTCTGTGTTATCAACCCTTTGTGAGCGTACCCATCCCAAAGAACTTCGAATGTCAGCAGTCACCCAGAACCGACAGACACCCTCGATCACACTGGAACTTGAATTCATTGGCAAAATCACTGGCAGAAGAATCGTCGCACAAGCTCTAATTGATAGCGGCGCTGAAGGTATTATTATCAATGCCCGCTATGCAAACCAGCATCATTTCACCCTCATGCCCCTTTCCTCCCCTTTCCCTGTTCGTAACGTTGACGGCACCGAAAACGTTATGGGCTGGGTCCGACACTATACTACCCAGCGCATCCGGATCTATAGCCGAGACGGTCATTCCTATCACGAAGAGCTAATCGAGCTCTACGTCACTGACATTGGTGATCACGACGTTATCCTTGGCACTGACTGGCTCGACGAACACAACCCAGAAATAGACTGGGCTAGTGTCCAGATAGATTTCACTCGCTGTCCCAACTCTTGTACCCTCAACAACCCCCCGGTGACTGACGTACGTGCCCACGCCAAACGCATTCCCATCCCCACTAAACGCTCTCCTCACGACCCTCGTCTTCACCATCGAGACTACCAAGTTCAATGGAAGGATCGCGAAGGCAACCTCCGGCCTGTCCCAGTCCAGCGTACAGCCGGACAACGTCGAAGCATCCGACCCCGCGTTTACAATTGGGTTCAAATTCCCGTCGTCTTGTTCACCGAGGATGATGAAGAAGAAGTGGAGGTCCCAAGAGAATGGGAAGAGCAGATATACACTCAAGTGTTTCGGGATGATTATCCCCGCCCGGTGCGAGATCCACAAACTCCTGATGGTCCCTCTATTCAAATACGTGCTGGATTTAGCAAGGCGCAGGAACTTGCTGAAGCTAGTCAAATGCCCAAGGACACCCGTCCTCTCGCTGAGCGTATTCCTTCTCAATATCATGCCTATCTCACTGTCTTTGACAAGCACATATCGGACCGGCTTCCCCAGCACAGCACCTGGGATCATGCCATTGATCTCAAACCCGGTTTCGAGCCAAAACCATGCAAAACCTACCCATTGTCTCCAACTGAACAAGCTGAACTTGACGCGTTTCTCGACGAAAACCTGGCAAAAGGATACATACGTCCTTCCAAGTCCCCTATGGCAAGTCCCTTCTTCTTTGTTAAAAAGAAAGACGGAAAACTACGCCCCGTCCAGGATTATCGCGAACTTAACAAAGGCACCATCAAGAACGAGTACCCACTCCCGCTCATTGGAGAATTGATCGATAAACTCAAGGGTGCTCGTTACTTTTCAAAGGTAGACCTTCGTCAAGGCTACAACAACTGCCGAATCAAGGAAGGAGACGAGTGGAAAGGCGCATTCAAGACAAACCGCGGTCTGTTTGAACCCTTGGTGATGTTCTTTGGTCTTATGAATTCTCCTGCCACGTTTCAAGCAATGATGAATACCATTCTCAAGGACCTGATCGACTCCGGCAAAGTTGTCGTATACATGGACGACATCTTGATCTTCACCAAGACCTTAGAAGAACACCGCAAGGTTGTCTTGCAGGTTCTCCAGCGCCTGAAGGAGCACGATCTCTATGCTAAGCCCGAGAAGTGCACCTTTGAAGCTGAGTCCATTGAATTCCTCGGACTCATCATCTCTCACAATGAACTTCGCATGGACCCAGTCAAGGTAGACGGTGTCGCCAAGTGGCCGTTACCTCGGAATGTCAAGGACGTCCAATCATTCCTTGGCTTTGGGAATTTCTACCGTCGTTTCATTGAAGGTTTCTCTCGGATTGCGCGCCCCCTGTTTGATCTCACCAAGAAAGACGAACCATGGGTCTGGAAACCGGAGTGTCAAGAGGCCTTCGAGGCACTTAAAGATGTGTTCACATCGTCACCCGTCCTTATCATGCCTAACCCCGACAAGCCCTATCGTGTGGAAGTAGATGCTTCAGACTATGCCACAGGCGGAATTCTATCCCAGACAGGCGACGACGACCAATGGCATCCTGTCGCCTACATCTCTAAGTCCCTTTCTGAACCTCAACGCAATTATGACATTCATGACAAGGAACTTCTCGCTATTATCCGTGCTCTGGAAGCCTGGCGCCAGTACCTCGAAGGTTCAGCACACCGAGTTGATATTCTCACCGACCACAAGAACCTTGAATATTTTGCCAACTCGCAGAAACTCAGCCGGCGACAGGCTCGCTGGGCACTATTCCTCACTCGCTTTGATTTCACTCTCACTCATAAACCTGGTACTCAGAACCGTAGTGACCCACTCTCCCGCCGTGCGGATCACAAAGAGGGGGTCGATGACGACAACACCGACAGGATCCTCCTTGATCCAAAGTTTTTCCGAATTCGCGCTACCAGACCCGGAGAAGTTGTAGCCGTTGGAGACGCTGAGCTGCGACGACGTATTCGAGAATGTCCAAATAAGGACGCTGAGGTCCGTGGTGCGTTAGAAGTCATTCTTCGCAATGGTCCTCGTTCGCTGGTCAAAAATCTACAGGAATGGAACTACGAGGACGGACTAGTTCTCTTCCGTGGCAAGGTCTATGTTCCCGATGACCTGCAACTACGCCGAGACATTGTCAAGATGCACCACGACTCTCTTGGTCCTGGACACCCTGGACGCTTCAAGACCTACGAACTTCTCAGTCGAGAATTCTGGTGGCCAGGCATGTCTGTCTTTGTTCGCGACTATGTCGATGGCTGTGCTACCTGTCAGATGACGAAACCTAGGAATCATCCGGCACATGTTCCCCTTATACCCAACGAGATTCCCGAGCGCCCTTTTGGGACTATCACCACCGACTTCATTACAGATCTACCCGAGTGCGAAGGATATAACGCTATCCATTGTGTTGTTGACCGCTTCACCAAGACGGTAATTGTATCTCCATGCCGCAAGACCATTGATGCGGATGGTACGGTTGATATCTTGGTGGATGGTGTTTATCGACGCTATGGTCTCTGGGACAAGATGATCTCTGATCGTGGTCCCCAGTTTGCAAGCAAGGTCATGCAAGCCGTTCACGCTAAGCTAGGAATTACCTCTGCGCTTAGTACGGCTTACCATCCTCAAACAGATGGCGAAACCGAGCGTTATAATCAAGAACTTGAACAATACCTCCGCGTTTTCTGTAACTACCGACAAGACGACTGGGTCAAATACCTTCCCTTTGCGGAATTCTCTCACAACAGTCGCATTCACTCCGCCACGGGCAAGTCCCCCTTTGAACTTCTTCACGGTTTCAAACCCCGCTTATACCCCTCTTTGAACCCCACGTCCAATATTCCCACTGTCGAAGAACGGTTGACCAACCTAGAACGGCTTCGCGAGGAAGTCAAGGCTAGCCTTACCACCGCCGCAGAGATCATGAAGCGGAACAACGGAGATGTCACCAAGAAGGGCATTACGTTCAAAGTTGGTGACAAGGTGTTGCTTGACGGAAAGAATCTCAAGACAACGCGACCCAAAGCTAAGCTCTCAGACAAGCATCATGGGCCTTTTGAAGTCACTGACGTACTTGGACCAGTCAACTATCGTCTCAAACTTCCTCCCACATGGCGTATACACCCTGTCTTCCACGCTGCCCTCCTCCTTCCTTTTGTGGAGACCGAGGCTCATGGGCCTAATTTCCCATCGAATCCGCCCGACCTCATCGACGACAAGGAAGAGTTTGATGTTGAAGCCATACTCGACTCTCGCCCAACTCGTAACAAGCGCGGCATTCAGTACTTGGTGAAGTGGTTGGACTACCCGTCATCAGAGAACACCTGGGAACCCAGTTCCAACCTCACGAAGGCACTCCCTTTGATCAAGGAATTCCATCGTACACATCCCACGGCTTACTCCAAACCCCTTCCCCACCTTCGCACTCTCGGTGTCACCGTTAACGACATCTGGACGGGGACTACTGCGCTCCAGGCGCAAGCGCATCCTAAAGAGGGGGTATTGTCACGAATCGCCTCTATTCTGCTTCCTCCATCACGTCTCCACTCCCGACATCGCCACATTCTCCCATCTCTACATTCACCTCGGCCTGGGCCTAGCCCACATTCACTTGGCATCCATCGTCTTGGCATTGCCTAGACCTGTCCATCAGTGGTCTGATGACCACCTGGGTCTACTCCGGACCGCCTATTGTCTCTACTCCGGCCCGCCTATTGTCTCGCCACATTAGGACTTCCTATTGTCTTATTGTTCTCCTCCTTACTACACAGCCACGGACTTTGTATATATATAGTAGCTCCCTTCCCTTTAGTTTCCTCAGTCTGTTCTCTTCGTCTACTCACTGCTCGGTCGCTCCTAGTACTGGTGTAGCTTGACACACTCCTCCTTCATATCTATCTCTATCTCTATCCCTTTCTCCTTGTCTCGTTCATGTGACTTGGGTGGTTGCCTTAGTATTCGGGCACCAGTCTTGACATTGGCTATCTCTTGCTCGGCTGCAGCGATGTCGGCAAATTTGAACGTGGACATGATCGTAGTTGGACGGAAAGTGCGCCCAGAGTGATCGGACGCGTTGGCCGTCTTGCGCGCAATTTGGCCGAGAGAGGCCAGCGCAGATTGTCACATGCAAAGCGACGAAAATGCTGGTAGGCGATGTCATCCGTGCTAGATGCAGAGTGACCTATCGACGCGATATTGCAACACATGAGGTCCGGCATTGTGATGACGGCCTTGGCGATGACAAACCCTGGGCAGGCGTCAAAAGGCGGGAAGGCGGAAGATGGGCGGAGGGAGAAAACGGCTCGCGCATGTGCGAAAGGGATTGCCGTCATTGCTTGCGACCCTTGATGACCTTGGTCCCGACCGGAGTTCTTCTCGGGTTCTTCTTGCCCAGGTGCCAGTATCAGTGTACCACCGCTTACTCCGACACCGCTAAGACCGTCAGCGCGCATATTTTGTTGGCGACGCGACCACAATGCTCAGGAAGATCTGAGTTCTTCCTGGGGCTTGTCATCCACAGAAGACGGTATTGTTGGTGCGATTTTGAGATTATGCACGCACTGGCAGTTATTTGCCTTTTGTTGCGGACATTCCTTTCACAAAAGTCCGTCGTTCTTGAGTGGCGGCTTCAGCGCCCAACTCTTTGAATCGAACACTTTGCACCAGTTTGCGTATCTCTTGTAGTACAAAGCGAGATGATCTGCGGGTAAGGATATGATCAGAGTTGGGTTGCTCAATCACGATTAGGCGACAGTTTGACTTCAGTTGCGCACTCTCCATACATCCCGGATAACCTTCCTTAGTAAATGCGTCTCGCCTTGTTTCTTATTGCCCAGTGTCGAGCCTCGAAGGGCTTGTCTCGAAATGGGACTCTGGGTAAACCTTCGAGCGACAGGACGTTGATGTGCAGGCCATGCTGTAATAATTAGGGTATCACAAAGCTTATAACCAGTGAGGTGCTTTCCAAGTTCGTGGTTATAGCCAGTGAGGTCTCTAACCCTAGTCTTACTGCTGGATACCCTAGCTCAGGCTTATAGTATTCGTTCAATGTAATTGCTTATAATAAATGGGCGCGCGCAGCGCCCGAAAAAATAATCGGGGTTTTCCGGTCATATTCCCACGGTTGGGTGAGCAGTGGCTGGCCTCCCGGGGCGGGGCCTATTGGGCGGGCTGTCGGGACCCGACCGGTCTATGCTTTCTTGTAGATGTATATTGGCTTATTATCTACCATAGAATCTAATTTCAAGTCCATAGCACAAGAACTGAGCTGGATGCGACCCGGATACCACTGGCTCTTTATTGCGCCACACTTAGAATGAAAGCAGGATTCTGCTTGATATTTCTCCAAAGACTCTAGCAGTGCAGTGCTACTGCCAATTATACAGCGCTGCTCAGCGCCCGCGCCCGCTCACAAAACCGGGAATCATTTCCCCCGGGTACCTGATCCTTGCTAGCTTGCCCGCTGGTCCCCCGCCTCGGTGCTTACAGTGCTACATGGGACGCTAGTAGTTCAATGCTGCTGATGATTTTCCAGCGGTGCTCAGCGCCCGCGCCCGCTCACGGAACGGGATTGGTTTGCCTCGGGTACCCGGATCCTTGCCCGCCCACCCGCTGTGCCCCGCCTCGGCTCTTACAGTGCTACAAACAACAGAGCTACCTTTTTGATTCAGATTTGAGAGTTTGAACATGTAGCTACCAGTATACAAAATTTGAAAGAGCAACAAAAAATAAATTGTACCCGCTGTATTTGAACGGGTGACCACCAAAAAAGTGTCTTAATTTTATGGCTAGCACGTACGTGCAGCCAATAGGCTACACATGCGCGTGGGTGCTCAAGGTTCATGCGAGTCATTCTCCCATCTCTGCTCTGCTCCCAGCTAGCGTGGCGCGTATCAATCTCTATAGACATCTATTTGGTCCCAATCTTTGTTGTTTGACCACGACGAAATCTCTACTCCGATTGCAAGTATAATGGACTCTCCACTGTGCGTTCTCCTTTCTCAACCCTGTCTCATGTGATTTTGATCGCTTGTCGCGTTCCATCATCCCTAATTCCGTATGTTGATCCCATCTCTCCTTATTTTCAGGGTCAGCCCCGTTTTCGATTCGAGCACTGTCCCACCTTTCCACAAGGGTTGGGCCAAGGGCTCTCGCAAGGAATTCCTCGACTCGCATCTCGACGCGTACAAAGTTGCTCGGCGCAAGGGCACTCGCTCCGGCGTCGAGTACGCCGACACCGTTTTCAATGACTTTTGCAAGCGCTTCCCTTACGATCTCCCTCTGGACCAGGAACCGCCCAATCCCCTTCCTGCTGCGCGTCCCGACGAAGTACTCACGCCGTATGAGCGTGCCCAGAAGTCAGCTCTTATCGCGCGTCTGAGCACGGTATGTTCCTTGTTTGTTCTCGCGACACAGCTCATTTGCGGACAGGGTATTCGCAACTACTTCGACACGCGTTACAACAAAGCAACACCCGTCAACAGGATGACCCAAGCTCAGGTTGCTCGCGACCCTGTCGCGTCACTTCTTTCCAAGGTCTCCGGCGCCGATGTCGTGCGTAAACGCGGCCGTACCCCAGCTCAAATGTGGTCGAAGGAACGATTCTCTACTGTCCAGGCTGGTTTCAACGAGGACTTCGCGCAGACGGGGAAGGATGCGCGTCATGGTCGTATCAATGAGGTCGCCAAGTCAATCACTGATAATTTCAATGAGCTGCCGGAGACTGAAAAGGCGTACTGGAAGCAGCGGTCGGATGCCGACATTGCAGAGGTGGCCAAAGCAAAGCTGGAATCGCGAAGGTTGGTTGAACGTCTCGGGCCCGCCGAGACTCAAACGTATGTCTTTTACGATGTCTCTGTTATCTTCGAGTACTTAATCCAGGGCAGCGCCTTGGACTCTCTCGTAAACACTATGCAGCCGTTCCTGGAGGGGCTTTCGACGCTTCTCAATGGAAATGTCTCATTCTCTTGGATTGGTCCAGAGCCGAGGAAGGGCGGACAAGTAAATGTCATCACGTATGTCTTGCGAATGCGTCTTATTAGCTTCTGATTTTCTGCAGGATCAACATAGGCGAAAATCAAGACGCTCGCCCCAAGCCGTTCCACGATGCGGATGGCGAACGAGGCAAGAAACGATTCAAGACCTACCAAGCCGCGCTAGGAGAGTTTGGCATGTCATGTTTCAGTATGTGCTTCTCTTCTCTGTCTCATTTTTTACTTGATGGATTGTTAGGCGAAGAACAACAACGGGCCCGATCCCTTCCCGGAGTAGCCATGCCCGCTCTCCCTCCTTGGTTCATGCGCGAGGTGAATCCGTGGAATGCACCGGATCCCGACCCCACTGCCCCTCCCGCTCCCGTTGCTGCTCCCGCTCCCACTCCCACTCCCAGTCCTAACCGGTCCGGATCCTCCGATGTCGAAAAGAAGTCCCAGCCGACAAAACGTAAACGTGCTGCTGGCAAGTCAAAGCCTCGGAAGAGAAAGACGGCTACTACAGAATTATCCGGTGATGACAGCAGCGACGAGGAGGAGGAGACGGCGGCATCCCGCCCTTCCAACGAATCCCAACCTCAGCCCTCGTCTTCGGCCCTTGGTGATGTTACAAACCATCAAAACTATCACCAGGTCATTGATCCGCGTCTCCTTGCTCCTCATTTTATTCCTACGTGTGGCCCTCTTGACTCGAACTCCCCCGACTGTGTCCCCGCGACGCAGTCCAATACACTCAACGCATCTCAGCCACTTCCACTCGTCGTTCTTCCCCCAACCGCGCCGGAATACCCCGATTATCTTGTTGACAGCTACGCGTTCCTGGATACGTTCCCACTTGGTATTGAGTGGTCTAGACTCCTCGAGGCCTTTGTTCGATTGGAGATCTCGCGTGGATTTGCACACGGCAAGGCTCTCCCGACATTGAAAGTTCGCCCTCCCGACGTTGCTGCTTGGATTCAACGCGCTCGATCCCGCGACTACAAACCTTTGGTGGATATTCGCACTCTCTCAGATCAATTCTGGGCGTGGTGGTCTGCCCTCCAGCCCGACTGGCGAGGTGTAACGATCGCTGATCGTCCGTTCCGAGAAGATCATCGCCTCGACTCCATGGGCAAGGCGTGGGGCGCTTTGAACACCAGCGGCGTCAACGGACTTTACAGTATCCTTGCCGTTCTAGCTTGGTGGGGCGCCGGGTGTGGTGGAGACATCCTCACCCAGGGAGAATGGGGTCTCGCAATTGCTGACGTCCATTGGGTCGTGTCCGAAATCTCCAAGAGTACCACTTGATATCGCCATATTGTATTTTTCTTGGACATTACTTATTCTATAGTGTAACATTAATTGACGTGTCACTTTACTCAGAACGTTGAAAGCAAGCGAAGAGAAGAGCACGCGCACGCTTAATTGTAGGTACGTAAATTTAATTAATGTCTCGGTGTCCGGCCTCGAGACCGTCGCCTAAAAGTTAACGTTAATCTCCCACATCACTCAGCCCCACATCACTCAGCCCCTGCAAACATGGTAAAGAAAGATTTGCTTTCGGATGTTTCCACGCTCACACATTCCATCAGACTTCATTTGATAGTAAAATTGAGGCGGTTGACGCGATCCTGGAAATCCCCAGGGATGGGCTCAGTGCGGAACAGCTCGGCTTCCTCGTGAGGCATGCGGACGCCTATATGCAACATGTCGACTACTATACGGAAAAAGAGTGGCTCAGAAAGTACTTTCTGCCATCTTTTCTCTTCGTCTTCTTTGGGAACGACCCGTGGCCATTCAATGAAAACATATTCGAAGAGGTTATGCAGGTGAGTTCCTGGTATATGATATTTTCAAAATTTTCATCCAGATTAGGACGTTCGCGCGGCTTTCCTGGTGCTGGAGAGACGGGTGCTAAGTTCCTCGACGGACGACGACGTGATGGCTTTGACATCGGCTATGGAGGCCAGCTCAATGGAAGTCTGGAACACGCTCGACGAGCAGCTGGTATGCGCTTGGACCCAAGAAGCCGGCCGCGACTACCGAGAAATCCCGGCTTTCTCCCGCCCCACCATCCGCGCACTCCCCATGGAATATTGCACCATATTCTATTTTCTCGGGGGCGGGGGCGGGGGCGGAGACGATGTGCCCTTCATTCGTCATTTCCTGCGCGCCGAACCGCCATACGGCCCAATCTCAGATGAGGTCTTTCACCGCGATTGGCCGTCGCCGACGCAGGCTGAGCTCGATGGCCTGAGTGACGACGTCGATATGGATGGTCCTTGGGGTTCGGTTAGCTACAGTTGGCCTGGATTTGTTGGTGGCTCTTGGGACGACGGCTGCTGGGGATCCTCCGAAGATTAGATCTTGTCATATAGCTACAAAATATTCACATCTTTGCGACGCGTACATTTGAATCATGTTGAAACACTCCGGAACGATTGATGCCCATCTTATCTTAATTGTCTGCGTCACCGAGCTGTGACTGTGCCGCTTCGGACCGGCATTGGGTCTAGTGAAGGTCTAGTCAACTTCAAGGATGGTGTTGACGGCCTTCTATGTTTCCAATCTCACCTATTTGCCATCGGCTCACGATCCTTGACTGACTATGATTAAACTCCGTCAAACCTATGTCTTTTTACGGCTTGGATCTCACCAGCGGACATCCCGGTAATACGGTCTAGTAAACAGGAATTTACCTCGGTCCTTTAGCCCATTTCTCGCGCTAACAGTCGAATATATTCATGGGCACAATCACCTCTAGTTGGCCTTCAATATATCAGATAAATATCATAATAATCATATAAGCTAGTTACGAGTATTCCAGATTTTTACCATGGGCACAGCGGAAGTTGGAGCAGACGGTCTAGTGAACTCGTTTGGCAAGGCAGGTCCCTTACGGATTTGCTGTTTGGCCTCCGACCATCATCGTGCACCTTGCGTCTTTAACCACTGATTTTGGTACCCACCCCCACTTGGCAAGTTTCTCTCACCGTCACCCTCACACTGGTTGATCAGTCCTTTTTTCTTTGCTCAGCACAACGACTACGATGCCCCCAAAAAAGATCCACACCACTGTCGAGGCTAAGTTGGCCGCAGACCGAGGAAAGAAATTGAGCTGGTACCACAGGTGCGCAATACCTTCGGCTCGTTGGCTGCTCCCTTACTGATGCTCTGCGCTCCTTCCCAAGGAATCGCGAGCGCCAGCTCCTCCTCATGCGGCAGCGCTACGATGCCCAGGCTATCAAGGACGGCAGGAAACGCCGAGTAAAAGCTCCTCCACCACCACCTCCTCGGTACGCTGCGAATCCATTCTCGTGTCTGCAAGTCTTAAACATCCCTCAGAATTTTCGACGAGGAGCGTTGCAAAGTCCTGGTTCGACGTGCTCGCCACCTTTCCGCAGAGCTGCGAGTCACAATCAATAACGACCCAGTTCGCTACTCCCGCGAGATGGTATCCGAAGTCCTGCGGCTGGGTTCTATCAACGGATGCTCCCTCCTCGAGGAGAAGGTGTCCGTGTTCCTTCGACACAAGGTCTGGCTCGTTGAGTCCCTGACGGTCATACGGGAAGAAGCCGGCATGAACAGCAGTTACTGGGAGACTATGCAGGCCTGCCACGAGGGCTACGAACGCATCCATCTATACCTCGCGAATATCCTCAAGCACGCAGAGAAGGGAGAAAAGACACTGGAGAGAGTTCGAGCGCGTGGCGGGTTTCTCTACCAACAGGGTTGACAAATAGTACATGTATCTTCTCTCAATCCTTCCTCCTGCGCCTTGTAACTACACCTTGTCTTGAGCTGATTGATACTGTAACAGGATCTAGGCCTATTCGGACATTCGTGAGGCCGGCGATCTTGATGAAACCCGACAGCGCTGCTCCTCACGCCCGTGCGCAAGGCTTCCTTCGATACTCGCTCCCTTCCTGGTGTCGCCGACGAGCCTGACAGCTGAGTTCGTTGCTGAGTCGCGGAGTCCGGATTGGGGCAGCCACCTATATAAGCCTCCAAAGTGCGTATTCGCTCCTCCTCCCACTACCCTCACCACCAACTCATTTGCGATTCAATTTCACCCAACAGCCAAATCTCATCATGTCTAATAAGGAGAACATGTCCTCCCCTGCCGGGTATCCTGTGGTAAGCCTCCCTCTTTGCCAATAGCGCGACGACCCAATCAATTTTCCGCCAGGTGTACGCGAAGCTGATAGACCCACCGCGCACGACTCTCGCAGCGCTGCCTCCGTTTCCTGTAAGCAAACCAATCGACAATCACGACATGCGACGCGTATTGACGCGCTTTTTTCACGCAGAATCTCTTCCCGGCCGAGCAACACGCTTTTTTTCGCAATTGGGCGCGTCAGTTTGCTATCGCCATCCGCTTGGCTGGAGGAATCAAGAAGTTCACCGGCACCAAAGGCTGGCAGACCTTCCACGGCCAAATGCGCGTTGCGTATAATTTGGCTTACCGCCTACCTATGCGTATCGACGAGACGCGCAAGGAGTGGTTGGCGCGCCTGGATGCAAGGGACAAGGTATATGACTCGCGTCTTTCTTCCGTATTCTCACTCTAACTATTTTCAGACGCTCAAGACCGGTCTTACTTGGGGTTGCCGCGTATTGACTCTTCGGCCCAACGGGGCAGGGGAATATGAATTTTTCAACGTCCTTCAAGCCGATTGGATTCGCCCCAACAAGATTGATCGTCCACGCCCCCGGCCTCTGCGTGCTCTCTCAGCAAATGCACCTTCGCCACCACCATTGCCATCAGTCTCGCCGGCGGAACCCCCATCTCGTCCTTTGGGACGCCTCGTGCCCAGCGTCGTCGTCCCAACGCTTTCTTCTCTTGGTTACCGCATACGTCCGCGACCGGCACCATACACCACTCCCGCCAAGATGGCTAGGAGCTCTCGTTCTTCCCCGGCGTCGTCGCCGGACTCGCTTACCACCAGCTCGTCTGGTGTGTCGACTTCCACGTCCGTGTCGACGCCCTCTTCGGCCACATCTGTTGAGGATGATGGTGACGAAGGCGAAGATAGTTTGGAGGCTTGTGTAGCCTACTACCGGCAGAGCATGCTGTCCCGCCGCCGGAAGATTTCTTTGTCGCCGTCGCCTGGTCCATGGGGCCCTGAGTTCTAGGGCGTATATATTTCCTCCTCATTTTATCACGTCGCGATCTCTTATTATATCTTGAACGTTTGTTATATCTTGTTATTTACTGTAATCATCTCACTTCTAATTACTTCTTTCTGAGTTTTTGTCCCGAAATAATATCTATTTATTGTCATTGCTATAGTGATCGTGAGAGTTTGGCGGCTACTGCCAATTTCTCACAGTCTAACAGCGAGGCGGAGCTAAAGCTCGGGTTTGGCCTAATCGGGCAGTGTCGGTTAATGAACTTGACATCGTCAAAATGTAGGTAGATTCAGTATTTTAGTATCATATTTACCCACTCTCATTGTAAGTCAGACAAGATCTTTGAATGTAGGTAATTATATCAATGTCAATTCGCAGGCCACGTCGAAGTACAAGTATCATCATCATTGGCGGTCGGCCAGGGCGTGCCCCACTGACCGGTTGCTGGCGCTGGCGGAATGAACCAGCGACGCTCAAGCTCGAACTGCTCCTGTTTCTCCCTTTGCAATGCCGCCTCACGCCTAACCCTCTCATCCCATGCGTCCCTGGCCCGCTCCGCAACTACCTACAAGGACAAGACAAGAGATGTTAGTAGGTGAAGAAATATATGGATCAGCTTACCTGAAGCACCACGTCTACCTCATCAGCAAGCAATGGCCAATTATTCGCGACGGAAGGCAGGAGAACATCGGCGAGCCACACGTCAAAGGGTAGTGTGGTATACCGCGTATTCACGGTTATCTTGATATCATCGGTCTGCAAATTTGAGAGGACTGTGGCCATTTGATTACACTGAGTGACAAGACAATCAGCATCATCGGCAGCTACGAAGAATATGAACGCACCCTAGATCGTGTTGGTAAGGAGAAGAAGAGAGGAGGAGCCGAAGACGAACCTCTTACCTCATAAATGTAGCGTGCGTGGCCCTCTAACTTACTCGCAAACCACCACCAGCCAAATACAAGCCACCACACAATGACCGAGCAGACAGACTTTCAGAAAGGGGAACGTTTCGGGTATGGAATTATAACACTCATCTTTCGCATGTCAGGTCATTGAGAATATACAGAGACATCGATGTCATCCTGGGTCCCTACCCCAAGGAGATTACGCAAACCTCTTTCTCATACGACGTAGTATGCCCCAAGACTTGCCGTTGCTCCTGCCACCGAAAGTACGAGGGCCTTTCCCATAGCAATGGTGAAGGCATCGAGCGCGCTTGGCCGGCCGACAAGTACTTGCACCCAGCAAATGTAGCGCAAGAGGGAATGGACGTTGTTGAGGAAGCCGAGGGCTGAGAATAGATCCTGAGAGTGGACCGAGAGTGTCGTCGACCAGTACATTAGCTCCTCTTGATGTTTGTATGTCATGGCAATCTCCGTATTAATTTTCATGTGTGATCCGAAGACGGATGCTAATGCCAAATATAACCACCCTACTTTTGGGCAACCATCATCAATGGCCCAAACAGCTCTCCTCCCATCTCATGTCCAAGAAGCGAACTCTACGCCTAGTTCGCGCCGACGAAGACGACGACGACGGCGCTATCAATGTCGTCCACGCCCGGACCGTCCGTTTGTCAAAGGATGGACGACGACAACTTACTTCCGTCAGTTCGTCTTGTGCGCGCCTCGAACCTCATGAAAACTTCCCACTGAACTGGACCACGCGATTCATTCCTCCGCCTCCAGTTCTGGCGTCTCACAAACGTCGATATGCTAACTCTGTAAGCCTTTTGCTCGGCTTGACCTTTCCGACCTGACATAAAGACAGGACCAAAATATGCTCAATTGGGTTTACGACGGGCGACCAAAGGAGTTCCTGCAGGAGCTCGTACGCTTAGAGGGGTGCGGCGAGGAGACTTGGCGTCATTGCGCGTCCTGTCGGGATGGTTTACGCGAAATCGTGCCCGGGGAAGCTGTGTATCGGTGCAAAGATTGCTGGGGTACAGACCTGGAATGCTGGTCGTGCATTGTGAGATTACATGCCCGGAATCCTTTCCATGAGATCCAGGTGAGTTGTTATCGTCGGATGCATCTGACTCCAGATTAACGCGTCTTTAGTTCTGGAATGGCAAGTGTTTCGAGGACCGGTCGTTAAAGGATCTTGGGCTGCGAATTCAATTCGGCCACCGCGCTTCCAGAGTCTGCGGTAACCCACAAGCGGGTCCTTGCGACTTCACGATCATGCACGGCGACGGTATCGCCAAGGTCGACGCGGATTTTTGCGGCTGCGAGCAGCGTCAGCCAACCCGAATCCAAATGCTCAGATCCGAAGTGTACCCAGCAACGACACGCTTCCCCAAGACAGGTGCAACCTTCCGCCTTCTGGAGCGGCACGAGAAGCTGAGCTGTTCGGGCAAGCTCTCTTCCTACGAGCATTATAAGGCTCTCGAGAAATTGACGGATGCGACTCGCATCACTCTGCCAAAGGTACGCTCTTGCTCCTGTCGTCTTCAGGCCTCCTCTCAAACATCATCAGCGTCGGTACAAATCTTTTTTACGAATGAATCGACAATTTGGCCACCTCAAACTTCTCAAGCGTCACGGCCGAGGCTCTGTTGAGAATGGACGCGAGCTTACGTCCGCTGGCGCTTTGGCCATTCGATGCCCAGCGTGTCCGCGCCCCAATGTCAACCTTCCGCCAAATTGGCAGACCGCCCCTCCCCATCTACAGTAAGAGTCGTCTTTTGTTGTCTTCCTGACCATACTAATGCAGCACATGGCAGATATCTGTATCGGCTAATCCTTGCTCTGGATGCCAACTTCCGGCTGTCAAATTTACGACGTCCCAGCAGCATTGATCCCGGTCTTCACACCGGTTGGGCGTATATGGTCGCGAACAAGGCATATCTGGAGCATATCGCAAAGTATCCCCGACAGAAAGATGTACGTATCCTCAATTGTCATCTGAACAAATCTAATTAACCACTTATAGATCAGCTCGTGCTCCGGTTTCAAAACCCTAGCGCACGCCGAGTCGAAAAATACCACAGGGCTACGCTCCACTGGCGTGGGGATGTGCATTTGCGCTCGCCATGAGATCGTTCGACCAACAGGTGTTGGCGATCTGCAACGAGGAGAGCGGTACGTTGCCTGGCGTCTACAGTCGTTGTGTGTACTGATTGTCAGCCAGGTATTGTAACATGGACTACATTGCATTGTCCGGCGCACGCGATAACGAGAATCAGGATATATTCTATTCGTACGACATCGCATGCCAATGGTGTATCAACTTCTTCAAGCGCATGGAGGAGATGCCGTTCCACCTCCAGCTGAACAGGGACGTCAAGGTCTCATGGGGTGTACCGAAGTGCCATTGTAAGGGGCACAAGCTTGCTTGCCAGTGCCAGTTCAGTATGAACGTGCAAGAGGGCGTGGGTCGGACGGATGGAGAAGGGATTGAACGAACGTGGGCGGAGTTGAATTCGTCGGCATCATCGACGAAGGAGATGCTGCCCGGGGGTCGTCACGATACACTGGATGTGCGAATTGGGGCCCACAACTTTGAGAAGCTGGTGGATCTTGGTGAGTGCAATTCTCGTATCCTAGTCGTTGTCTCTAACTGTCCCCTAGGCAATAGTCTACATCGCAAGCATGGCGCAAGTCTCGAGGGAGCTGCTCGCCACACTGACGCTCACGAGCAGCTCACGAACGTCCTCCCGCCCGACTGTATCGAGAAATGGACAAAAGAAGTCGAGCTGTGGGAAAAGGATCATTCGCGACCGAACCCGTATTTCACGGAGGCCCTGCGTAAGTTCTATCGTTATCAATACTATTCCGACGTTTTCTGACTACGGCTTATAGGTGCAAGCGAAATCACGGTTCGACAAGCTTTAGTCGATGATGAAATCAAGGAGTTGGCAGCGCAAGAGGTTCCGCTGCACGACACGAGCGCGTCTGTCTGCCTATCTCTGGGTCTATTAATTGAGGAGGAACAGTAAGTCATTGGGTCTTATCTTGTCTTAGTCTATCTAACGGCACATTTGTAGGCGTCAAGTCAAGCATCTCCTGCAATGCGAAGACAAGGATACGGCGCACACTGTCAAGGAAATCCAAGATAAACGACTCCTGATCCAAACTCAATTACGCCAATTCCGGGACATGCAGAGGGTGTATATGCCCAGTTTGATGACGGAGCTGGCAGCGGTGGCCGGTTCACGGAAAGGTGACGTGGAGACGGAGGACCTCTACCTGCCTTCCGGCGTAGTGCCTCGTGTCCGCGTCCTTTGTCTCTCGGATATTGCGATGAAGGAGGAGAAACTTCGGGAGGCTCAGTGCTTTGATGCGCTGGAGACTGTGCGTACCATGCAGCGTACTCGCCGGTCCCTCACTGCCTGGCGACACAAGAACATCCGTGGCACCAAACGTACCGGGCGATCTTTTGCAATCATCAAACGACTCGAGGGAAAGTCCGATCTCGCCGTCTCCAAATATCGGCGTGCACGAGTCGCTCTTCTGGCACTCCGGGGAAGCGGTCCATGGGAGGAAGTCCTCCGTGTGCTCAATGTGGAGGACGTCAGAGCCCTGGACAGCTACATCTTCGACATCGACGAGCCGAAGGCGAAACGAGCCAAGACCGGTATCAAGGCCAATGACGTCCAGCTCGGGAGTGGCAGTTACCAAATTCCTTGGATCTGGTTGATGGAGGGCGTCACCGAAACCCTCAACAAAGACGAGCTGCACAGCTCGATTCGGGTAGAGTGGTTGAAGAGCCGTGCTCGGGCGCGCCGATGGACCGAGGAGGTCGCCATGGTCGAGTTTGAGAAAGAGTGCACACTGCGTTCCTTCGCGCATGAGGTGACCACCTGGGAGCAGCGTACTTTGGGGTGGGACGGCCTTTCGGTGGCCGATGCGAACGGTGTACGCGCTCTGGGATATCGTCAAGCGGGCATCTATCAGGATCTGGCAGACCATTTCAGGCAGATGTGGGCCAAGCCACCGAAGGGAAAGAGGACTCGAATTCCGGACCGAATCGAGGTGAAGGCGGTAGAGGAGGAGGAGTCCGATTCCGAGGACGAGGACGAGGTCGAGGCCGCACTTGCGGCCGCGCAGGCTGTCACCACCGAGGATCCAGTGTCTCAGGGCTCTGGGGCGCTTGTGGCAGTGCAGGCGGACGAGCGGTAGTCCCTTCGCGCGCCTGGTATCTTACTTACATCCTATTCTGGACACTGTAGAGGCGCACTTGCCGTTTTTAATCAGGAACACGTTTGTACACCGTACTATTATGGACTTTACTATTTTATATAATCAGTGCCTTCCGCTTTAGGCCTATAGAACGATTTTAATCGTGGATGCAACCCGAAATGGTGGTTTTATTAGGATTGCGCCTCAGGGGTATGGTCTGAATGCGGGTGACCCGGGCTCAGTGATAACAAGCAGTCATATGAGGCATAGACCCGATGAGGACACGCTGGTTATATCCAGCCATTTGGTTTCCCCTTCTATTGCTGCAATGGTTGTGATGTGCACGTTATTTTCGAGGCGTAGAATCACACCTAACAAACAACACAACTCTTAATACTCCGAATGAGAGTAAGGTTTCTGCGGTTTTGGGATATTGGGTTTTTGCAATAGAAAATCAAGCTTGATTTACTACAACACTACACTTGAAAAACAAGGTTCTTGCGTAACAGAAACGTAGGTGTGCACAAAGTGCGAGTTTGAAGGGGGTGGTAGGGATTTTGACCGATTGACAAATCGTCTGGTTTTCAGGAAACAATACACAAGCCTCTGACTGAACTTAAACTATGCGACTTTCTCAATCCTCGCGCTGGAGGGGTTGTATCAAGAACACAATAGTCTATTGCCACACTTGGTATGTTTCTTATAACCTCGGTAGGAGCTTATTCTTTGAGTTTTAGTGTTTGCGTGGGTTTTAGACCAAATCGTGCTCGAATTGCACTTGAACTCTCAAGAGGTTATGCTGGTTCACGCTTTTCGCGACTGAACGGTCCTCTCTAGGGAAAGGCTGGCTCAGACTGCAAAGTCTCTGTAGTGTCTCTAGGGAGATACTATGCTCAAAAACACCGCCTCTAGTACGTTGAATTCAAGGAACTTTGCTCTTCGATTAAGTTCACTTTTGTTCTAAACCCTTGCTCTTAGTGCGTTCACTTCATGAAACATATCATATTTATGCCTGAAATATGGTGAAAAAATGTAAAATTTCTTTAGCATATTTTCATCTCAAAAATGATGAAGAAATTGTAAAAATACATGAAAATATAATAAATATATGCTATACCTTGCTATAATCAAATGTATTCATCATATTTTCACCCGATTTTATGATAATTTTATCATTTTCAAAGTGAAAAAATGCTAAATAAATTTTACATTTTTTCACCATATTTCCTGTGTAAATATGGTATGTTTCATGCAGTGGTTAGGTTTGTTCTTTTGTTCTTAGGTTTGACTCGAATTCGAGTTTCTTTGGGTGCGTGCAAATTGAATTCGATTTTGTACAGAGTTAGATTACTACAGTAGAGCTTTGTGGGCTCGTGGCTGCGGGTCACTAAACTAAAACTACTATACTGTATCGACACTTCTTTTTATACAAACGGGTCCCTACTGTACACTAATCTTAACTTACTAACTAATAGCCACTTGGAGTTAATTTCCGCGCTGTAGACACCAGTCTAGGCGCTTCCATTTCCTTATTATGCCAGTTTACTCATGACAAACCCTCTAGAGTTGATCCACGTTGACTAATTTCAAGCTCGGATTGCAACATCCTTGCGTGCTATCGGTCGAATCTATCACATGGGGTTCGTCTTCTCTTGGCTCTTAATTGTTCTGAATGCTTCTTTGCGACTCGGATTCTTCAGATTGCGTCACCAATTCAGTCTCGATTATCTGATTGAGTCTAGAGCTTCATTTCGCTTAAGAATCCACTCTAAGATCCATGATAGATCGTTGACTTGTTGTTCGCAATCTGTCTGCTTGTTCCAATCTCTACTGATTTCAGGTCAGATTTAATCACCTGAGATCTGAAGAAGCTTGGCTTCTTGATTCTTAACGCTCTTGGCGTACTGCGGATTATTCATGAAGAACACTTGATCATCTTTATCTTGATTGGCTTCTTCGAATAGCTCGGCTGTTACTCGATTTTGTGCTATCGTGGGTTCTAGACTTAGAATTCCAAGGGGATAGTTGTATCGTGTGATAACATTACTGGGCTTTCATCCCCATTTATGCTGACCTAGACCATTCTGTAGCTTAACCCCATTCTACTTATCATCAGGAAGTGAGCTAATCGAACTCTAATCGTCTATGAACAATACTGACAAAGTCGAGTCCGAATTACTTGGAACTCGAGTTCGTTTCTTAGACGAGTCCTCTTTAAGAATGCGTACGTGATGTTGACTTGATAAATCAAGCGGGCACTTTGGATGGTGATATTCGAAGATGAATTTCTCCTGGAGGCTCATTCTTGCCCTAATGAGGTCTCCGTATTATCACTGGCAATCTTATGGTCTCTCGTTAGATGTATCGTGCATTTCGGCTTCGAGTCTTATCTAGAAATCGCAAAATTCTTGGTTTCTAGGCTCAGGCGCGCATAAAGCGTGTCATCTCCCTTTAACTTTCGATATGTTGTCCGCAACATCAAGATCTTCACCCTGAACCGTAATTCATTTCGCTTATTTTTCTGGTTCTCTCTTCGGGTTTTGTCTGCACGGATGCAATCCCAACTCCAGTTGGCACGAACAAAGCGCTCGCTGGGTCTTCGTGTTATCTTTGCAACTTGGTTAAATAGTCGGCGGTTTCTGGTCGATTTGCCCCAGCACCTGCTAACCATTTCACCCTCGAAATTCTTCTACACCTCTCACAATGCCTTCTCTTGTTTCCAAGAAATCGTGGACCGGAATCGTCAACCTTATCCCTGATGAGGCTCCCGACACCGTCCCCGAGCTAGTTGAACGTCGCCTCGCTGATGGCAAAGCGCTCTTCATCCATATTAAATATTGGGATCCGCCTGCTACGGGTTTGGTTCCCGCCGTCTTGACGCTTTACAACAGCCTCTGTCCGTTGGTTCTTAAATCGGTCGAGTACATGGACCGCTCCAAGGCTTCCGCCAAGGATAAGGCCGCGTCTTTGGACATGGTCATCATCAAGGTTCTTGTGAGTCGAATTTCTCTTCTTATGAATTTGTGCTCAATTTTCTAAAATCTTTATAAGGGAGCGAACCTTCCCAAGGACAACATCTCCGGTTGCATCTATCCCGAGAAGCTCGCCACGTTCTCCTGCAATCTGCGATTGTTCTTAGGTTTGGCAGTTTCCGAGTTGGGTGTCAGCCCTCACTTGCATACCGTTAACCTGGCCAACGTGCTTAACGCGTTCGTCATGACTTGCACCAAGAAGGGTACTATCGCGGCGGAAGCTGCCAGTCTTCCTTCGATCCATCCCCTCCATCCCAAATGGAAGAAACTCATTGAGGCTTCCTCTTCCAAGGGTAAGGAGAAGGCTAAATCTCCCGAACCCAAGGGTAAGAACAAGCTCAAGGTTCTGGTTCGTCTTTCGATTTTCTGTATTTCAAGTTCGAATTTCTTATGTCTTATGTTATAGAAGGCTTCTTCTTCTGCCACCGTTCTGGACGATCCTATTCGATTTGCCTCTGGCAACATTAGTAAATCTTCTTTTACTAATGGCTTCCAGTGGGCTGATGATCATTCAGAAATGGGTGAAGTAAACTCTTCCGAATCCGAAGTAAGCTTCTGATGCCTTTTCGGTCTAGATTACGAGGCTGATCTGGCTGCTTTTCTTAAACAGCTCTCCGTGGAGTCTTCCGACAAAGAGGATAGCGATGAAGAAGTGGTCGAGGTTGTTACACCTCCCGTTTCTACAGCCTCCGAAGCCGTGAGTTATTGGTTCTTTAGCTATTCGAGCTCAATTTTTGACTTTTATATAGTCTGCTCGCTCGGTAAAATATCTTTACTATTGTGAAGTACCCGGCCTGGATACTAATTCTTCCTTGTATCACAAGGCTGTGGCGACGTCGGGATCCACTCCTACTGCTCAGTTGGAGACGGCTCCCAAGCGCAAGGCCACTGTTGCTCTTCCTGAATCCAAGAGGATGGCCAAGGCTCTTAAACCCGCTGGGTTTAACATTGAGCCCGTCCTCATTGATCAGTTGTCATCTAGTGAGTAACAGATTCGATTTCGATTTTGGGTTAATCTAACTCGAATTTGTTTTCTTGACAGCCGCTCAACTGGTCAACGCTTACCAAGGTGCCAGTTCTGCCATTGTTCGCAGAATGCAGATCTTAGCTGCGCTTCCCGCGGACTTGGCTCTTTCCGCGTCGATGGTAGCCGCGGAACACGGCTATCGCCACGAGTTGTCCTTGACCATGAACAGGGCTCACGGGGAGGTTCAAACCTTCCTGCGCACGAGGGACCTGTACCTGGCCGCGACTGATTCTTTGGTCCCTTAGATCATCGGGAGCCAAGTCATCATTGATACTTCTTAGCATAAGTAATTGATGACTTGTTCTTTACAAAGTAACTAGTCGGAAATCTTGGCTTGAACTGTGACTAGTGTACCGGAGGCTTGGGGCTTACGCGACGGACCTTTATCTTTTTAGTCTACTCGCGCATGTATTATTATCTGTCGGTCTGCATATAGACATTCTTACTCTTGATCTTGGATTCGATAATCGGACCCGAGAAATTCGGGTTCGATTATCTCCTATTGGTTTCTTTACTTAGGTCTTGGTTCTTTTCTTAATTGGTTTGGTGCCTTTCTTCTCGATTCTTATAAATTTGATCTTTTCGAGTGGTGGAAATTCATCACCATGACTCAGATGAATTTCCCTTTTCTCTGCGAACTTAGGTTCCGCAATCTTCACTCCAGCTTCGCCATTATTCCCGACGATGTTGCAGTGTTTCTCGAGGCTGAATTAGCGGTTGCTTCCGCTCTTGATCTTTATAGTGTACACCGCGACTTTGTGATGGTGGAACGAGAGCCCGACGGTAGCTTGGGCGACGTGGATCATCGAGAGACGGCTTTCCATACGGATCGTCATCTTTTCTTTGGTGGACACCACGGTAACTTGGACGTTCCTACCTTGCGGTATATGGTGTATGTGCTGGTGAGAAAATCGAGCTAGCATTCCTTGTTTGAATTTCTCTGACTATCCTCCTAGCGACGTTACAGTAACTTATGGCGACATGTTGCCCCCGTTACTGCTCGTGGTGTGGAAAATAGCTTTCTGTCCATGTACATTCTCTGTTGGCATCTTGTGATGTCCTTCTTTCACGAGGAACCGCTTCGCGGATTGGATGGGGTTACTCTTCCCCATATCTTACCTTCATCGATTATTCACTTGTCATTTGGTGAATTTTGAGAGAAGTTCCTAGCGGTTATCATGCAATCTTTGGTATGTTATTTCTTGGCTTAGAAATTCGAGATCGATTTGCTTATTACTTCATAGGAAACCGCGTTCTTTTCTACCGAACAATCATTGCCTCGGTACTTGAACACCATAATGTCACCCGAGGACGTCGAATGGATGCGCAGCATCCCTCCCTCCACGCGAGGCATTCCAGTGGACATTCGCGAGCTGATTACTTGGATTCCACGTTTCTATGAAGACCGGGTTCTTGACCCTATGCCTGGTAGTCAAGGACTATTTCGTGATCGCGAGTTCAGTTTCTCTACTCTTCGCCAAGGTCTTAATGCTGCAGGCCCTATATATCCCACGTAAGCATTTGTTAGAAACTCGAATTCGAATTTCTGACTTCTTTCTTAACAGGCTTATCGATCAGGATTTTCCCAATATACCTAAACGTTTTTGGGAAATTACTTGGTCAACTGCCTCTGCTGCGGACATTCGCCTCTTACAACACGTTGTAGCTTCCTTGTTGCCTGAACAACTTTATACTTTTTATACTAGGCTGTATAATAGAGGTAACAGTCCTTTGTTTCGACACTTTTGTATAGAGCCGCATTGGAGGGAGTAGTTACATTTCTTATATGTCTCCCTTTGACTTTGAATTCCTTGTACCGAATTGTTGAAAATCAACATGTCTTTTATACACATCAAGTTTCTACAATTCGATCTTGAATTTCTTATTTGCATCTTAATCTTTTTCGTTCTTCAAAGCGTTAGAAGCGTCAAGTAAAATTTTTACAGTCTACAAGAAATGCGTGTTTGTAAAAGAAAAAGTTAAAGTCCAGTAAGTAAAACTAGTCCGATTGTCTATTTTAGAAAATCGAGCTCGAATCACTCCTTCGCTTTCTTCGCCTTCTTCAACTTCTTCTTAAGCTTGTCGATCTCTTCTTTTGCCTTCGTCAACTCTTCAGCCGCCTTGTCCAATTCGACATCCTTCTTGGATTTGTGCTTGAAGTAATCGTAGCGGCGCTTGGGCGGTGAACAAGTGTACCTTTTGACCCGGCAACGGTCGCAAGATACACAAGTCTTTGTCTTGACGGTATCTGGGTGGTCCCGCTGATTCAGCATATACTCCCAGGTACACTCTTGCCCTCGCTGCTCGCAGGTGAGACACTTGCGATCCACGTTGATCTTCTTCTGCATCGCCTTGTTGTCCAACACTTTGCCGTGCTTGTCCGCTTTGGACGGGCGGCTAGTGGAGGATTTCGGCTTCGAATTGGTCTTCGGTTTCTTGGGCTCTGGCGCTTCCTCTTCCTCCTCCACTGGGGTCGCGGCACGTTTTCGCTTTCGAATTCGTTTAGGCGCTGGCTGAGGGGAATGGGAAAGGGCCTTGGGCGTTGGCAGGGAATTCGAAGGCGAATTTCCTGGTTCGGGTTCCAACGCTTGCTTGGAGGTGGAAGCTATTGGGGTGCGCTGGATAGGGCATAAGAAAATCTAGTTCAAATTGAAGATATTCAAAGTCGATTTTCTTACCGGTGTCTCAGCTCTAGCTGGCTTCCCTTTTTCTTTCTCCATCCTTGCCTTCGCTTCGGCAGACTTCAACGGCGTGGGTCGAGGTCTAGGCTTGGGCGTGGAAAGGGGTGTGGAGGATTTCGGGGTCGAGTTTCTGGTTGTCAACTCCGACTCTTGATCTTTGCTGTCCGTCTCTGAGGCGGACTCGTCGTCTTCATCGTCAAAGAAAATCTTATCTTTGTTAAGTAAGGAATTCGCGTTCGAATTTCTTTACTTACCTCTTCATTGAACACTGTAGGCCGTTCCAGAGGCCACTCTTTTTCTTCTGCGATTTCTCGCATCTGTTTCAAAACAAGTTGCGGCTAGAAGGTTTTATTAGCTTTGGTCCGAATCTTGTCTATTCTTGAATCTTTACCGAGCTCAGCAAAACCTCGTATTCTTGAACCATCCACTCAATGTCGATTTCATCTTCCCGCTCCGGTTCTCCTTGTGCAAGCGTCCAAACGAACCATAGCACGTAGGCTTCGAAAAGCAGGGCATCGACCTTTTCGATCTCGAATTCCAGTTGGAAGTCGAGCGGATTGATGGTGCTAGCATATCGAGCCGCGAATTCGTAGAAATGGTGTTTGGGCGCTAGCTTGCGCAACGAATCCGGGAAGTACCACAACTGAGCTGCAGTGGCTTGTGTGGAGAAGACGGGGACATAAATGAGGGGGTCCACATGTTTCCGGCCCAAAAACAAGAAGTTGTGGCCCTTCGTAATGTTGACTCCGCCAACCCTAAGCTGTCCCTTGTTTTGAGTCTGGTCCATAGCGGCTACGATGTCTTTCATGGGCATGGTGGTGGAAAGAAATTCGAGGTTGAAAAGGTGGCAATCGAAATCGAGGGTCGTAGTGCGAGTGGTAGGCGTCGTGGGGGGGGGAAAAAGAGTTTTTCAGACTCGAAGACCCAGCTTTTATACGACACCGATTATCGCTTTCCGAGTACCCGACGGTGACAACTTCTTCTGACTCGAATTTCTAAGTCCGACGTGCGCAGTTGCACACGTTTATGGATCAGCGCCTTCGAACGATCTAGATTGTTTCCCATTTAGGTCATAGATCTCATCTCCAGCGCTTCCTGACCCTTCTTAAGCACTTGATTTTGCCCTTTTATTTCTAGGCTGATTATCTTGATATTCGAACTTGAATATCTCTTCTTTATCTTGGTATATTTCTCTGGTGATAGCTGAGAAAATTGAGTATGATTTTCTTCAGTTCTCTAATCTTACAGCGTATTTTGCCAGTTTCATAGTGCTTTACTAGGCTCTGAAGCTTTTCTTTACTATGACAATTATGTTTCTTACTTGTCCAAATGTACCCAGGTCAAATCAAACTCGAATTGGCCCCCATCGATTTTAAACTTTCCTTACCCTATTAGACCGGCAGTAAGGAATAGACCGTTTTTCACTTTGAAAAGTGATTCTGGTAGATATCGATGCCAGGATTCCAAATCTGAAGTCTGATCGTCGATTGGATCATTTTCCGCGCCAGAAAAGGCAAAATACTCCGTTTGGCCTCAAATTGACCGATTGGCTCCGTCTCACTTCCTAGATCATTATAGGAGGACTTCGGAGTGTTGGGAGCTTCAAATGAAACAGTCCGTATCTTGGCAGGAAACCTTCTATGGGCCTTTTAAGGTTACTTCTTTAATATCTCTGCGTACGGCGCTCCCCAGGCTTCGTGCAAAAAAACTGAGGGGCTTATTTTTGATTTCGAACAACTTTCTAACTAAGCGCAAGTCAAACCGACCACACAATAAAGCGTTACAGTATTTCTTGATTTTTGACTTCGTTTGTACTCGTTTTTCGAAATTTCTTCGATTTTCTATCTTTTCATAGCTATTCGAACCTTTCTTTCTTATAGTGCTAAGCAAACCGCGAACGTTTTTGTTTTTGGCTTATTCGAGGCTTACTGCACCCTAAGTCTGTCTAGTTCAAGAAAATCGTATATGAATTTCAACTAGAGGTAAGAAAAAGTTCAAGTCCCAATAGTAAGTCAAAGTAATTCGACTGGTAAGGTCAAATCGAATTCGATTTACTCTCTTGCTCTCTTCTTCTTATCCTTAGCCAACTTCTTTTCTAACTTCTTCTTGGCCTCTTTCTCCTTCTGCAGCTCTTCTTCCAAATCCTTGATGCGTCTTTCAGCATCCCTCAGCTCGGTACCCTTGCTTTCCAACGTATCCTTCATCTTTTCGAAGGCGGGTATCTTCTTGGCTTGGTGATAGAAGAAACCACCATCGACATCGGGTGGTTGGCACATTACTCGACGGTCATGGCAAGTGTCGCAAGAAATTCGAATCTTGACTTTGGCCGCCTGGGGTTCTCAAAGTTGCTCGTTAACCGCAACCCAAGTACATTCCCTGTGACCCTTCAAGCAATTCGAGCACGAATTGAGGGTGTCAATCCGTTCTTGAACCTCCTTGTTGGTGTACACTGCTCCAGTACTGTCGATCTTCGTGGCCTTGGGTTCATTCACCTTCGATTTCTTTGGACTCTTCTTCTTGGGTGGATCCTGAGGTCGATGGGAGTCGTCGTCAGTCTCCATACCCAACACTGGTCCCAAGTCAAGCTTCGCAGGGATTTGGACTCTGGATGATGAGGCTACTGGTGGAGGTGTTGGAGGACGCGCGGGCGGAACAGTTTTCGAGCTCGATTTGCTCTTGTACTGTCGCTTGGCCTTCTTTGGTGGTGGCGGCCCACGGTCTTCTTCCTCTTCTTCTAACGTTCTGGGTTCAGTAATGAACGACAGTTCGTTATATTTCTTCAAGTGTAAGTTAGTTTATAGAAATCCGAAATCGAATTTCTACTTACTCTCTTCTTGGTCTTTTCCAACTTGCTCTTGCTAGCGTTGGCTTTCTTTGTGGTCTTCTAAATCGACCAATTAAATCTAGCTCGAATGGAACTTCGAATTCGATTTGCTTACCTCTTTCATCTCCCTTGTTGGAGCTTCTACCATTGCCTTCGCCTGGTCCTTTTGCAAGGTTTTGGGCACGGGCGCAGGTTCTTCTCTTTTTCGCATCTTCGGGACTTTATACATTTCTCTCCGGTACGAGATTGATTCAATTACCAGGTGCCAATCCTGGTCTTCGGGTCGACGTGTGAAAGGTTCTATGTTAAGATCCTGTCTTGCGTCGAAGTCGAAGAACTCTCTAAGTCCCGAGGTTGTCGGTTCTCTGTTGAACATCTTCTTCAGACCTTCGGATATCGCCTTGTCCAGCACGTAGTAAAACGAATTTTCGATTTCAATTTTCTCGAATGTTACCGCCTGCTGTAGCGATGTCCAAAAGAATACGTCGAAGTGGTTATGCGGGGGGATCTGCTGGTTGAAGTGCTCCATGGCTACTTCGTAAATCTGCCGCTTTCCAAGCACAATGTCCCCACACACGTCATGTGAAGGTCGAATGCGGTACTTGCTGGGAAGATTTGTATTGCCGAAGTACAGGAACTTCGTTGGCGGTGTTTCGACGGCGGGGATAGGTCGATTGGAACCCTTCCCTTTCTCCAAGGCACCATTGACAGCTTTGGCCATCAACAAATCTAGACCGGCTAGGCGCCACCAACGGCTATTCGGGTCTGCTTTCTGGAATGCCGGGTCGACTATCACTGCCGTTACTAGGTAACACCAAGACTTAGCCACATGTAGATCGCGGTTATCGATACCTTTTTGAATAAGGATTTTCTTGATCTTCTCCATGTTGCCTCGTATGAATTCCTGTCGTTCTAGTAGACTTAGGTTGAGTTTCCACCGATAGTCGACTTGGCTCGAGAACGCATAGGCATGAAGCTCTCCATTGTTCTTTGGGTTGGTCCAGAACTTTTCGATTGGCATTAGAGCCATAAGCGGGGTCTTAGTTCGAGATGTTAACTAAGTAGAAAATCGAGCTTCGATTTTCTCCCTACCTCGTTTTCATTCGAACTGTCCCTCGTCTCTGGTTCCATCGCTGCGTCAACTGTCTATTGTCACAGTGATTAGCCTGATGAAAAGTCATGCTCGAATTTCTTACTCGAGCCTTTTCTTTTCCTTTTCTCGATTCGTTGCGCTGACCAGCTGGTTGCGACTAAAATCGAGTCAAGTCTTGTTCGTATCTTCTCGATTTGACTTACTTCTTCAACGCTCAATCTTCCCATCCGTTTGCCCAGATCCTTTATTCTTTCAGCTCTACCTTGCCCACTAGACTGTGTAGGAATAGTTCGCTGCGAATCATAGGTCGGCGTGGATGCAGTAGGTTGAGGCATTGAGGAAAAGCGAGTTCGAAGTGGTGCAAGCTAACCCGGGTAATCGTAAATATGGGGACGGAAAGGAAGCAAATCGAGCTCGGTGTCCTCTCCTATATACCCCTCTGAACGATAAATCCGAGCACCCGACGAGCACAACTTCTTATGAGTCGATTTTCGACTCCGATTTTTCTTTTACTCTGGAAAACGCTGATCTTTGCTGTGCGCCCTGCGCCAACGTTCCTGAATCTTTCCCAATTTGGTAATCAGGTCCGCCACGCACGTTTGTCTTCGCGCTTCTTACTTACTCTGGTACCAGTATCGGTTCCTAAGCCGATCTGAGGTCCAGATTTATTCATTTTGGGGTTTTTGGCGCATCAGATCTAGTAGATCCGAAAAATTTATTGTAATTTTCCTGTTTAATACACCATATATATCCCCTCTATTTTCTTTTGATGGTGTCCGCACCATCTAGTCTTACTCTTTAATCAACTTTCACCAAATCAACTTCGATTTGGTCGTCTGATTACCTCTCGAATTCAACATGAATTTAATCTATGTTGATTTTCTTTCTTATCTGGGACCCACAAACGTCCATATACCACTTTTTGTTTTTCTTCACAATTCCATGGGACTCTGTGGCTTTATGATCTTCCACCGGCCATATTGTGTAGTGGTAACACATCTATCTATTGTGATAGATTTCAGTTGGTTCGAATCCACTTATGTCCCTATAAATTGACTGTGTCTTCGCCTTTTTAATCGTAATTCAGCACCACCTATTCGAGTTCGAATATCTTCAGGACCTTATGATTTCATGTAATATCTGGAGCATTGTGGTCTCGGACATTTCATAAATTCTTAAGGCATCATGGTGTAATGGTAACATCCTCCTCGATTATTCCGGGCTTCAGTGTTGCCAGGAGGGATCTTGGTTCAAATCCAAGTGACGCCACTTTAGTTTGCGGCTTCGGCATCTGATCTTTTTCTTTTTCGACGGAATTTTGGCTCAGGGGATTCACCAACCCTTCTTGTACTTTAAGGTCATATGGTGTAATGGTCGCATCACCCTATTCTCTTAGAATTCTAGGGGGGACTTGGGTTCGATTCCCAATATGACCATTGGGCCCCCGACTTAAAGTCGTCTTTTTATCTTAGTAGCATATGGTACCACTGTTTGTAGAGTTATTCGATCTCGAATTGATTTTCATATTCGAGCTCAAATTTCTCAAGCACTGACCAATTACACTACTCTTGACTTCTTAGCAATATCGAATTCGAATTGCTTTCTTAATCTTTTCTACCCATCTTTGACAAGTCCTCTACTATTTTCTTAGCGCCTTCCTTGATTCTCTTAAGTGCTTCAAAGAATTTATGTCCCAAGAAAATAGGTTCTTTTCTTGAGTAGAACGGTATGACCCTAAATTGAGCGATTTTGTCTTTCAATACAGTGCCATCTAGTTCGCACAAGATGTAATTATTTGCAGTAGTTCTTGCCACTACAGCATATGGTCCCATGAACCTTTCTTTGAACTTTGCGTTCATTTCCTTCTCAATTCTAGTGTTTCTTACCAATACCAAATTTCCAGTATCGAATTGATAACGAGGAATGCTATTGACAAAATCATCCATGAATTTCGAAGCTGCTTTCTTCTTGTTGAGGGTAACTCGCTTCTTCATTTCTTTTACATCTTCCTTGTGCTTGATGAGCTGTTTTGCTCGATAAGCTAGTAAATCGGATGTCGATACGATTTTATCTGGTGTATCCACTAACCAAGTTACTTCTTCCAAATCTAAGGGTAGAATGGGATCGCAACCTGTTACAGCGTAAAAGGGGGAAGTTCCTATGGATCTTTTGACTGTGATTCTTTCAGCCCAAAGAATTTCATGGAGGAATTGCGGCCATTGTTCAGGATTGCCTTTGCAAACTTTGAATAGTGACTGTCTGATATCCCAATGTCCTCTTTCTACTTTTCCGTTAGCCGTCTTATTGTACGGCGTAATTGCAATACCCTTTATACCATACTTGTCTTCAATATAACGTATAGCCTTTAGGATCGCTGGACCATTATCGGTTACGATTTCCTTAAGACAACCCCATCTGCATAGTATGTCTTCAAATATCCATTCACCTAGCGTTTCTGAGTTTTCTACCTTCAACGCTCGAGCTTCTGGCCATCCAGTGAGTCCACACCTTGCAACGGTTACTGCGTTATAGTCTTTGTATTTATCAACCTTTGAGGAATTCGAACCCGATTTTGGCATTTGAAACGTGTCAATATAGGCTCGCTCGAATATACCAGGTGTTGAAGTAATCACAGGTTCAGTCCTTATAAGGGTCTTTTGTCTCTTCTGGCATAGTATGCAAGTCTTCGTGTACCATTTGATATCAGTGTCCAATCCAGGCCACCAAAATCTCTTCTTGACTAGCTGAAGCACTGAGTATTGGCCCTTATGTCCATTCGAGTCATGCAGTCGTTTTACAATAGCAAATCGACTCGATTTTTGTATTACTTTCTTATGTGCTCCATCCTTATCTTTCTTATATAGCTTTTCATGTCGGATAAAGAAATCTTTGCTCCACTCTTGTAATTGGGCTACTTCTGATTCCGTTAGCGACACAAATTCCTTCTCAGGATCAAGTATATAATCTTGCATATAAGGCAAAAGAAGCTCCCAGTTAGTTTCTCGTTTACTGCGAGGTAACGCTGGGAATTCATCCATTGCTAGCCATCCTTCTAGTTCTTCAATCGAAACTGCTCCACTAAGAGCTAAGTCTCTTTGTTCTTTATACTTGCCAGGCCAGAAAACCGAGCTCAAATTGACAATTGTCTGAGCAAAACCTTTTCGATTATCAATCAAATCTTTGAATGAATCAAACGGTTCCGGTTTATCTTTCAGTTCTATGTCTTCAGGTTCTTCGTACTCAAACATGTGAAGAACATCTTCTTCTTCATCAATATCTGGTCTAGGAACTTGTATATCTAGTTCTGAACTGGGTCTTCTGCTTAGACCGTCTGGACCATGTACTTTACCTGGCACATGTACTAAGGTAAAGTGATACATCAAAATTTCTTCTGCCCAACGTTGTAAATTAGCATTCGCCAACGAGTCAACGTTCGACAACATTCCTTTAATGTATTTGGCATCCACTTCGATTTTCAGCTTTCGACATCCTAGCAAGTAATATTTGCAGTGCATCAAAGCCCGATACAAGCCAAACAATTCTCTTTTCGCTTGCGAATATCTAGCTTCTCGCTCGTTCAAGGTAATCGACATGAATTTCGCAAAGTACTGCTTCTTAGGTTCTTCGGGATCGAATTGCGACAGATAAAACCCTACTGCTTGATATGAAGTATCCACAGATAGAATGATTGGAGTATCCCAGTCATATCTTAAAGGTTTTAACATGGGGCAAGTCTCTATTGCTCTTTTTAACTCGTCCATACTTGCTTGTTCTTCATCTCCCCACTTAAAGGGTATGATCTTCTTAGTCAAATAAGTCAACGGTCGAGCTTTCTTAGAGTAATCTTTAACAAACGCCCTAAAGATTCCAGCCGTTCCTAAGAACGATCGTACTTCAGTAAGTGATTGACAAGCGGGCCAGTCTGAAATGACCTTTACTCTTTCTTCCGCTGGTTTTCTTCCATAGTAGGTACATACATGTCCAACTACAGTGATTTCTTCAGCACAGATAACCGCTTTCAAACCTGAAAAAGTACCTCCAGCATATTTCATACGCTGGACAATACAATTCATGTTACAAAAGTGTTCCCAAATGAACCGGCGAATTTTCGGGTTCGATTTGAGGGTTTCGTAAGTACCATCTGCTTGTTGATACCTGCTACTTGGTCCTTTTACTGGCACATCGTCAATATAAGGTCGTGTAAAAGCTGGTATCTCGTCTCTTAAGATGTAAGTTACATCGTCATGGAAAATCGGAACCGAATTTGTCCATCCCATAGGCAAGGTTCTTAGTCTTAATGCTCCATACGGTGTAGAGAATGTAGTCATATCGCGACTGCTAGTGGCCAACATTCTTTCATCGTATCCTACATACAAATCTAATGTTCCTCCGCAAGACAAACCCGCAAAAGCCTCTGCTAATTCTTCAGTGGCTGGAGGTAGACCTGAGTGAGCAATGGTAACCGCGTTCAACGGCTCCAGACTATGGACTAATCTCAGTTTCTTTCCATCTTTCTTGACAACACAAAACCATCGACTTCTATACGACGAGTTCGAAGGCTCGTATACTCCCGAATCGATTTTGTGTTTTATGATTTTGCATACTTCTTCATAGATTCCGGGCGGTATAGGTATGTTCTTTAACACCCAAGGAGTATGAGGTATTACTGGCATATCAACAGGCGGGAAGAAATCCTCTCTGAATTTCCCCTTTTCTGTTTCATCCCAAGCAAATCCTTCATTCTGTAGGCACATAAAATGGTCCAACAGTTTCCTTTCTTCCGGCCATAGAAAATCTCCAGTATGGTCATCTTGAATTTGTTCCCTACGTTCCGCTGTATAGCGTCCAGTTGGTACAAATTCGGGCGGATTTTCCGATAACTGAGGCATATCTTTTAAGGGATCTCCTACAATATGTCGTTGAATCCGAAATTCTTCTGGTAAGGTTCCTAAATGAGCCTTGGTCTTCAAGTGTACGGGTTTATATTTCTTTGTAGCAAATACTCCCCGACTACGTCTTTCTTCCTTGATATTCGAAAGGAATTCCTTTCTTGCTTGTCCAACATAATCTATAGGCATTGATACCTTGAAATTGCTGAACACTTCTTCTAGTCCATTAGGTACGCCATAAAACATGTCCATAGTAGACATGGCTTTGATTTCTGGCAAGTCCAAATCGATTTTCTCTTTTCGAATATCGAACAACTTCTTAAAACCAAATACTTCTTTAGTAGGGAAATTTGAATTCGATTTACTAGGTGGTGTTACCATAAATGGTTCCACTCCTTGTTTCATAAATCGATACTGATTTCGAATTGGTTTTACTAGTTGATTCACTCTATCAGAGGATTTTCGAAGGTACAGACTAGTTATTGCTTCTGGGTCAAACGTGTCCTGCCCACCATTTGGAACATACGTTTGCTTAATCTTAATTTCACCATTCAGACCCTTCTCAATCACCAATGCCAACTCTCCTTGATATTCGTTCAAGTCCTCGAGTTTGGGTGAAAACCCACGGGTTCAGCCTTAGTTTGATGACTTGGTATCTGACCCCTTGCATAAGTGGGTAAAGTCATTCTTTGGCCATTCCCTGGGTCTACAACAGTTACTGTGGTTAGACCGGCCGCCGACGTTTGTAGGCTTGCTTGAGACACAGTCTCAAACGGTCTACCCAGTAAAATGTCATAGGCAGGATCTTGTAGAATGTGAAACTGAAGGTAATACACGATTCCTTCACAGTTTACCGGTACATTTCGCGCTAAGCCTAATGTTACCGTTCTTCCTTTATCTGCACTTTCCATAGTGATCTTAAAACTTGGGTCGTACGCTAAACCGAGCTCGAATGCTGTCTTGAGAGACATCGAGGCAATCTGTGATCCCCCGTCTAGGAGACACTCTTTTCGATTTCCATGGTTGATTCTTAACCATAGGGTTCTGAGGTCTACACTTTCTGGTGCCATGTACAACTTAGAGACATGGTATGGTCCTTGGAATTGCGTCGTGTTGAAAAATTGTTCTATAGGATCTTGTACGACTATTGACCCTTTAGGGACCTCTTCAGACTCGATTTGCAAAATCGAATAGACATGCTTAGAGGTAGTCTTAACATTCCTTGTCTTTAACAATTTCTCTAGGTTCTTTCGCCACTCAATGTTAGTTGCAAGTAACTTCTCTGGTAAAAGTTCCTTCCAAGCTTCTTTCCATTGAGGATTTTCTTCAAGAAGCAAATTGATTTCCGATTTTCTTTTGTACGACTTGAACTTTTCTATTTTAGGTAGAGTTGAATCTACCGTGGAAGATTTAGGTAAATCGAGTTCGATTTTTGGTTCTGGTTGATTAGCAGCGTCTTTTACTTGCTTTTCAACTTCCCCACCTTCTGACTCTTCGTCAGATGAACTGTCTTCTTCACCTTTATCTTCAAAGCTAACTTGTTTAGGTTGAACTGTTGTAGTAGGTCACTTTGGTATTTCTACCGTGACCTTCTGTCTTGGCCATACCGTCTTAGTCGGTACTGTAGTCTTAGGCATTTCGGTTTCGAATTGTAAACCGTTCTGATTCTTATTCTGACTTCGAGTATTAACAGCGTATGAGCTTTCCGGTAAAGATACTGTATCTTCTTCCTTCATCAAGCTCAGTTGAAACCCCCTTGATTGTGAGGTACCATAGTATTTGCATACGAGGTATCCAAACGCATGTCTTCTGGTGCGAAGTCATCCGTTTGCCCAATAGTGGTTTGCGCTTTAACTTCTCGAAGACTATCTTCTTTGTACTTAAGAACCTGTTGCAAAGGTGACTTTCCACCAGCCCTTTCCTTTCTTAAAATCGGAAGGCCATTGTTGAAAAAGTCCCAGTTGGCTTCCGTAATCACTAGCCAACCTTCCGTTTGCAAGTCAAATCTTTTCTTACACTGATCACGCATATGACCAGGTTCTTCACAGAAAAAGCAGCGCCCGGGTTGTGAATACGACGTAGTTTGACCAGCTGGTATCAGACAGTTAGGGTTCTGCAAAATTCGAGTCGGATTTGCAGTGTTCCCTCCCGTATAGGGTATCTGGTTGGATCTGTTCGTACCCATAGGCGGTTGAACAGTGATAGGTGCCGATTGAACAAAATTCGAGATCGAATTGGTATCTTGGTAATTCATTGTTCTCACATTCAACAAGGAAGCGTTGATTGTATCAAGGAATTGTTGATGATTCTTTTGATTTTCTTCCTTCTCGCGCGCCATCTCTACTCGATCTTTTTCTCTAGCTTTTTCTGATTGTATCAGGATATCCCTTAGTGCATTGAGTGCACTATTGGTATCCGTCAAATCTTCAGTCTTGACTCTTGAAGTACCGGTTTCTGTCTTGTGGGACCCTTTGGTCCTATAGACTGCCGTTTCTTCCAACACGCTGGTAATAGCGCCTACAACATTGGTGATGTTGTTATACCAATCCAACACCGTTGTTGCTGCCGGTTTGTTGGTTCTTAAATGACCAGTAGTACTGGCCCAAACTGCATTTGTTACACAGTCTTGGATTCTTTCCACGGCTTTCTTGTCCGTGATTTCACCCTTCTTAACTAAGTACCGCAATATGTGCAGTACTTCTCTTTGAAAAACATTCCACCTGTCTTTGTGGTCAACAGGCCGTTTTTCGAATTTGACAATAGCATCCTCTAGATCGTCTAGAGAATACTTGGTGTCATCTTTGCCTCTGTTATAGCTAGACAACAAAGCCGACTTGAATTCTTTCCACTCTCCTCTAATGAAAGTAGGCATATTTAACCATTGGTCTCGAATGGTTTCTGGCACAAAGTTGCACACGATTTCAATCATCGTGCCTTCATCCGTAATACCAGACTCGCCAATGATTTGTTCAATCACCCTTAGAAAATCGGCTATGTTTTCCAATTTTCCATTAAAGTTTGGCGCATTGCTGGTGCCATACTTGGGTATCTTTTTGTCTTTTATGTCTTCTCTCCACTTCAGAGAAGGAAATTCATCGATGACTAGCGCTCGAACAGTAGTCATTCTTGGAGGTATAAACGTAGGAATGTTTAAAAGATCTTGGTAATTTTCTAAGGCTCGGCTTAAAAGTAGAAATTCGAGTTCGGATTGTTCAAGATCAGAATAACTCTTTCTAGGAGCTAATCTTCTTCGAATTGGCGGGGGATGCTCAGCTAACCTGCGAACTTTTTCCCGTACTTTTTCTGGTTGATTGTTGAATAGGGCTCCTACTCGTGGTCTGTTCTTTCTTAAACTTCTAGTTCCTACTTGGACACTTTGTAGTTCAGATTCTTCAGGAGCAATTCGAGATCCACTAGCAACCGGTGGTGTTTCCGGGTTTGCGTCTAGTTGACTTCGGGTGTATTTAGCAGACTGTCTGCCTTTCTTAGACGTTTTTGGATATAAAGACCACCGATTTGGTTGATCAAAATATAGGACCCCCTCGCGGTGGGCTCCAAAAAGTTGATGTGCACGTTATTTTCGAGGCGTATAATCACACCTAACAAACAACACAACTCTTAATACTCCGAATGAGAGTAAGGTTTCTGCGGTTTTGGAATATTGGGTTTTGCAATAGAAAATCGAGCTTGATTTACTACAACACTACACTTGAAAAACAAGGTTCTTGCGTAACAGAAACGTAGGTGTGCACAAAGTGCGAGTTTGAAGGGGGTGATAGGGATTTTGACCGATTGACAAATCGTCTGGTTTTCAGGGAACAATACACAAGCCTCTGACTGAACTTAAACTATGCGACTTTCACAATCCTCGCGCTGGAGGGGTTGTATCAAGAACACAATAGTCTATTGCCACACTTGGTATGTTTCTTATAACCTCGGTAGGAGCTTATTCTTTGAGTTTTAGTGTTTGCGTGGGTTTTAGACCAAATCGTGCTCGAATTGCACTTGAATTCTCAAGAGGTTATGCTGGTTAACGCTTTTCGCGACTGAACGGTCCTCTCTAGGGAAAGGCTGGCTCAGACTGCAAAGTCTCTGTAGTGTCTCTAGGGAGATACTATGCTCAGAAACACCGCCTCTAGTACGTTGAATTCAAGGAACTTTGCTCTTCAATTAAGTTCACTTTTGTTCTAAACCCTTGCTCTTAGTGCGTTAGGTTTGTTCTTTTGTTCTTAGGTTTGACTCGAATTCGAGTTTCTTTGGGTGCGTGCAAATCGAATTCGATTTTGTACAGAGTTAGATTACTACAGTAGAGCTTTGTGGGCTCGTGGCTGCGGGTCACTAAACTAAACTACTATACTGTATCGACACTTCTTTTATACAAACGGGTCCCTACTGTACACTAATCTTAACTTACTAACTAATAGCCACTTGGAGTTAATTTCCGCGCTGTAGACACTAGTCTAGGCGCTTCCATTTCCTTATTATGCCAGTTTACTCATGACAAACCCTCTAGAGTTGATCCACGTTGACTAATTTCAAGCTCGGATTGCAACATCCTTGCGTGCTATCGGTCGAATCTATCACATGGGGTTCGTCTTCTCTTGGCTCTTAATTGTTCTGAATGCTTCTTTGCGACTCGGATTCTTCAGATTGCGTCACCAATTCAGTCTCAATTATCTGATTGAGTCTAGAGCTTCATTTCGCTTAAGAATCCACTCTAAGATCCATGATAGATCGTTGACTTGTTGTTTGCAATCTGTCTGCTTGTTCCAATCTCTACTGATTTCAGGTCAGATTTAATCACCTGAGATCTGAAGAAGCTTGGCTTCTTGATTCTTAACGCTCTTGGCGTACTGCGGATTATTCATGAAGAACACTTGATCATCTTTATCTTGATTGGCTTCTTCGAATAGCTCGGCTGTTACTCGATTTTGTGCTATCGTGGGTTCTAGACTTAGAATTCCAAGGGGATAGTTGTATCGTGTGATAACATTACTGGGCTTTCATCCCCATTTATGCTGACCTAGACCATTCTGTAGCTTAACCCCATTCTACTTATCATCAGGAAGTGAGCTAATCGAACTCTAATCGTCTATGAACAATACTGACAAAGTCGAGTCCGAATTACTTGGAACTCGAGTTCGTTTCTTAGACGAGTCCTCTTTAAGAATGCGTACGTGATGTTGACTTGATAAATCAAGCGGGCACTTTGGATGGTGATATTCGAAGATGAATTTCTCCTGGAGGCTCATTCTTGCCCTAATGAGGTCTCCGTATTATCACTGGCAATCTTATGGTCTCTCGTTAGATGTATCGTGCATTTCGGCTTCGAGTCTTATCTAGAAATCGCAAAATTCTCGGTTTCTAGGCTCAGGCGCGCATAAAGCGTGTCAACGTGTCCTCCAGTGCCAGGGGATCCAGGGACCGCTGGTCGAACAGGGTCTCTGAACCCCTCTGGACACCCTGTCCAGGTCTCAAAATGCGATTTGACTAGTGTGAGACCAGACCAGTCATATACCTATTGATGAAGCAGGCCGGTAGACTTGCAGTACAGAAGGCTTGACTCCCTCGAGTCTGGTCGCTCACGGAGCTACGTGCTTGGACCGTTCAATATAGTCTTCGAACGGCAGCGTGTAAGATACTTGCCCAAACTGTGTCATCTAAACAAACTAAAACAAACTACCCACACCACTCACTACCCCATCCCATCCCTAATAACCAACTACCCCTCCGATCCCTTCCACAAACCTTTTAATTTGGAAAGTAGAGGCCTCAGAGTGTCGTCACTACGTCGAGCGGCGGTTGCATGACTGATATGATTTTGGTGCAGCCAAGAACCTCCAAAGTTGACGTTCACCAAGTACGCGAAACGCCGCCACGCGATGTGTGCCGAACGCGTGCCGCAAGTCACAAGGGCGTCATACTTTGATCTCTCCCCCGCACCACCACGTCCTCGTTTAACATTCTCCCCGCTGACTCTCTCTCTCTCTCATAAAATGTCTTCCAAACCTCTCTCTGCCCTCCTTGTTGATCAAAACCATCCCCCTGCCATTCGCCAGCTTGCCGCCGTCGTTGTGAAGGACTACCTCAAGCAGCATCCCAAGGACAAGAACATCCTTCCAACAGCCCTCAAGACGCTCATAGTTGCCCATTACGACAAGCCTGCTACTACTCCTTTTCCCACTGATCGCGCCGCCGCTCCCTATCGCTCGCTTACAACTGTACAGGACGGCGAGCTCGTATTCTCAAAAAAACATGTCATCGATACCGAACGCCTTCCCACATTACTGCTTTCCTATGACATTGCCGAGCCTACTAGCCTTGTGAGATCCCATGTCCGATTGCACTTTCGTGGTGTGCCGCCAGAGCTATTGGAAAAGTGGCGCAATGCCGTCGACGAGCACGAGGATCTTGCCAGGAACACGAAGAGACCAAGAATAGGAAACCAGACCTTGCTCGAGGAGAACACCATGGCCTGAATGCTTTCGCCCGACGTTGAATTGGCTCAGGCAGAGGAGGAAGTTGAACCTCATCGAAACAAATCCGAACTGGAGAACACCGCCGAGGACACCGCTGAGGACACTGCAGATATTGAAGCCCAAGCTCGTCTATACTCCGAGGCCATATTGACTGATCGCGCCCACCACCCCGTCATGACGGCCATGCTCGGTAAGTGCTCGCCATTTTTGCCAAATATATGCGCTGACATCTCGCTATGAGCGGAAAATTTTTGTGAATCGCTGAAGTTGTTGAACCTTGACGGAGATCCGGACCTCCGTGGCCATGCGGAATTCGTTATGTCAACGGTCAGTGCAGTCCTTGATATCGGTCAAACTTCGCTGATGATTATTTCAGATTTCTATGGAGTCATACTTCACTGCGCCGCTCGCCGGACTTCAGTCTCTGCCCCCGCCGACGTTCGAACTCTCATGCTTACGCGTTCAAGACCAGCACGAACAAGACCAGGTCAATACCGACGAGCAAGACCAGGACCACTTTAACGAGGAAGACCATGACAGCGCCGACGAGCAAGGCGAGGATTACAATGACGAGCAAGAGGAGGATGACAAAGCCCCACAACACGACGAGGAGCCAGATAAGGATGCCGAAACCCAACAACACAAAGAAGACGAAGCCACCGATGCTCAATGTCCTCCGGACCCACTTATGGTCCTCGACAAGGCTTTGACGGACTGCGTACGTGAGTCTTGGACTGGGAGAAGGGCTATGGAAGGTGCGATGACGTTGGCGCTTGGTCAACGGGATCTCCTGAGTGAATTACCCTCTTTCTTTTATCCCTATTTACTGACGAGATGTAGGCTTCAACGCACTGGAGCATTGCGATAAAAAGCTGAGTGAGCAGGCCCCCGTGACAACAGACGTGGTAAGCTTTCTTGTTAGTACTGTTCTCTTGCGTGTACTTACCGAAACCATTAACAGGACGCGCTGTTCACCCATGTGAAAAGCAAGATTCAGGATGTCAGTGCAGGTTTACGCCTGTTTTCTTCAAATCACTGACCTTCATGCTCAGCCTATCTGGCAGGCGGACGTATGAATATCCCATTTGCTCTTAGCGTTGTATTGCTTGATGTCATTTGTTTAGGACTTTGGAGATCTGACGCACTGGTGGGAAAAGGCTGAGGGTGACGTCTGGACAGATATTGTAGACTGGGGAGGGTTGTTTATCCGGGCCGACAGAGAGGGCCAGTGTCATGATGTGGCCTCACCGTAGATCAAGACCCTCCACTTTGGTCACACTTTGGCGTCCTGACACTACGGCTACACGAACCAGCGCCACACCGGAAGATGCCGAGAGATATGTCAAGGGGTTGAGAGTTCGATCCCTTATGGCGACAGAACCGGGATCCTGAAGTTCCGCCCTTGTCGGGCTTCCCGCCCTCCTTGACACACTTTGGAGCGGGCACACATGGTGTAAGACACCCCGGGAATATACTTAGGCCGCGTGAGTCAGGCGGGAGTCGGTACCCGACCAAACCCGCCTTCCCGACCAATGGGCGGTCATCGATCTGTCGGGCGGTCATCGGGATGTCGGGATCTCCGTCATCCGCAGCGTCGGACCACTCCCGACGCATCGGGAGTATGTGGTAGAAGCTTCGAGAAGAGGAACGATGAGCAAGCATGGGATTAGTATAAATACAGAGACAGCGTTGTACTAGCTACTCAGACTTCGTCCTTAACCAGTTTTCCCCATACAACTCCGTTGGGCACTCTGCACTCTCCGTGGTAGGACTCACCCACATGTCTCCCTTCGATACCTCCGCCAACGTCGTTGACTCCGACGAGAGAAGGCTCCCCGACGCCACACCTGGGACTAGGTCCGGCGGTGAGCCTCGTACCTTGGGATTAGGTTCCTACGGTATCACAGTCTCTGGCGAGATGGATGTGCGACCATCGAGGGCCCCTATGACTGGTACAGTACGACCAGTCAAGCACAATACGAGGATGTACGTGGTACGCTCGCAGGAAAGCTATGAGTTGACTACAGGGATAGTCCCTCATGAGCGAGTCCTTGTCACGGCGGGGTCAGGTCGTAACAATAGGACGAAGTCTCCATACTGCCCACGTACCACTGCATCGAAACCTCCCCCCTCCCCCGGCGTTGGGGTAACGCCTCCAATCACCACAACCTCCGACACTATCCCCCCCCTTGTACGAGCTCGCAGAACCGAACATCGAGTACTCTCCCTCCTTAGGGAGTTGGCCATCCACATCGCGGAATTCAAACCAACAGTACGATCAGGTCCTACTCAATACCGGAGCCTTCTGGGCAGAGCTGCATGGGTCATAGACGTGGTCTATAGGTTGCTGGGACTAGAGGAAGACTGGGTTCTTCTTCGGTCTCTGGTGAACGGACATATCCCCATCATGGCACGATGTATGGAAGTTCTGTGGAGAACCCCCCAACATCTATCTCGACACACGAAAGAAGGATTATGCCTTCTTCAGGCAAGATATCTACGGGGGCCACTACGACGTATACGAACCCCGACATTCTATACCGAGCCACGCCTAGATCTCACGGTGTTCTACCACCCCCCTTCCCTCATCCTGGACCCCTGGGCCGTGCATCTATACAGCGCAAAACAAACTTGCAACACCCCGCACCACCTACGTCTCCTATACGGAGTGGAATTCGAGAAATCCACGAACCCCGTCCAACCCTTGGATCGAGGACTCATTCTCTTTCAACACCCCGTACTGTATTCCGACAACGGAAAACCTTTCCACACAAACCAGGAATAAACCACCCAGACGATACCATGGATCTCCTCGTGGAGGAGGGTCCTGACGTGAAATGGAAACTAGCGGTGGGAAGACCGAAGAACCGGTTTCGAGCCAAGCAGCGTAGCTCATTCTCTTCGGAAGAGAAATACAGTCGAGGACTGTCGTAATAAAAATCCAGATCCACCGGTCGAAAGACAACCACCTTCGCCAATAAGCAATCCCCACACTATGAAACGCTACGCCACCTCCCGGCAAAAGCGAGCATCTATCACTCATCGGCATACCCGCAGGAACGTATCCCAGACGAGCACTCGCATCATCCGGACACATGACCTCGGAGGATGAACTACGCGACGAATATCTCCATGGACGATCGACCATCACGCAAATCAGGAACAACACCACGAATAGGTTTTGGTGAAAACTCACGCGACGCGCCGATCACAATCAAGAGTAACGCAATCAAAAGACTCTCCTGAGTTGGGTATCAAAAAACAAGAAGGATATACGTCCGTAGGCGAACTACGGGGAACAAGAAATCCGAAACAGAACTCATCAACCCCCTACCGAATGAAATCCATCGCTCCCAGCCACCACTCCTCGGTCACCTCCTCCCACTCGCTCGCCATCCCCATCTCGGATAACCCCTCCGTCTTCGCCTTCTCCTCCCATCGCTTCCCCTCCTCCCCCTCCGTCGAGGCCCAGAAAGCGGTCACTATGTCGCGGCGGGACAAGGAACGCCAGAAATAACGGAGCGGGAGATGAAAGTCAACGATCCCGCGGATAATGACATGAGGAGGGAGTTCCTCCGCCACTGGTCCCGTCGAGTCAGACGAATGCGAGAAAGAGTAAAGAATAAACTCACCAGGAGGTAGCAAAAGTGCCCACGCACATACGGCCAGCGCGCAGGAAGTATCACTGCCCTGAGGCGGCACGAGCAAGAGGCGTCTCCACGCCGGCGGAGGAAGGAACTCGACGTCCTTCACAAGAACAAGTGCGGCGCGCAGAAGAGTAAACTAAAAAGGAAAACGCACCCACGACCCCAGACGTCCAGTCAAACAATCCCGGCGCGGAATAAATCAACAAACTTACCAAGGCCAGCCACTCCGACGACGACAAGGACTCTAGTCCGAACGAATTATTATTCGTCAATCCATCGTCGACGGCGACGATACATCGTATCCACTCCTCCAGAACGAGGCCCGGGATTCGCGCAGGGCGCGCGTTGATGCGAAAGCCGCGATGATTGACAACCAGGACGGCGTCAGACGGCGCGGCTGTCGAACGACGCGTGATCAGAGCAAGCAGGGAGGTGGGCATCGTTGCGGGGCGTAGGAGAGTGGTTCTGGGGAACTTCTCCAGGGTGGCGCCATTATAACTGCGCGCGCAAGCGCTCGTTCCCGCACCCAATCTCTGGGACTTCTGGGATATCAGCAATAGGCTTTCAAGAAGCGCACCTGGGTCCAGAGAATAGACTCACTTGAATGATTCTGCAGATCATTCCGCGAGACCCTGGGATCTGTACCTCAGATGGATATCTGAGGGTACAGATATGGGGTCTTGAGCACTCAGATGGGGGTTTTGACTCGCAGGGAGTCCTGATTGCCCGGAGAGGACACAACTACGGTACCGAGCGCGTGGCGCGGGTACTGTTCTGAGCTCGGGGAGCTCGAACGACGAAATCATGACCGATGCCGGCGGCAATGAAAAAATCGATTTCTGTACGATCAAAGGCGCATTCTCGAGGACATCTCAGGACGAGTATCGAAAATATACGCCACACAAAATCGATCACGTGACCCGGACAACAAAACATCGTCTTTACGATACAAACACTTCTGTCTACTCAGAATTTCCTCCGAACGCGTCTTCATCGAGGAAAACGCGTCTCGGCCCTCCCGTAGCAGGTTCCGAGCCATCACGCCCTCCGCCGCGACTACACTTTTGCTCTAATAAGGCTCGGGGAGCCTTGTAGAAAGCATCGACGCGACCGTAGGAGCCCATAAAGAAGATCACTCTTTCGTTTCTCGGGACGAGAAACTTAAAAAGGGGATATTGTCATGATGTGGCCTCACCGTAGATCAAGACCCTCCACTTTGGTCACACTTTGGCGTCCTGACACTACGGCTACACGAACCAGCGCCACACCGGAAGATGCCGAGAGATATGTCAAGGGGTTGAGAGTTCGATCCCTTATGGCGACAGAACCGGGATCCTGAAGTTCCGCCCTTGTCGGGCTTCCCGCCCTCCTTGACACACTTTGGAGCGGGCACACATGGTGTAAGACACCCCGGGAATATACTTAGGCCGCGTGAGTCAGGCGGGAGTCGGTACCCGACCAAACCCGCCTTCCCGACCAATGGGCGGTCATCGATCTGTCGGGCGGTCATCGGGATGTCGGGATCTCCGTCATCCGCAGCGTCGGACCACTCCCGACGCATCGGGAGTATGTGGTAGAAGCTTCGAGAAGAGGAACGATGAGCAAGCATGGGATTAGTATAAATACAGAGACAGCGTTGTACTAGCTACTCAGACTTCGTCCTTAACCAGTTTTCCCCATACAACTCCGTTGGGCACTCTGCACTCTCCGTGGTAGGACTCACCCACATGTCTCCCTTCGATACCTCCGCCAACGTCGTTGACTCCGACGAGAGAAGGCTCCCCGACGCCACACCTGGGACTAGGTCCGGCGGTGAGCCTCGTACCTTGGGATTAGGTTCCTACGGTATCACAGTCTCTGGCGAGATGGATGTGCGACCATCGAGGGCCCCTATGACTGGTACAGTACGACCAGTCAAGCACAATACGAGGATGTACGTGGTACGCTCGCAGGAAAGCTATGAGTTGACTACAGGGATAGTCCCTCATGAGCGAGTCCTTGTCACGGCGGGGTCAGGTCGTAACAGCCAGCGATGAGGCCTAGGCGTTGATCGATGATCCTTAGCCGAGGTAGGTCTTTGTTACTGTACTCCAAATCACAATCTTCCGCACTAATACTTTCCGAAGCCCTCTTTGCACGGTTAATCTCTCGAAGCCGCTTTTTGCATGTTTCATTACCTTTTGAGCTGTCCTTATACTATCGCTATCATGTATTGTCAACTCGTTTCATCTCTGGAGCGCTTCCTTCAACCAATCTAGCGCTACTGCGCTATGCCGGCAAACTGAACAATGGCGACGTCGGTGACATCTATTCCGAGCTGCGGCGGCGATCCTTTGGGTCCGCGCCGTGTCTGTATTGAACAATTGATTGAGTAAATATCATGCAGATCCAAGTACAAATTGAACTACAACTTTGCAGGGTTGCCATTGGTGTTGAAGTTCATCCGGTACGCCACGCGAGCGTACGAACTTACTTACTATAAATAGATTACAGCGCCACCATAGGTAGCTATACAGTTATGACTCGCTCTCGATCGCTGTGCGATCGCTTACTTATCTTCGATTATTTTCCTTTCGATACCTCAGTCGTTCCACCATCGCTGTGCACGTCTGAGGTATGTCTCCCTACTCGATACACACGGACTATTACTTATTCCCTACATAGAAAGCTACTTATACTTTCTCTCTGTTCTTAGGTATGCGTAGGGACTATATACAGTCGTTCCACCATCGCTGTGCACGTCTGAGAAAGCTACTTATACTTTCTCTCTGTTCTTAGGTTATGGGCCCCGTAGCCGCAGAATTTTAAAAATCGTGAACACCGCAGCACACCGAACTAGACCGTTCGCCAAAAGACTCAATACCAACACCGACCGACTCGTCAAACCCATATTGCCAACGCCATGTCCACAATCAACCCGACCGGACTCACCGCCACGCAGCACTTGATGGAAAACAAGTCGAATTTCCACACCTGGGTGATACAGGCCGAGGAGTGCCTCACCGGAAAAGGCCTTAAAGGCTACATCGATGGGAACATCGTACGACCCAGCGCAAACGGTACCGTTTAGACGACCGACACCGCAGTATACTCCAAATCCCCATCCCTCGAAGAGTACCTCTACCGCGACGGCGTCGCACGCTCCATCATCGTCAACAGTCTCGTCAATCCCGTCGGCGCTGGCGCAGACCGCACCGGATCCGCGCAGAAATGCTGGGAGTCGATCATCGAGACATGTGCGCCACAGAGCGATGCCGCCATATCCCTGGCTGAACGTGAGCTCACCGACACCGTTCTCGCTGACGACACAACAAAAGAGTCAATTCAAGCTCACCTCACTGAGCTTCGAGACCGCCGCCATCGTCTCCAGGAACTGGGACGAACCTATACCGACAAGGAGTTCAAAGGCATCCTCATTCGTTCTCTACCTCCGACTCCAGAGTGGACCGCATTCATCAGCACCCTCTACACATGCAATCTCACCGACGCATACGCCTTTGTCGTGTCGCACGCCTTGACGCTCATCGCTATCCGCGCCAGGGCGGCCGGTACCGCCGGACATGCGTACTTCGCGGCTTCGAGCTCATCGTCGTCGCAACGCCGATGCTCTAACCCCAACTGTAAGGCGAGGAACAGAAGCAGTCACTATCTCAAGGACTGCTACTGGCCTGGGGGAGGGAAGGAAGGTCAATTCCCAGCGAACTTTGGGTCTCGAGGCGGCAACGTACATTCACAGTCTGCACCCTCGACGCCAGCCGCGAATTTCGCATACGCGCCGCACTACGCGCTCATGGCGAGGACGAGGAGTTTCGATTGGGCAGACGAGCCGTGTGGGATTGAAGTAAAGTCGGATGAGGGTGTTGCCGAACTGCGTCGCACTACGGTCGAGGACGAGATGGAGGAGCCGCACATTGTCATTGAGGACGTTCTTCCAGATACAGCTGTCCATCTCCTCGAGCGAATCAACCCGTCAAAGGCGTTCATTACGATTAGCCATTCAGTGGGGAATACGACCACTCACCGTGTCCCGCTCGACTCAGGTGCCTCCAATAACTTCTTTCGACACCAGGGAGCCTTCGCCAACTATCAGTCAATCCCCGTCACCTACGGGCAGTCAGCGCAGTCCAGCGGCGGCTTCGCAATCCTGGGCAGAGGGTCGGTGACGAAGAAGGTTCTACGCCATGGGAAGTGGGTCATGGTTACGTTCAAAAATGCGTTGCACGCACCGACGCTTGCATCCGATCTCATCTCGGTTAGCCAGTTGGACCGAGCAGGTTGTATTTCGTCGTTCGGAGGGAAGGCGGCCAGTGTTAAGAAGGACGGGAACCTTCTGTTCACGGCGGAAGAGTCAGATGGGATGTATTTCGTCCAAATGGATCCCTTACCCACTGCGATGCTCTCGACGAGCTCGCCGGCATCGCTCTGCCAATGGCATCGACGACTCGCGCACGGCAGTGCCGACACCATCGAGGAAATGGCGGACAAGAAGCTTGTGGACGGACTTACCATCACATCCCGCGACACGCCCGGACAATGCGTCGATTGCATACTCGCCCGCCAGACTCGCCGCCCGTATGACAAGCCATCCGACCCCGACGTCGACGTCCTCGAACTCGTTGCATTCGATTTGTGGGGTCCGTCTCAGGTTGCGTCGCAAACAGGCAACCTGTACTATATGGCCATCGTGGACTCAGGCTCGGGCTTGAAGTGGCCAGAGTTCTTGAGGGATAAAAGCGACTCGTCCACGATACCGGCGTTTGATCGCTTCCGAGTAATGGCTGAAGCCGAGACCGGGAAGCGAATACGCAAAGTCCGCACTGATAACGCCTTCTCATCAAAGGCGTGGGACGCTTACTTCTTGAAGCATAACATCCAACACGAGACGACAACCCCATATTCCTCTGCGCAGAATGGACTCGCCGAACGCGCTATCCGCCAGATGACAGAGGACATGCGCGCTAACCTTCGCGACTCTGGCCTCGCACCGCAATACTGGACATACGCGGTACTTCACGGCGCATATACGCGCAACTACATGCCGTCTTGCCGCCATCCTGGTCGCATCCCGCTTGGCATCTTCACGGGCAAACGACAGGACGTCTCGCACTTACGCGTCTTCGGATCGCGTGGTTGGGCAATGGTCCCGACGATCAATGGAATTCAAATTGACGGTGGGGATAAGATTGACGATCGTGGGGTGGAGTGTACCTTTCTGGGGTATGCCCCGGGCGCAGGGAACTACATCCTCGAGGACAAGCAGGGACACATCATCGACGCTCGGAACGTCCGGTTCGAGGAAGGTGTTCCTCACCGAACGCTTGAATCCGATGACATTGACTTCTCGTCTGTGGGTATTAATCCACAACACCAAGACGAGCTGTCGGTCGAGGGATCTCGCGGTGAGGATTTAAATCCGCCTGCACCTACACAAGCACCTGCCCCTGCGAATGTGGATACCCGCGCTGAACGCGTACCTGTACCCGTCGTCGCCGAACCGAGACGATCAGGACGCGTCCCCCAGCCTTCGCGGGTCGCAGTTCAGGCTGCGATCTTCAAAGAGAGGGAGAAGAATGCACGGGCAACGGGGGAGGAATGGGCCTCCAGAGATCCCAATGCTCGTGTAGCATCTATTGACCCGTCTTTGCGCCTCACCGGTGAGCTTGATGACCATATTGATTTGTTAACGACCGACCCAGGCAACACTCGAGCGCCCCAGACATATCCCGAGGCGATGAAGTCAGACCCGAAGCGATGGCGAGCCGCCATGGACGTGGAGATGGAACAGCACCGCGTCAAGGGTACGTGGGAGTTGGGTACTCCCCCACCCGGTGCGAATGTTATGGCGTGTAGATGGGTATACGACGTCAAGATGGACGGCGATGGTAATCCCATACGCGACAAAGCACGCCTTGTAGGCAAGGGCTTCACCCAGCAACTCGGCGTCGACTACACCGAAACTTGGGCCGCCGTCTCACGAATGGAATCGATTCGAATGACCGCAGCTATCGCAGCATCGATGAACCTTTCGCTCTGGCAAGTCGACTTCGTCGCCGCGTACCTCAATAGTGTCCCGGAAGTCGACATCTGGATGCAGCAACCTCCCGGCTATGTCGTTGAAGGCCGTGAATCTGAGGCCTGCTACTTGAAGAAGACGATCTACGGTACGATGCAGGGCGCCCATGACTGGGCCCGTACTCTGGATCAAGGCTTCAGGTCTGTCGGGTACACGGCCTCGAAGGCTGATCCATGTGTTCGCGTTAAACGCGACGATGACGACTTCACGATCACGGCTACGTATACGGACGATGTTTGGGGGGCGTCGACGAGTGTAGAGGCTGGGAACCGACGCAAAGAAGAGCTAGCTCGACTTTGGGACATCAAAGATGTGGGGGAGAATCATCGACTACTAGGTATGCGCGTCGACCAAGACCTCGACAAAGGAACGGTAGCTCTCTCTCAACGAGCGTACTTCGAGGAGGTACTCGAACGCCATAACCTCGTTGCAGTCACGCCACACTCCACGCCACTCCCAGTCGGTATCAACCTCGATTCATCCATGTCACCACGCACCGACGCCGAACGCGACGAGATGGCCGATAAACCTTACAGCAAGGTCCTCGGGTGTATCATGTGGATGCAGCTTGCCACCCGACCCGATTTATCCTTTCCAGTCAGCCTACTCTCACGTTTCCAAAAGAACCCCGGCATAGCGCATTGGCGAGCACTTCTACACGTTGTCGGGTACGTCAAGTCGACAATTGATTATGGGATAGTCTTCTCTCGTGACGCGCCGCTGAAACCATTTGGATACGTCGATGCGAGCTACGGTGATTGTCAAGACACTAGGCGTTCAACGTCTGGACAGGTCTTCATGATGGCCGGTGGTCCCGTATCCTGGAGCTCGAAGCGTCAGGCTACCGTCTCATTGTCGACAGTGGAGGCTGAGTACGTATCGCTGTCGCGAGCAGCTCAGCAGTTGCGATGGATGTTTGCGTGGATGGAGGAGATTGGATTGCCGCAGGAGAAGCCGGGCCATTTGAAGGGCGATAACGAGGGCTCGGTGAGTCTTACCAAAAACACTCATGGTCACAACCGCGTCAAGCACATCGACCTCCGCGTTCATTACATCCGAGAGCTCGTCACCGCCAAGGAGCTCGTCGTCGACAACATACGCGGATCGGAGAACCCCGCCGACCTTTTCACCAAGCCACTTCCGCGGGCTACCCACTACCGCTACCTTCAGGACCTCAATGTTGTTCGCCTTTGATAGGCGTCCGGATGTGGGGGAGTGTTGAAGTTCATCCGGTACGCCACGCGAGCGTACGAACTTACTTACTATAAATAGATTACAGCGCCACCATAGGTAGCTATACAGTTATGACTCGCTCTCGATCGCTGTGCGATCGCTTACTTATCTTCGATTATTTTCCTTTCGATACCTCAGTCGTTCCACCATCGCTGTGCACGTCTGAGGTATGTCTCCCTACTCGATACACACGGACTATTACTTATTCCCTACATAGAAAGCTACTTATACTTTCTCTCTGTTCTTAGGTATGCGTAGGGACTATATACAGTCGTTCCACCATCGCTGTGCACGTCTGAGAAAGCTACTTATACTTTCTCTCTGTTCTTAATTGGGTACATCTATTCTCCGGGGCGCCCGCAATGTGCACTTTTGAACTGTTACATAGGTCTACGCCTTGCAAATGAACGCTATTGGCCGTGCCCTAGGCGGGACAAATGATTACCTACGCGCGACACCTTCAGGACAAATGCTTGACACGGAAGGAGAAGAGGGAAGCTTTTGTCTCTGCACGCTCTGGTACGTGTCATTTCCCTCAGGCTGTCTTCTTACTACAAATGTCTACTGGGTACCGCAGGAGTGTAGAGGCGCTCACTCGGGCGGTTCGGTATGACAATCAAAGCTGCTAAAAGCAGTTGCAATCGTCGGTCAGGACATCCGTCCTAGGATTGTGACTCTAACTCACGACGTCAATATCTCAACCGCATGGGATTGTGCATTGGAGCAGTCTTTGAAGCAGTGGAAGGGTCTGAAGCGTGAGCAGAACTGATCTCGATTCAATCTCGACTGCATTCAAAAGCCATTTCGTTAGGCTGAGGTACGGTACGCCGCTCAAGTCACCGTGATCAACACTGCCAAGATTCTTTGACCTTGACCTTCTACGTATCAGGTATGTCACACTGCTCTCTGCGTCGGCCTATGTCGCATTGAATGAAGAGATAATCATACAGAGCTTCTCCATGTGAGCGCCAAATATCTGATCATCTAGGTTACTTCATGTTTCGCGGCTACTAATTAATCCGAGTCTACTTGATGATAACAAACATATCGTAGTTGCGCACGTTGCGAACAAGGCGACGACTCTCTGAGTGAGTTCAAACAGGAATCAATCTATACGTCTTCCAGACTGAGATACCACGGCAGCAACGACGCAGAACTCCAGAAGGCCGATTTGGACGGCGCTGGATGTCAGCTCAAGGGTGACCACGCTCTCGCTACGCGCCACCCTCGCACAGGGAAAGGGAGGCGTGGTTCCATGAGTTGCCACATAGAGCTGCCAGCGCAAAGGCAGACAATGAGATGAGAACTTGGCGACATGTGAAGGATCCATACGGTGATTGTGCCTTTTTGAGGTACCCAACAGTACCATCGACCGCGAGCTGCCATAGCGCGCTGTCTGAAAACCATGAGGGGTGTCAGACGTGTAAAGAAGCTGTGTCACGTACGTGCGGGTGGTATTCAAAGACAGCCAAGAAGAAACGCATTGTCTCTCATCAAGACCGGGTATCTCAACGATGGGCTTGGTCGCCCATTCGATGACTGCAAAGTTGGTCCCTTGGGCATCCCGAAACAGCGTAGCATCTTGTTACGACCTGATCCCGCCGTGACAAGGACTCGCTCACGATGGCGCGTCTCTACCCTCCGACCGTGGCTTTCCTGCGGGCACAACACACATATCTCCGGGACGCGTCCGTCCGGTCGCTTGGGAGGGATCACGGAGGACCTCGACGGATGCCCCTCCGTATCGCCCAGAGAGTGAACACCCAGGAGACCCCGTCTCCTGGTGTCGCGCGATTCATCGGACCCGGTCCGAGATGTGGCGCATTGGGATCCTTCGTTCGAGGAGTGGGGGGCAATACCGGAGTTACCGAGGGAGGGCATGGGGGGAGCCCTTGCTCAGAGGGAGTCAGAGTATCCGGCAAGAGAATGCGGAAGGAAACTTGATAAGGACAAAGTCTGGCTATCTACTACAAAGAGCGTCTGTATTTATACGTCGACCTCGTTGATGAGTAACTCTTCTTCTCGAAGGTTCCGTCGGGAGCGATGTGCTGCGGTAGCGCATGGTACTTTTGATCGAGCAAGGAAGGCGCGCTAGATCGAGCACCGCTGATTGGACGATGGGCGGGATAAGGCGGGATGAAGCGGGATAGGGCGGGATGGGGCGGGCCGTTGCCCATGCCATACGGGACTGATCAGAAGATAGCGATCATTGAGTCATTCCTTGACCCAATGGGGCGTCGCTCGTACGGAGTGGCGGGAATCGGGGGGACGGCCGACGGATGTGACGTTGGTCCGGCTAGCGAGGCGCGGCGAGGCGCGTAGGGATCTGATTGCATCCCATCGGCAACTCCCGTGATGGCGCGACATGTTCTTCGGGATAAGCTTTCTCCTATGTGGCGCACCCAATCTATAGTTCGTGCGCGATCTCGTGACAGGTCCACGACCGAGTCATGACACATCTCGAGAGCGGTCGTTAGTAACGAAGAAAAACTCCTTGTTGTGCGGTCCGACAACCGTAGAATTGAGGATAGTCGACTTGTAAGTGAAGACAAATTGAAAAATCGTTTCTGGGGCAGGACTGGAGGAGAAAGGGAGGGCTCCGAAGATGGAAGCAGGCGGAGGATTGGAGGGTGTCCAAGCGCCGTTATTGATGGATTTCTGATTGTCGGGATTGAACCAACCTCCCTGTGCGTAGGGGTTCATAGTGTGAGAGGTCGGAGGACTGCAGGAGACTGAGAGCTCTGAGCTGATGCAATGAGATTGCAACTCACCATCCTTTATAGAAAACGGGCGTATTGAAGAGTTCCCGACGAAGAAGAGTGCCACACATTCGCGCGCAGCACAAAGCAGAAACAACAACACGCCGTAAAACAAGTCGGCGAGCCCAGACAGCTGGATTCGGACACAGAATCGGGCCAGGTTTGCAAGATATGAGGAGGCCCGGGGGCGTAAATGAGATGACTTCTTGTGGACCGTAGCCAGAGATTCGCGCTCTGAACTGGTTTCGAACAAGCTCGCCGTTATGCTCATTTTTGGGGTCCTCTGCCGTCATCAGTGTTTGCTGCCTGAATTGTGTCATGGACGGAGGCCTCCCGACCCCTCCACAGGTTTTCAGTAGAGCGCTGTAAGTTGCCCAGAATGGATCATTGCTCCTGTCTCAAATTGGCATTCATGTAGACTGACCACTGCCAGGACGACAGTGCGCGGCACAGTAATGGCTTTGAATCGACATACCTCCATGTCGCGTGGCGAGTTGGGCTGAGAACATATCCGCGGACTTGCGAGGGCTTAGAGACGGCATTGAGCGCAAAATTTGTACGCCCAGAGTGCCACCATCAGAGAACGGCAGGTTTCACGGTGATCTCGGTCGACGCGCCAGTGAGTGCATTCTTAGCAAAAACAACGAGATGTGTCTGATACAATAAGACGGAAGTTACCCGGATAATACACCACAGCGATATGGACAGATAGACAGATAGACACAGAAATGACACGAGATTAACAATTCAGCAGTCCAGTCCGAGATAGATAGAGATAAAGTAAACAGAGACAAGTAGATAGATATGTATGCTACAAAAGGAGAAGGGTAGAGCGACGATGGAGTCCGGACCACACCCAAGAAACACCAGCTCCACGCAACCCAACGAGCAATGACTCGTCCCGATCCCACCGCCCAACACATCCACCAATGCCCAACGACGGCGAATCAACAAGTAGGAAACAACCCCCGCCGCGTGGCGAGGGCACTTTCATCTATCTTTAATCGTACGTCATGGGAACTCAGCAGTCAAAGCACATATCGGTAGTCGTCGCGAGACGCCCCGTGCCACTGCATCCTGTTCCTGTCGTCGGGGTGGTGTGAAGTCGGAGAGGTCTTGATTTAGGCGGGATCAAACCCGAACGACGGCAAATCGACAAGTAGGAAACAACCCCCGCCGTGTGGCGAGAGCGCTTTCGTCTATCTTTAATCGTAAGCCATGGAACCTGGAGCAGAGCGACTGGCCGGCACATGATGGTAGTCGTCGTGAGACGCTCCGTGCCGCGTCGTGCAGTCTGCTTCCTAGTCCTGTCGTCGGGTACTGGGAGTCGGGAGTTAAGAGTCGTGGGTTCCAGGGGGTAGTCGTGAGTCGGAAAGGGGCGATGAAGGGAAACCCTGGTCATTATAGACCCCGCTTGGGCAGTGCCTTCAAAGTTCGAGTAGCGCGCTCAGCCGCAGTGGCTGAATTTACGCTCCAATTCCCCTCGAAGCTTGGATCAAATATCACTGCAGGCTGCGAAAGGCAGGAGGGGGCCGGGTCAAAAAAGCGAGGGAACTCAGTGACCCGAGTACGGTACGACTGAGATGGGGCGGCTGCAGACGAAGACACCTGTTGGGAGTAGCCCTCCACGAAAGAGGGGTTCTTCGAAGCCTTGGGCTCGGACTTGGAAGTAGTACCAGTGCGTGATTTGGCGGACAAGCCGGGAATCTCGTCGTCAACCGCAGCAGCATATTCCAAGAGGACATTTGAGATCGATGCCTCTGCAGCTGGTGGTGCGGCTGGGGAAGGTGGTGAAGAATGTACTGCGGCGGGTGGCGGAGGTGCTGAAGGGTACGCTGCACCGGATGGGGGAGGCGCTGAGGAGTAAGCCACAGCGGCTGACTCCGTGGCTATCGCATCCATCGAGTTGTCCTGTTCGGGGTTCTGAGTGGCAGCGAATGGGAAGAATTCTGCGGACGAGGACGGGAACGATGGCGCCGACTGCGAGAACGAGTTGACGATGGGTCGCTCGTAATGCTCGAATTGGTAGGGCGAGCTGTCAAGTTGTCGTTGTAGAGAGTCAATGATATTGCTCTGGCGACGAATAGTGTTGTTGCTCGTGGCGAGGTCGAGTTTCGCAGTCTGGAGGTCAGCCTTGAGGCGAGTCTCCTCCTCATGATGAGCAGCGACGGCCTCCTGAAATGCGACCCTTTGAGAAGCCATCTGAACACAAGATGTTTAGCCACCGACAGATACAAGGAAGAGAAAAGTTCACGCACCATCAGGCGTTCCCTCACAAGTTTCGCCTCATCATCTTCGACAGCCTTACGTTCGTCGGCGAGGATAGCACGCTCTCTCTGCGAACAGTTTCGGACATAGTCCATGTGCTCCGACTGGAGCAATGCTTTGAGATCCTTGAGGTCCCGGTGGCCTTTGGCAACTGCGGCGTCGCGAGCAACTTCGGCTGTCTTCCGAAGCTGTTCCTCCCACGCCAAAGCCTCTGTCGTGTCGTTCAGAGCCATCTGCGTGGTCGCAAGTTGGGCCTGGAGATCCTGCGCGTTCTTCTTCAGGTCCGCCACCTGTCTCTCCAACTCAGCACAGCGGCATGGGGCAGCAGGTGAGGGCACTCTTGGTGAAGGCGTAGGTTTGTTCGAAGCCGGCGTCGAGGCGAGCTTGGGCGGTGTGTAGGGCTTTGATGGGATGACCATCTCGGAGCGACCATTGTTGTTGTGACGGGGAGGAGCAGTCCTCTCAGTGAAGGTGCGCTGGCGCTTAGCTGGTGGCTCGGTCGCGGGCTGGGGTGACGGGGCACGACGCTTGGGAATGGGGAGGAGATAGGTGGCCGTGAAGCCAGGAGGCGGGTCTTCGGAGACGTGGCGACGACCGTTGGGTACAGGGACAATTGCACGGGAGGGAGGGAGCGAAGTAGACGCGCTCGAGGGCGATGAACTTGACGTGGCTGACACGCGACTTGCAGGGCGCGCCTGTTGCGAGTGAGATTAGATCAAGAGAGAGTATTGGCAACTCACCATTGTAAATCCTAAGAATCGTGCAACAGCATCGTACGGGCAAGGGCAAATGCGCTTGTTCTCTGGGAGCGTGCGTTTGGCAGGCATAGCGAATTATAGCTGGGGAGGAGAGCACGATGGTGGTAAGAGCAGAGGATGATTATGACGCTGTGTGCCATTCAGGTGGCCTTTTTCAACTAAAAAGTCACGGCGCATTGTTCGAGCAAAGCGCACTCGAGTCACTTGATGGCGGTCAAAGTTGTCCTCGTGCCTCGGTTCAAGCGCTGTCCCTCAAGGCAGCGGAGGCCAGCTGGATTCTGCAGCAGAATGTACATCGTTTTCTGGCAGAGGTGTTGTCGCTGTGGACGACGATGAGCAAGATAGCAGATGGAGGCGGGACGAAAGAGACGGCGGCAAATGCCGACCTCAACCGAATTGGGAAGAGCGCCGAACGTTGTTCCCTTTGTTGTTCCCGAACAGCATCCAAGGTCCATATCTAGTAATCTATTGTGCGATATTCTCGTCCTTTGTTAACGCCACAATTTCTGGAAATGGGCGGTAATGGCCGAAAGACTGTAAATGTCCGTCCCTCGCTTGACATGACGCGCCACTATTGCTCGACTCGGGCTCCAGCACTGAGATTTCTCATTCGAATCCCTTCATGAGTATGAGAAAAAAGCTTGGATTGGCACATGCTATTGCTATAGCGCACATGTAGTAGACTTCTGAACATAGTTTGAATCATATAAATTATCCCCAGAATCCCAGTCCGGAGATCTTTACGTGGTCTGCAAAACAATACATCTAGTACTACTATGTTTTCATAGGAAAGTTGTGGTAGTTTGACGTGGTTACCCTATGTGACACGACACATAAGAGTAGCATATCACTGGCTAGACTAGTTCGCGAGAACAGTAGTAAATCAGACGAGACAGAGATCGTCTAGGGGAATGTTGCACTCGACTTTCAGTGCACTGAGAATGTCCCTCCATCGGTCGTTCTTCAGAAGATATATCCAGCGGGGTACGCGGAGCCTCTCCAAATAGATACGATCCGATAGACCGGAGGGAGATGGACTGTGATGCGCTGCTACGTCCGGGCCACCGAAACCATCCGCCAGTCGCTCGTTTGCGTGACGCGACTCAAGCACGACCCAGATATCATCAAGGAGATTTGCGTCCACGCGACACTCGCTGAAGTCAAGGACGCGAAGTGACGGCAATATGGATGTGGTAGGTGTCGTGTAGCTGAGACCTTTGACAAAGTCGGGAGTCAGTTTGTCGCCGAACACGATCAGCTCTTCGATGCAGGGTATATGGAAAAGGAATGTCAGGAAGCTCTTTGTGTTATCGGCGTGCCCATTCATGTTACTCCGAATACTGAGTTTCGTCAGTCTGCATGGAGAGATGGCAAAGGTGGGGTAATGCGTCGACCGCGAACCTGCCTGGAAAGTCAAGTTCAGAGTAGATAATGAAGCCATTTCTAGTGCTTCGAAGCACTCCTTCAGACAAGAAGGTCGAGCCGCCTCCATCTCCTCCAGAGAAAGCTCGGATAGAGCGGAGAGGGTGGCGCGCTTTGTGACGGCCGGATATCTGGGACCAATCCTCTGTGTCAACTTTTGGAGGAGGGTTATCTGTCCCAGGGGTGAAATATCGCTGTCCCAGAAAGCGTTGACGAGGGTGAGTTGTCGGATTCGGGACCAAGGAAGGTTGTGGTGCGAAAGGGTGTAAGATCCGTTGGCTTGAAAGTGCTGGAGAGATGGCGTGGACATGAAAGCATCCGACCGTGCTGTGTCATCCGTGCCCAACGTCGCAAGGTGGAGCTCATGAAGGAGGGGAAAGGGGAGCAACTTGAGACACTGGATAGAGGAGAGGGTGCATCTGACCCGTAAGCGCCGCCACCGCGAAGCGCTTGCCTCTAGGAGAGAAGCAATAGGATGATTCGGAAGTGTTGTGGAGGTATCCCGAATATAAACATCGAGGGGGAGGTTATTTGACCTCTCCAAATGAAGGTAAGTTTTATAGATGATCTGACCAGGGGAGAGATGTCCTTTGTATTCGCTGAAGTTGAGCGCCAAGTATGTCCAGAGGGAAGGAGACGAGATAACCATATCCCTCCATCGATGGCAGACATGCGAGAGAAGCCAAGAGCCCGCCCGATGGTCGAGGGTGCTCTTAACGACAGAGCCGACTGGTTCATCCATAGGCCATGATGGGACGCAATGCCGAAATATGTCCCCGAGGACTTTCGAAGGGAGTGAGCGCATGGGATGGATGAGGGATTGAGCATCTGAAAGGGCGCGCTCGGCGTCCTGACGGGCGTGCTTGAGATGCTCCAGTGTTTCCTGGGCCCGAGCAATCTTGTCGTCAATGTCGGCAAGGGTGGCTGGAGAATCTTTTACGACTTGCTTATATTCGGAGAGTTCCCTCTCAAGCGGCGGCTCATTCCGTCGCAGGAGCTCTTCGACGCGTGGCGTCCGTTTCCGAGCAGGTTCCGTTAGGGTCAAGGAGGTGCATGTCGGGCACGTCGACGGGGTCGGGGAAGAGAGGAATGTATCGCCCATAGAAGGATCTAATCTGGAGGCGCCATTCAGCTTCCAGAGGTCTAAACCTGATAAACACCCACAAGCGACGCGAGAGACAGACAGAGACAGAGGCCCTTGTAATTGCAGCAGGATAATTTACCTAGACGCAAGTTTGTGAGCTTGAAATTTGTCGTTTTTCGGATTTGAAGAACCCAACCGACCTGACAAAGACTCTCGCGTAGGTAAAACACGTCTTTTTGTGAAAAGCGACGCTGGGAGCCACGCGCTTGCTGATGGTGAAAGGGAGAGTCCTGTTTGTGGGTGTTTGTGGACAAATGATTAGCTGCATCGGATATTTCGGCTATACTTACCACCGTCCACAGACCGAAAAATGAGAACAAGGTAGTGCTCTTCGACAACTTGCCTTCTATATAATGGCCGATGTTCATTGCGTCGAGTTGGCGCGACGTTGTCGCGTCAAGTCAGAACGGCGAATAGGTTCAAACCTCCAATGAGGACAAGAGATAGCAGTAAAATATGTACAGCAACAGTGAGAAAATAAAGATACAGATAGGGAGAGGGAAAGCAGGTACAACAAGTATGTAAGACTCGTATTTACGAGAGCAGTCCGAGAGATTAACGAGATTCAACAACCAGGCAGCGTGTTCAAGCTGGGGCGTCCTTACCGCGCCACCTCCAATGCCAAGTCCGACGGTGACGAACTACCCAACCAGCGAGACCCACCACACCCGACCAACACCCAATGACGGCAAATCGACAAGTAGGAAACAACCTCCGCCGTGTGGCGGAGGCGCTTTCGTCTATCTTTAGTCGTATACCGCGGGAACCTGGCAGCCAAAGCACATATCGGTAGTCGCTCCGTGCCGCTGCGTAGAGTTCCTGTCATTGGAAGTCGGGCTTCAACCACAAACGACGGCGAATCGACAAGTAGGAAACAACCCTCGCCGTGTGGCGAGGGCGCTTTCGTCTGACTTTAATCGTAAGCCATGGACTCGAGGCAGAGCGACTGGCCGGCACATAATGGTAGTCGTCGTGAGACGCTCCGTGCCGCGTCGTGCTACCTGCTTCGAAGTCCTGTCGTTGGGTATGGAAACATGCGAGTCGGGTTTCGAAGGTCCAATCCGGATCGGAAGGAGATGGATTGGAAGGCGAATGGCCAATGGAGGTTGTAAAGGCTGAACAAGGGCAGGAAGGCGAGAGAAAAGAATGGCTGAGAGATGCAGTCCTTTCGTCGAATATTGTTTTGGGGGTGGAGTAGAGAATCGAGTCTAGAATTAGATAGAGACGAGAGTGGTGAGATGAGGGGCGGGGGAAACGAAGAGGAGCGTAGAGCGCGCGTCGGGAGGGTCTTCACTACATGCCCGAATCGAAATCAAGATCCGAATTTGACATCATGATTTGGGTTGACTTTCCCAGTGTTGTTTGGGCGTGACACCGCAAAATATGAGCGTGGTCTGATCTTCGTCTCGAAATCAGGTCGTATAGCGCGGGAGGGAGGAAAGGCGGACACGGCGGGAGCGTTCTCGAGCACCGACGAGGACGTCGCCGCGGCTGATCGTGAAGATGAGAAGATTGCTGTAGCAGACGGCTCCATGGGCATCAAATTCTCCGAGATGTCCTGTTCGTTGACTTCGGTAGCAGAAATGACACGAGCGGATGCGGGTGGGGAAGGAGGTGATGGCTGCGACAGTGAGTCGGCAATGGTACTCTCGACCGCCGAGGATGAGACGCCAAGGTGTTCCTGGGTAGAGTTGATAACATGATTCTGGCCATAGACGAGTCTCGGGGCGCCGGTGGAAAGATTCGTCTTCGCTGGACGACTACCAGTGGCTTCCTGGGATTCGGATGGCGGCGGTGGAGTCATCTAGACACGAGTGTATGGGTAACAAGTTGGAGGCCCTGACACAATAAATGACACACCTTTAATCGTTTGGTTTCAATTTGGTCTTGCTGTTCATCATCGGCTGCACGTTTCGTACCGCGCTTCATGCCCGAGTTAAGCAGTACAGAGTCCAGGTCTTGCGATTGGATCTGTACCCGAAGATCCTCCAAAACCTTGAGAGCTATCCGGCGAGCCTCTTCGGTGCGCCCTTCCGCCTGCAGACACTCCTTCCTATAATATATCACAGATGCCTCTGATTTAGCAAGCTCTGCTCGGAGATCAACTGCTTGTCTCTCCAATTCGGCGACTCGTCGCTCCAGAGCGGCGATAGTATTCTTCGAGGATTGGGCCTGGATCAATTTGCGCCCTTCGTAAAGGCGTTTCAATTGGCGAGTTTCCTGGGGAGATATAGCCCTCAGGCGTTGAGCTGGATGCGTGTAGACCGGTAGTATTCTGGGCTGTTGCATAGGCGGATAGCGCTCATGGAAAAGGAGTTCGGGAGAGGACGAGAAGCCAGGAGGCGGATCCGCGGAAATGTGGCGACGATCTACAGGGGAAGCGGATTGGGCAGGCGAGGGAGGGGGCGAAGTATATCGGCTCGACAACGGTGGAATCTGTTGGGAGGTTGATGCGGACGCCGAGGAACGGTGGCTTGATCTGGAAGTAGTCGTCGCGGAGGAGCGGCGAGCCGATTCGTGCGTCTTTTGCGGATGGGATTGTGATTAAGACAAATCCATGAAACCCTTACCGTCGCGGACCCAAACAAGTTTGCTACGGCGCTGAAGAGAGACGCGCAAGTACGCCTGTTCGCGATGGTGGTGCGTCTGGAAGGCATGGCGGAGGGCAGTGGGGAGCAGATAGAATGATAGTCGTGAGTCAGAGAGGGGAAAAGTGGCGGCGTCAACTATTTTGAGATCCCGTTTTATGACAAAAGGCCACCGCGCATTGTTCACCTAACTTGGACTCAGCTTGAGCCACTTTGCGCTGTCGGATCCATTTGCTGGCCGAGGTGTGGCATATGGCCAGTCTGCAATGAGAGAAGCATTGATTGGTGACCCCCGTCGTTGTGGGCGACGATGAGCATTGGCTGAGCAAAAATGTGGATGGAGGCGGCGCCAAAGAGTAGGCGGCAAGTGCCGACATCAGCCGTATTGGGATTGGCGAGTATTGATCCCGAAATCCTCGTTCTCCTTTCAACTTCCACCCTCAATCCATCCCAAGTCAAAGACTTCGTCTTAACTCTCAGGATGAGTGGCGCGTACGTCTCTGCAGTCATCCATTCCTTTTCATCATCCGACCCTTGAATTTCATCCCCAGTTCTTGCTCGTTTTGCAGCGGCAAGACGACCTTTACAGGTCCAAACTTGGACGAGTACCTGTCGAGCGCCCGCTTTGGTGCCCTGCTGGACAGCAATGAAGCTGCGAAGCCAGGAGAGGTCATCTGCTTGCAGCGCACAGCTCGGGATGCCTCTACCGGTCTCCAAGAAATCGACGTGCAGCTCGCCGCGCTCAAAGCAACACGGGAAAAAATCGAGATTCGACTCCATTCCACCAAAAAAATTCTCCATCCATTACGCATTCTTCCCACAGAGATCTTACGCGAAATCTTTCTCTGTACTGTGATAGAGCCAGTGGATGTCGTTGCAGACTCTTTGAATCCCAGAGGCCCCTTGTGGCCCGTCTCTCAAGTTTGCCAGCACTGGAGAGCAGTCGCGCTTTCTTTTCCGCAACTGTGGTCTTCCCTGTGGTTGGATCCTTATGCCTATCGTGGAATCCCACAACGCAGAGTGCTCCATCGGCTGGAACTGTATCTGAAGAGATCCAAGAATCACGACATGACGGTCCATCTCTATCGCCTTACCGAGCATGACATTGCGACGATGATGGCAATGCTTGAGGTCAGCATGCCCCGATGGGCGTCGCTTCACGTTGACATGCTTATATCGGTGGTTGACTTCTTGGGCCGGAACATGCCAGTGTTCGACCGTCTGAGGACTCTCAACGTCGTCGGAGACGATTTCGTCGATCCTGACTCATATGACGGGCCACTCGTTGGTACCTTCATGGCGGCACCGCGTCTTAGTCAGCTCAATGTCCTCTTTACGGACTACCGATTCCGTTTTCTATCCCTTCCTTGGAACCAATTGACCACCTTCGATTGCCGATTGTGTTCCTATGAAGAGCTAGAGGTTCTGCGTAAATTGACGCACCTGATGACGCTAGTGGTCAGGGTTTCCTTTGACGAGCCAAACCCAGACCAGCGCCCACAGATCCTTCTGCACTCCCTCACCTCGTTGACTGTCTATCATGAGGACGACGGCGCTCCTGATCTTCTTGATCATCTGAATATGCCAATCCTCTCGTATCTCAAGTGGGACCTACAAGAATACGAGGGCCAAGGCCAACTAGTTTATCCCAATTCGCCGCCTGTGCTTGGGCACCTACGATCGTTGGACCTTCAGACACCGGGTGGCGATAACGACGACTGGCATGATAACATCAAAGACTTTCTCGCGTGCCTCCGACTGGCCAAGAAGCTTGAAACGTTGTATATCACATCTGACATGCTCTTCTTTGCCGATGCCCTCCAGCAGATGACACTGGTAGACGACGGTGGCGATCCACCCCTTCCATCCCTTCGCGATCTTGCCCTCCAGGAGGGTAATACATCACACACCAACGAGGAATCCGTCGAATCTGCCGTCGCAACGCTGTTTGATATGGTGACGCAGCGCTGTCCTGGTAGCACTACACCGAGCGGATGTGCTAAAATGGAGAAGTTATGTGTTTCTCATGTGCTGTCGGACTCGCTCAAAGGCGATGACTGGGATCGCGTGAAGGATACAATCAGAGTTGAGGTGATCCCTGCCTAGAAGTCAATAGTGGTTCAGAGAGGTTCCGTCGTGTTTTTTTCTTCTTCTTGGACGGTTGCCTTTTTGACGTCTGATATTGTTGTCGTGCATGTATTGTAACTACTAGGGATAGACTAGCATTTGAACCATCCTGATACTTTATAGTCTACGGTAATGCCGACGCGTCAATCATCAAAATATCCAAAAGTGGCTAGCAACACACAAAGATGGTTGTGTCAATGACAATAGGATATAATTACGACCAGAGCAGGCAGAATATGAGCAGGCACTCGGCGTACATGAAATTGAAGGACAGCCTATGCGCACCTTGATGGCATCAGAACTTCTGCTTTGGACCCGACCACCACCTACAATATCCATATCTGCTGGCATTCCTCTCAAGGGACGCTACAATTTGTGCCATGCGCCCCGACCGAATCAATGGAAATGGGTTGCCGCGGGAAAGGTGGTCATAGCAAGCAGAGGTAGCACGGGCAGCAGCCCAATCCCCTCCGCGGTCGACGCCAGTCCGGCCATCGTCTTCGTTGTCTCCCCGTCACCGAACTCGTCCCGCTCATTGCAATAATTTGTACTGGTGCCCATTTGCCTATCCGTGCTTTAGATGCCATTCTGGATGGTGACCTCGACGTCCGCGGCAATCACGGTACCACTGGCATCTGCTTCGTTCCGGTGCGTTCTCTACTGGTTACCGGTGTCTTTGGGACAAATTTATCAGTAGGCAAACGTTAGGAAACGTTATCGCAGCGGCAGTACGAGACTCGGAGATCACACGCCAGCTTAGTCGACCAGGCAATATCCACTCCCACCGCCTCTCCTCACCTCGCAACTACGCGTTCAATTCCCATCCGGTAAACAGATGGAGGACCGCACGATAGGACAGACTCCGACCAGGCCCTGACTATTTCCTCACGCTGGGAAATGTCATCATCAACATACCTGGTCAATCTCTTGCACCCAAGTTGCATTCGCGGCCGAACCACGGCTATCGGTGTCCGTATCACACTTCCGGGCGGAGACGTAGTCTTTCCCTCCAATATTAACCCGCCGTCAGCGCAGGCGTCGCTGTCAGTTTCGACCCTCTCTCCGCCCATGCCATTTCTGCTGTCAGGTATGTGCTCTGTAGCCTCTATGCGCTGCTGGTCGGATGATTGAGACCAATTTCCTCAGGCAACGCTAACGCCGTACACGACGAAGAATGCGCCTCTGGACAGGCGCTCGCTCGGATCGCCGAAACCATTGATGCCATGATCTGTGTCTGTGCGTCTTCTACTCCGTTTACTAACACCTATTAATCAACGTATCTATCGTCGTCTTCCTTTGTAGACTCTCAGGACCGGGCTACCCTCATAGGCATGCTCGAAAATTCTGGCGCTGCAAGCAGAAAAAAGCGGAGCAAGTACGATACGCATCGGGGGAAGTGAACCATAGTGGCTAGGCCCTCGACGCGCTTTGTGCGGGCGGCGCAGCGCAACGGTGATTGCGTTCCAGAGTCTGCTACGCCGGCTCTTTTCCTCGTCAAGGATGCATTTGCGAAATCATCGCCTTAAACACGGACACATCATCAACACTGGCCAGGTAGTGTCACGCTAGCTGCATTTTGCCCGAACGACTTACTCACTGGCCCATCAGCTCATCAGCTCATTTCATGGCGTTCGAGGTAAAAGATTGATATCCAAGGTCTCGCGCTGTTACGTATAGTCTGGCATTGATCTACAGCTGCTGTTTGTGCATTCCGAAGTCGATCGGAGCCTGAAGCTACGAATCGAATCGAAATGGATCTTCGTAGGTGACATCTGGTCTACATATCTCGAGAGAAATACTCACCTGGAAGTATCAGTGCCTGAAATCTTCGTTCCCGACAAGCAATGGCTATTCTCTGCATTCCATTTCATACACAACTTCGCCGAAGCTATATAAATCAACGCACGGAGAGCCACACAGCAACTACTTCCTGCCACCTACTTCCATCCTGCAGCCCGGCGCTTGTTAGTCATTTAGGATGCTTCTCGCGCTCTTCACCCTCGTATACCTTCTCGGTGGCAATGTTGCTCGAGGACTGCCAATGGACGGTCATCCCCTGCTCAGCCGAGGACCTCTACCTGGTTCAAACGAACAGAGGTCCCCATTTGTCCCACGAGCGATAAACACAACATTTGTGCTCGATGTGGAGAGTAATAAGACAGACCTCCTCGGATACTGGCGAATGCAGTCTGCGTTGCTGGCACAGAGATACAACGTGCAATACACTAAAAAGGATGCCGGTGACCCGTGCAACAGTGCGTATGATGAATATCTATACCGTTATTCACGCTGACACGAACCCAATTCTAGCAACTACAGAGTCGTATGGCTGCCTGAACGCAAACCCGGCTGTGTGCTGGCCGGGCAGAGGTCCCAATGGTCTAAGTTACCCCCTGGATCATATTTTTACTGTGGACGATTACCACAATGGAGGAGGGAATTGGTACGTCCTGGGCAACGGTTGTCCCTACGGTGCAAAGTGCTTCGCCCAGCCGCGATCCACTTGGGAGATGGCCACCCTGGGCTTCGGCGTCGTCATTGGATGCGACACGGAAGAAAACGTTAACCGTAACTTTGCGGATGCGAATGTCAATGGCGGTTGGAACCTGAGTGAGACCGTGTTGGCGGCGAATCCCATGCCCTTTGTCTCTCTCACTACCTGTCCGTTAGCAACACCGACCCGCTTCTGGTGGCCCTCAGCGGTACCAACCAGTGCCAATACTTCCACATCGTTGCCTGAGGGTTCCCCATCCGTTAACGCTACCGAGCTGTCGTCCACGGTCACTGCGCCGTCGACGAGCACAACTTCTTCATTGCCGACGTCTGTCGGTGGTGCCGAAACATCCTTCAATGGCTCCGATGCATCTACTATAACCACGACAGCAACGGTTACGGTCACTTCTGTCTCAGTTTCTGTCAGCACGGTAGGCCCTACTAAGTAACAAGTAGATTTTTACCCATTCAATCTTGTATCGCGAAGCTGCTCCCTGCCATCCTTTTTGGCCAGACTCCCGTTTCCCGTTGAGTGGCGGTTCATTCTTTCTGTCCGGTTACATTATATATTACTTATAAGCTGGATACTTATACATTATGTTGTACTCAGTACGCGCTCAGCCATGACGTGCGTCATAATTGACTGGGAGTCGCCTACGGCCTCTTCCTGCAAGCGACGGAGCCAAGATAGCTTTAGGATGTGCTCACGCTGCGATCGAGGGCACGATAACGTAGGAGGACCATTGAAAGATGAAAGTCCGAGTTCGAAGTAGGAGCAAGATCGCGTTGAACGTACGTACGAAGAGTCCGTGATATCGAAAACGAAAGACATAATCAGGAAGCTTGCGAGATGAACAGGAGAGAAGGGATATACACGACGGTAGAAGCAAAGGAAAGGCAAGAGACAGGGTGAGACAGGGTGATGCCCAAAGGCATTTGGAGCAGAAGTTGTCAGATCTTCAAGTTGGTCTCTGAGAGGATGTGCGAGCAACGACGGATAGCTGGACGAAGGTGGTATGGGGAGAGACAATGGAAAGAAGTCGTAGTCGCTTCTATAACGATTCACCGGGAAGAATCCTCACACCCTGCCACAGGCGGAACCTGTCTGAACGGCCGATTCAGAACGGAGCGCCAACACAAGTCAAACGAACGTACAAAGTCCTCCGCCTGAAGGCGACGCTTGCGCCTTGTGCGTTGCATATGAGGACTTGGAGAGCACCGCGTTGCACTCTCCATTACGCCCTTCCAGTCCCGGCGTCCGGGTTTGGTCTTGTGTGTCGAACTTCCGTTCCGTTTCACAGGTGAGCCCTTGGGACAAGACGGATGCATCCTGATCCTTCCTAGGGTATGCGGCAAGCACTGCACGTCTCCATGTTGATGAGTGCATGGTGGGGGTGTAGTGCCAATATCGAGTCCGTGGCACTGGTAAGCTATCGGACCGACTGATGGAGTTCGAGAGTAGAATGAGCAAGGCTTCGCCGAGGGAGGAATTGAATGGGGTCTGGCTAGCTACGAGGTGAGGAAAATGGAGAGGATTGAGACGACTTTGCTTCACGCACCTCGAACTCGCGGTAGTGTTACAGGCCTAGGCAAGCACTAGTATACGAGTCTCTTCGCCGCCTTGCCAGTCTCGAGGTCCTGATATCCGCGGTGCTTTTCGATTGCCGAGTGTCCGCCCGCGCCGAGTCCAGCAGTCGTCGCTTTTGATCGTCATGGTTTGGGACAAGCAGTGATCAGGGTCGTGACCGTCTTTCCTCTTGCTTACTTACATCCATAGTCAATTTGAGTACCCGCCGGCCACTCGCTCGTTCCATCACTGCTACCATCATCGAGACGACAACGCACTATCAGGGATCTACATCTAAATCTGCTTCAACTTGAATATTTGTTTCTTGCCCTTGGGCCACGACGAGTGCGAAGCAGATGTAGATCATAACCTTGACTCGTCAACTGATGCGTATTTGCTAACAGTCTCTTCTCTACGTCGACATCCTCCAAAGGTTCAGCCAGATTCATTCGTCGCCTTTGTACATCCGAGTCATCATAACCCCGGCCGCGTAAATCCTCTCATTCGCTCAGAACGTCGTTCATTTCGCTGATACGTTACCAGTTTAGAACACGATATGAACACAAACGTCTCGTCTGTATTAGACAATGTTCCGGATGATATCCTTCGCAGGATATTTCTATCGACCCTCGAAATTCCTGATCATCGCCGAGAACTGAGCTCACTGGATCATCGAGATGTTCCCTGGGTGTTCAATCGCGTCTGTACGCACTGGCGCGCGCTGGCAATTGACACGCCTCTTTTGTGGTCCTCTTTGGCACTCAACGTACCGGCGATATGGGGCAAGCCGCGCCCGTGGGCTGCCTTTAGTGTCTTCGTGCTCCAGGTCAAGCGGTCACAGCAGTGTCCAATCTCTTTGTCCATAGTCAAAGACGAATATGCGTTTCATGAGGGCGATGCACTTGATTGGCTACTCAATCGACATCATGATTCAGGTTTACTCTCCCGCTGCACGTCTTTCAAGATGAGCGGGGACGCACTGGAAAGGAATGCCAAGATCTCCGGGTCTTCCGTGGAGTCCCTGGTCCAGACATTCCAATTCCTCGAGCATTTGGATTTGTCGGGGTGGGTGCACGAGGTGCCGGACATCGGACTGGATCCTGTGCCAATAGTTCTCCACTCGAATGCACGTATTCGCCTGCTGCACATTCGAAGCCTGACGCAATTGAGCGTGTGCCACTTCGGTCTCTCCCAGCTTACAGAATTGCACATCGGAGAGGTTTCGTTTGACCGCACCACTTGTGCGACTCTGAGGAGCCTCTCTTGCCAAGCAAAGTATCTTCGGTGTTTGTCACTGAGAGAGGCTCCCGAGATGGGCTATTCTTCCCCAGATGATCTCACACAAGAGACAGAGATACCTTTCACCCGCCTGGAAGTGCTATCACTGTACCAAAGTTGGACGGGAGTCGGTTTCAAGTCAATCATGTGTTTCCTGTCCATCCTTCATGTCCCTTCCCTCCGAGAACTCACCATCCATATGACATCAGGAAACTCCCGTGTCATGACCTCTGAAGACCAACCTCTCCCTCCCACCACGAGATTCTTACCCTCGGTAACACATCTGCACGTCAAACTCGAATACGACTTCGCCTATCTTGTCATGCACGCGTTCCGCGCCATGCCCCATATTGTCGAGCTCACGATTGAGCCGCGAGCCTACCGTGATATCTACGAGCTGCTGCGTGACAGCCTTCCTTCTCTTCAGCGTCTGCACATCAAACCAGCTTTCCGCAGTGATTCAGGCTATGTGGCCGTAGCTCACATTGCGGAACTGTTGCCAGAACGACATAGGCGCGGACATTCGATTCCGAGCGTACGGCTAGACGACCCGGTGACGATGGCCAGGCTCAGACCCGACTCTGTCTCTTCCATCATGTCGTCTTGGGAAGCAATGCGCAGCCTGATTGGTACCAGCGTGGATCTGAAAGATGTCGTCTTCGTCGATCGGTGAATCCGGCTAATTGCCCATTTTTATATCAAGCTTATGGTACTGCCCGCCGTCTTATGAGTCTAAGTGTCTCATATCGCGAGGCGGTTTCATCGTTGAAGTATGCAAACACTGGCTCTGGGCGAGCTAGGGGCTCGAGGAGATGACGACTCGGAAATGGGCTCCTCACAGTTGGGTAACCGTAGATATTCTTCAGCCATCAAAATTATCAGAGACCAATCACTATCACTCCGCGTATCTCGCCTTGTATGAAGCGAAACAATCTGCTGTTGAGGAGAAGATTGGTACGTGATCAAGAGACGAGTTGAGCCTGTTGAGGAGTACTCGATCTCGATCAGGCCACAGTTTGACTTCAACGGCGCACTGATTGATTCGCCCCATGCATCCCCGATAACAACGCTGTTCGAGTAAATGTGTCCCGCCTTTATCCTGATTGCCCAGCTGAGTCTCGAGGCTGCCGCTCTGAAGGAGGATCATGAGCCATGCAATTGGACATGTTATCTCGGAGTCCAAGAGACTCAGGGACCGCCTGTCAAACAGGGACCTTCAGTTCAACAGGGACTTCATACCCCTCTCTTGACTCTTTTCAATGATCAAAATGCAATTTACTTATGGTGAACTCGGACCAGTACTACACCTATTGATGAAGCAGGGCTGCTGGTAAGCTTGCAGTGCAGAAGGCTTGACTCCCCCGAGTCTTGTCGCTCACAGAGCTACGTGCTGGGCCGTTCAATATAGTCCGAAAACGGCAGCGTACAAGCCACTTGCCGACATCTGCAACATCTTAGAAACAGACTACACTACCAACAGGGCTATCCTATCCAACTACACCAAACAATTTTTTTCACGTTTCCATTCATTTTTGCATCAAATCATTAGTCCATCAGATCCCACTAGGCCATACTATAAAGGCGGAAAAGCCATTGCCACGGCGTGGAAGCTAACCGACGTCGAAATCTTCGAGCTAAAGCGCGACGCGTCGACGCGATGCCGCCACGCGATCATCTCTTTGCCGCGTGCCGGCGAGTCACGAGTGTCTCACTTCTCTCTCTTAAACCACCACATCATCGTCAACTGTGATCAGCTCGCCGCGTTCCCCCCTGCCATGAAGACGCCTAGCGCTAAAAACGCCGTTCCTAGAATCACTGTTCGAGATCACCTACCGTCTACACACAGGCTCGCCGCAGTTGTAGTCAACCGCTACCTCAAGGAGGATACAAGCGTTCTCCCCGCCAAAATCAAGACCCTCATTGTCGCACACTACGAAAACCCCAGCACGGCTCCTTTTCCCTCCCATGCTATCGCTAAAACCTATCGGTCGCACACCATAGTCGTCAACGGCGAGCTCATGCACATGAAGAAGCTCGTCATCGACAGCGATAATCTCGCCTCCCTCCTGCTCTCTTACGAGCTCACTCAGAGTGCCGTCAAGATGAAGTCTGACGTCCGTCGCCACTTTCATGGCGTGCCTGTCGAGCTATTAGGAATATGGCGTGATGTTGTCGACCAGGTGCTTGAAGAGGACTGTTCGAGGAAATCAAAGAAACCGAGACTCGAAGGACCGACCACGCTCGAGGAGGACAGCAATCCTGGACTGGTCCCACTCAGCAATGATTTGACTTCCGCGGACAAGGCTACACCTCGACAAAAAGAGCAAGAAGAATCGAAGCTGGACAACCTTGTTGCCGACACTGAGATAACCGAAGTTTCAACTCACAGGCATGCCGAGGCTTTGTGGAGCACCCCTTCTCACTGTCCTTCTCCTCTGCCAGTCGATCCGCTGGAATATCTTCGCCACGAAATCAAGCTTGAACTTCGACGGAATTTAGCTGCAGGGTGTGCTATACAGAACGATGTACGTAGGCGGAACATCCTACTTCTCTATTGCGAGTCATCTATCGGCACTCCTTTTGCATTCCCGCTCACGTCTTACGTCTGCAGTGTCGAACAAGCCCAGCGTTGTCCCAGGGTGCGAGCTTGGCCCTTACGCCCTCCCAGACGTTGCTAGCATACGGCCTTTTATCCCGCCTTGTCCCGACCCGCTCTATGTCATCAATGCCGAAGGCATTGCCTCTATGCCCGGGGACAGCGTGGAAGACTGCTTTGATCTTGACGACTTCGCCCGGATGGACGACAAGGATGCCCTGCAAAAGGCCCTGACGACGCTGCAAACAAAAGTTGCCGACAAGAAGACCCTCCTACGACGGTGCATGACGCGGAGCCGACGCGACTGGCTTACTTTCCGCTTTTATATTTCCCTCATCTTGGAAGGCGACGCCGGTATGTTACAGTATCATTCTCTTACATGGATGGCAACAATGATCTCTCGATTTCACAGTCCAGGATAAGTGGGACAACTTGTGGGCTATCGCATGGGCGCGATTCCCAGCTGCACCGGGCGAGGTGCGTTACTAATGCCAATGAGTGACAAATTACTAACGACGCTGTCAGATGGCCATTCGCTCCGAGATTCTGGACGAGGGATTACTTGATAGTGTGAGTGTCTTGACTTCTCCGGGGCTTGCGTTGCCTAACTAACTATGACCAGCCTCTGCAAGAAGCACCCTTCGTACGTCCGAGAATCCAGTCATGCGTCGTCATTTCGCTCACGCGTATATTCAGTGGGCCGCAGAATTTGCCGCAGATGATCGCCCCAGCATCAAAGCGTCTCTTTGGGAAGATGCGGACAAAAAGTCCACCGACATTGCCTCGGCAGAGTGTGAGTTATTTTTGCAATTTTCTGCTCGCCTAAACTCTAACTGAACCCCAGAATTTTGAACAAGTTCAGACTATACCCACAAAATTCATGTTTCGCATTATAATCTTTGGTTTGTATCCTACACATCTCTCAAAACCTACCTCCACGGCCTCTTATATGCCCACTAAATCCATGTACTCTATACTATTCATACCATGACACCAGGCTGGATACCAGCGCGTGAGCCGAAGGTCGTTAAATTGTTCTTCTTGCAGGAGGTTGTCATGCAAGGGTATACAGGGCGTACGTGACCCTGATGCGGTCTCTTGTAAGTACCGCGCCAGTTTCGGTCTCAACATCTTGTCTTGCGCCAACGCGAATCTACGCGTCGCCGACGCGTCGTTCGATCCTGGACCATGCGCTGACAAACAACGTCAACATTCGATCGATTCATTCCTCCCTTCCTTCTATCCACCACAACTACTTATGCCGCCGACTACCGAACAACGAAAGCTGCTATTGCAAGACGACTTTCGAACGAAGACGGCTCTACTGTCCAGTGCCATGAGAAAAGATGTCTCATACGAAGTATGGGTCTTCATCGACGGTGGGATATAGTTCGCTCGCAATCTGGCACTGGCAGCGGCTGACCCGCATACTGCGAACAGGAACTGACTGTCTGAAGAACTACGAACACGCGACAGCGAGGCGCACCCCGCGCGCAGAAATCGCCGATGAGAGCAGTGAGCATCCTGGTTGATCTGGTTCAACGCCTCGCTGATTCGTATGCTAGGGGCAATCTTCGGATGGGCTTCAGATCAGGACAGCAGAGACCGCTGAGCGTGGCGGTGGGTGAGGGCATTTTTCTGTCCGCTAATATGTAATGGGTCCTGACTCGTTGATAGGACAGATATTATTCTCACTCTCCTTATTCTAGTATCAATCCCAGTGAAGTTCCCGATGACCTGGGATGATACGGACCGACTAAACCGATGCGTGCTGACTGTCACTGACATCCATCGATATATACTAACATGATCTCGCGCTAAAAGTTCTCAATTTATGAACTTGCTTCCTCTAATCGTTGCAATTGTATCTAGTCACCCAGCAAGATTTATATTTTGTATAATTACACGTCTCGGAAGACTTTGCCAATTCTGATCTGATTTCCCCATGCCAAACACGGATTGACGCGCGTCGCCTCTTCCCCTCTTGCCATCATGTGGTCTCCCATCTTGACACGAGCGCCTCCTCGCCGCCCCCTGTCTTGCACCCGCCTTTTCCGGTGATTGTCGCGCTATCACGCCCGTCACCAGCGCCGCTCGCCACGACAGCGACGCGACCCTTATGTACGCTGCGTGCAGCTGACAGAGAAATATGAGCTTGTGATGGTCAATTTGGTGCGTGTCTGCAGACTGTCCTCCAGCATCTTACTGACCACAGTATACACGCAGCCCTTCGTCGTCTCCGCGCCTGCCGACAGTGCCGCTCGCCATGAGCGAAAGACGGCGACGATGACTCTGAGTCGGAGCGCACATGTCAACGAGATGCCGCTCGGGCGCGCGTCGTTGTCACGCCTGGGCTGCTGCTGCACAGTACGTGGCTGTCTGTCTTCGGTCTGCACCATACTGACGCATATGTTGCAGTTCCTTCCTGGCAACTTTTCCGGCGCATACATTCGGTGAGGCTTGTTGCGGTTATCTTTGACCTGGTCTAATCACTGGCTAGTTGAATCTTCTTCCGCCCCTGGCACCGAGGCAATCTGGCAACAACACACCTTAGGCCTGATTTCCGTCGCGCCGAACGCGCCGCCCGAAAGGTCAGCGCCTGCCTTCTCTCTTTCGCGGCATTTGCTTACCATATCCTTTTGCCAGACGCGCGGCTCGCTAGTATGGACATCGACCGTATGGACATGCGTAGCTTACACGATGTAATTGCCTGCAATAATTTGACTACTAATTCATTGACACTCATTGACACCCACCGGTATCGAGTGATACATATCAATCCATATCGGCTACAATCAGAATCTGACAATAGTCGCGAGCGGGAACACCAGATTCTAGATAGCGGCTGATATGAGCCGATATCCACTGACATGTCAGTTCGTATCAGCCCGTGTCAGCCCAGGTCAACGGGAACTTCACTGGGTATCAATCCTGTATATGTCGTCCATCACCCCTACAGAGCTTGTAGCACACGAATGACGCGTCGAAAAAGGCGCCGGCATGCCGCATGCAGAAGCGCCGAGGTACTTCTGCGCCACATGAGATGGTCTTCTCGACTTGCATACTTACGTCATAGACTTTGTCTCTCTCTTTCTTTCGCCCACCATCTCCCGCGCACCCTCGATGTCGTCCGCCGCCTTCAAAGATCCGCGCCAAATTGGGACCGCATTAGCGAAACTGGAAGACTGTTTCAAGGCTCAGCAACTCCGGTCTCAACGCGACTGGGACATTGGCATCGGGGGCATCGTCTTCGCCCTCGATGGGGCCTTTGACCGGGGTGAGCAAGGGCGTTTTAAGGGCTCAGATGAAGTTTGACAGGTACATATGCATGGTAGTCATCCCCATCCTCGACAAGCTCGGGGAGGTCAGAGCTAGCTGGCAGAAATTGTCCAGAGATGAGGTAACTACATTGACCTGATGTACGCGTTTCAATCTGCTCATTTGAACTGTACAGATCGATGCTGTAGAAAACATCGTGGGTCTCGAAGGTTTCATCAATGTACGCTCGTCGCCATCCCCTTTTACTAGCTCCATCTTGATGTTTCGATAGGGCACAGACGCGATTGACAGGGTTCGTCTTGATGCCTTTCATCCTCAGAATTCCTCGAAACCTTGTACAGACCCTCCTGTTTGAGCATTTCCCGTTCGGGAATTGCCAGTGTGGTGTCTGTCCGCCAATTGAGGACTCACCTGGCTCGGACACAAACGAGTCTCTCGCGGTACGTTGAACGGATTGAACCTTCCATTATCTGAGTGCTCATTCCGTCATCAAACAAGGATGACTTAGACTACTTTGATCCCGACAAGACACTCGTCGTACGTTCACTTCCGATCCTTCCATTCCCAGCTGGCTGAGCTCCTTCAAGAACTCCGACCCCATCGAGAATAGTAAAGACCCCCAGTTTGATATCCCCGGGGTATGGACACATCGCAGTATACTCTTACTTTCTCACTGAAGACAACATTTAGGTCTCGCGGAAAAGAGTGCTACAGGACGACGAGGTAAGGCGTGTCATTTTCAGCACGTTGACAATAACTGACGTCGCACACCTACCAGGTGTATGGCTTGGAGCAATCGAGCCCATTCAAGGTGCCCAACAAGGTGGGTTACTTTTGCCTAACCCGTCACTCCCTTCACGATAGTATCATCGTCTTAACCCGAAGGTCTATGAACACAAATTGAAGCGCCGCCGAAGTGCTCACTGGCAGGCGTGACTTCGCCCACACAAACGAATACACGGTATGTGCCCGTTCGCTCCCATGTCTGATCTTATTCGGTTTTCAGATGGATTTGTACACCAAGGACATTACTATGCTCAGCCTATCACTGTATACCCTATGCACACCACCCTTCTGTCCTTTCCCAGTTACATTATACCCTGACAAAGATTTTCTCCTGCTCGGAGAACTATACCTACGAGTCCTGTCCAACCAAGTTCTCACATTGTGCGCTCAAGCCGACCAAGGAACACAAGTTTCCACTTACATAACCCCCTACGAGTGAGAGTTTTTCAATACTACGGCTCCTGGAGAGAGCTAGTTATTGCTTCAACGTATGCTCGAGCTGGATGTACATCTATTGCATGGTGAATTCTACTTTCTTAACTCCTGTGCAATGAATCTGAACGCTTCCTCCTGCACTGGTCTAGCTTCAACATGTGGCGTGCCGGTCCTCGGGTCAATCATACCATGAACGGCGCCCTCAACCAGTTTCAGCTCTGTCTTCACACCCGCCTTCTTCAGCGCTTCGTAAGTGACTGAGCTCTCCGCAGGGAGGATGAGAGGATCAGCGGCGCCGTGGTATATGAACGACGGCGGGAAAGAGTGTACGTCGAACTTGCCCTCGCTGAGCGCAATCTCTGGAAAGGCGTCCGCCCATCCCATCTCTGTGACCTTGGCGTACCGCTCCGCCGCAGGTACTGTATGGAGCTCGGAGGTAAACCCAGGGACTCCGGTCAGGTAATCAAGAAATACGCCCTCGACGATCGTCCACAGGCCGGCGATCCATCGACCAGTAGCGTCAGTGAGTGCCTTTGTGCTTGGGTCGAAGATCATGGGAGAGTCGACGGTTGGTTGGGGGTTGGGGTCCTCTAAGAACGCGTCCGGACGAGAGACTTCGAACGGCAAAGCCTTGTTGCCGTACACGAATGCGTCGCTGAGGAAGCTCCCGCCCATCCCGTATGCGGAGATCAGCGCAGCGGGCTTGGGATCTGCGTAGAGAGCGGCGAGACGGCAGAGGTAGCCCCCTGCTGAGAACCCGGCAACCGCGACACGCTGAGCATTGATTGAGTACCCTTGCGGGAGGGAGTGTGTCATGGCGTCGGAAGCAAGGAAGTGGAAGAGCGCCTTCACTTGAGCGAGCTGGTCTCTGGCAGTGAAGGGGTGGAGAAGGGGGTAATCTACTCCAGCAAAGGCAAAGCCGGATCTAAGTGACGCCTCTGGAGAGGATCGTTAGGCACTGATGCGCAATGGACCGGAACTGTTGTACCTTTGAGCCATCCGGCGAAGAGCACGTCGTTCTTGTCTCCCGAAATCAATGCGCCTCCGTGGAAGAATAATACAAGGGGGAGTGGTCCACTGGACGGACTAGAAGGGAGCGAGACCTCCAACTGGAGTGGGATGTCGCAGATTTGGGAGTATGTAACGTGGATTGAAGACATTTTGGGCGGTCAAGTCGAGACTCGAGTGATGTGTCAAGTTCTGGTGACTCACTGGCGCTCGGAAGCTCTTATATATGTTGCGCCTGTGTGCGACTCTGTCATTGCCCACTAAGGCTGATTCTTGCCGCTTGCAAAGCACTTGCGAGATCCTTTGAATCTGATTGATTGATTGAGTTCGGGAGAGGGATGAGGTCAAAGTGATTACGATGTGGCGGGCCCAAACGAAGCGTCGGGTAATTTCCCAATCAAGTCGGTCGGGACCGTCGGGCACAACCCGTCGATCAGGTCCAGTCCTCTTTCCCTCTTCCCACCACCATCCCGCCAATTCGCCGCCGCTTTACTAGACTCCTCTCCTCGACGGAGACCTCTGGGGCAACTTGCAAGTATGGCGTCGACCATAAATCAACTTTGGAACGAGGACGCCAACGATGGGCTTGTGTGATATCAGAGTAGCGGGTACAGTGGCAAACAGTGTCCGCTGCTGCTATCGTCGGTTCAGCGCGTCACGGATGGGCGACACAGCGACTGAAGATGTCTGGAGACGCTCTTCCTTCCAACGGCCACGTACGCCATAGGGCAGTCAGTGCCCCACGCTGCTTCGTTTCAGGTTGCATCATGATTCAATCTGCAAGGATGCACCTTGCTTCAGCGGCGCACGGCATTGCCGCCCACTGAAAACAGCAACACTTCTTTATGTGCGGCGCTGGTATTCGTGGTGCGTTTATGTCTCGACAATAATTTGAAACTTCTCAAGGCAACTTCAGGTCTCGCGATGAAGGTCCTGCCTAACCGAAATTTCTCCCTCGCCCTCTCATTTCGTGCACATTTACCAGCAACCCAACGTCAACTCATTTTCGCAGTCGGCGCCATCGTTTATGTCCTCGCACCATGTGCAGATTTCTCCCCATTTGCCACAGACCTTCATCCGCTCACGACCGTCAACAAGACGACTCGACTCAAGGATAGGATAGCCTCGAAGGCAACCGCTGCAGCATGCCCTCCAGTGCCTCCCCTATTCGCTGCAGCATATCCTCCAGCACTTCCCTCATCCGCACAACCCGCTGCAGCGACGTTATTTTCGATCTCAAGTTTCATGAGTCCTGGGCTGCAGCAGTCGACGCCACTTTTATTGGCTTGTCCGAGCTCGAGGATCTCAGGCACTTACTTCGCTCGGAGCACATGGAGTATCTTCGAACTAGACCGAAAGCGCCATCCTGTTGAAGACGATGAGGCAAAACTTGTGAAGAAACGCCTGATGGTTCGTCATCTCTTCTTTTCCCTTCGCCTCCCCATCGACAAGTATCTCATGCTCAGACGACTAGACAAACGATTGCATTCAAGGAAGCTCTTGCAGCTTATGAAGACGACGAGACTGGCGCCAAGACTGATCTCGATGCCATCGAACTCACGGGCAACAATCATATGCGTCGCCAGAGCGTGGTCATCGACTTTGACAACGACAACTTGAAGCTTGGGAATGCAACCTGCCCATTCACGCCCGATGGTGACTGGCCTTCTCGGTCAGACGTCTTCGGCATGCCGCAGAACGAAGTGATGTCTACAACCAATATACGCATATATGCGGAGACCTGGCGGAGACTCATCTGCTTCTCCCGACGAGCATACATACCCTTCCTTCGCTTGACTCCATTATGATACTCCATATACACTTCCTCTCACGATACAACACGGGCTCTTCGTACGTTTACCTCGAGCTAGTATCTTTTTGGCTTACTTCTACGTGACCTTCCTTTGCTCTGTTCGAAGATGTCGTTGGTTATCTTTTCCGTGCTTCTCCAGACTTCAGGACCTCTCATGGGCTGAAACGGTACGCCGCTCGCACACGCATATCTGGAATCAACTCATATATGAGTTACCCCTAGGACACCTTCGAACAATCCCGGGGCATCTGCCTCACCGAGTCCCTTGCAAGTTCACAGCTCGCCGTCCATCGCCTCAACCTCACTTGATCCGCCCAATGCTTTCAGCTTGAGGCTCAGTGATGGGCCACGGCACCATGCTCTTGCGAAACAGAAACTCGGACTGTTGATCGGTCCAATTTACGCGGACATCGTCCATTCCTCCAGACATCACGAGCATATTCATTCGCATGACCCTCCTCCGTCGTCTTCTCCCCTAGACTGGCGCTCGCCGTACCGAAGGTCGCAGCGGATATTCTTGTGTCACTTATTTTGGTCGCTGTTTGGTGGATTGGAATCGTCATCCTTGGATGATCATACCATCTTTCCTATTGTCCAGACTCCTCTTGCCGTACGAGTCCATTCTTCCTACCTCATGATCTATCGTGTTTATCCCGTCTTGCCTTTTTAGAATCATCCTTCTTCACTTTACTCTCATGCTTCTAGTTCATTCAAGAATATCTCCTACTTCCCTGGTCACTTTCCGTCATTGCTTCTACATTCGCCCATCTTGTCACCGGCCTTCTTCGACAGATGCAGGTATATTGCTCGGTGTGTCTCATCGCCTCACCCAGATGACACGTTGAGAAAGTTCTCACCCCAGGACTCTCGCGGGAGAAGACGCATATCGTCAATTGCTATGGAACGGATGGAAGACGTCACCCCAATATCGCCCAAGACGGGCATCGCGTTGGGCGTCGATCTATTCCCTCTGTCCCCGATAACCTCCACCGCCACTGCATGATGCGTCGTCGTCGTCTCTATGGACGAGAACCGTCAATCCCACATCACGACGACACGAAGAGTCATCGGGCATTGGCCTATCCCCACATTTCCCGTCCGATGATAGGCACAGTGCACCCTTGTCTACCAGTACGTTGTCGCTCTCATGGACGGTACCATGGACAGAGACGAGGCCACTTCTGCTGGGCCTGGCCACTCCAGGTTGATTGCCTCTCTGTAGTCATCATTCTTGAGTCCCGGTCCTGCGGGATTCTTGTCAACCGCGCCAGGAAGCATCGATCCCAGCATTACTCCGTCTGTTCTGTAGTAAAAAGGGGACACGATTCTTCATCTTGAGCGAGCGGTTCCTATTCCCGAACACCTCGACTCCAATACTCCAGCCTCGAGCTGTAGCTCATTCGACAGAATCATCACGTTCCCCGTTGTATCTATCATTGGACACGCATCTTCACCTGGCGTCTACATTCAAGTCGACCAACTGATCATCGGCCGAGGACACTAGTGGCGGAGATGCGAACTCGAGACGTTCGACCATCAATCACCATCAGGAACGTGATGATGAACGTTGGTGAATGTGGGGTGGGAGACTAGATTGGGGATATGTTAGCGTGAGTACGTCCGGGGCAGATTTTGTCCTAGGCGATCTTTACGGCACCACCGTATGAGACATACGGAGATGTACGTCCTCGTTCTGTGTACGCGTCAGAGCATCGAATCAGAGCGCGTCGTTTCCAGAAGCGTTTTCCGCTTATATACACCTGGGTTCACGACAAGAACCACTCTAGATGCCTCGCGTATATGGTTTTCCGGCATACTACGAGTAAATTTCGGACACATGACCATCTGGTATCCCGTTGTTGGCAGCTTGTTGCTATAGTCTCTTAGCCGACGACTCAGGTCCCAGTCTGGAATAGAGGGCGTTTGCCGGTAGGCCCTTGCCCTGCTCGCCATTCACACGCCGAACCTTGCCAGTCACCCTCATAACGTATCATGATGTGGGGTTCTACATGAGGCTCGTGCGATGAAAGTGTATATTATCTTCAATCGGTAGGTCCCGTCCTCCCTCCTCTGTCATCCTCGGTGTTTCATATAGCAGTGGACATAGTGACCGGAGAGACCTCTGCAGAATGAGACGCGGACGCCCCAGGCCCTTATCGATTTGATAACGAGTTATCTTCTGTACATGCGCAGTCTTTTTTACCTGTCCGTAACATGGTATGCTCTCGTGCCACTTCTGCTTAACTATCGCACTAGAACTCATGTCGGTCGTTTTAGCGTTTGATCCGGCGAGGATATCGATGAACGGACTATGTCTCGCTCTCCGTCCATCTGGAGGCTCGAGCGATATGTCTGCCCCGTTAGGCGGAATGAACTACCAGCCTCTAGCTTGGCTTTGATTAGGCTTTCTCCTTGTTGCAGTGGACATGGGGCTCGGACACTCCGCGACGCGTAGTCGGCAAAACAAAAAATTGACAGTCCAACCTTTAATGCCGCCTCTTCGGACGCTTGAGTCTCAGAAGAAATCAGTGATGTGAGTTCGTGCTTGGCTTCATAGACGTTTCTCACAAATGAATCTTCGCTAATAGTTTGGTAAGGGTAAATCTTACTCTGCGACGTGCAGCCGCGCATCCCTTGGAGTTCTCGATGCTCTTGTCGCACATCCATCTTGAGAAGTTGAGGTCAATCGATACGTCGCCGTGTCTACTCATGCGCCGTGAATCTGTACGAATTATCTGATATCACTGGCTTCCTGACGATGAAAGGTTCTTCTAATGTAAGTCTATTTGACACATTAACGATAGCACGAATAAATTGCTCTTCACAGTCGTTCACATGAGACCGTTGTCGATGATCTTGCCGGGCCTTGATTCTCCTTCGGATCCAGGTTGCGAGTTGCTGGGACTGACGCAGCAATGCGCATTCGACCAGGAGCATCATGCCAGGCATTTGGCCAGAAACATCCGGTCTGTTGTCTCAGGCCACACTAGCGGATCTATATCAGACCATAGTATCGTCGCGTCTTCGCACCCTCGAAACAGAGCCTCAGAGCTTGAGGCGCGATGACGGTCCGAAGCGAACTAATGTTGGTCACCGGAATACCGGAACCTCATTTTGGGCGAACACCAGGGACATGTACAGGTCCAAACGGAAGTTTCCTGGAGTGGACGCTCTCGAGTCCAGAACCTTGCGTTTCAGGACTGTACTAAACGGTCATGGGACGCAGTGCCACAGTGGACTACGTCGGCATTTGCCTTGAAGACTGCGACCTGAAGTTGTGATGACTTGTCAGGTTCCCCTGGTGTCGACGGGACGTGTACTTCGCTATTGAATTTCATCATGTGGGGCGCCTCACCTCGCCTCGCGCCCAGCATTGAATTCATCGGTGTAGTGACCTGTTTAACACCAGCTGACCCCGCATACCTAGACCGAATTTCCTCGTGTTGCATATATGGGTGCTCGCGCCGAAAACAGCCCTACTCGGTAGACCTGACAGCCTGCATGCCTCCTAATGCTTTGCCTGGCGTCTGGGACAGCTCCGAGACCTCATGATTGGCGCCTCTACAGGTGTCCTGATCAATGAAAGATTTGTACAACTTACTTGCTTTAGCTGATGTGCACAGGCTGACTCGTGTTCAGGAAATGCTTTCCGGTGCGATACCCGACGCAACACGGCTCGGGAACCATCCCCAAAGACGATCAAGGGGTACTAATTCCACCGGTGGGGGAATACCGAACGTATTCTCTGGAGGCAGCCGCTTTGACCAGGGTCCCATGCGGTCTCGTCATCGTGCCGTAAAACTAGCTGAACCTTGTCCGAGATTGAAAGAGCAGATCTCAATCATGTCCCCCTTTGGGATCTGATGGGTGGCGAGATCTTTTTTGCACAGTATATATACTGTGCCCCCGGCGAGTGGCTGATGCTCAGGTCCCTCCCTTTGTCCTGCCACCTTGCACAGCACGCAATCGTACTCGCCCTTAGACCCTAGCGATGCACTATCAACCTCTCCCGTATGTCCTTGAGGACCGCACCGGCGTCAACACGGCGTCGGATTTTGATGAGATATATGACCGCGTGTTCTACCGCATAGCACGCGCGCCTCTTGTGCGGGCCGCCACGACTATGATATATGAAATGACCCGACGCGCCACGCGTCAACGCGACTCTCTTCCATTCACACAGGCGCCCGTCGTCATCATGGACTTTCAGGAGGACGAGTCGCTGGGTATCATCTCATACGTGCGTCCGACGGGCAAGACGACGGAGCTCATGTCAAAATACCTGAAGAAGACGTCTCTGTTCGGGTCGTGAGTGTGTTTTGCCGCAGTTACTGCTAGACCGTTGTCCTCATACACAGCCTCAATAGATCCTTGTCTCGAAAATTCATGGGCTCTGACGGACGGGAGTACCGATGGAGTAATCGTACAGTTCCGGGCCAAGAGTGGACAGTAAGGCGTTATTGCTTTATTTCGTTGACGTGCTTCTGAGTGCCGACAGTGTACTGTAGGCATTGGGGCAGAACACTATCCTATTGCGCATTATGACCTCAAATCACCTGACGTTCGCTCGTATGGCGTTTCGGGACACACATTAACTGTCGTTGAAGAATACACACACGTGCTTGTCGGTCGGTTTTCGTTCGCATGCATCGATTGGCCACTCCCTTTTAACTTTTCCCACAGAGCTACTGGCGTCACTAACTATCATGCGGCATATTGCACTACATAATCTCTAACCCACTCGCAGTTGACTGCGATGTCTGAAACCTTGTATCTTATTCACTTGACAATTGTATATCTTGGCTAATGCAATCGTAATGGGCGCAATACGTTGTGAAATGAGACTTGAAACGGGCAGTGGTGTATATAACATAGGCTAAGCTCGCTGGTATGTATATGGACAAGCTCCTGAACGTGTGGGACGGTGTGGCTGCGAGTATTGTGCTTTGCAATCACACTTGATGCTTGCATTGAAACTTACGGGAAATGGCTGTCTGTCTCTTTGTGATACGTAAATGACGCGATGTTGCGCGCTAAAATGAGACAACGGCCTAATGTTCAGAACCATTTCAATGGAGTGGGTAATACCGAACATGAATGAAATATACTTTGAACGGGGACATCAGTAGACATACTCGGTGAAGTCAGCCTACAGCTTCAGGCTGAGTGTACGAGTTTGGTACGGTGACCATGCGTCGCCCGCGTTCAGCTTCTAGAGACAGTGCCACTCCTTTCGCTTCGAGTAATGGTAAACGCTCCTTCGCGTACACCTTGGCCGCTGCTATGAGCTCTTCATAATCCAATCCGAGCTCATCGGAATCCGCGCTGAATCGTAGTCCCTCTAGGACAGGAAACGACGCAAAAATTCGGTCAACGTCTTGCCAGCAAAAGCGAGCGAGGTCTTCGACGGTGTAGAAATGGATGTCGAGGTCGATGGTTCGGAGGAATCCTGGCTGGATGGGTGTCATCCATTCTATGAACCCAGAAGAGAAGTTGCAGCGCGGATTGTCGTCGTCGATGTCGGACTTGATCTTGCGGTGGTTGGCAACACCTTGTAGTTGAATCCCTCCCAGGAGCTCTAAAGGACGGAGACAGGAGCAGTGAGAGGGGAACAATCGTTTATAACAATCTTTATCTGGGGCAGTCACCACCAGCATGAGCCACAGCGAATTGGGTTCCACTGAGTAACGTACGAATGTTACCCGGCGGCGTGTGGGCTATTCTATATATGATCGTGTCCGCCATATATTGGCCAAGCTGGATTGAGAGAGAGATGCTCCAAAGTGTCGTGTGGTATCTGCGGAAAGTTGCTGACGGCGAAAAACAGATTAACATTTACTGTAACACTGTCCAGCCAAAGAACGTTGAGATATGTGACGTCTTTGGCATTGGCAAGAATCCAGACAGTAACAATGGTGGCACGAATCTCCTCAAGTGTAATCCTTCGGAGAAGGGGAGGAAAGAACGGGGGCGGCGCGGCGTCGGAAGGATCCTTCCAATTGCCGCAGCCTAAACCTACAAAGAGCGAGACCAGGAGGGGGAAGGAGGTGACGAATCGCATGGATTGGCCAGGACTCACAAATTGAGTCTCATTGATGGTGAGGGTAGTGACCTTGTAATACGTATTCAACAAGGCAAACGCAGCATCTGCGCCCAAATCAAAGTTCCAGACCAAATCTACTTGAAGGAGCGCCAACTCCGCCACGTTCGGGAAGATTTTCGCGAAGAGATCGAGAACAGAACTTCCGCTGGAGATATGGCCCAGAAAATCGTTGATATGGAGGGCTCGGACGCAAGCGAGGGCGCATTTGGGTATGATAGGCAATGAATCGAGGAATGTTGTCAAATGGTGAAGTTTGCCAAATTGTAGCAGCCAAAATGAATGGCGGCGTAAAGAGGTGGACAAGACATTTCCAACCAGGCTTTACAAATGCAGCAGGATGCGACAAGCGTCGCGGTATTCATATGTGTGAAAACGAGGGACCATACTTCTGGAGGGAGGCGATGCGAATCTCCTGCGACGTAGATCGACATCTGGATGTCTGAGCAAAGGTCGGCGGAGCGGATGGCGGTAATCACAGAAAACACACCTCGTAAAAATGTAAACACGATGAAAATGAAGAGGTCGTACATAGATGAAGCCAAGTGGCAAGGCGAAAGGGTGATCAATGATAATATTCAAGCTCCGAACGTGATTAGCCGTACGGCCCGGCTTGGAACACACTACGCCACTTATCTAACTCCATCGTGCCCGGGAGTACTGACTGATATCGAGGGGAAAATACTTGAAAGAAAGACTGGACTTCACTCGGTTCAGCTCTCCTTGACGTGCCACAGCAATGCCACATGCAAGGCCAGTGCAAGGCATTGATTCAATCTACGTTCCAGATGAATACGATGTTCGCGCTCCGACTCAGGATCTTTACCATGATGAGAGTGACTCTGTGAGGCAGCCAGTGTAGTCAGTCGAATCTCAATTCCTGTTAGCTTCCACGTATCGACTTGGAGACTGAAGTCTCCAGAAAACCTTCCGAGTCCGACTCCGACAGTATGTAAAAGATCAAGACTAACGTCGAGTCCTCGTTGCTTGTCGTTCAATCACGCGTGATGTGGAACAGAGAGGGATGATTAATTGCGAATATACAGACGATGTTTGTTGTATTTAAAATGCGAGTGTACAGTACAGCGTGCCATAGTTGTGTCGTGGTATCATGAGTCCAACAAATAGAAGCGAAGCGGAGAAAAGACACTGGTGAGTAATTTAGTCGACCTCCTCAACGCTGGGTTCGTCGTGGCTGGCACCGCTGGGAGCAGCGCCACTGGGAGCGCCGCCGGCACCGTAAAGTCTCTGCATGATAGGGTTGCCGATAGCCTCCAACTCCTTCTGCTTCTCCTCATACTCCTCCTTGGAAGCCTCCTGCGAGTTGTCGAGCCACGAGATGGTCTCCTTCACAGCGCCCTCAAGCTTCGACTTGTCAGCAGCCGCAAACTTGTCGGCATGCTCCGTCAGGGAGTTTCGCAAGCCATATGCGTATGACTCTAGAGCGTTCTTGGCGGCGACGCGAGCAGCGACAGCTTCATCCTCGGCTAGAAAGAACAAGACACCAATCAGTATACAGTGAGGGATGTTGTAGAGAGATGAGACGTACCTTTGTACTTCTCAGCCTCGTTCACCATGCGGTCGATTTCCTCCTTCGACAAGCGGCCCTTGTCGTTCGTGATGGTGATGCGGTTCGACTTCCCTGTGGTCTTGTCGTGGGCAGAGACGTTCAGTATACCGTTGGCGTCCATGTCGAAGGTGACCTCAATTTGGGGAACACCACGGGGAGCGGGAGGAATGCCGGAGAGCTCGAACTTGCCGAGCCGGTTGTTGTCCTTGGTCAGACGACGTTCGCCCTCGTAGACCTGGATGAGAACACCGGGCTGGTTGTCGGCGTAGGTGGAGAAGACTTCGGACTTCTTGGTGGGGACGGTAGTGTTGCGCTTGATGAGGGGGGTCATGACACCGCCGGCGGTCTCGATACTGGAAAGAAAAAGTCAGCAAAGAACGACTAAACATGAACTATGGCACTTACCCAAGCGTCAAGGGTGCAACATCAAGAAGAAGCACATCCTGAGTCTGCTCGGAAGTGTCGCCGGTAAGGATGGCAGCTTGGACAGCAGCGCCGTAAGCGACAGCCTCGTCGGGGTTGATGCTCTTGTTGGGCTCCTTGCCGTTGAAGAAGTCCGACACGAGCTTGACGATGCGCGGGATACGGGTGGAGCCGCCGACAAGGACGATCTCGTGTACGTTGGATTTGTCGATCTTGGAGTCGCGGAGGACCTTCTCGACGGGGTCGAGGGTGCTGCGGAAGAGGTCCTGGCAGAGCTCCTCGAAGCGGGCACGAGTGAGCGAGGTGTAGAAGTCGATGCCCTCATAAAGGGAGTCGATCTCGATGGAGGTCTGGGCGGCAGACGAGAGGGTGCGCTTGGCGCGCTCGCAGGCGGTGCGAAGACGACGGAGAGCACGGTGGTTGGAGGACAGATCTGCGAAGAACTGTTAGGATGTCGCCTTTCGAGCCATAGATGCCAAACGTACCTTTCTTGTTCTTCCGCTTGAACTCCTGGACAAAGTGGTTCACAAGACGGTTATCGAAATCCTCGCCGCCCAAATGAGTGTCACCAGCGGTGGCTTTGACTTCGAAGATGCCTCCCTCGATAGTCAAGATGGAGACATCGAAAGTGCCTCCTCCGAGATCGAAGATGAGGACGTTACGCTCGTCGGTAACCTTCTTGTCGAGACCATAAGCGATGGCAGCGGCCGTGGGTTCGTTGATGATTCGGAGAACGTTCAGGCCAGATATCGTTCCGGCGTCCTTGGTGGCCTGACGCTGGGAGTCGTTGAAGTAGGCGGGGACGGTGACGACCGCGTTGGTGACGGTGTTTCCGAGGTAGGATTCGGCGGTCTCCTTCATCTTGAGGAGGACCATGGAGGAGATTTCTTCGGGAGACTAGAGCCACAATCAGACACAATTCACGAAAGAAGAAAAATGAATAGGACATACGAATTCCTTGGTCTCGCCCCGGTACTCAACGGAGATGTAGGGCTTGCCACCCTTGTCGAAGACGCGAAAAGGAAAGTGCTTCATGTCGGATTGCACCTCGGGGTCTGAGAATTTGCGACCAATGAGGCGCTTGGCGTCGAACACGCTGTTGGTCGGTAATCAGTAAAATTGTGGCGGTGAAAGGAAATATGAACGTACGTGTTCTGGGGGTTCATAGCGACCTGGTTCTTCGCAGCGTCACCAATGAGACGCTCGTTGTCGGAGAACGAGACATATGATGGGGTGGTACGGTTGCCCTGGTCGTTGGCGATGATCTCAACACGATCGTTTTGCCAGACGCCGACACAGCTGTAGAAAAAAGTCAATGACATGCACGAGAGCCAAAGCAAGCAGACACGTACGAGTAAGTCGTTCCCAAATCGATACCAATAGCTTTTGAAGAAGACATTGTCTAGAGTGATGTGGTTTTGGGGGGTGTTGATGAATGTAAAGTGAGGAGGAACAGCCGTCGCGAATCTTGTTATATACACACTCTCTCGCCTAGCCAGAACGTGGTGGAAGAATGCAGAATGGCGTGGAATCTACGATAGTTATAATTGTCTTTCCACCCTGCCAGCGAGATCTTTGTCGAGAGAGGTGGAGTTGCGTGGAATCTTCGAGAATCGAGAGCGATATGTGACTCTGCTCGAGGGTGATGTGATTTTTTGTCTCCTGCGGCATCGTATGGTTTTGTCACAGCCTCCTTCAAGACGAATAGGGCCTGCGGACTTGCTTGAGGTGACCGTTCTGACTGAGCATGAGGGACTGTACTCGGCCGAATAACTCCGGCGCCTAAAATCCATCGACACAAGTAGTGTAGCGTCCGAGCTATATCCTCAACTCCGAACGGATGCTGATTTACACCGTACCTGCCATCTTAGCATGCATGCATGAGCGTCAGCGCGCGACCTCTCACTGAGAAAAGGAATCCAACCTGGGAAACCACGTTGATTCGGATCTCTGACCAAAAAGCCCTCCCATTCCCTGTGCATGCGTACACGCCGCCTTTCCATGAATTCTCCACACGAACCAAAGATTGAGTGTGGCGGGGGCGGAGAGGGATGTCATCAACGAGCATGTCCCGTACCGTAGCCTGGAAAGCAGTATGTCAGATACGAAGGCAAACTCGAAGGAGTATAATATTGTGAATGGAGCAAAAGCAAGAACGGAAATTAGACAATCAAGACAGGATATTCGCGCACCTTTTGTGTACATTGCCGTACACATACAATGATACATCGCGCCAGAGAGGTTGAGCACGCCAAAAGGAGCAAGATCTATGGCCGTAATGGTCTTCGGGCATGGATGTCCGTAATCATGAGAGGCGCCGGTTTTTCGCCTGCTGTTGCTGTGGCGCATTTGCAGACTATTTTGGGACGGCCGGCTCTTAACTGAGATACAGCTTTCACCGCTGTGGCGTGTGGATGACGGATGGAAGGCTTTCCAAAGATTTTCTGTCCTGTAGCATGTCTTCATCGCGCAGGTCTGTATCCTCTGTTATTGGTATGCGTTCCGAATTTTCCAATCATGTGTAAGAAGACGCGACGGGGGAGACGAGGAGAAGAAGATGCCCGTGCACTGTCGGTATCCGCAGTGAGAGGCACGCTTACGCGCATTCCGAGCTCGTCTTGGGTTTTGGAACGTCGTCTTTGCAGTCGACTCGGCGATGATGGTGAAGAGCAAGGCAGCCGCCCTTGCCGAATTGGGAACACCCCGCTCGGGTAACTTCAGGCCTTCGGCCACCGCTGCCGATGGCAGGCAGTGCGTAGGGCCCGGTAGGGGTTTGTCGAGGTGCCTACTACTACCTAGTATACTAGTAGGTGGAGCATTGCGGCCTGAAAAACGACTCATCCAACTCAGTATGTGGAAGCTTGCAAGCAGATGTGATTCACAATTCAATGTTTTGGTATCATACTATTAAGTAGTGGCAATGTAATGTAAGTCTTTCTTGAATACGTCCCGTCCGTCTTTCATTGTCTCTTGTCCATTTCACGTTCGAGTACTAGCCTCCGCTTCTTCTCTTCTCTTTCGTCTTCTAGCAGGACCGATTTTGATGACAACGAAGAAAATAGGTATCGTAACGAGTGATATACCCCCGAGGAGCACGTATGTCCATCCGGGCTGGATTGCATCTAATATCACATCCATCAGCGCGACGAGTCCAGCTGCCATGAGGCAGCGGATAAAGTTGTTCTGAAAATCAGTCGATGTCAACAATGATTAATGAAAAACTTTGGAGAGTAGGAGCTGCGTACACATGCGGTGACCGCTGAACCTTGTCCTGGCACCCAGTCGATGATAAGGGTCTGCGTCGCACTCATGATAGACATTCCCCCAAATCCCACTTAGAGACAGTTGAGCTCAAGGATCAAGTAAACAATAGGAAGCGCACAAGCTGCTTGCAGGATGAGCGGGCCAGCCAAATTGACCTTCTCCTGCACACACCACCCATACGCGCACGAGCACACCGTCATAAAGAGCATGATAAATGGAACAAGCCGGAGTCGAGCCTGGGGACTGTCAGAAATGTCATACTATCATGCTTGTGCAGCTTACCTTCTCGATAGGAAAATCATCCGCAATTCCATGTCCGGTGCGGATGTTGAGCGCTTCAGGGTCTTGACCTCGCGCAATAGCGTATGCCTTGAACGCTCGTCTGTACTCTGCGTTCAGCAATCGGCCGATAACCAGCGTTCCAAGCATCATGCCCGCCGATGTCGCCAGATAGCACAATCCGATCTCCGTTTGGCTGAGAGATGGGTATGACTCGCTGAAGAGTGTGGCGATGGATGCGATGACACCATAGTAGAGAGAGTTCGCGACGCCGTTGACTATAAGTAAGAGGACAATGTCCCAATGTTTGATCAGGAGCAGTGGGTTGCGGAAGGGCTGCTTTGGTGGCCGTGTTGTTTGGCTAGGCGCTGCAATGACGCTGCGCCCTACTACAGGAATTATGGGTCTTTGTATCGTGGAGGGCTTGACCGATCCGTTCCCTACGAGAGCCCGTAACGTCTCCGGAAGAAAGCTGTGCGTATGATTATACAATCAAGCTTAGAGTTGTGATACGGAAGAACTTACAGAACAAGAGTCAAGAGACAAGCCGTGGATGAGATACAGACGAACCAGAAAATCGCCCTGTTTGGAATTCAGACATCAGAAGCGCGCGGTTCGTACGCGTATAACAGACCTCCACCCCAGTCCGTCGGAGAGAAGTCCGCCAATCACAGGTCCTAAGGCAGGCCCTAACTAGTGACGTTCGTCATCGTCAATACGGGGCGCTCGACGTTTAGCGAACCTACATTCGGTCCGATGTTGTAGACCCCGAAATAGCCTCCTCGCTGAGCTGGTGTCGAGATATCACCAATGACACCGGCACCTATTCCAAGCGGTGAGTAATTCGGCAATCTCTATGTAAGGTCGAGACCTACCCAACGCGATAGTACTAGCAGATCCAGCGGCTTGAACGCATCGAAGTACGACAAGCAACCAGTACGCTGATGTTGGTACGAGAGCAAGACCGACGCATGAAAGGGACAGAATCAACAAGCAGACGCAGAAGACAGGTCGGCGGCCAATTTGGTCTCCTAGTGTTCCGAAGCACATAGGTGCTACAACGACGATAGTAAGTCAACCGAGTCTCAGCAGCTGCGCGTTCAACTCACAGAGCCCTTGTAATATCATGTAGACCGTGACCTGTAGAAAGGGGCTTGAGCGGGAATTGTGTAACGCGAAAAAGGAGGGCAGCGTACGGTCAGATTGATCGACTCGGTCGACTCGTGGAATGCTTTCGTTAGAACTGGTATGGCGGGGAGGTAGATGTTCGCAGTGAGTGGGCTACAAAACAGGATTTAGTTCGGTGATATCATCATAACGAACGCTCATCATATCTCGCCTGAACAGCCCTGCGAAGGCGACCAAAGATACGATAAACCATTTTTCTCGAGAGGTGTATATGCTGTACGGAAGGTCTTCGGCTGGAGCAGCATAAGCTTGCGGCGCGTTTTGCGTGTCTTTCGTCTCCAAGCTCATGAGATCTATAGTGGGGGGAAGCTATCTGCGCAATGACATTGTGATGCCTATTTGTAGTGGTCATTCGGAGACTCGGGCGAACAGATGCGGAAATAGCCAACCGATGATGCGCGTTAGTCAGTCCGCTCGATACCCGGCCAGGTTGCGGGATGGGCGGTTTGACTGCAGCGAGAGGACTTGTCAGATCAAGGAGTTGGAGAGTCGAGGCTAGAGGCAAGGGCGGAGAGGGAGCGCTGTTTTGGCAGTGTTTGTAGCGTGCGATATGGCGAGCATTCAGTGATGGATGACGAGAGGAAACCGCTTGAAAGCCTGGCCGAGCCTGCCGAGTGAGCTTTGATCCGGCGGCATTTTGTTGTGCCTGAATTTTGTCTGAGTCTTACCGCGACGACGACCCTCAAGACAAACTCGGATGCATCTACGAAACCTGCCTGTTCACATGAACAGCGGACCGGGATCTGTCAAGCCGCTTGCTCTAGGTGTCTTTAGTTCAGTTGTTGATGAGGTTCTTGTGTTATCGTATAACGCCGATCACAAAGGCGGGAGTGGGACTATATCTATTGTCTCTCGAGCTCTCTTTGCAGAACGCCATCTGAACGGGTGGTCTTTTGACTTCTGCGCTGTGCTCTGACCGTTGCTCTTTCTCCTTTCCTGCTCCTGCTCCCAGACCCTTTGCGCTTATACAGCTGTGTCAACATCTTCAAGCATCGTTGGGCCCAAGTCAGACCTGCCCGGAGCAGTCTTTGATGATGTGGGTGTAGTGCCAGCGGTGGACGATAACGACTTGACCATGCTAGCCGTGCGGTGGCCGTACTTGCGTTTCACCTGGGTACTTATGAGAGGCGTCCTTTGGTGTCCCTTTCAAAGGATGTCTTTACTTCACGATCTCCTGAAGCGGAATCAACATGCCAGCCATCCCGACGACTCCTCGTTTCCAGCACCCTCCAAGCACAGCATCAAGAAGTATGCGTCCTCCATCAAATCCTCTGGCGGCTCCACGATTAGGTCTCTGGCCGAGTCGATGGTCAGCTTCTACTCGGTCTTAACTGGCGCAGGAACGCAGATTCCCAAGCGTCGACGCCCCGATTTCTCGACATTAGGTATGACTCGCTGTGAAATCCCTTGAACAGAGAATCTGATCGAAGACAAACTCCATTTACAGGTGTACCAGAATGGCATACCGAGGATCCCCTCTCTGCGCCTTTGATGCCTGGGACAGCGCCAGCATCACTGCCGTCCACTTTCAGCAGTGCCAACGCTAGCGTTCTTTATTCGAAGGAGCAGAAACACTGGCTAGGGCTAGTGTTGTTTAGCAACGCTTCCCCTAATTCTTCGATGGCGATGTACCACAATTCTGGCAAGTCGACCATCTGGCTGCTTCGTATGGCGCTAATTGTGCAGAGAAGCCAAGGTCGCTGGTGAAGTGCGCATCTTCCTCGACGCGCCGATGGCCATCAGTAGCATCGACGTTTGGGTTCGGACTCTCCATCTTTGCTTTCCATCTGTGTTCTCATATGATATTCCAGTTCACCATCACATCCGAGAACGCCATTGACGTCTACACTCCTGCTATTGAGGCCATGACTGTGAACGTATGGAATCGCGCGAAAGGAAATCCACAATCGGATCCAGTCGGTGGCCGCACTTTCAAGGGAAAATTCCCCACAGGAACCTATGTCTTTCCCTTCGAATTCCCGTGTTTACCAGAGCATACTCTTGTCAAACATCCGGAAGATAACAAGCATAGAGTGAGTACTTACTTCGACCAAGAATTTCTTCCCAAACTTACCAATGTCACAGAATTTAGCTCGCGTCCCTCTACCCCGTGCGTTACATCATTCCCCAGAGCATCATTTGATCAAACTGAACACTGTGAAAGCATCGTTTACCATGGCTAGTGTCGGCGGCTTTGCTGGGCATATCAAGTATAACGTCGGTGTCAACGTGGCCCGTGACGGGTTTGGCGCCACCGACCAAGAATTCAACATGGAGTTCCAATATCTGCCGCTCGCTAAGGCTCTACCACGCATCAAGACACCATTCCCTTATCTTCCTAGCCGTGAGGAATGGCCCTTCCATAAAGAGGTCTTAGGCGGATGGACCCTGACTCCATTCGGAGGTAGAGGACGACTTGGAGAAGAACTCGTCGAAGTTGAGGGTATAGTACGTATATCACCCAATTCCACAACACTGCGCTGACCTCATTGCCTCAGCTCGGAATACAAGAGCCTGCTGTGTACACCGCCGGTCAGACAATCGAATTCTCTCTTCTTCTCTGGTCTACCAATCCGCTCGCCCTCGAGGCACTTGGGCAGCCCGGCGCGATCGAAGTTGGTTTCTACAAAGCGGACTTGTTTGCCCTGAATGTCATGACGCCTCGGACCTCCTCACGGAAGAACCGATATCTTACCAAACTTGCGTCGGGACGCATGTGGCGGACGGACGATGGACGGCCAGGGGACGATGAAACCATCCCAGAAGTTCAGTTTGTGAAGTTACCGGATTTGCCATCGACGGACGCGGGACGGAAAGCGTCGCCAGCAGCTGTGGGCTCATATAGGGTGAAGGGAGCCCTGTCCTCGCACATGCAGGACTTGCATGTCACTGCAGATGAAGTCTCTCATGTAACCATTGACGAACTCAAGGACAGCAAGCTCGTCAGTGACGTGTATGCATATAGGATCGCAGACCGAAGCGGCGATTCCATTTCTCACATTGATAGCACATCGCGTGCCTCCTCCCCGACACATTCTCTCGAAGATCTTCACATCGAGGATGAGCAACCAACAGACCATTATGTGCGTCTCGATGGAGAGGTGCGCATCCCCGCCTGCAGCCCGCCAAGCTTCCGCTACACGGACATGGGGCGCGAAGTGAGTCCAGGATTTCTTTTCCTCTGCCCTGTTGACGTCTTTTCATAGTACCTCGTCCATCTCCTCTTCCAACATCCTCAGTATTCACACATCTCCCCGAACGCCACCGGCATTGTCGCAGAGTTTCCCATATGGTACGTCCACGAGCGAGCTGCCCACATCCAGACCACACCAGCGCACGGAGTGGGCGATCGCTCTGCACTTCCGCTCAGTGGTACCGCGATTCCAGCGGGTTCTCATGCAGTTCGCGCACCATTGTGTATTGGTGATTATACTACAATGAAGCGGCCAACAGCTGAATTCGAGCGCTTCAGCGCAGTAGCCTAGGAGGCTGACTCGGACTCTTGGAGTTGAATTACTACAGACTTATACATAGAGAAACAAAACAGTAACTTTCATATAACAGACTAGCGCTCATCCTTTGTATCAGTTAGCCGGAATTTGGTCCATCATCGGGGTTACCTCGTTGCCAGTCGAAATCATCACAATCCGAGACGATATCGCCATCATCTGTACTTCATATCAGATAGTTTGCGCGCCGCACGGACAAGCCGTACCGTCACTGTCAAGCCGTGCGTCGGACTCTACCGCACTTCCTCTAAGCTGGAGGCTGCCAGATCAGCAGTCATTGAGCATAGTAGAAAAAGTTTCTGACGTACGTCGGGAGTCTCCGAGGCCAGCTCTCTCTCTCGGTTACTGGCAGCCTCCCGTTTCTTCTTGTCCAAGTTCTGCATATCACACAATCAACAGTCGCGCAAGTGGTTGAAGAGATTTGAACATACGTCGCGTTGGTCATAATTACCTACCTCGGGATCAGTTTCGCGGACCTATTCAATTGTTAGGACTCAATCCCAGAATTTCGTAGTAGAATATACACACCTCGACCTCGATGCTACGCCAGGTGGTATCCGACTCGCTCCCAGCAAAACCCTTGCGCCGGCTCTGGACCTGGTACAGTGTCAGTCAGTCTGCGATTGAAGACGGAAGATATGGACCTCAGGCCCTGGTACCATGACGGGCCCTGCCCAGAACTATAGAGCAGGAATGATGAGTTTGTCAAGTTGGCGATGTGGGAGGAGACCGAACACGGACCTGCTCTTTCTTCCCATCTCCTGTGGGCCAGTCCGCACCTCCACTGGTGGGCTCGCTCCATGATGTACTCGCCCACCTCTTCCAGACGGCCATGCCCACGTCAGTGCCGGCGCTGCTACCATGACAGTGCAGCACAGTCAGGAGCGTACCAAACGTGAGGGTCAACAGGACCATCATCCGTGCCTTGACACGAACACGGCGCTGAGCCGGCTCGAAAGAGGCTTGTTTCTCGTAGTCGTTCATCGTTGCTTGGGTGCTGGAGACTCTGAAAAGAAGTTACCCTTTTTAAGTATGACTGACCGGGTGGATGCGTGAGAGGACTACCCAGGATTTTCATGCCAACATCACCGAGCGCTGACGCCACAGTGCATTGCATAGACCTGTAGCGCCCAGGTTGACGTCTTGCTAGGGAACAGATGATACTGGTGACTTGGTCCATTCCCTGTAAGCCCGTAGAGCGTCGCTTAGGACCAATGGGATCCTGGGGCGGAGTGCTCGAAGGTGGGATCCTGGATGCGCGCTGTTGTCAAAAGCAGACCACAAGACCAGACGGAAGCACGAAAGTCGTTGGTTGAAAGCCCCTGCCACTCCACAACACAGTTCAAGGAAGGCACAGAGGAGCTGACGCACATGTATACACATGAGTCCCAAGTATCTCTTATCGCGCCATGTCGTGGATCAGGATACCTCACACTCGCAAAATAGGACAATTCGCAGCGCCTAGTTCTAAGCAGGAAGTGACAACATAATACCAACAGCGTTCATCGTTCGTGCCCGGCGCCCATCAACTGTTGAGGGCAAGGCCGGACGTGAAGTGCAAGTAGGGTGGAAGCTTGAGAAAACAAAGCGTGGCGAGTCATCGCCGAACACACCCACCAATAGGAATATGGCACCTGCGCCGACAAGTGCTGGAAACGAAGAAGGACGTTCTTACATATGAAAGTAACAATGTATCGATCGCCAGACCGAACACACATTATCCTTGTTACACAGCCAGTCCAGTCCTCATCAGTCCTTGATACCTTCTTGCCATCCGTAATCACGAAAGCCCAATAACGTCATGGAGCCATCCTCCTCGCTTCACTCAGCCTGTAGACCGCTACGTCAACAGTCATGAACACGCAAAAGAATGTTTTTGTCTTACGTCGCGAGTATCCCTTCGTCCGCCCCAACCAGTGTCTGTTTTTCTCCTTTCGATCCCATAGCCCCCATTCCAAACGATATCGGCGGATCTCTTTCCCTTACCAGCACCGGTAGGAAAGTCATCCGGCTCGACATCCCGTCCACCCCATCCACTGTCAGCTTCCCTCTTCGTCTTGCCCCACTCCGCGCTCTCAGACTCATCCGATTCGACCTCGCGTCCACCCCAGCCAGTATGAGTATCAGCTTCCCTCTTTGTCTTGCCCCAGTCGTTCGTGTCATCCGGATTCACGCCCCAAATGATATCAGCCTCCCTCTTCCCTTTACCAGCGCCAGTCGAACAATCTCTTGCCGAGTCCTGCTTCAACGTGAGCGAATGGAGTGCTGAGCGAGCAATCAATTTCGTACCTCAGCTCTCGTCTTCGCATCGCTGTCCCTTCCGCCCTTTCCAGCACCGGTGGGGAAACCGCGCCCAGCCCGGCTAGTATCATCTTTCTTCCAACTCTGGACATAATGTGGTCCATCTGCGACGGGGTTCGCATCTCGCTTCTATTTGAATATCAGTTCAATTCCGTGAGATGGGAGGGCCAAGAAACACGCACCTGGACTCCAACACTTCGTCCACCCCATCCTGTATCTGCCTCATCCTTTGTACCAGCGGCATACTCGATTGCTGTGGCTCGCCCTGTCCATATCTGCAAAGAGTCGAGCGTCAGACCCTGAAGTCTTGAGATGTGAGGATCAGAACGAACCTGCTCGCTCCTCCTCCGATGTACAGCAGGCCAATCCGCGCCCCATCCATCATCTACCTCTCTAGGGCCGACCAAGCCCACCATGCCGGTGAGTACACCGGCATTGCCGCCATGACAGTGCATCACAATAACCAGCGCACCGAGAGTGAGTGTGCATAGAACCGCGACCACAACTCTGACGCGAAGACGTGGTTCGGAACAGACTTGCTTCTCATAGTCGATCATCGTCGCATGGGTGAAGGCGATGAAGCGGGTTGGTCTTAAAGAGGTGGGATCCAAGAGATGACTACCCCGAGGTCGCGTGGAAATGTCACTGAGCCCTGCCGCCACATTGATTTGGAGATGTGTACCGAGTATGGTGGCGTGCCTGTGAGGAGGATCCAGCGATTTGTCGTGAATGGCCTCATGTGTACGAGACCTACGATCGCCAGGGACCAATGGGATTGAAATGTGGCGTAGATATAGAAAGGCGCATTCTTCCAGGCCGGATCGAACCGGAGGACTGGTGTCGCTAATCTATGCGCGTGGGGCAATATCTATGTGGATGCGAACGCTGTTTGAATAGGCTGATAGATATAAAGAGGGTGACGCACTATGACTCAATTCATTCGGCCCTAAGAATCCCGTTCACAAGACTGTTGTCCAAAGAGTAGTTCCGCCGTTCCTTGGGCCACATGTCGGGAAGTTACATCGCGCCACGCATTACCAGCAAGCAAATTAAGAGCGGTCGCGTCATTGTATGTGGTTAGTGGTTGGTATGCCGGGAAAGGCAGCGTTGAACTTTAGGGCGTTATTCAGATCGTATGGCGTTGGCGGAATATGCTTGTCCTCTACCTTGAGACTGGTGGAGACAAGAATCAAACCTGGCGTTTCCTCCCTGTGGCTTTCTGCCCTCTACAAGCATGATGATACGAATCGACTGGCGTTGCTCGGTGTGGGGACGATATATATAGGAGCAGCCACTAAACGACCTTTGGGCCGCGAATGTAAGATATAAGTTGCATCGTTATGAACGAGCACCAACGTAGTAATGTTCGGATGCGTCCGTTGTGGGTAAAGATAGAAGTGACCTCGATGTTGGTGGGGAAAGAAAAAGCAGGTCCGGACAATGCCGAACGTACTCATCACCGACAAATCCGGTTAGCCGGGGTCGAATCCTTTCGTCTTCTCACGCCGACCTCGACAAAGTAACTTACCTCCAAGTACCTGCTGCAGGCGGTGGAGGCCTCTGTTTAACCACGGCCACGCGTGATATCCTCACCAAATTCTAACCTCTGCAAGTCAAAGTCCATTCGCTCCTTTACTGCCAGGCCCTCAAAACAACGCCGAGCGGAGGCCTGAGGAACGACTATCCATGTGTGTATTTTTCAACAATAAATCAGTTGTACACGGTTCCTCGTGGTGTAGTGTATGGGCCCGTCGATGAGCAAGTACCATCGATCTTCTTACAAGCAATCAATCGTCTATTGCAAACTATCTACCCAAAGTCCTGCCAAATGGTACAGATGGTAACTAAATCGTTCGCTGCACACGCCACTTTAGGACCCGAGACCCTGGATGAGTGACAGCTCACCTTCTCGTTCGTCCAATCGACGATGGCCATCTTGACTTGCCGAGCCATGTCGTCTTTACATCTTGTGCATTCTGTCTCTCCCTCCACAACGGGCCGGTACGCGCTATCTATAGTCTCACAGGTCATGTCTTCCCTCCAAGTCAATCAGGCGCTCAGAGCGAAACAGGAAGTTGAAACTCACCGGGTCGCATACCAGGCGAAAACACCAACGACGCCGTTACTACTCTCCACTTGGCCGTCTTCTGCTGCTGGTCCAAGAGCTGGCACTTCCTCGTCGGTGAGTGCATATCTAATTGACGAAGAAGAATGCCCTCTAGAACCCGCGTCCGACGCATCTGCAGATTGAACAGACGTTGTAGGTAGTGCGGTCCTATCGTGCGCCCCAGGTCAGGGGTTATATCATTCAGATTGGTTGCGAGGAGGTAGCTCGACGTAGCGACGGCTAAATCATCAATCTTGAATTTGGCAGCGAAAGTGTAGACAAGGACAGGCGCGAGGGGTGCTTGGCTGAGGATGGCCTGGTAGATGTGCGTTCCTGGGCGAACATAGTCATTCGGAACGAGACCGTAATGCGGGAACGTGGTGCGCAGCGTGTTGATGAGGGCGCTGAGCGACGGACGGAAGGTGTCCGTCTGGGTGCCAAAAGACATGTCATATATGGTATACAGGATTATAGCCAGGATGGAGGACTTCTCGGGGACGAAGGCGTAGTTGTCACTGAGAAGAAGGTGATTGAACATGTTATCTGAGCTGCGGTGGAGGGCCTGGCGGTGGACGTGGTACAGGACGTGGTCGGAAGTTATCAGACGGAAGTTGGGGCTGAAGATACCATAACGGAAGTTCTTGTGGAATCTTACAGAGTCGAGCGTGTCTAGACGGTTAGGCGGCGCCCACGAATTATAGGGATAATGCTGGGGCGTCTGTTAGCCGTAATTTGAAGCGAGCGAAGGGATACTTACCTCAGGTGCGTGCGGGCAAGGCGGAGAGCCTGGGCTTGTTGGCGCCGAGCTCATCGGGCTTATAAGCGGAGAAGACGAGGTCGAAGAGCTCTCTTCCTGATTAGAATTCACCACACAGTGTCTGTCATGAAGAAGCGGAAGACATACTCCAGACCACCATGCTACCTCGGGATCCATCTTTCCTTGTGCGAAATCGCTGTATTCGAGCGCAACGTCCGTCCAGTGGTTGTAAGGGTCCATGATAAGCAAGAGCTCGAAGAACCTTATAGTGTCGGTGGATCCTGGCGGTTATTTATGGTGTAGCGGAAACAGCCCATGCTACCGATCCGACAGCGTGAGTACGAGAAGCATCTTCAGATGACTGCTTTGGACGCGATCTGCATCCGCAGGCCACAGGCAATGTGATAGGTTTCAATGTACATGGGGCGGGTCCTGAGAGAAACATCAAGTTCACGAGTGATGGCATGCACCCCAAACATCATCGGTCATCATTCGGGTCAGTAAAACGAGCGGCCGACCAGCATGACATGCTAAGTTAGTAATTACCAGAAGAAAGGGCAAGGTTTACGAGATGCCCATCGCAGAAGGTCCTTATCACTGTGGGCCCACGTTTATGTTTACGCGCCTTTATCGTGACGAAGACCAATCACATATCTGATCCGCAGCCGGACTAGTGGCACGACGTGCTAACTTCTAAGTAGTAATTACCAGGAGGAGAGCAAGCTTACTAGAAGCCCTCGCAGAAGATCACCTATGACTGTGGTCCCACGCTCATGGTCTGTACGCGCTCTTCTTACGAAGACCAATCACATATCTGATCGGATACCGGCCCTGAAATATAAGCATCTTGTGGCGTATTTTCCTCTTGGCGTTCAACTCTTGACAAGAGACATCACGAGTGACAACCACTGCAGTCAATCATCAGTATATCTTTACTTCCAACGCCAGACACTTCCCAGAGCTGGCTTGGCTTTCGGAAGCTATAACGAGAGTCCTCACACATCGATTCGTGAGTCTACAGTGTTCGCTAATCTATCCTCTAGAGCCGACCGTTCATGCCATATATATATGTATAGCATATGATTACGCCCAATCCTGGCTTTGCACTTCATGCACATCCATTTATTTGGAGAGCAATCGATGAAAGGAGGTACAGAACATCAGATGAGCAAGTAGAAACCGCAATTGAATAGAAAGATTTGACAGACAAATCGCGGCCTCGAGATTCAAAAGAAGCACTCCTTCAAGAACTCTACTTCCACTCTCGGCTTCCGCATGTCAAGTACCCGAAAACCGTATACACCACGCTCAAGCTTCATCATCCTGAAAGCTACACCGCGCCATTCCTGGTCCTTGGGTCGCCCTACCCAAACCTCAAGAGGATCGGTCGGCAATGAGGTCTGGAAGCTCCTAACGCAATCATTAACAGGTCCGGCTCGAATGGAAGGACTCGTCAGAAGTGTGATGTTTTCAAGTCGAGGCCAATTGGGCAACGAGATTAAGAGTTGGCGCTGTTTGGTGTGTTGGATTAGTCTGGATGATGCGTTTGATTGCAGGTGAGAGACTCACCACGATCTCCGGTTCCGCGTCCCGCAGAGCTAAACCCAGCCGCCTCAAATGACGCCAAGACTTGATGACGTCCAGTGTCTGTGCATCCAGAGTGCATGATCCGTTCTTCAGCCGCACAACCCTCAACGACTCCGCGTGCATCGAGAGTGCTTCCAGTAAGCCACCCGATCGTGCTGCCTCGCTATCCAACTGCGCCAAATCTACATCCCTCAATGTTCCGGAATATGATCGGAGGTACTCCAGACACGCTTGAGAGACGTGTACGCTCTGGAGTTGTTTCAGACGGATATTTCGTGTGCGTAACGTGTCCCAGAAAGACGCTGGAACGTGATAGCGACTGCTGAGACGAAGTGACGCGAGAGAGGCAAAGCGTGAAAACGGTCCGCAGTGTTGTGGCATGAGGATTTTGTCGGTGATCGTGAGGTTCTCGACGCGCGAGTCGATATTGGCGTTGGGGCGAGAAGGAATGAGGGTGTCGATGTCGTGCCATCCAGAGCTTAAAGTTCGAAGATTCACATTCCTGGCAATAACTTTCTCGAGGAAACTAAGCTCCTTCCGCTGCGCCGCTTCTATCTCGCAACCGTTCTGAATAGACACCCTTAACATCCTCAGGTGCCGAAGTGTAAGGAGTGGGGGAAGGATGGATCGGATGGCCACAGCAGCTAGGAAGGCGTCATGATCGGGGCCATTTGAAGGGAAACTGGGCAATAACCTATCAGTATGCCAAATGCAACAGGCAACGGACGTACTTAAAACGCGCAGATCGCTTTCCTTTCCCTCTTTTACTTCCATCTTGGTGCCTATCCATGATAATCTTCCCATACATCACCCACAACGCCGAGCGGGGATCGACGACGACATCCGCATAAAGCTGTCCAAAGCCGGGATTGGCAGCGATGTATCCGAAAAGCATCATGCGCTTCTCCACGTCAACACGACCTTGCCTGGGCTCTTTCCACGGAACGTATAGTGTCCTGAAGAGGCGAAAGTGGGCGACTGCCGTCCATGCTCGGCAGACGAGGCTACATGACTTCAGATCGGGGGTATCGAGTATAGGCTGGGATGATATTCTTCAGATTATAACTAAGAAAGACTTTGTCCGAAGGGTCACGCACAGAGTGAATTATTTCCGTGAGAAGCTCCACGGGCAGGCATAGACTTCGGTTCATGGTGAGGGCTCGAAGATAATGACGGGGCAGGTAAAGGTTAGAAGGGCGTGGAAATCGCAAAAAGGTACATCGGCATGTCATTAGATAGATGACGGAAGAGGACAGCCCTAGATGACGGAAAAGGACAGCCCTGAAACAAGCCGAGACGACTCGCGTAGACAAAGTTGAACGGGTTAATTGCGGGACAAGTCCTGGATTGAAACAGTACTTGGCGGCTGTACCAAGTCATGCAGTCCACGCAGTCAGAGGTGAGGAATTCGTCCCACGACGTTGGGAACTAGACACTAGAAAGACGTTGCGTGAGAGCCAAAGAGTCGATCCTAATTCACCCATACCGCGTTCTTGAGCGACAATAATCGTCGCTCGACAAGTAGAGTCATTCTTTTCTCGGCACCGTGAAGGTGGTGTAAGAATTCAGTCCGCAGTGAAGATACTGAGCTCTGGAGGATTGTGAATTCTGAAATGTCTTCATTCAGGAATTAGCAGGACTGGTCGTGGTTCGTGAACAAGATGTTGCCGCCGGTAAATTCGCCACGCTTTGCTTTTCAGGAACACAAACGTGACGGTTCAGGTAATTTCAAATTAGTCGGGACTATGTCGTGTACTGCTACGCGTTTTGCTCCCTGTGGCATTGCACATGCAGCCTCTTGCCCAGACCGGCGAGCTCGTACAACTGAGTGCGTATCTTCTGTGACAAAAGATAAAAAGAATGGTAGATGGATTGGTACAGTCAGTCGGCGCTCCCTCCGCCACGCCGAAGTGCCGCAGCTTTGACTCAATCAAAACCAACCCGACTGTTCCAGGGTCGCGGAGCTCTTATCTCTTCCCCTCATCTCCCAGTGACACCAGTCGAGATGCCAAAATCTCTCCCCAGTGCTCGGAGCGACGTCCTATCGCCATATGCTCGCAAACGAGCTGCTCTCAAGGCGAATGCTGAGGAAGACGCGTCCAAGGCAGCGGAAGACGCGTCAGAGTCGACCAGGATGGGCACATCTGCCACCAAGGCGACTTTTTCTACCAAGAGCAAAGCCAACGGAGCGCCTCCCAAGCCGAAGAAGAGCAAGGTCGCGAGTGCGCCTCCGGGTCCAAAAGACTTCGAGGCCATGGGTATCGACGACTATGGATCCCAATGTATCACTATGGGAGACAGCTACAGATTCTTCACGGTGCGGCACCCTCCTGTTCACGTCTGACGCGTCTACTGATTGCATGTCATCTCCAGCTCACAGAGGACGACATCACCGAGTGGTCAACTCGAATGACAGTCGTCGGCCGCGGGGACTCGACTACCTATACCTGCTCTCTGAAATCATTGTCTGTCTTGCGTTCATTCCTCTGAGTATCGTCCCCTAATGATGTACAAACAGGCCCTGGCTACAATCTTAGAGCAGCCGAGTGGCGGGGCCACCTACTGGAAAGACGATATCGCCCAATTTCTCGCTAAGGAAGACAGATTCCGAACAGATTTTAAGGGGCAAAACGGGATGTACGATTCGGAGGAAATATACTGCAGCAATGAGTCTGATTCCCCAGAGCTTTCAGAACGAGAGGTACTGCAATCTTCGCATGCACTCAGTCTCTCTCCATCTGAAGTTTGCAATCGTATAGGAGGGCATGGACCCCGGAATTCCTGGAAACGCAGATGATTACGACTTCGAGCCATCTGAAGAAGTCATCAGAAAGGATATCAGTATCCAAAGGCGGGAGCATAACCGCGAAAAAGCGCAAAAGGAGTTGGGAAGCGACTTCGACGAAGACGAGGATTATGGGAGCGAACCTTCGGAGTCTGAGATGTACGATGTGGAACCTTGCTCGGAGGACTGGGATGATAACTCCTGGGCAGCCATGAACGACAGGTGGCACTATCATGATAGTTAATGTTCCGAGCAATAAACGAAATAAGGATTTGTCAAGACAAAAAAAGACTCACAGCCGACATAGCTTACAAGGGTTTGCCTTGCGACGACATAGCACCGATAAACCAACTCCCGTCCCATTCAGTGTTGTACAGCACCTTTGTAGTCAAGTCAGAGCCAAGCCGCTGTCTGTCTCAAACTGCGATCATTCCATCGCTTTGATTCAGCGCCTGACCATCGTGTTCTTCGTCCTCCGGGCCAAGCATAATGCGTAACATGCTGTGGAATGCAAGCCTTACTGTATGTACCGCATGGACCGGCATATAGCCAATCGGACCGGAGGATCCGATGCTGATCATGGCAGGGACGCGCAGCGTCCTTGATCGTTCTCCCAACAGCAAGAGCTAGGTTCCTCCGTCCGGCGCCCAAGGTTCGGTTCCTGTCTGAAATGCCACCGCCATGGTCTGATCTAGCCTTGTTAGCATCTTTGAGTCCTCCTTGACTGCCACTGCTCCCTCAGGACGCACCACTATGGTAACGGTGACCCAGATCGACGTCGAAGAGGCGCAAGATCACAAAGACCGGCTTCTGTCCATGCTCAAAAGCAATCGAGAGCTTTCTCCCTCCGACCTGGCCTGCCTTCAGAACGGCTTACGTGCCAACGAGGCAGAGGAGGCTGCTCTGCAAAAACGCGAGGAAAATTTATTCAGGGAACTCCATGAAACCCGACAACACCGCCAGGAACTCAAGACAATCATCGAGACCCAGAAACACATACTACGCACTGCGGCGGTTCGACAACTGCCCAACGAAATCTTGCTGGATATCTTCGAGCGCGTTCTTTCGATGTACAGGACAGATCCCTACACGGACCCCCGGAACACCCACGATGGCGTCCTCACCATGTCCAGGGTCTGTCGAAGGTGGCGCAATTTTGCTGTGATGCGCCCCGAGTTGTGGTCGGATATAGACGTCACAGCTTGGAAGAATGTGGGAGGTGCTGACATGGCGCGCCTACGGACCGTGCTTCGTCACTCGCAGGATTATCCTCTTACGGTCGCGTACAGCGAGGACTCGGACGACACAGACCACAATCTGTGGTACCTGCTCTTAGCACACACGTCGCACTGGCGCAGCCTCCGCGCCGACATACGAACATGCGGCTTCGTGACGTGGCGCATCAACGCGCTGAGGGAACCACTCCCCATGCTCGAGCGTTTGGAGCTTCACATCATCAAAGACGGCCCCAAATGGGAGCGTACGCCATGCACTCTCGACCTCTTCGCCTCTGCCCCACATCTCCGAAGCGTCACATTCCATGGTTTCCGCGACCCATCCCCAGCGAAGCTACACTGGGAGAACGTGACCAGCCTCTGCTTCGGCTCCCTTCGCCTCGAAGCCGACCTACAATTGGACGTCATCCAGAAAGCCGTCAGCCTCCGTCGGCTGAAGTGCATTCAATTCCTGCATGACGTGCCAGACGACAAAATTAGCATACCGACGTTACGCCAGTGGACAGGCTGGTCCGAGCAGCTGTCCATCTTCACACTCCCCTCGCTGCATTCGCTGAAGATGAAGCTGGACCCAGCCCTTGACGTCCACGTCAACACCGTTCGCTCCCTCATCGTCTTCTCCGATTTCATTTTCCGGTCGCGCTGCGTGCTCACCTCACTCCATATCCATAACATCGAACCTGGCGGCGAAATGGAGGCAGCGTTGGGGACGTTATCGCAGCTGCGTCGTCTGCATATCGGGTATCGATGTACCCACGCAGGGCTTCTCGAAGATCTCTTCGCCGCGCTCATCCCAGTCGAGCACGAACCCACTCTCCTCCCTTCGCTCGAGACCTTGGTGCTCTACGACGCCATCGGGCACAAACGAATCGCCATGTGCAAGTCCACCATTTTTTTGCGTATGGTCCAGAGCCGCTGGGACGCCGGGTCTGACGATCGAGTTGCAAAACTGCGTCGTATAGCAGTTCGTCTCAATCGTCCCTGGCACAAAGATGAATATCGCCTTACGACGAAGGACGTGGAGCTGATTGACAGATGGAAGGGCGAGGGGTTGGATATCGCGGTGATGCTGCCTGGCGCATCAGAAGAAAGCGACGGACTGGTGGATTCGGATGAATCTGATGATGATTACTGATTGGACTCGTTATGTATCGCAACAACTTTATTAGCCGCTATAGTATGTATCAAACATCTACTTTTTATCTGTATAGTACCGATTGCACTTGCGTACTGTACATAGTATGTACGAATTACCTAGGTTTCCTGAATTTGTATAGTATCGATTAAACTACGTGTGCTAAGTAGTCCATAATATGTACAGCTGTCCCCCAACCTATTGTAGCGAATTGACTGCCTGCGAAACCTGATTGTCCATCCTCTCCAAGTCGGCCTTCTTCCCATCAAGCACGGAGTCCAGTAACCGACGCGCCTTCCACTTATCCGGATGGAAGGCAACCTTCGCCTTGCTGACCATCAAATGATACTCCTCCCTGGACACGCTACTCTTCGCATACGCGAAGAAATGTTCCACGTCTGCCCAGACAACATCAGCGATAGCATCAGGCTCTTTTAGCGTGGGCCAAGGAACACTGAGGATGGTGAGAGGCTGGCCGTCGGTGGTGAAGGAGAGCAGGGCGAATTCGTGAAGAACGAATTGGAAGCGCGACACAGCCTGAGCGTTCGTCCATGGCGCAGGCCAGTAAAGTTCATCTCGGGTTTTGCAGCGTTTCATTTCCTTTTTCACCAACGCTCGCCACGGAGGACTCGTTGTTATCTCCCTCCCCGAGTCGGCGGGTGGTACTAAACTGGCCGCTGACCCTTGGCGTTGTATCCCAGCCCGGGACGGCTGCAACGGAACCGGATACGGTTGACCGTGGTTCGACTGGGAGGGAGGATGATGGAAGGTAGAGGGATAGGGAATCGACTCTGCGCGCCTCTGCAGATCGTTGAGTTGACTTCGTAGCTGCGCGACTTGACTATTCGCCTGCTCCTGATCGCGTGTCTGTTTGGTCCTGAGCGAAGCGTTCTCTCCTTTGGCCTTCGAAACGTCCGCCCGTAGATCCTTAACCTTCCCTTCCAGAATAGCGACCCGGGTAATCAACGTTTGTTCCCTCCCTCTGACGCGCAATACGGTGTTCCGCTCTTCAATCAGTTTGGCGTCGGTAGTGGTAAGCTGGTCGACAGCTGTCGTGCGTGCGGTGGTGATTTCGGCCATGGAGATCTTCATCGCGGCAATCCTATCTTTCGAGTCGGCAAGAGCCCGCTGGACTTCGTCTACCCTTCTAGTCAAGAAACGATTCGCCTCTGCGTCAACGGCGGCCTGCGTGCGCAAATCGCCCTCCCTGACCGTAGCTGAGGATAGATTCCTCTCCAACGACCTCGCAGCAGTCTTGGCCCTCTGATACTCGGCAGACAGCCTAGTGTTCTCGCTGACAGCCGCTCTCAAAGCATCGTTGACGTCCGTGACCGACAGCTTCATCCTCGCAACTTCGTCCCTCGATGAAGCCAACGCGCCTTCCGACGCCCGTATCTTCTCTTCCAGGGCTTCGGAACGACGGTTGCCCGCCTTGACCTCCTTCTTCAGCTCCTCCTCAGCCCTCCTCTTCTGAACCAACTTCGACGTCAAATTCGCCAACTCCTCCAGCGCCTTGGCCTTTGACTGAGTGACCTCCGCCAAGGATGCCGTCATGGTCAAGATCTCCGCCTTCTTCGACGACAGATCGCCTTGCAGGTCGGCCACTCGTTCTCCCAAGTGTGCCCTCAGATCAGCGAAAAGCTTCGTCTTCTCCTGCAATTTGATAGAAAGGGTTTCCACCTCGTCTGTAGCGACCAGTTTCGCATCGGCGAGTTCTGCGGCAGCGATCTCCAGATCCGTAATCTGCTCTTTTGAGACAACGAGGCTCTTCTCCAATTCCTGCAGCCGCAACGCCTTCCCAGAAGAGACTACTGTGAGCTCGTCGATTTTCTGGGTGAGTTGGACTTTGGACGTCGTCAATGTGCGAACCTCCTGCTGTAAAGAGTCGACCTGGGTAGCGTGCTCGTCCTTGGAAAGCTGCAGATCACGGACCAGGTCGTCCCGCGTCCGAGAAATCCCGTCGTTTTTCGCTAGAAGCGACTCGTTTTCAAGGCGGAAGGCGTCTCCAACCTTCTCCAGCTCCTGAACGCGCCCATTCAGCACTGCGTTATGCTTGAATAGACCTTGCTTCTCGGCACAAAGCTCGCCTAGCTGCTTCGAGAGGCTGCTCAGCTCAGCCGTCATCGCGTCTTTGACCATCGCCGAGTCAGACGTTTCCTTCCTGAGAGTCCGAGTGAGCTCGAACATGGCGTCACGTTCGGCTTCTGCATCATGGCACGCAGATTCTGCTTTTGCGGCGCTAGCTTTTAGCTGAGAGAGAATGATAGCATCGCTGGGATACGATGGCATGAAAGTCGCTATCGTGGATGCGGCGATTGGCATACGAGTGATTGCGGCAGGGGTGATGGGTAGAGAGAGACTGCGCTGTACGATAGGAGCAGGTCGGAGGGAGAATGGGCTGGGAGCGAGGGTGCATTCGGCGAGTGTGTCAAAACCATCATCCTGAAGGAGTCCAGCATCAACATCAGCAATGGGCGAGATCGCTGAACATACCACGTCGTCTAGATCTGTTTCCCAGTCGGTCAACACTGGCGTTGGGAAAGAGATCTTGGGCGTTAACTATGAAACGAATATGAAGCGTGGTTATACGAAAACGAAACGTTTTCTCACCACTGTACTGAGTGGCCTTCCGAGCCCCAAGGCGCCATATCTTAGGTTCTCGCCTTCATTTGGTTGTAGACCTGAAGCCACGCGTCAATAAAGCCAAGAAGATCAGAGAAACGTTCTCACTTTGTATTCCTTCAATTATCCACGGTAAAGTCGCCATAATGGTACGGCGAGATGCGTAGGTCGCGCGTGGTTGGAAAGAGAACACGATAGAAAGGGATGATCGAGCTGTGATCGTGTTGTATCGGAACTCCTCCTCGGCCGGGGCATATCTGCGGGGACGAACACGGGCGCCACTGGATAAATAGCGATATATTGCATTGAGTGCAGAACCATGCTATGCGCAGTGCAAGGCAGTGCCACATGAAGGAAGAAGGACAAGAGCTGATTCAAACTCCGAGTTGGAAATTCGGCATACTTACGCCGGCATGCGTCGGCAACCATGCTCAGCCTGTCTGGACTCTGGAGCTGCCAGTAGAGCATGTCCGACGCTCAAGGTGTACGACACGCGTAACACAGGCTATTATAGCACATATCCCAGTAGGCTCTGATACATTATGCTAAAGAGAGTCCAGCGTATATCTATGGCGACGGGAATGGCGAGGATTACCCAGCTGATTCTCCAAACCAGAAATTTGTTCCTCCAATTGGGCTATCCTGGACCTGTATTTCACCTTCACATCGTCCAGCTCCGTTTGGAGTTTTGTCTTCACCCGGTAAGCCTCATGCTGTACAGCACGTATCTCCTTGACCGCCGCCTTGCTTGCCTCATCAAGTGACTGAAGTCTAGTCGTCGCCGTTCCAAGCTCGGACCTCGAGTCAACCAAAGCACCCTCCAAATTCTGGACCTTCTTGGTCAAGACGCCTTTTTCCCTTTCGAGGACGCTGAGGCGCGCGATGTTTGTATTTTCCCTAGTAAAGCTAGCGTTCGCCGACGCCTTCAGTTTGTCCACTTTTGCTTGCTCGGCGTTGAGTTTGAGCCGAAGGGGACGCAACTCGTTCAGCATCGTGGTTTTGTCCTTGTCTGCCTCGCTGAGTTTTGTCATCATATTTTCGAGGCTGGTCTTCATATCGACCGAAACGCTCTCCAAGTCCTTCACCTTCTTTTTCATAGTAGCCTTATCCGTCTCCAAGCATTTGACGTCGGAGCGCCAGACGGCTTCCCGAGCAAGCACATCGGTAACCTCCTTCTTCAGACTGACGACCTTGCCCTTCTCGACATTCAACGCCGTATTAGCGTCGGCGTAGGCCTTCGTCAAGCGGGTCGACTTGAGTCTGAGGCAGGAAATTTCGTGACGACCCTTGGACTCTTCAGCACGCAAGCTTTCCAAATCCTTCTTGAGAGCCGCCACCGCCTTCTTCTCCATGTCCAAATCAGCGTTCACAGTGATGAAATCATCCACCGCATTCTTCCTCGCCGCCGTGATCGACTCGACGGAAATGTTCAGGTCGCGAATCGTATCCTGCGAGGTGGCCAATGCTATTTCAAGCTCCTTCACCCTCCCGTTCAGGCGCCCAATCGTTTCGCTGTCGCATGAAGAGCGCACGTGGAATGCTATTTCCCTCTTTTTGTAGGATGTGATTTCCTCTTTGAGTGAAGCTATCGCTGCTCTCTCCTTGATTAGCTGGGTCCCGAGGGAGACGTTTTCGTCTACGGCCGTCCTCCGTGCGGTGTTCACCTCCGTTAGAGAGATCTGAATGGCGGCGAGTTCGGCCTTCAGAGTAGATATCAGATTTGTCGACTCCTCGAGTTTCAAGTCCGCGTCCTGGGAAAACTCGATGCCCTCGCGTAGGGCGCCAAGCTCCGCCGTCATCTGCTCTATTTCGTCAAGCTGTTTCAGGCGCGATGCCTCTTCTGTCTCGAGGACAACTTCCAGTTTCTTCCTCAGTTCATCGCCACTCTTCTTCTCGTTCTGCCATTTGAGCGACATCACCTTGACGTCAGCAACAGCAGCATCCCTCGCTGCCTCGACCTCACCCATCGCAATTTCCAACGCGACGTTCTCGTCCAGCGAGCCAGCGAGTGCCTCCTCCAATTCCTCCACGCAAGATTGACCATCCAATGACTCGCACGCCGCCAATCTGAGGCTACCAACCTCTTTCAATCGTCGTGCATTGGCGTCGTCGAGTTTGCGTCTTGACTCTTCAGGTTTCTCATCTTCGTCGTGGGAAGATACCACCTTCTCGCGTAGAGTGCAAAGCTCCGCTGTCAGCTGCTTCATCTCGTCGAGGTGTTTCACGCGAGACGCGTCTTCCCTCGCAATGACGGCCCGTAAAACCTCCCTCATTTCATGGCCCTCATCCTGCCACTTGAGCGCCATGGTCTTGAGGTCGTCAACAGCAGCATCCCTCGCAGCATTCACCTGGGACATCAGAATCTCCGACGCGACCTTCTCGTCCATTGAACTAGCGAGTGCATCCTGCAATTCCTTCACGCGGTATCGACTCTCCAAGAGCTCGGACGCCGCCGATTTCAGGCTACCGATCTCCTCCAAGTGTCGCGCATTGGCGTCGTCGAGTTTCCGTCGAAGCTCGCCCGTCTCCTTCAGAAGAGAATCTATTCGAGCATCCGTGGAGTGCTTCAAAGCTCGTTGTTCCCGGACCAACTCGTCCACCACACGCTCCCTGTCCACAAGGTCCAGCTTCAAGCTCTCGTTCTCCCTGTGTGAAGACGAGCATCTGGCGCGTAGGGATTTTTGCAAGATCTCCAGCTCCCGTATGCGTTCGATGAGAGCCTCCTTTTCGACACCGAGTCCACCTAGCTCTTTGGAGAGGCCGCTGAGTTCAGCGATAATCATTTCCTTGAACGTCGAGCCAGCCGCAGAATCGGACTCTTCGACGTGGTTCAGGTGATGAGGATGGGAAGTGGGACTGGTTCGCTTCGCAGTATGGGGTGCATGGTCATAAAGAAGCAGAGACGTCAGCGGGTTGGGAGGCAGAGACGATCTACGATGTTGACACTGGGCTGGAGCAAGAATGGGCGATGCATTGGAGCAATAAGACGGTGGCGTGTTGGCGGCAATTTTGCAGACATTGACCTAACAGAGAAAAATTAGTGTGAGGATATCAACATGTTGCGACTCACAACGGGGTCCACCAGCGTCAGGTCTCCAGAATCGGGGCTCGTAGAACGAGGAAAAGAACTCTGAAAGCCATTATCATCCGCAGTGACCGTACCCTGCACTTCATACCTTCGGCGCATCGACGCTGGGTATTCCATAGCCATGATTCACATTTTCAGGTCGGGACCGATCTACTGCATTCGTGAATCATGGGCAAAACCAAAGCAAATCTTGTTACCCTCTGAGCATTCTAGCATGGCTTCAGTTCAAGAGCGTCTGTAAAGACACAGCGCTGTCAATGGGATGGACGTCGTTTATGAAAGAGATTGTCCGATTTGAAATTCAGACGCGTCTTAGCTTGATCGGGCGCAATAGTGGACAACATTGACTCAATACACTCAATTATGCTCGTCCCGCATCATCACTTGCACCCCATGGTGCGTATATATTGAGGTCTATATATGATCCAGGTACTAATAACATAAAACGATAACCCTGCCTCCACACATCATCTTGACCGCCAACTTCCACGTCGCCCGAAGATGTTTGAGACCGAGCGCCTCCTCCTCCGCCCATTCCGCGACAGCGACATGCCCTCCATCATGACACTCCTCAATGACGTGCGCGTCCTTCCCTACCTCACCACCGGCTACGTTTGCCCCCAGGGTCCCGGTACCGAGGAAATCTTCCGCACTGCGATGTTCACCTCCGACAAGGCCATTGCGTTCATCATCGAAACTCTGGACACGCATGAGTTTGTTGGCACGATCCAAGCGGCTCTGCATGATCGAAAGAATCGCGAGGCGGAGCTAGGCATCTTTCTAGAACCACGCTGGTGGGATCGCGGGTTTGGCGGGGAGGCCCTGAGGTGGATGGTGGATTATGTGTTTCGGGTGCTGGGTATGCATCGGTTTAGTCTGATTGTGTTCGGGTCGAATGATAGGGCAATTGATCTGTATAAGAGGATGTGGGTTCTTCCCGTACCAACCTTCGAACCTTGAACTTGATGTTGTTGGTAGGGGATTCAAGATCGAGGGCACGAAGAAGAAGGCAAATTGGAGCATGGCAGGGAAGTGGGAGGATATTGTCTTCATGGCTATCCTGGATGATGAGTGGGCAGAGTTGCGCGCCGCTGAAGAGGACGGCTGGGAGCATGTTGACGGAATTGGATCTGACATGTAGTGAAGTGTGCAAAACGTTGATGACTACGCACATGCTAAGAAGCGAATTGATTCGCTACATTTTTTATGTATAGGGATCTATGAACGTGAAGATGAGTACAAGATGATATGTGCAATCGACACCAGAGCAATGTAAACATAGGTATGTAAAAGCAAGGAGAGATTATAACAATTACTGGAGTAAGTAGAATGCATATAGTCCCAATTAGATGAAAAAACTAATGGCGAAAAGACATGGACGTCGCAGGGCGTGGTGGTATGTCCGTAACGCGACGCTTGACCATGCTCTCCCGCTTGGGAGGAGTCGACCTAGCGTTGGCATCCTCCTCGCCCTCTTTTTGCTTCCCACCAGGACCAGGTTCCCTCAACGTCTCCGTCGATATCCTCCGACTCGGCGTTCGACCTACGCCTAAATGCCTCGTTGGGGAGCTGAACGAACGATCCATGCCCCTTGGCGGCGTCTCCATGGATATCCGCCGACTTCGCACCACATCCGACGGCCGTACTGAAGGCGGTTGGGTGTCCATCGATATCATCCGGCGCCGTGGTGGTCCCGAAGAGATAGAGGTCGAACCCTCCCTTTCCTTCCACGTATCGAAGTGGGTTTTTGCCGGGGTTGGGATCCCGCTTTTGCGTCGCGTGGAGCTTGAGGTGGAGGGTGTGGGCGATATGGTTGGAGAGCGGGATGTTGTTGGTGATAACATGGGAGGAGGGCGCAGTGGGGAAGAAAGAGAGATCGGACTTTCGAGTTGCGTGGGTTCTGGAGTGACAGGGTCTGATTCCTCTCCAGCCACGTCCGTGATCACACCCAGCTCCCCAGCAGCATGACACATATGAGCCCTCAGTTCATGCTGCGACATCGAGAGCGCTCGCTCCAGCTCCTTCACCCGTGCCCTTACAGAGGCGCTGCCTGTCTCAATCCGGATCGTCGACGCACGCACCGCATCCAGGTCCTTCCGCAGCCCCTCCGACGTTCCCTGTTCCGCGCGCAACTTGGACCTGAGCGCAAGGCAGTCGTCCACCGCTGCCTTCTTCGCCTTAGCGGCCTCTTTGAGCGACGACTTCAAGGAGGCAGCCTCTTCCTTGGATGCAGTCAACTGGATTTCCAATTCCTTGACCCGCACGGCATCCTGGGATCGTCTGGGGTGAGGAACTTCTTTGTGAGTCGCGATCTCCTTCTTCAGAGCCTCCGCGATGACCCGCTCCTCTTCCAGTTGTGTACGGAGGGAATCGATTTCCGCTTGCCGAACGTTGACGACCTCTGTCAGGGACGACTCCATGGCCGCTGTCTCGTCTTTGGATGTCACCAATGCCCGCTTCAGGTCTTGGACGCTCTCGTCCGCATCCTTGGCAGCCGCACGAAGCAAGGCGACCTCTCCCTTTAGGGGCTCGAGAGCTGCGATATCCTCCCTCGCCGTCGCTAAAGCACCTATCAAATCCCCAGCCTTCTTCTCCGCCTCCACGACCTCCTCCCTGGAACGTGCCAAAGCCTTTTCCAGATCCTCGATTTTTTCCTCTGCATCCTGAGCAGCCGTGCGATGAACGTGTACCTCGTCCTTGAGCACATCCCCGATCCTCTTATATTCCTCTCCAATCCTTTTGTACTCCTCCCAGCTCTTCGACATCTCAACCAACTCGTCGCCCGTTGCATTGACCTTGAATTTCAGCGCTGTGGCTTCGTCCCTGGACTGAGAGAGCTGCACTTCCAGAGCTGAGAGGACCTCGTCTCGTGCTTCGAGTGTTTGTGTGAGGTCGGTTTGGGAGGTGAGGAGCGCGTCGCGTTCGGCCTCTGCAGAGTGCTGGGCGGTCTCTGCGGATTCGACGCGTTGTAAAAGGGAGGATATGGTGGTAGTGTCCTCCGGATTCGATGGAATAACGCTGGGTTCAGGAAGGGTATTATCCGGGCGTAACGAGGGACCAATGAGAAGAGGTGAACTGGGTCGGGAGGGCGAGGATGAGGCTGAGGAAGACTCCGAAGATTCAGAAAGATCATCCTGCATACAAACACGCTTTATTTAGTATTTTTTTGAGAAGTTGTGTGCGACGCACCAACTCATCCGAATGAGAAGTAACCGTAACCGTGGGTTCTATCGTCAAACCCCGCATTGGGAGCGGAAACTGTGATCAGGAAATTGAACAAACACTCCCATCACTAGACCCAGCAGCCGTACGCACCTTCGAGTTGAACCCATCGCTGTACGCTCTGCCCAGACCCACAGCGCCCGGTCGGTAATCCGTCCGTGTTGGTGTCGGCGGTGCATTCAGGCTATCTGCCCTCCAAGTTTTGTCCCATCCCACCACAGAGGCCGTACCATGCATCCCAGGCCACACGGCGCGAGGCCAGACGTTGCGTCGGTTAAAAGAATGTGATGGTCAGCGTTTGAGGAAGAGATGTCATACATCCCAGATTCGGACACGCCTCCCTTGACAAGTGATCGGATGCTATAAAGGGTAATGAACTCCGTCCGACTAGGACCTGTCGAGACTGGGCGAGAGTCAGATCGTTCCTTGAGCAGGATGAGCACAGGAAAGCTGATGGACATCATATGCATGGAAAGCGCTGAAGTCTATGAGACTAAGAGCTCGAATGATGCGAGGCCGTGAGAAAATCTATCATAGTGCCGTCGGCACGGCACGGCACACTGCGGCGCTTGAATTTGCGTTGCGTCTGACGATTCAACCTCCCTCCGTCAATCTTGTACTCACTGGCCATTACTCCATATGCTCGTCTGATTGTTCTACAAAGCTCTGCGGCTATGAAGATACACAGGGTCTTCAACAATAAGACACAGTGTCTTATTGTTCTGCAGGGTATAAGTAATCTTCATCCCTCGTCTCTCGTTGTTCAGCACTCACACCTGGTATCACCATCATTCATTCTCACCCATGAGCCACCCACAGTCACCTCCAAGCGATCTTGCTTCGGTTCCCCCTGGAATTTCCCGTATGACACGTCTCAGGCAACTCGACGGCATGGACCTTGAAACAAATCTTCGCGTATTCCTTGCGTTGATTCATGACTGCATGATTGATATCCACTGGCGGTCCCAGGGCCTACGAAGTATGATCTTACCCCCTTTCTGTGCCTACATCTCCCTCCACATCGTTCGGAATCCATATATACCCAAATGCACGGAGTCAGGGTCTTGTCACATCTATTCACTCTGCACTCTTCGCTCCGAAATTCGTGGTCTCGATGGCACAGACTACAGCATTGCAGCTGTCGAGGAAAAGGGATCCCTGCTTCGGACTGAGATACAATCAATTCTGGACCTTTGCAAAAAACGCGACCCTCATGACCCCGCAGTAACGCTCCTGCAGGACACAAAGCGGCTACTGGGAGGCGTAACACCCTTCGGTCTATCGTGCGTTCCGGAAACTGCTACGCGGATTAGATCTCACTTGCATCTGCATGATTGGCGAGCGTTGAAGCGCCCCGAATTGCCACGACCAACGCCGGAACGGGAGATGCTGCTTTTGGGGGACATTTTGCTCGCATACCTTGGTCTCTTGACGGGGACATTTGTCGAGGGATCCTCGGAGATACAATTTCACTCACTGCAAAGTGATCCTTTCGGTGCGGACTACCCCTCCGGTCTCAACTGTTTTCAGAATAAGCTGGTCGAGTTTCGAGACAAAATCTGCGGAGTAGCGCCTGGCCCTTCGGATTTAGTGGTGGGCACCGCATACAACCACTACATTGAACCGATCCTGAAGACTTGGGAGAGAAAAGAAATGTGTAAGTCCCCGTGCCGTATCCCACCTCGGTTTCTCATCTCTGCTCATGGCTAGTTTGGGACCTGTATGCAGCTACACAATACACCGCAAACATTCGTTTAAAGAACATCTCGGGGTTCAATCCCAGGGACATGACGGGTTTCGGGTCCTTTCTGGAAAAATCCAAAGCGGCGCTGAGACCGCTCATCGGAGCTCTGTACAGTGTTATCGAACCGCCCAGCCAAATTAGTTCCGAACGGGCCTTCGAACGACCGCTCAATGTCAACCTCGCAGATCGGTATTGCTTCAACGCTCGTGTGTTTGATCTTATGAAGGCTGACAATGTGACAAGATTGGATCCTGCCAACGCTCTCTCCTTTGCAAGGAAAGCCTCAGAGGAGTATCTGACGGCGTACACAACCGGCAAGTACACCGAGGCTGTTGACCGATTTGGTATGGAGTAAATCATCTCTGTGCATCTCCCAATTTGATTGACTTGCGGTATAGTCGATCTTTGGCTCACTGCAAACTTTGATGTTCCCGAGAATAGTGAGCAGATTCATTGGCCACTCAACGGGATGTCCACCCATGCGCTTCTACTTGTCGCTTTTGAGGTGGGGGCCTTTCCGAGCTATACGCCTATGGATCTTTGGGACAAACAGTCCTTTTTCCAAGCAAGACCGACATGGAAAGGTTTAAAGCGTAGTAAGTATTGTTGTTCACCTCGAGACATTTGGGTGTCCATGCTGATGCCTATCCCTTAGTTCTTCTTCTGGTTCGAGATGAAATACAGTATCTCCAAGCCGTCAAACAATGGAGTCAGTCTAACTCTCATGCATATCGGCCGACTTTTCGTACTCACACGCATGACTCTGCAGTGCAAGATCTCGTTGCCCTTAACCAGAGCAGACCTCCAACTTCCAAGTTGATGCTCATTCCCCGCGACGTTCCGCCAGGTTCGGAGCGAACAATCAGCGAAGTGTTTGTCGCCTGGAAAAGGTCTGGAGAGGAGAAAGCACGTAACCTGACGCGACAGAATGCACCTCGCTACGTTGAACGTCGCATTGTATGCGACTTTGACCGTGACGACGTCAAAACGTGTGGAGACGTACTTGAGGGTATGGCTCACTGTATACATGTCCTGAAGTTGAGGCTGTTACTCATTGTCTTTGTAGCCATGGAGGAAATGATTGAGGATTACATGTTGAGCGAGTTCTGGGATATCAGATCAAAGACGTCTTTGCATGCAGTTGAATTTGCCACATACGCAACGAGGCGAGTATGAATACTTGACGGCCAAGCCCACTCGTATGCTTATATGTATGCGTATGTCTATCACTATTATGACCACTATGATATGTGCACGCTTGCCTAGCGCTGCGAGTTCTATAAGAGCTTGGTTTCGTCAATCGGAAGGGAGACCTCTGAAAGAAAGAATCGAGGAGCTTCGTCCAGTCACACCGCCCCGGTTCCGCAACCGCTTCTGCACGTACCTCCTGCCTTAGCCGTGACTGATTTCTCTAGCCATCGATAATCTCGATCAACACGAAGCACTTTCAACGTGCACTACACGTTGTAGCGCAGGAAGCCGGCAACATGCTCACTTCGTTTACTTGGTTATAGACGGAGATATAACAAACACATGTTAGATGTGAAGCGGTAGCACTTGAGCCATGAAAGTCAAGTACAACGCCAGTTGCTGTGAATTGTGGCGCAAGTTGATACACGTTCGGACACGTCCATCAGCTGAATTGACAAGGGTTGTCGAAAACGTGTTCGAAGACAGTCGAAACATGGAGAAGTTTTCCAGCCTTCCGGATATGGCAACTCGGCAGCCTGGCCAGGGAAGCGGCTGGCTGTTTTCGTCATCCGCTGATCGAGCTGCAAAATCTTTGAATACAGCACAGAGCCTACTTTGCTTTCGCTCCCCCATCTTCGAATCCCGCCCTCCCTCATAACATCCCGCCTCTTTGCAACACATGTCAGTCGTCGGTGTCGATTTCGGCTCGCTCGCCAGCAAGGTGCGTCACCGTGCCGTTATCGATAAATTTTTACTGATTCCCGCCCCAATTCCATCCAGATTGGCGTCGCGAGGCATCGTGGTATCGATATCATCGTCAATGAGGTCTCAAATCGTGCCACCCCGTGCGTAATAGCCCCGCCGTCGTCCCCGCCGTGCTAATCAGCGAGCAGGTCGTTGGTGGCGTTCGGCCCCAAGCAGCGATCCATTGGTGAATCGGCGAAAACGCAGGAGACATCGAATTTCCGCAACACAATCGGCTCATTAAAGCGCCTCGTCGGCCGCACGCTTTCGGATCCGGAGATCCAGGATTTCGAAAAGAAATTCATCAATGCGACGCTGGTCGACGTGCAGGGATCGGTCGGTGTTGAGGTAGGGAAAACACATTTCATGTCGGGCTACGGCGCTGACGAGGGCGGGATTGCAGGTCAACTACGTCGGCGAGAGCCAGTCGTTCTCCGCCACCCAGCTTGTTGCGATGTATCTTGCCAAACTACGAGACATCGCCGCCAACGAGCTCAAGAACGGCGTCACAGACATTGTCATCGCCGTCCCCGGCTGGTACACCGACATCCAGCGACGAGCCGTCCTTGACGCCGCCGCTATTGCCGGCCTCAACGTCCTCCGTCTCATCAACGACACCACCGCCGCTGCGCTCGGCTACGGTATCACAAAATCCGACCTTCCCGAGCCAGAATCGCCACGCCACGTTGTTTTCGTCGACGTCGGACACTCCTCCCTGTCCGCCGCCGTCGTCGCCTTCTCCAAGGGCCAGCTCACCGTCAAGAGCACCGCCTACGACCGCAACCTCGGCGGTCGCGACATCGATTACGCCCTCGTCAAGCACTTCTCGGAGGAGTTCAAGACAAAATACAAAATCGATGTCATGTCCAACCCCAAAGCTACCTTCCGTCTTGCCGCCGGCTGTGAGCGCCTCAAAAAGGTGCTTTCCGCCAACGCTGAGGCTCCTCTCAACATCGAGTCCATCATGAACGACATCGATGCCGTCTCGAAGCTCACCCGCGACGAGTACGAGGGCCTCATCACCGATGTTCTCGACCGCATCCCCGCGCCTCTCCAAGCTGCCCTTGCCGAATCTGGTCTCACTCTTGACCAGATTGACGCGATTGAGCTCATTGGTGGATCCACACGTATACCTGCAGTCCGCGCCAAGATCCAATCCGCTTTCCCCGACAAGACGCTCTCCACCACCCTCAACCAGGATGAGGCCGTTGCCCGCGGTGCCACCTTCGCCTGCGCCAAGCTATCCCCCGTCTTCCGCGTCCGTGACTTCAACTTTACCGATATCGCGTCGTACCCGATCAAGATGCAATGGGAGGTCAACCCTGCTGAGCCGGATGACACCGAGCTTTTGGTGTACCCCAAGGGCAATGCCCTGCCGTCGTCCAAGGTCCTGTCGTTCTTCCGCAAGGAACCGTTCGACATCGAGGCAGTGTACGCTGAGCCTGAGAACCTCCCCGGAGGTATCAACCCTTGGATCGCCCGCTTCACTGCCAAGGAGATCCCGCCAACAACCACCGGCGACGCTGCGTGTGTCAAGCTCAAGACTCGCTTGAACGCACACGGTATCCTTTCGTTCGAGGCTGCGTACGTCGAGGAGATCGTTGAGAAGGAGGATCCTACGGGGATGGATGTGGACGCGCCCGAGGGTGCCCCACCCAAGAAGAAGAAGGTCACCAAGAAGACCGATGTTGCTTTCGTCTCTGGTGCTGCTAGCCTCGACAAGAGCATCCTGGAGAAATACAAGGAGCTCGAGGGTCAGATGCACGAGAGCGACAAGCTTGTCATGGATACTGAGGTAGGCACTCCCCTTAGTCTTATTCCTCATCTAACAATTACTTTCAGGACCGCAAAAACGCTCTCGAAGAGTATGTCTACGATACCCGAGGCAAGCTTGACGAGCGCTACGCTCCCTTTGTCAAGTCGGAAGAGAAGGAGAAAGTTCTTGGTGCCCTGCAAGTCGCAGAGGACTGGCTATACACGGAAGAGGGCGAGGACGCCAAAAAGTCCGACTACGTCTCCCGCCTCGACGCACTGAAGGCCCTCGGCGACCCCATCACCTTCCGCTGGCGCGAGTCCGAAGAGCGCCCACGCGCCATCGCCCAGCTCCGCGAGACCCTCAACTCGTACATGTCCCAAGCCACGTCCGGCGAGGAGAAGTACAGCCACATCGACGAGAAGGACCTGCAGAGCGTCGTCGAGAAGGTCGCGACGGTGCAAAAGTGGCTGGAGGACCAGTCGGTGCGGCAAAGCGAGAAGCCGAAGAAGGATGACCCGATCCTGACGACGGCAGAGATTAGCAAGAAGAGGGACGAGGTGATCTACTTTGCGACGCCGATTTTGACGAAGCCGAAGCCCAAGGCGCCGATCCCGCCCAGTGGTACGCAGACGCCTAAGAGTGGGCAGGAGACGCCCGCGGAGGAGCCGAAGAAGGAGGAGGAGCCGCAGGGACCTAGTGAGATGGATGTCGATTAGGGTAACTTGCACATCGTAGAGCTCTGAGTAGAAGATTTGATCAAGTGTATGAACCGTACTTATAGACCCCAAAATTTACTGTACACATTTACTGCTATCGCGATATTGGTTTCTTGCTCGGTGGATGGTTAGACAGATGAAGGTTCGTTCCTGCTTGGCTTGTGCAACGGGATAGTCATATAATAACGAACAACGTTCGCCTAGCGAACACGAGTCTATGGTAACTTTACTCCTAGCATCTAATCCTCTAGCATCTAATTCGCCGGTGCAGGATTTGCTGGTACAGAATTTGCCGGTACAGGATTTGCCGGTGCAGGATTCGCTGGTGCAGGATTCTGGCGAACTTCAGGAGGTACCATTGCTTTCTTGGATCTAATGTCCCAGAATTCACTAAACATGTAATCCTGAATCATTTCCTCCATGGCTACCAAAGGGATCAGCGATAGCCTCGACTTCAGAGCGTGTATACGAGCCCATACCTTCAATCACGGTGCCGCATCTGTTGGCTTCCTGGAGTTGGAAGTCGCTTACAACGCGTCTTTCAACGTATCGAGGTGCATTCTGTCGCGCCAATTTACGCGCTTTGCACGCCGCAGACGCTTTCCAGGCCTTGAAAACCGCGCTGATTGTATGCTCGGAATTTGGTCGAACGTCGCGGGGAATGAGCATGAGCTTGGAAGTTGAGGGTCTGCTCTTATTAAGGGCGATGAAATCTTGCACTGCAGAGTCGTGCGTGTCAGTACAAGAACAGATATGCATGAATGGTAGACTGACTCCATTCTTTGACCCCTTGAAGATACATGATTTCATCTCGAACCAGAAGGAGAACTACGGGAGAGGCGTCAGCGTCACCACACAACTGAACGAGGTCAGTAACGATATTTACGACGCTTGAAATCTTTCCATGTCGGTTTCAGCCGGAAAAGGGACTCTTTGTCCCATAGATCCAGAGGCGTTTTGTTAAGAAAGGTCCCCGAGTCGAAAGCAACAGCATTTAGCACAGAGGTGCACTCTCCGGTGAGTGGCCAATGAATCTGTTCACTATTCTCGGGCACATCGAAGTTCGCGGTGAGCCAAAGATCGACTATACCACAAGTTAATCAACGTTATAAATGTCCAGAGGTCATTTCCATACCGAATCGTTCGATAGCTTCGGTGTACTTGCCGGCTGTGTACGCCGTAAGGTACTCCTCGGAGGCTTTCCTTGCAAAGGACATAGCGTTGGTAGGATCTAATCTGTATACACTGTCAGCCGTCGCAAAAAAACACACAACCTGAAAGGCAATACCGATCGGCGAGGTTTTCATTGAGCGGTCGTTCAAAGGCACGTTCGGAGCTAATCTGGTTGGGCGGCTCGATAACACTGTACAAAGCTCCGATGAGAACTTTGAGTTCCGGAAGCATTTCCCGGTCGGACTTGAATTTCAGGATGGCTAAGGTGGAGGCCTTGATGCTGAAGGTGCCTCCTGTAGCCACGCACAGGTCACGAACTACGCCATGAGCAGAGTGAGATCAACCGAGGTGACATACGTCACGGGGACTTACACGTCTGTGTTTCCTGCCATTTCTCCAGGATCGGATAGATGTAGCCATGGTATGCGTTAAACCACCCCATGTTCGAAGGGCCAGGCGCCACTCCGCAGAGTATGTCTCGATAACCGATCAGCGTATGCTGAAATGGGCTGCAAATGGGGTCGTAGTATGCGCCAAAAGGATCAGTGTTGAGTGAGCGAAACTGCATCTCCGAGGATCCCTCCACAAATGTCTCCGTCAGAAGACCAAGAAATGCGAGTAGAACGTCCCTCAAAAGCCGCATCTCCCGCTTAATCGATGGTGGTGGCAAAGTGCGGCGCAGCGTTGGCGGTCGCCAAACATGCAAATGCAGGTAAAGGCGAATCCGATCAACAGTAATTGGAACTTCACGGGACACGAATAGTAAAGTTCCTAGAGGGAAGAGGGAAAGCGAATTGCAGATCATACCGCTTTGCACGAACAGTCCCGTATTGTGCAGAAGCGAGACCACGGGGTCATGAGGATCGCGTCCTTTGCAAAGATTCAACACCCATGCTATCTCGCCACAAAGTCGAGATCTCTTCTCATCAGCAACTGGGCCATACGGTATTCCAACGCTTGAGGCCAAGAGTGAGATAAACTCGTCGCGAAGTCCCAAGATTGACCGGAAGCGATCAATGAAAGGGTCCGAGTCTGTGTTCGCATGCGAGGGATTGATGATGTAGCGAGAAATGTAGCCGGTGTCAGGAAAGCTTTGTTCCGTAGTAGGCGTCCAGTGCAAGCTAAGCAAGCAGTCATGTATCAACACGAGGAGTATGCGAAGACCGACATCCTTGTCTGTGCGTCTGAAGCGCGTCATACGGGAGATGCCAGTGGGAAGCGGTGCATGCTTGCTTTGCTGCGACTCTGGGTGGCTCATGGCTGGGAATGATAACGATGTGAGTGTCGAGCAACGAGAGATCACTCATATACTGTGTAGAACAATAGGACGCTGCATATCAGATCATGCTACAACCTTATTGTTGACGGCCCTGTGTATCGTAACCGCGAAGTCCTGAATGCTACATAGAGACGGGGAATGAATGGGTGCGTAGAAAGGTCCGGGTGTGAGCTGCTTGTAGCTCACCTGAAGAAACTGTATGTGAAGCATACCAGCAGCATTTGTGCCATTCAGAAAAGCGGTGGAGGGGAGCCTATGGCTACATCTTATTGTGTGGGCAGACAATAAGCGGAATCGGAGATGGATGTGGCAGGGCGACTCTTGATCGGACTATGCCGTCCCATTACGTCACGCGAAACGACACTCCTTCGACACTGCCGCCATACTTGAACTTCGTCAAGCGGCGCATATACGGCCCTAATGGCTGCTGTCGGAAACAGAGTCCCCCACTGCAGTATCAGTGTCATACCAGGTAGAATTGGGCTATCTAGCATCTTGGACTTAGTGCTTCGGCGGTACGTGCGGGAGAAGAGATACGTTGAATGGCAAAGTGGACAATCTATTGACTTTCAGGTCGCCTCCGGCAGCACCGTTGTATGAGCTTTCTGAAAAGATACGCCTACTGAAGAGCGCCTGCTCATACTGTGGATCCTGTGATTAATAGTAGTGGTCCCATATCCGACGCCGTGGTCCTTTGACACCCAGTGATCATGGTTCATCGTCGTATGCCATTCCTTCCCCGGGAACCACCTGATCAGATCATACCTCGATGTACTGTTGATTTCATCACCTATTGTTCTCTCTGATAGCAAACAATTGGTCAGGGACTGCATCGCTTTGTATTCCCGCTTGGCTTGCACAATGATCATAGAACAGTGGACAGACGTACTATGCCTAGCGAACACCAGTCTGTAGTATCTCAACTTTTAGCTTTCATTCGGCGGTGCAGAATCCTGGCAAATGTCAGGAGGTACTAATGATTTCTTCGATCTGATGTCCCAGAGCTCGCTCAACATGTGATCCTGAAACATGTCCTTCATGACTACGAGGGCAATGAGTGACAAGCCCAGCGACAGAACGTGCGTACGGGACATACCATTAATCACGTCCCCATATGTTTCAACGTCGTATTCGCATTGCAGTTCGTTTATACGACGTTCAACGTACAGAGGCGCATTTTGTCGCACCAGCTTACGTGCTTTCTCTTCTTTGCAAGTCTTCCAAGCTTTGAATACGTCACTGATCTCGCGTTCCGAATCGGGCGGGACGTTGCCAGGAATGTACAAGAGGTGGGAATTCAGGATTCTGCCATCGTTGAGAGAAATGAGATCCTGCACTACAGTCATGCATGTGAGTAAAACACCGGTGCGCAGGAGCGGCTCTGAACTGACTCCATTGTTTGATTGCTTGGAGATACTGGATCTCATCTCGGAGCAGGAGAAGTACTACGGGGACAGGAATAAGTGTATGATATTCGAGGGGAGCTATCAATACTCACTACGCTTCAGATCTCTCCAAGTCGGACAAAACCCGAAAAAGGAATCTATGTCCCATAGATACAACGGTGTCTTGCTCGGAAAGGCACCAGAATCGAAAGAAATGACCCGAAGGACAGAGGTACACTCCCCGGTGAGTGGCCAGTATATTTCGTCGCTGTTTTCGGCGACACCGAAGTTTGCAGTAAGCCAGACATCGACTACATGAGCAGGTGATGAGTTTGGGGAGACGCGCACAGTAAACTTGGATCACGAACCAAACTTCTCAACAGCGACGCTGTAATCTCCTTCGGCGAACGACATCAGGTACTCCTCCGAGGCTTTTCTTGCAAATGATATTGCATTTCGCCAAGTCAATCTGGTGAGGTGGTGAGATGGCGACGAAGAAGAGTCAGAGATACATACCGATCCGCTAAGTTGCTATTGAGTGGTCGTTCGAATGCCCGTACAGAGCTGATGTCTGCGTGCTGAGCATCGGGTAGCGAGAGCTCAGGACATATCATATTGTGCAATGCTCTGATAGCCAGCTCGACATCTGGAATGATATCTCGGCCCGACTTGCCCTGAACGAGGATATTGGAGATGTGTTGATCAATGCCTGACGAGACTCGAGTAGATGCATCAAGGGCAGAAACTACAAACAACGGTTGGTGATGAGAAACTTTGAGATAGGCCAGCGGAACCGTCAATGTGACTCACAAATCTTCGACTTTTCCCAGGTCTCCAGGATTGGAGCAATGTAGGCATTCAACGCGTCACCCAGTTTTGATGGCAAAGGACCCGCTGCCAATACACAGAGTACATCCCTCCCAATGATGAGGCGTTCTTCGAACAGAGTGAGCTGACCGTAGCTAGCTCCAAAAGGATCACCGGTCATTGACCGGAACTGCATTTCCGAGGATCCTTCGACAAGGTTCTGTGTTTGGACCCCAAGAAACGCGAGCAGGGTGTCCTCTAAGAGCGACGCTTCTCGCGCAGGCGTCAGCGAAGACAAGGCTCTGGTCTCCAAGTGCTCTCGCCAATCATGGCGAGAGAGGTAATGCCTGATTCGACTAATGGTCGGAATGGTATCTGTAGAAGGAAGAGCTGGAGAGTTAATGACGATTTGCGTACTATACAGGAGCCCGAGTTCAACATGAGCGTCACGAAGCTTAGGATAAACTGCGGAAATCAAGAAATTTACGCAGGGAGCCAGTTCAGATATGGAGGGCCCGGGACCTGCCCCTCCGTTCGGTGTTACTGTTAGGAAGGGGCGATGAAAGAGACGACTCCGACAGTCAACGAGCGTCTGGAAGCATGCCCTCCATTTTTCCCCGTCCCGACCTGGGATATAGGAGTCTTCGGGAACGATGTAATGGGAGATGAAGACATCGCGATGTGTGAACATGTCGAGAGGAAATTGCTGGGCCAGCCAGTTAAATCCGATGATGCAGTCATGTATCAACGCAAGCATCATCCAAAGACCGAGTTCGCTGTCGTACCATCCGAGACGCGCCACGCGGGAGATGCCAGTAGGAGCTGGACGTGGCGCTTTATAGCTTTGAAGTGATTCTGGGTGGCTCATGATGGCGATATTTGTGAGCGTCGAGCAACGAGGCAAGCAGACTATATACCACCCAGAACAATAAGAGGCTTCAACTTCAATCGTGTGATGACCTTATTATTGATAGCCCTGGAGATCATTTCCGAGTGCAGCGAAGCTGCATAGGTATGGCCTGTGGGAATCGAAGGAAAGGATGAATCAAGCGAACCGGCTGTGTCTGCGGCGATGCTACTCACCTCAGCTCGTGCACGGGCAGCATACCAAAGCAAGATAGTAAGTTGGAAGATCTAACACCTTTATTGTTATCATTATGCGGTCTTATTGTGAGCGCAAACAATAGAGGTTCGGAGACCGATGATGGTTGAGAGTCAGGTCCTCAAACCTTTAAAGTTTACCCGAACAGCCGATGATGCAGGCAATATGCCGACAGCGGGCGGCCCGACCGAAGGATATCTATCGGGCAGGAGTTTCCCACGTTTGTCCTTCACCAGCAACTACCATGTCGTTCACCTCGTTGCTACTGCGCTCACGCGCACTTGCACCACGGTACCCGCCTCCAAGTAAAGCGTCGAGAATGCATAGAAACCCTGAGGTCTTGGTAAATCCATTGCAGCCTCCTACGCGAAGACGACCGAATATTTACCAGTGGGTTCGCCATCTTGACGTTGTTCATTCTCTTATTCATCTTGACGTCAGGCATGAAGAACGCGTTACGCCCGCAACCATAGAGGCGACCTGGTGACGGACTAGTCTAAATGTCGAATCAGGTATCGTCCATTTTACACTTTACACCCCAAAGGCTCATCATCATTCACATAGATGTTATAATTTACACTCCTCCCCCTCGCCAATAGTCCGCACACCTACTTCCCCCCAGTCACAGACCCAGCCTCCGAAGGTTTCCTGCTCGCACTTATCTCCTGCTGCGCCTTCATCCAACTCCCCAAGCCTACGGCAATTGCACCCACTGCATGTGCGGCACCTGATGCCAGAATCGTACCTCCTGCGCCCGCTGCCACTGCCGGAAGTGCCGGCAACGTCCCCGCAGTGATCAGAATGGCGCTGAGCGTGCTCATCACCTTGGGGTGCTCGGTATTCAAAAAGTCGAGCGCGTTACAGGCATTAATGAGCCATATCGGAGCCTGGGCTATGGTGGTCACTCCTGCGGTGCATGTCAGCTGCTTTAATTTCGAGGGAAGGAAAAAAGAAGAAGCCATACCATTGTCGGATCGCGCGGGTCCAGTCACAGTCCCAGGTGTGGCGATCTGCACCTCCCTCGAGGCCGCAGCAGCTCCCTTGACCAGCAAAGAGTCGGACTTGGCCTTGTGCGGGCTTGGACGCGGTTCCTTTTCCTTGTCCTTGCTATCGCCGTTGGTCGACCCGCTTCGGAGTGCCTTGAAGATATCCACCGACATGGATTTGGATGTGACTGGTGGCGGTCGGACGGCTGTCTTGGCCGGTGGGGTCATTTCCTGTGGCTCTTCGGCAACTGGCATCGAAGGGCGACGGCTGAGCCAGGATTTGGAGGTGGTGGCAGTGATAGTGGCGGCGGGAGTGATTTCCTGCGGTTCTTCGACAACGGGCATAGAAGGACGGCGGTGTAGCCAGAACTTGGAGGAGGTGCTGGAGCTGGAATCGGACTTCTGTGGTTCGGGCTCATAGGCGGGAAGGGGCTCCTCGACGATCTGCTCTTCGTCCTTCGAGTTCTTCCTCGCCAACCACCACCGTCCGCCCGACTTGACCTGCACCTTGACCGTCTCCGTCGCTTTGGTATCGATGTTCCCTGTCAAAATGCCATCGTCATTATCGCGAACCCTCGTCCAAACAGAAGGAACACTTACAGCCCATGTTCCGCATCGCGATCTTGTACTTCTCCCAATTCCATCTGTAATTCCCGCCGTGCACCTTCGCCATGACGACCTTGAGCTCGTCGAGGCGCGCTTTGGCTTCGGGGGACATGTAGTGCTGGGCGGCTTTGTGCCAGTACTCGCGCGGAACGTTGCGCTCTGTGCATCCGGCCTTGATTAGCTTGAGCCAGTCGTTGACGTTCTGCGTGGGGGAGCCGGTGAAGGTCGGGGGTGGAGGGACCCAGAGGGCGTATATCGGGGAGAGGTCGTATGATTTGAGCTTGAACGAGTCGAGCATGATGGGTGATGTGTCTGGATGGACGGGGGTCGGACGGACGGAGGGCTTGTTATATCCTCACAGGTGTGAACCTGAGCCTTAAGGAAACGGCACGTCGCCAGCAAGGGGTTTTGCCTAGCCAAGGGCCGTTCGGACGGAACCACTGTGAATCGTACTTCCGATACCAAGGTCGCCGTGCGCAGAACACGTTCTATATGTCAAATTAGTCCTGACGCAACTTGTGGAGATACGCGATGACTTTATATGAAACGCCAGGACTGGGATGGACTGGCGTGGTGTATGTACCCCAAAATCTCGGGGCACATTTGACTTCCAGTTTGACTGTCGATGTGCAAATGGTGGCGTGGATAGCGTTTGGAAGATGCCCTGGAAAGTCTGTCGGTGGAGTGTTACGGGCACAGGTAGACTTCAAGCTTTTTCTTCATACCCGAAAGTTTCGCTGACAGGCTATCTAGGTTTAGCCCATGCTCGTATTCGCTGTTTCGTTGACACGCTCTTGCTACATCTCAAACTCGATGACATCAGGCCACACGGAGCGCAGTGTACGCTGGTGGGAACGTTGTTTTTCTGGGCATTCCCGAAACGATAGAGGCTCATACGATGCGGGTCGACATACGTTTTGGTGCTACATAGGCGAAACGAATGCTGCCTTGTGCGGGGACTGCGAGGATCAGGAATTTGGCATGCCGCTGGGTCCAACTCGTGAGAATTTTGCTTCATCTATTATCTTCGCGCCTGATATATAATATTGCCCAGGGGAAAGTCGCAGCTGCAGTATATACGATATCTTATATCTCGATCGAACGGATTATGTAGGCAGGGCCGACATATTACCTCCGAGCTATCTCTTTCATCGACGTCCATCTCTCCCATACGTCTCTTCGGCAAAGGCGAGCATCCTGAACACCTCACGACATGCAATTTCTGGGTAAGACACACTTTTTTTGTCTCCTATCGAAGGCAGTTTTATCGACCAGTGGTCAAATTGTAGGAGTATCGGGCGAAGCTGAACAAAATTTACATCCATTGGGGCTCGGACGTCCTCTTACGCTCAAGGTTAGATGACTGTCTTGTGGCTGTCAGAAGAACCCATGCTAATACTCGCGTAACGCATAGGCTCCACTCAAGGGATTACCAGGGGATTTAGTATCGGTATCGAAGAGAGCGCAGAACGAGTCTGAGAACGTGGTGCGTTGTATATTTTGCTCGACGATCCGAAGCTGATTTTTCCGCTGCGTGTTTAGGTTACCGATGTCGCACTACGTTCTTCCCATCTTTCTACGCCTCGTAACCTACCGCTCATCATTTGGCCGCGGAACACGCCCTTTCCTTCCAATACTCGACCTAGTACTCCCGAGTTACAAACTGCCAAAATCCCCCTACAAAACTCCTCAAGTTTGCGCGACATGATCACCATCTCCAGTCTCTCGAAACGCTTGGGTGAGAGCGAAACTGCACGACAAGTAATACAAGTGGAGCGGAATTCGTTCAGTCTTGCACAGAGTGCGCTCATTCGGGAACGAGATGAGGAACGTCGCCATGCTGCCTTGGTCAAAGACGCTCTGACTGCCGAGATTTTGTGTTTGTCGAGGCAATTCTTTAGGCTTTGCATGGATAAGCAGAACCTTTCCGATGCCAATGCGGAGTTGGATGGACGACTGCGCGATGTGGAGGGAAGACATGATGTATTGACTGGGGATCACTCGTCTCTCTTGTACGAGAAGGAGGAGCTGGTACAAGAAGTGACCCGTTTGCGGCGAGTGCTGGGGGACGCGGATCGGGATCGCCGGCGTCTGCATGGCACATGTGAAGACCTGTCATCTCGAGTGAAGGTGATTACTTCGGAGATGATTTTCCTTCGGACCCGAATGCAGGAGGCGGCTGCTGTCAACGCCGCGCAGACTGCGGAGAACGAGGTGCTGAACACGGACCGCGATGATTTGAAGTCTCGACTCCTCCACGAGGGAGCGATGCTGGGCGCTCGGATACAGGAATTACAGCGGGCTGTGGATGTTTACGAGGAAGAGAAGGCATTGCTCAGTATACACGTCTCCGAGGCCAAGGCGACTGCGGAGGCGTCGATTGAGGAGGTCATTGGAATCACGGTCATGCTTGAGGAGGAGAAGCGCAAAGCGCAGGTGCTGGAGAGGGATGTCGAGGCGAGGAAGATGCGCGAGACCGAGTTGGAGATAGAGGTTTTGGAATTGCGAGAGGAGGTGGAGATTGCGTCTGGACACTCGGCTCGGGCTGAGGAACAGTCACGGCGTGCATCGCAGCTGGAGGTTCGAGTCTCGGAGCTGAACGAGGAGTACGCGATAATGTCCGGGAAGCTAGCCTCCGAGTCGCGTCTTGCTTCCGAGCTGGACTTTCAGATTTCGCAACTGCGTGCGGAGCTGTCCAAGGGATTGGCTCAAGCCGAAGACGAGTCACGACGTGCTTCGAAGTCAGAGGACATGGTCAGAGCCTTGCAAAAAGAAGTCGCTGTGCTGTCCACGAAAGTGACGGAGAGTGAGGACAAGTTATGCCGTGCCGAGGCGAGGTCTGTCGCTGCTGAGGGCGCTTCCATAAAAACAAGGGAGGCCTCAAGAATTATCAGGGAGGCCGCGAGGATTATCAGGGCAGAGAATGCAGAGTTGAAAGGGGAGATGGATCATCTTCGTGGGGAAATGAAGTCATGCGAGTCGCGATGGCGGACAGAGATAGAAGAAGCGGAGAGAAGAACGCGGGCTGCAGAGGAAAGCTGCCAGCGTCTGAAGGAGGAGGAACGGGCGCGTCAGAGGCTATCGGTTGAAGAAGAGCAGGAGCAGGAAACTAGCAAGGCTGGTTGGACTCAGGCTATAGAAGCTGAGTTGTCGAGGTGTCGAACTCGAGATCGCCGACAATGGCCAGTCACATGGACGAACGACCTCGAAACATACCTTGCTCGCTTCGTATTCCTTCTCGCTGAGTTTCCCACCATCGCATTCTCGGACGAGCAACCGCTCACTCTGTTGAGCGTTCCCTGGCCATCGCTCTACGATCCCGAGTATATCCTAACGCGTGACGTTGAGATGACTTGGGTAGGTGTGGAGAAATTCTTTGAGTATGCGCGGCAGAAGATGTCGGAGGAGCAGTATACGCAGATGCTGTCAACTGCGGAGAATGTCTTGCATCCGAACAAATGGGCTGCTCGTGGCTTGCTGGATACAGTCCCAGACGCGTATGAAAGAAAATATATGAAGCGTTCGGTCAATCTCATTTCTCAGGTAATTGCAGTATTACAGAGTTCCTAGATATAACCTAAGTAGTACTCGTAGTTCTTACTCAGACTGCCAAGGAAACATTCAATCAAGTATGATGATACCGAACTGTGATCAATGAATCAGGTCAGGACATCACGGTCACTATAGATGCCGAGGACGCGTTTTGCTTGTCTTTCATCGACGTCCACGATCTCCCCCTCTGTTTTTGAAGAAGCCTTTCAAGACGAGTCGTTATATCATGTCCTGGATGCCTTGGATATTCGACCGTAAATCCTCTCGCTCCCTACACTGTACATAGCTAAGACCAAAGAAGGATCGCCCCAAGATCGAAAAGAAACGAAATATGGTGCTGTGGGACTAGGCAAGTCCTTGAATCTCAAGGTACGCCATTGTGCAAAGCTCTGTATCTCTTATCGACAATGGTTTTTGAAGGTTTTAGAGATGCAACCACTGGCATTAGACGATGATTCAGACCTCGACGATATCGTGAGTAGGCTGGAGTTCTCGGCTCTCGCAACTCGGATTGAGTCTTACATTCCAGGACAACACTCCAAAGCCCTTACACGAGTCTTCTACCCTCTCGGCGACGAGTTCCACTCTGCCGATTGCTTTGCCTAGTCTCCAGCGTAGCGCGTCTCTTCCCTCTGCCACACATTCCCCTCCGCCATCTCAACGAGATCCAGCACTTGCTTCACTGGCAGACTCTCTACTCACTTCGAGGCTCAGAGATACACTCTCCATCTCAGACCTGACGAAGCGCATCGAGGAAACCGAATCATCTCTGCACAGGCTGGAGTTGGAACGCGATGAACTCTTCTTTTTACAAAAGATTTGTAAGCGCACTCTCGGGGAGCGCGAGGAGGAGCTGCGTAATGCGTTCCTCGTAAAGGAGGCGATGACTGCCGAGATCTCCAGCCTTTCCAAGCAGTTGGGTGGCCTTTGCGTCGATAAGCAAGGGCTATTTGATCGCAATCTGGACTTGGCCGAGAGGGTACGCTCTTTGGAGGAGGAGAACAGCCTTCTCAAGAAGCATTTGGACTCTGCTCTCTCTGATCAAGCAGAGATGGAGAGGCAGAAAACTGAAGTGGAGTCCGCGATGAGCAATCTGGACGACGATCGCCAATCTCTCAGAACATTGGCCCGCCATCTTTCTTGTCAACTCAGCTCTGTCATGGCAGATAAGACTGATCTACAGGCTCGTCTCAGCGAGGTCGCGACCAAAATTGAGGAGCTCAGGTCGGTAAACGACAGCCTGCGAGCCGAACGAGACGAGGGTACTACTCAGCTTAGTCGCAGGGAAGCCGACATGCGACAGTCCCTCGATGTTTCGGAGAAGGAAAAGAAACTGCTCAATATGCTGCTGGCGGAGGCGAAGAGGGAGAAGGACGCGTCTCTTAGACAAGTCATCGAGATCACTGTCAAGTTGCAGGTTGAAGAGAGGAGGGCGGCAGCACTCCAAAGAGACGTTGACGCTCAGCGGGCCAGTCAAGAGTATCTAACGGCTCGTCAGTTGGAGTTGGAAGAGAGCGCTATGTGCGCCGAGACGAGGCTCGCAGAAGAGCGCGCCAAGGCCGACCGCGAGAAGGAGGATTGTACGCGCGCCAAGGCCGCCCTGGCTACAGCGCAAAATACGGCGAAGGATCTGCAGGCCGAGGTTGTGGATCTACAGGCGGACGTCGGAAATCTCCGTCATCACCTGGAGCTGGCGGAATCGCGCTGCAAGGTCCTAGGCATGGAGCTTGATCGTCCCTTATGGGAGAGCGCCAAGGAGAAGAGGGAGCGAGCTGAAAGGGAAGAGCGTGAAGAAGCAACCAGAGAGGCTACGAGACGGTATATGGAGAAGATGGCGAAAGCAGAGAGGGCCAGAGTGGCGGAGGCGGCGAGGTTGAAAAAGGAGAAGGAAGAGGCAGAGAGGCAGGCGAGGGTGGAAAAGGAGCGCAAGAGGAAGGAAGATGAGGAACGCCAGCGGTTGGCTGCTGAAGCCGAACGAAGACGACGAATTGAGGAGGAGGACAGGAAGAGGCTTGAAAAAGAAGCAGTGGAGCGTCGAGCGGCTGAGGAGAAAAGAAAGGGAGAAGCACAAGAGAGAGCCAGGCAGAATCGATGGGGTAAGGCTACGGAGAAGGAGGAAGCCCGATGCCAGACCCGCGATCGGGACCATTTAATGGCCCAACCCGAGAGACATTGGCACAATGGTAAAGCGCTATCGCGGTTCCAGCTGGTCCTCGAGGAATTTCCTAACATCACTTTCTCGGAGGAGCAGCCGTTGACTTCACTGGGCATCCCTTGGCCGACGCTTCTCGAGCCTGGATACATAGCTGCCTTGCAGAGGACGGCATTCGACTGGACAGATGTCGAGGCTTTCTTCAAGTACGCGAAGGGTACGCTGTCGGAGGTGGATTACAAGAAGCTGGTCTCAAAGGCGAAGATCACCTTCCATCCGGATCGATGGGCAGGGAGAAATCTATTGAAGTCGGTGCAGCGTGATGAAACGCGCCGAGTGATGGCGGAGACATGCCAGATTGTTTCGCAGGCGATCAACGCGTTATGATGATCATGTGGCACATCGCACGGCAAAGTTCGAGTACACGATGCGGAGCTGATGAGGGTAGTTCTTGAATGGTTTTTCGATACTGATGATTTTCGACGAATTTGACCTGACGTTCGGAAATGCATCTCTGCAATGTCGATTGCTCGACTTCCATTTCATCCCTTTGGGATTTGAATCGAGTGCCGCTGAACAATTATCACGTCAACCATAGCTTCCGCAAGAAGTTAGCTTGTCCGGGCGAGGTCAGAACCTTTCGTCAAAGAACAGCGCTATGCGCAAAACAACACGCGAAACAAGAGACGAATTCCCAAGTACAAGTAGTCGAAATTACAAACATCGATACGATTGAAAGATTCCACTGGTTTCCCGTTCAAGGGTTCATCCTGTGAAAACTGCAGGTCCCGGAACCTAACGAGATCATTGTCAGCGTCTTATATATGCCGGAGAAACCGACCATACTGTATACGCTGTCGGGATAGGATAGTAGATGTCCACAGTCAAGCCCGGATCTGTCGGTTGTGTTATGTGATAGAGTCATTTCGTTATGTGCTCCTTACCGTTTGCAGTGACGTATCCCGGGATGGACACCTTGGAAGGACTCGCAGATCCTCCACCAGTGATGGCGATTTGGGCACAGGAGATGTAAAACTGTGGAGCATCGACGACGTGCAGTCCTATTTGCTCGATACGGACGAGGTACTGGAAGTTTGCGTCGTCAGTACAGTGCGAATCACACACGGAGAGTCACTTACTTCTCCACTTGGAACACTCTTGGGGATGGTGGCGTTGAGTGCCGCGAGGTTGAAGTCTGAGAAGCCGAAGGAAGGGGTGAACACAGCACCCCATTGCGCAATCTACACTTACCGTTAGTGTTGTAAGAATGAGATACGCTTATATACCACAAACCTTGAACCAGTTTGCACCGCTTCCATCCCACGCAGCAGCGGTGGACGGCGCCTTGCCCAGATAGATCGCGGCGGGACCTTCGTGGTACAACGTATTATCGAGCAGGAATCCAATAAGACTTCCCGCGGCAACTGAGACCGTTGCGCTCGCGGGGGAGGGGTTGGCATTGCAAGTGATGGCGGACGAGGTTACGTCTGTCACGGGTGTGTTGTTGAGTGGTTGGCGCACTGCGGCTGTCGAGGTGCTTGAGCCTGTCACAAGGGTCGTCCATATGTCTACATGTCGAGGGCGATGTGAGTTACTGGATGGGAGAGAGATGCGAAGTAGACACACAATGAGCTGAAACTGTTTGCGCGAGGGCGGGAAGGAGAAGAGCTGAAAGAAACTTCATGGTACTAGCTTCGAGTTGACGAATGCTGAAACCTGCGACTCTTATAAGCGCCAAGATAATACTTAGGCTCATCTTAAAGGATAAACGTCCGATAATCTCCACGTCTTTCTTCCGCCAGAGCAGAGCGGTCCGTCACCTGTCTCGACCTGCATGCACATCTTACATAGCGGTGGTTATTTTCGTCGCAAGTGACCATCCACACGACTATTTTTGTAGCGGTCAAGATGCTTATGAAGGGTATTTTAGGGTTGCTTCTGACCACATAGTAAATAAGGAACAAACCTAACCGACATTCAGCCCTTTTCGATTGGAGAAGAGATAGAGTAGCGCTAGGCGAGTCCGCGGCGAGTCCACAGAGGTAGCCTATGCCACAAATTAGTCAAGATCATGAAGCAGAATCTTTGACTACGTACCATGTGTTTTTCTAACCTTGTGCTACAAGGACAAGAGACCAGATTTCGGTGTATGTCTGGCTGAATTTGTAAGTCAGTGGGAGAAAATAGTGAAGACACGTGGTCGAATCTGACTCCAAACGGAGAATAAACGACGATGAATGAGTGATTGAGTTGAAAATTGAACATGGTGAGCTACTGAGGAACAGTGAGGATGGTGTTTTCTCCTGTATGGCTCTGGATGAGGATATAATGGTCGTCGATAGCGTGGACCTCTGCTTCTCTCATCGGCAAAGGCCATCGGTAGGCGGTCATTGGAAGTCAGTCGCGGGCATCTTCGCGGTATCCGGATACAATCCGCATACTGTCTGCAAATGATGGTACAAACGAAAGCGACGTGTTACCAAAATAGGTCGATCGAGCGGGTAATCTGATGCGTCGGCCCGAGCGCCAAGCGGGCGCGGACCATGGTGACCTTGCACTCCGATGCGAATCGCGTCTGGTCACTAGCTTTCCAAGGCGGACACGATGATGCACAGACGTAGAGCCTGCCCCCGCGTGCCCAAACGAATGAAAAAGGCTGGGAAACAGTGGGTGCGATGTCCGACGCATCTCGAGTCTGTACACATGGCTGGCTTGCAGCGCAGCGCATGTCATTTGCCTGCCAGCGGAAAGAAGTCGAGGCTGTTTTCAACTACGCGGAGGGTACGCGAGACGTGCACTGTTGATTGTTCAGACTTCCGATTCATCCTTAGAGACTGATTCGGATACTTGTTCATTCAGAGCACTAAGACGAGATGCTGCGTCGACAGCTTTGTCAGTAACTTTCATAGCCTGCTTGCCAGGGACAGATTCATCAAAGACCGTAATACTCCAGCCCTTTAGGCAAACGTCACGAGAAAAGTAACAAACAAGACATCTAGCTAGACGGAACTTTCAAGTTCTCGATATTCCAGACAGCATCCTCATCTTCCATTCATCCTGTGAAGACCGCAGGTCCAGGGACCTGACGAAGTCATCGTCAGCTTCATATACCCATGATATCGAACTAGCCATACCGTATACGACGTCGGGACGGGGTAATAGATGTTCACAGTCAAGCCCGGATCTAACAGTTGCACTGAGTGATAGAGTTGCTAGGTTTAGGAATTCCTCATTACCGCTGGCAGAGACATATCCCGGGATGGAAACCTTGGCAGGACTAGCAGATCCTCCACCGGTGATGGCGATTTGGGCGCAGGAGATGTAGAACTGGGGAGAGCCGGCGACGTGCAGTCCAATCTGCTCGATACGGACGAGGTACTGCCATTGCATCTCGTTAATAAAATGTGGTCTCGAAGTAATGAGAACCCAACCTCTCCGCTCGGAACACTCTTGGGGATGGTGGCGTTGAGCGCTGCGAGGTTGAAGTCCGAGAATCCGAAAGAGGGAGTGAACACAGCGCCCCATTCAGCGATCTACGCGCGTATTGTCAATGGTAGATCTACAGATCACGGTACGGTTGTAGACTACAGACCTTGAACCAGTTCGCACCGCTTCCGTCCCACGAGGCGGCGGTGGACGGCGCCTTACCCAGATAGATCGCTGCAGGACCTTCGTGGTACAACGTATTGTCGAGCTGGAATCCAATGACACTGCCCGCTGCGACTGAGACTGTAGCGCTCGCGGCGCCGGGATTGACGTTGCAAGTGACGGCCGACGAGGTTACGTCTGCTACGGGCGTGTTGTTGAGTGGTTGGCGCACCGCGGCTGTCGAGGAGCCAGAGGGTGTCACAAGAGTCGTCCATATGTCTGTGAGTTAACGGCGGTGAGTAAGTTTATCGGGAGAGCGCGCAAAATAGACGCACAATGAGCGGAAATTGTTTGCGCAAGGGCAGGAAAGAGAATAGCTGACAAGAACTTCATGTTGCTAGCTTCAACGCGACAATTGCTGGAAATTTGGGATTATATTGATAAACGCCAGAATGATGGACCCATGTTGTAGCGCAAACGTCCGATAATTAGCACGTCTTTATTCCGCCAGGAGCAGAGTGGTCCGTCACCTGTCTTGATTTGAATACACACATTGTATAGCGGTGGTTGTTGTTGCTCGCAGGTGACCGGCCACGCATGCTACTCTTGCGACGACGGCCCCTTCTAGGTCTGATACACGGTGGCTTCCAATCTCATAAGCAAAAACAAGCCTGGCCGACGTTTAGCCTTTCTCAATTGTAGAAGAGATAAGACGACTGACATCATAACAGCCAAGAGACTTGAACATGATTGAATGTGACAGGCACGCGCAGTTTCCAGCCTTAGTGCTGTTCTTCAAGTTCTTTATCGCCAAATTATCAACTGTTCAAAGGATTCAGCTACGCGGTCAGCAAGTGAGTATGCTTTGCACGGTTTCGAAGGCCGATATGCCGTGCCGTCCAGAAATATCTGGAGCGAGCCCACAGGGTTTCATACGCCACATATCGGACAGGAACCTGAAACGGACCAAGATCCTCCCATACGTCACATGCGTTCGCTAACCTTGTGCAACAATGACAAGAGACCAGACTTCGGTGTAAGTCTGGCTCATTTTCGCGGTTGTTGGTCGAGTTTCGTATCCAAACGGAGAATGAACACTGATTGAGTTATGCTGAGCCAATGATGGTGTTAATTTTCTCTTCGATGGCTCTCGATGAGGAGATAATGGTACTCGATGTCGATGGTCCTAATCTAATCCATCAGCATTTGCCGAACAAGCACATGTTCCTGTCCGACTCGCGCAGCTCCCTTAAGTACGCAAATCCCGCTCGTGCCTCTCCAACGGAGCCAGTACATCCACCGATCAGCGACACACCGAAAGGGAAGGTACAGGTGATCCGCAGGTTGTCATTTCGCAAGAGGTACTCGATGTCGAAGTCTAAAAGGCACATATCAGAGGCCGCCAGAAAGCAGGGTTGGGTACGAACTTCAGGTTGGCAAACTAGATGCCGAACGTCGGTGGTACGGGATGGAGGCGTTATACAGACAAGTGTGCAAGGCGATGCAGTCGGATAGTCTGCCAACGCCGGCGACGCCAGGTGGCGCAGCTCTGGCGAAGACAACATCACTGTTCAGGCGTCGAGCCCGTCGTCGATGTGCAGCTCCTTGACATAGATCACCGCTTACGCGGACATTTGGCCATTTGAAAAGTCGAGCTCAGACGCCATTGAACACCACCAAGCACCCAGCGCGTGGTGGGGAGGAGACCAATGTTTAGGAACCTGGCCCTCAAGCGGTTGCTTCGTGCTGAGTTGGCGCGTCAGGTCCGTACAGTCCAGCGGGCGCGTTAGAACGCCAAGCCACGTTCCACCTCGGTCCATTCGACAAAATCAAGCCGACGTCGGTGACTCTGCGGGGATTGACTGATATTGATAAAGGGATGGCGTCCGGTGAACGGAGTGTCTGACGAAAATGAAGAGGTACATCTGCGCACGGTTCCTCATAGGACGAGCCGCCACGGCGCAGGAGACTAGAGCGACACATCCTTTGAGCAGCTTATGAAGAAGTGGGACAGACACTAGTCGCCAAGTCAGCAGGGGAAAATTGGAACCGTGTATGGGAACCACTTACTGTAGTATCACTGTAGATGGTGAGTGGATGAGGACCCAAAACTCATGCGAGAGAGAAGAGTGGTGGGAAGCGTCCCTTCGTAAGATGAACGTCGAGTGCAGACCAGAGGTGCTGCACAAGCGATGGATGATGACGCGAATTCTCGTACTCGGACATCCTTTGGCGTTTCGAGAGAGCGCCCCATAGTGTCACTGTATTACTCTGATTCCTTGTCCAACGGTCGAGCGCAGCGAAAGTATACCTGCGATTCTATGCTTACGGACTGCGAAGGCGAGTAAGCATTGTACTTTTCAAGGAATATCACGATTATTAACGTCCATGGATCGACCCCTGAGATAGCGGAATTTTTGCTGCTCTATTTGGCATAGACCGTCAGTAGGCGGTCATTGGCGGTCAGTCGCGGCTATCGTCGCGATGCACGGATTGTTATATGCATATGATGGTAGAAAGCAAAGCGACGTGTTTCCAAAATAGGACGATCGAGCGGATGAGGTCGGCCCGATGTCGCGCGGACCGAGGTGACTTGCACTTGGATGCCCGCGTCCGTCACAACACGCGGCTAAGATCATGCACGTACGCACTAGTAGAGCTTGCCGCCACGCGCCAGATGACCGGAAATTGTGAGTGCGATCCTGGACGCTTTTTTTCTCATTCTACGTCAGCGCTATCCCAGCTCGCCGCTCTGAGTACCGGTAAATGGCACTGGAGGCCGCCTCCTCCGATACCCATCGCACGGAAGTGTCGACGAGATATATATATATAGGCAACGCTTCGACTGTTAGTGCCATTTTCATCTTTAACCTCCGACATGCCTGCTTTGACAACAGAGACCACAGTAACCACCACTAACGGTACTGCTGAACCGGAGGAGCACATCGTAGACTGGGATGGTCCCGACGATTCCGCCAACCCGAAGAAGTATGCCAGTTGCGATCTGCTTCTTGCTTACTGACTCCCCCCATAGCTAATTAAATAGCAAAAAGTGGCGTGCGACGCTCATGGTGCCACTATTCACTTTTGTCAGCTCGGTCTCATCGTCTATCATCGCGCCTGCAGCAGAATCCATGGCGGAAGATTTTGGTCTGATGAGCAAAGTGCTGATCACATGACCATCTCGGTTTTTGTTCTGGCGTACGGTACGTATTTTTTTGATCGTGATAGCTACCATCACTCTAGAACCGATTTATATTTTACTCTCAGCGGTAGGACCACTTGTAAGTCACCATTTGTCGCCACTAAACGTACTTGCATGCATCCATTCAAGCGAGCTTTTCGGACGCGTGAAGATCCTCCAATTTGGGAATCTTTTCTTCCTAGGTACGGTGCCCTCGCCCACTCTACGCCAGGTTTGAGTACCAATTCATTTTCTACAGCATGGAACCTAGCTTGCGGATTCGCACGGAACAAAAACCAAATGATTGCGTTCCGCTTCCTGGCCGAGTTTGGTGGATCCGCGCCACTCTCAACTGGAGGAGGCGCTCTCGCTGATATGTGGTCTGCCGAGCAGCGCGGGAGGGCGCTGTCAATATATAGCCTTGCGCCACTACTGGGCTCGGTCATAGGTCCTGTTGCCGGTGGGTGGATCGCAGAGAGGACTTCTTGGCGTTGGGTTGCGAGTGCTCCTGTGAGCCGACGATCTACCAAAACTGATGTGCATCTGGCGGTAGTTCTATTCGACTAGTATCTTTGACGTGGTCGTTCAATTGATGTGGTTATTCTTCCTCAAAGAGAGCCAGTAGTCCCTCAGTCTTTCCGTGATTGAAGCCCATCTCAACATCTTTTCTTCGAGAAGCGTACGGCCCAGTTCTCCTCGGATGGAAAGCGAAAGCAATCAGACAAAGCATGGATCCCGAGAAAGGACAAGTTCGCCCTGTTCGTACCGTCTTCGAGAAAGCAGAGGACCACAGGTATGTTCCAGGTCTTATATTGCATTGTCGTAGCGTATAATTATGCTGATGTCGACCACAGTGCCAGGAGTATCTACACTCGTGCTATGATCCGGCCCTTCGTGATCTTCTGCAACGAGCCCATCGCCCAAATCGTTTGTGTCTACTTCGCATTCGTGTTAGGCGTTGATTACAGTGTGTCATCCCTCGTATCCTATCTACAGACAACTAACTGCTCGTCGGACCAGTCTTTACGACGGGCATCCCCACGCTATTTCGCGAAGTCTACGGCGAAGGGCCCGGAATCGCAGGCCTCAATTACATCGCGCTCGGTATCGACTTGGCGATTGGCGCCCAGTTCAACGGGCACTACATTGATCAGATCTACATTACTCTCAGTGAGCGGAATGGGGGTGTCGGGGAGCCGGAGTTCCGTGTTCGCGAGTAGTAGTACTTCCCTCAATCGGGCACTAGTACTCACTAAATTTTTGTCCAGCCTCGATGGTCCCAGGCGCACTCATGCTCCCTGCCGACCTCCTCATTTCGGGATGGTGTGCTGACCAGCGCGCGCACTGGATCGGCGTCGATGATGGTCTGGCTTTGGTGGCGGGCTCGACGGTTCTGACATTCCGGGCCATGCAGACATATATAATAGATAACTTCACGCTTTATGCTGCTTTGGGTACGTGTATGTCGTTTCATTGTCTACTTCACATGTCTTCATTACTTGAACTGATATTTTATCTTTGCTCAGCGCTCGCCGCCGTGTCATGCTTCCGCTTTCTCGCCGGATTCGGGTTTCCATCAACACTCTTATAAAACATCATACATGCAAACTTGTATGGAAGCCTCAAGCTTCCGTCGTGGTAGCCTACAGTAAGTTGAGTGTCCTCAGCTCGAGCAAGAATCATGTATAGTACAAGAAACCCCCAGATGCTCATCGACTATCTCTAGCATCCGTATATAAGACTTTCGACATTGGCAACTTGTTGTATACCACGGGGAGTAGTGTGACTTGTTTCGGCAAGTCGCACGCGAGGCGTTCAGAGGTGGACGCATGCCGGTTTCCCGATCCCATTCGTCACCACTGGAAGAATGTGAATCTTGAGAGGGGCGCAAGAGGCCCGTAGCTTCCAACAGATCCTCCGACAGCTGTAAGTTGCCCAAAAAGTCACCCAGCGGAAAGTCGGCACTCTTGGTATCATTGGTATTGAGCCAACCAATGAGGGACCGAAGAAGCTCGGCTAGTTGCTCTAGGCAGGCCAAGCTTTCGGGCGGACACATCTGGTAAAAAGCAGTATCGTATGTCTTTCCGCTGTGGCCAGCGAGAAGGTGCGCGATAACCAGATTGCGGGGGGAGAAGAGATACTCCGCCACGTCCAGACGCAGCGACGCCGTTTCAAGGGACGGAATGGCAGCGGCGCATGCCTTGATCACCTCGTACTGGTTGGGACCAGACCTTGACCATGACTGTTCAGGGTGGCGAACCCACAGCAACATGAGAGTCTCCATGTAGTCTCCGTCCACAAAGAAGCGAAAGACACACTCGTTGCCCTTTTTCATCAGGAAAATCGTAGTTGACTAATCGGGACTATTGCGATCAAAAATGGCGCCGATTAGTGTCGATTAGTTGAGAATAGTCGAATTAGTGGAATTAGTTAGATTAGCTAGCCCCCCCTACTATTTTCCGCTAATCTGACACTAATAAGAGCTATTGGCACCTTTTTTCGACTACTGGGATGTTGCTCGGAAAGCAGGTTGGAGGGTTGGAATCACACCAGAATGTCATTGAGCACATGTATTCTCATTGAGTCTATGTACAGGTACAATGCGGCTAGTCTACAATATAGCTAATGTGTGGCGTAAGGCAAGGAACGGTACATGTACCAACATAAGAATCCTATCGTGCACAGGTAATCGGATTCTCAACAGGACAGGAACTGCGGCAACGTTCGATACCCTTCGATACCACCCTGTAGAAAAAGGCGTCAGAACATGCGATGCTAATATCTGGGCAACGCACCGCCACAACGCTGATGTACGCAGACGCAGAGTGTGCATATAGCATCATTTTCAATGTTGTAGTCCTGCAGTGGTGCTGATCAGTGAAAGTGGGACAGCGCCGTGGTAAGACTTACACAGAGAGAAGGCGCGCCCACGTGGTCTTGTTATTGTGGTCGTCGTTATTGGCACTCGGGTTCGTCAGCGTTGATGTGGACTCAATGAAAAACGGCGCACCAGGTTTCGCTTCACCCGCAACGGGGGCCGTGGGTGTTCAAGTCTTGGCAGCGAGGTCGTTGCCCTGGGGAGCGTGTCAGATGGGTAGGCAGGAAAGAGCGCCAGCAAAAAAAAATGGGTGTTGCAGTCAGAAGAAAAAGATGAACATACGAGGGAGGTCGCGCCTAGCTGCGCCGGACGGTACATGGTGTGTCATGCGCTCGCGTTGGCTTCCTGGCATTGTCGGTTGAAGACGGTCTTGACATGTTGCCGCCGTCGTGTAGTGACTGCATCAGAAAAAGATGAGTAGAGGAGAGGAACGGCGCAGTAGGAGGCGCACCCGATGAGCAGTAGACAGTTCTGCCATGGGCCGTCGTCGTACGAGAAATAGCGCTGCCTGCAGGATGTGGGTGTTGAGAGGAAAGAAGCGTGTTGCCCCATATTTGGGCATGGTTCGATTTTGTGCCGGTTCCGGTTCTCAGCTCGGTCCGAGCTGAGTTTGAAATGGACTTGACACTTTTTCGTGCAAGTTCCGCCCCCCGCCTTCCCGCCCGCTTTACCCATGCTCATGCTACACTCGGAGAGACAGCGCATTGGTGTGATATGAAGGCCACTGATACCTCCCGCTCATTTCAGACAAATATCTTGAAAAGAAAAAAAAGTATATTTTATCATGTCAGTTGCCACCTTGGATTAGTGGCAGACGAGTTCGAAATAGTGCAAATAGTGAACGAGTAAGTCGGGATAGTCGGATTAGTGAGGAATAGTGAGACCGGCACTAATCCTGATCGGAATAGTCCCGATTAGTCAAGTACGGTTTTCCTGATGTTCATGGACAAGTGGACCAAGAAGATGTCCGCCCGTACGTCGAGGCAGAATTGGAAGGGGTCGGGCAAGTAGACCGGAGATATGTCCGGGACAGGCTGGTGTAGCCGCAAGACCCCAACAATGGACGGGAATTGGAATGCCTTGTTTTGAAGTGCACAAAAGATGTATAACCGCAAGATCGACACCGAGATGTTGTCACGACGCACGGGATCGTCATTCACCAGGTCAAGTCGTCCGCCATCGACGATATCGGCGAGGAATTTCCCGAGAATACCTAAGTCGTAAGGCCTCTTCATGTGCTCGCTGGCTACAGTAGTGACCGGCCATCCTGAATGGGTCCACTCCGTGTCATTCCATCCTGATCGGGTCTGTTCGGTGTATTCAAAGTCAGGAAAAGGAGTATGGTTTAACATATATGCCTTCACTCCCAGGGCGTCGGCCACATGGTCTAGAACCAGCGCAATCAGATCATGATGAAGCCGAAACTCGCTGATTCCAGAGTCTTTTTGGAGACAGTTGAGCGCGAACTTTTTTGCAGCCAACAGGGCAAGTAGCCTATTTGAGTCTGTACTCGACACTCCGGAAGGACTAAGATTCGAACCGACAGGAGTCGTCAACCGATAGATTGCACCCCACATTAACTCTCTATCGCAGTAGTGGTGGATTGCCTCTGAACAAGTGACAGTTGCGCCAGGAGGCTCCGCAGGTTTTACACTGATGGGCTGCCGACCAGGTGTGTCGGGGTAGCATAACAAAAGTAACATTCTGTGGAAGAACCTAGACAAAAATGCAGTGTCATCATATATGAGCACGGCTTCCAAATGCCAAGGTCCAGCAATGATGAATGGGACCATGCCGTCTATCGAAGACGATGATGAGTCGGGTACATCATGCCAGTAGAGCCGTAGCATGCGGTATAGCAGACTTCTCCACACCAGGGGATGCATTCGCGTGTTGCAAAACGACTCAGTCATCAACAATTCTAGGACACCATTATGGCGACTAGTACCGGGAGAGGTGACGAAAGAGAGTGGCGCGTTGCATAAAAAGGCCGCTGTCACAGATGCCTCCAGATGGGGAAAATTGTGAAGGCCAGTCGGATTGATGATTACTGAAGTCGGGAGGAAGAGAGTAGCGCGGCAAAGGCGCTCAACGGTGCTTTCCAAGCCCGGCGAATAGCAGCGCATAGAGTATGACTCAGAGTCGCATACGGTATCGTAGGCACGGGGCGCATCTACATCAAGCCAGGGAACAGTGGATGCGATGATCAACCGCTTAAGTTCGGCCCTCATCTCGTGGGCGGAACCCCACATCTTTTGGGCGTATGCCTTGACATTGCACGGTAGGCCTGCAATGGCTTGAAGCGTAAGACTGCATACAGTAGGGTTAGAGGAGGCCGTATACAGCCAATCCAGGGCATCAACAGAGAGCACGTTGTATCCAGACTTGACCGCATCCATTTCTGAGGCGCGGAAGGACCTGAATAGCGAGATATTGCGACTCAGAGAAATGCGAGAACGCCAAGCCTGCCGAACATTGCTGCCCTGCGCTACCGCGGTGAGCACCAAACGCATCCGATAACCAAAGACAAAGCGGATGCGATAATAATGTAGACGTATGCGATGAAGGGGATAGTGTGCAAATTCGGTCACAGGCGTGTGGTAAGGACATTGGGGATAGAATACTGGCATGATATTGCTGACCAGGTACAGGATGGATACAATGGTGGAGAGAGCACCGACGGTGTATGCTAGAGATAATTGCAATGGGACGAGGAAGAGCACAAGGCCAACGAAGAAGAGACCGAGGGAGACGTGCATGACGATCGGTAGCAGGCCAATGATTTTGGTGACGTGCCATATCTTCCAGCCTGCGTAACGATACTGGCGGATATGGCTACGAAGACCTGGCGTTCCGGACGGTAGCGTCACGTAGTGATGCAGCCATTGCCTGACAAGAACGGCAAAGAGCGCAACGACGAGGCTGGTAATCAGGCTGACGACCCATAATCCGTTGATCCAGACGTCGATGGCGTCGGGAACAAAGGGATCAGCGGGATTGATGGATGGAGCAGTGATGTTGGGATTGATTGCCAGCTGGATGGACACGACGTCGTACAAGAGGAGGGCGGTCATCTCCGTGAAATCGGGCTGTAGATTTCCAGACACCTCGATAAGGAACGTTGTTACCACCGCAGAGAAGAGACCGGCCTAGGATTATGATAAGTACTCTCCGCACTCATAATAGAAGACGAGCCGACTTACAAAAACAAGCATCACATCAAGACCCTCACGAGATTGACCAATCAATATACCATCGAAGGCTGCCGCCTCTTCCTCGTAGACCCGCCATATTCGGGCGTTGACCGAAGTCTCCTTCCCATATGCGTCCTCAGCATATTTGCGTTCGTAGTCGTCTTCATAGACGGGTGGAACATGCGCTTGTTGGGGCAAGCCGAACAAGTTTGGATTCGTCGGGATGTCGGGTTCTACATGTAGGCAACGGAGGTCCTGGTCTGGCGTCGCGGTATCGAGAGGGTCTCCAGTATCGACAGACGCCATTTGTCGATGAAGAGAAGGAAAAGAGAACAACCCGGAGTGAATGTCACAATACAGGACCACCGGAACTACTTTAGCCGCAGACTGACCCTGAAGGGAACCGACCGTGTATCTGACGCGCCGTTAAGCACACTGGCGCGTCCAATTCGCGTATATCTAAGTCCTATAAGTACAGTAGACTACGGATCACGAACACAGCTCTGTATGACAGATAATTCAGTGAAGTGGAGTAGAATCATTGGCGAGAGTCGCGTTCTACGATTTGCGGCCGCGCGGCATCCTGAATAGCGTTATGTAATCCGGTTTGACGGCCCGCAGACTGCGAACGGCTCTTTGGCATTTACCATCAACTTTGCGCCAGCGACGCTCTACAATGAGTCTACATATGCGGGCTCTCTATGCAGTGCCGCACTAGGACCCATGTGAAATCGCTAATTTTGCCACGACGCTTGTAGTCCCGGCGCAGAGGGGAAATGCATACCCTCGAGATGTGCGTATGTATTCTATCCCCAAGCTATGACTCCTGGCTCATGAAGCCAGAGCAGCACGACCTCTTGGCCCACTTGTACACGAGCCCATTCCCGTTTTGCACCACACCTCACTTTATCGTTTTCTTGGCACATATTCCTCCTTACTTGATATAAGGCGCGCCTTCGTTGATGAGCTCAGACGAGATGTGGGCTGGCGGGAGAGACATCGTAATGACGTCTCACGGTGCTCTTTGCCATGACTGTGTAAGTTTCCTTTTCATTTAATTCATCTTTCAGATCGAGTAGAACCTCAAATTCCTCTTAGTCTCAATCGTTAAAGAACACGTCGGAGTCTCGGAGAGAGGGTGATCTAAGCCGTCACCCTTTACTGTACCTTTCGGGCGACGAACCCCAACGGTACGCAGTCTCATTACAACCTGGGTGCCCTGCTCAAGCCTCCATTACATTTCGCAGTGTTCAGCGGCATTCCACAAGAAGTTTTGGATACTCTTGATAACTGTTTAGGCAATCACAGAGTCGGTTTGAGAGCATGTGTTCAGCCTGCTCGTCGTTTTCGAGATCAGGCTCAGACGCGCTTGTGTCGCGACAACGACTTCGCCGCTCATTGAACGTCAATCCACTTGCCATAACTGATCACCGCTAATCTGCGCTTGGTGGATCTCGGTCGGTCGGTGGCACCCGGCCGAACATACGTCCCCGCCGCTGAGAGGAGAGCCAAGTCTTATAGGACACCAGGGATTGGGCCATCCTTGGGCCTCTGATCACCGTCACAAGCCCATTACATTCGCTCCAACGGCTCCCTTTTTTACGGTGCGGTTGCCTCCCTCTCCACTACATGCCTCCGCCTCATCGAACGCGACATAGATGAGAAGATATCGGCGTTTTTGGGCGGTTTCCCCGGCTGCTGATGCTGATGCTGACACTTCGCAAGTGTACCTCCGGGAGACACATAGAGGATGTATACCATGACGGCGTTGATGCGGTCGCTCTTCTACTTACCCCAATCACCCATCTTCAACTGGAGGAACGATCTGATGAGTGGATTGCGGTGCTGACGCTTCCCAAACTTTGTCATTCTCAGCCCCTTCCGTTTGCGGACTACCGACCAACTTCACTTCCACGGGTTTCTTAAATTGCGCCACCATATTCGGCGAAGGTAACCTTTGGAAACACTTGTCGTGGTCTAGTATCACAAGGCGAACGTTTGTATTATTAGCCTTGTCCCGACGTCCGTCCCAACTTCTCTATCCAGATATCAATGTATCGACTCTCGGAAACATCACTGAGCTCGACCTTGTGTTTGACGACCAGCCGGGAAGATTTCCGTCGCAAAACGCTGGCTTCTTCTTTCTGGAACGTGTATGTATCTGGGAAGATCACTTTTTGGAGTGTGTGTAGGCTGATGGGGAGAGTTCGAGGGTGCGTTGACGTGGGAGGTGATCACTTCCTTGGAAAAAGAAGCCGCGACCTTGCATTTGTGCGAAAAAATCAGGATTGAATGCGCGATGTTCCTTGGGAGCGGGGTTTCCTGCAGTCGGATCTTTCAATTCCGAAGTCCTGATTGTATCTTCGGGAAGGAGTCCGCCAGGATAGCTCGGGAACGACATTCTACCCACCTCACCAATGGGTGTTTGTCCCACGCGAATATCGGGAGGAGCGGGAGAGAATGATGCCATGATGGACGGGCCATGATGGTCGACGGTTAATAGTCGCACAGTGACATACTGGCGATCAGAGTTCCTTGAATACTCTATGCAGTGCTCTCAACCTCTCCGGTACGTCGAGTAGTCGCCTCAAATATACAGTGTGTCCAATAAACCTCAGCTTACTGGTGCGCAAAATGCGAAGGATCAAGTTCCCGTTTGAGCCGCGTTGGCGAATAGCATCTACGACTCGGGCACACCGGAGTTGCAGCGTCCTCCATCGTTTTCCACGAGAGATCTTCTGACAAGGAGAGCAGTGGCACCGCCTTCAGGAAGTTGACGACTTCTTGAACGACTTTGACCTCTCCTCTATGATCTGTCCATCGCTGCATCGTCAAGGAACAGAGATGGACTACTGATCGACCTATTTGCGGGGTACTAAGATATTCCAGGGCGTCCCCTGGGAGGGCCTGATACTTTCTCAGCATCATCACAGGGCGATGCCACTGAATGGACCTCTTTGTTCGTCACCTTGTCTCCATAACAAGATCTGTTCTCGCGTCGTCGTTGCAGAATCGGGAGCCAGGACCCCGCACGACGGGCTGGTGTATGTGAAGCGACACAAAAAGCCGCACTCGTCGTTGAAATGATCCCAACGTGAACACTGGTCATGGATCCCTCAAGTGTCTGCCAGCCGCTTTCCATAGACATCGGCCCCACCTACGGCGCGTATCTCATCGGCGTCATCGCCTCTGCCAGTCTCTTCGGTGTGACATGCATCCAAGTGTTCACATATTTCTCTTCCCCTTGTCATCGCAATGAGCCCTCGATAGCATGGACCGTGAGCAGCACTACCCTCCTCGTACCGCATCCGGACTGACTGCGGTGTCATAGGTATCATTCCTTTGGGTCCTAGCCTCAGCACATCTTGGATATTCTATCTATACAGTGTATTACTATCTCGTCATGAACTACTCTAATCCGCTCGCGTCGTCCGAGCTAATATGGCCGCCTATGGTTAATCTCGGCATCATGGTTCGTCCTTTCGATCTCCTTTGCGGAACAATTGTCTCAACCAAACCGCAGGCCACCATCATCTTTTGTGTCCATCTCAATCATGCACGAAGAATATATATCTGTGAGTGTACCTTCTTCTCCAGGACGTACCCAGTGAACGAAACGGCGTACCCATGTAGTGACGGACCGGAAGCAGAAGACTCTCCCTTGGTTGATTGTGCGTACTTCTTTGTTTGTCGGGGTCCGGAGAATTGATTTAAATTCAGTGCGTCTTGAGCACGATGAACCTTGCCGTTGCGTGGTGTGAGTCGGCTTCCCGTTTTGCGTCATCGCATAGGTCTGAGTGCTCACAACCTCTTAGTCGCCGTTGCAAAGATGCTCACAGGCAACGGAACTCTTGATGGATTCTCCAATGGCTTTCCATTGGTGTGACGGATTTCCTTCGTGGTTTCTTCGAGCTCATCCTTTCTTAGGATCTAATCAAAGGTGCTCTGGGCATGGTCACTATTCTGGACATCGTGATCGTCGTGGCGCTAGCGGCGATTCTCTACAAGCTGCGGCCAGGAACCTCATTCGAGTCGTGAGTGAGAGTTTGATTGGTATATGACACAAACTGATCACCGCGGGATCCAGGACGGATACGTTGATCAATAGGTTGATTCGGTACACGATCAGCAACGGCATTTTGACAGTCACCTTTGCTATATCGATTCTATGCCTCGTCAGTCATTGCAAGTGGCGAAGGCGTCGCCAACTGACAAGTCCGCAGATTGTCTTCGATTCGGGAAATCTGTTCTTCCTTGCACTCTCGGAAGTTGGATTCAATGGTGGGCCTATCTCTGTCACTGATTCTCGATGCGATGCTGATGTGGATGCAGTGTACACAATCTCATTGTTATCGACTCTCAACTCCAGGCAGAGCATGAACCGGACGCTTCTGTCAGACTCGTCTCGTGGCACGAACAATTCCTCCAGTTTCAACCGGTCACGACTTGCGACTGGGAACGAGTCATTCATGGACCTTACGCCTGCTCGTCGAACGAGCTTTTCTCTTGTACCAATAAACTCTGCCTCCCGTCTCGTCGGCGAGGTATAAAATACTTCCCATTAATATCCACACTCGTTCAGGATTTACATAGAGTACTAACCTTACTTACACTCGCATAGAATAATCGTCACCAACCTGTACACATTCATTTCACATACATACTCCAGCCTCAGAGCCAATAATCACAATTTTTGGGATAGCAGTAGCTTACTTACTTACTGCATACCTACTAATGTACCTACTCACCTACATCCAAGTACCTACAATGCACAACGACGGCCCATTGCTCTTATCACGATGCGTTGAGACGAATGAGCGAATTCCGCAGGTGCAAAAGCTATCTTTCGGCGTCTCGAATATCTGAGACACGTCGAGAAGGTTTTTCATTGGGATCGGCAGATGCCGATTACTCTTGACAATCGACCACGATCATCACAAGCTCTCAGTCGCGAAACCTTGAAGCTGTGCCACCGGATGTCCCCATAGATTCATCATGGAACGCAAAGTGTATCTTCCGCTCGAGAAACTGGACGCGTGCACTGTCTGCGCCAAAAAAGGCTCGGAACAACAATCCCTCCGTTTATGTTCCGCTTGTGCAGAAGTGTGTCGGAATTTTCATCTCTGCTTCAACATTCACCAATCAGAAAAACAGGCGATTTACTGCTCTGGGGAATGTCAAAAGAAAGACTGGGAAAATGGGCATAAAAACGACTGCGGTAATTCTGAGTCGAGCAAAGCTGGCGTGTAGATCTGATTTGGCCATAGGCAAAACGGACCGTATCGATATCTCCTCCTTTTATCCTCTCCTGGCTGTACTAGCAGATATTTGCCACAGCCATTCCGCGAAGGAAATGCACCCTGGTTTGGTTCATCAGGTTGTCTCACTGCCTGGCGTCTTCGCTCTGCCGGACGGCACAGCTTCCAAGGTCGTCTCCCTTGGTCGTTCCTTGCCTATGGAAGAAATGGGTGGACCGAAATGGTGGCCGGGAGCGCCTAGTGAAAAGGCTAGACGCAAACTCTTCGCTCGTATCGGCAGGGAAGGCGAAGTGCTCCCCATTGTCACTGCCGTATGCCTATCTCTCCTCTCATCCATATACACAACCACTTCCAGCAAAGGGAGTAAGCAGCGACGCGTACGTTTGCAGTACAAGAGCTCTCCAATTGCGGATTTCGGAATCGTTCAGGGCGCTGCGGATGTCAAATGCCAAGACCAGCTCGCTTATTACGATGAAGAGAAGTCGACATTCACCAAGGGCCAGAACCCTATGGATCATTACTGGATCTACTTCAGGACGGTCCGAGGAGAGGATGTGATCTTCGACCCGTCTCTCTTCACGTTCAACTTCTGCATCATGACCCCCACCAGCCCGTATGTCGATGGAATGGCCGAACAGATCTTACCCGAGGGCGGCCCATCGAATTACGCACCGGCGTTCTTGTTTGGTAGGGATTTCAGGAAGGGTACGATAGGCTTGCACACCGAGCGCCATCGCGTGTCCATCCTCCGGAACCAGACGCTGCAGCGCGCGATCCGACACATGGGCAACTTGGATCCGACCAACTACTTCATTGACGAGGACGTTGACAACGTCTGGGCCTTCATTGATAAATTCGCAGGCCCCTCTACGCCTCTTCCGGACCGGTGGAATGTCATAACATCTTTCATCATTCGTACGTCTTGGGGCATCGAAGACGTTTTGAGGAGGAGGGCTTGGGAGAAGTGGCCAGCAGAAGCACCCATCGCGATTGATAGTGATGAAGGCGAGATGACATCGGAGGAAGAAGACCCGAAGTGGTTCAGAAGCTTGAAGAAGTGGACGAAGAAATACAATATTGGAGAGATCGACCGCCAAACATATGACAGGAAGGTTCGGAGACTGAAGGTGTAGTACTAGCAGTCGCAATGTACTAGGCGATCGATGTATTTGAATTATAAAGTGTATCAAGTACTCCTGAACCAAAGATTATGAGGTTAAGCAGACGGTGTGTCCGCTTTCCTCCCACCCTTCTTTTTCCTCCCACCGGTCATCGTCGAACCGCTGTCCTTGGTAGTCGATCCCTCCGCACCTTTACTGGTGGACTCATCCGTTCCAGTAGTCCTGTCCTTGTCGGTGCCGGTCTCGGTATCGCCACTCTTGTCAGTCCCTCCCTTCTCCGTCTCCCCACTCTTGCCTCCACCGTCTTTCTCCGTTCCAGTTTTCGTCCCAGTCCCATCTCCATTATCCGATCCCTCATCTCCACTCGCCTCCTGCTCCTTCTTCTTCTTCTCCATCAACTCAGCATCGGCGATAACATCCTTGTGCAGTTTCTTGAAGTAATCCGCAGAGCCAGCAATGCCGGAGACCTTTTGCAGCAGATCCGCGACGGTGTCGACACGCTTGGTCATAGCCTGGAGGTAGGCGACCGTGTTGCGCCATGCACTGTAGGTCTTGACGCTTCCGCCGCCCTCGGTTTGGCTCTTCATCGCTCGGGCTGTGCTGTCTTTTTTCTATCGGCGTCATAAGAATGGAATGCATCGAATGAAAACGCGGTTATGATGCGCACCAAAGCGTTCACGATGTGAGGCGTGTTGATGTTCTTTTTGTCGTTGATTGTCTTCTTCAGTGCTGAGCTTACACTTGACTTACCGGTTTACGGGGCTTACCTGTAAACGTCGTAAATTCAAGTAAACCGATCGTAAAGTAAACGGGACCGGGCCGAGCGAGGAGGTTCTTGATGCGGCGTGCCAGAAGACCGCGGACTCGTCGGTGATTGTGATTGGAAAAGAACCCGACGTTCCCGATGATGCGCCTTGATCACTCTTAGTTATCAGGTGAGCCAGCACCGTGCCCGGCAGTAAACGTTTACCGGCATCAGTTTTACCTTGACGGTTTACAGTTTACGGTAAAGCAAGTTTACAGTAAGCCTTGTAAAGTCAACTCGTAAGCTCAGCACTGGTCTTCTTGATCTCTTCAAGCTGGGCGTCCGTCAGGTCATTACAGTGATCGTTATAGAACTTGAGAGCCGCGATAGGAAGGATATGCTCTAGGTATGCTGCGTCAGTAAAGGAGCCAGCAATGCAGCTAGAAGAGATAGCTACCAATTTCGCTCTTGGTGTCTTTGTCAGATTCTGAAGGCTTGTAGGACGATCCGCTGGGCCCGTTACCATTACCATTACCGGACGACCCGTGGTCGCTGCCAGATCCATGCTTGTCACTATCGCCCTTCGTAGAATCGCCGTTGTTATCATCGCCTGTCTTGTGGTCGGTTGAGCCTTTTGTGTCCGATGTGTCCGTCGTCCCCGACTGCCCCCCAGTATGAGTCCCAGAGCCAGTACCCGTCTCGGTAGTGGGCTTCTTTTTGCCACCCTTCTTCTTCTTCTTTGGCATCCGTGGTAGAATCGTGCCATCGCTGGACGGATCAAGTTCTCGGGCGCGGTGATCCTGCTAATCGTCAGTCGACGGACGGAGAGAAATGGGCTGGCCAAACCCACCCCGACTTCTGTATCAACATCCGAAGCGGTGTCGACCTCTTCAGACCCCGACCTCCTTCCCTTGTCGCCTGTTTTCTGGCGCTATGGGAGCTGTTAGAATCAACTCAGAACCGAGCGAAATACCTCACATGTGGACGATGGGGCAGCGTTGTACCTTTGTCTCCAGCCTCGGAATCAGAGTCCTTCTGCTACAAGACTAAGACGCGACGCAATGCTCTAGACAACAAAGACCCGCCTTCGGACGTCCATCCAACGGATACTCGAGGTGCCAGGACTTCAGCTCGTCCGCGTTGACCGTGACTCCGCGCATGACCTTGCCGCATATTTTCAGAGGTGGAGGTCGAGGCTTTTTGCCTTTTCCTTTATTTCCACCTGTGTCCGCCCCATCGCCGCCGTCTCCGTCTCCGCCCCCGCCTCCGTCTCCGCCCCCGCCTCCATCCCCGCCGCCAGTATCTCCATCCCCGCCACCAGTGTCTCCATCCCCGCCACCAGTATTGCCGTCTCCGTCATCGTCTCCATCGCCACCGCCGTCCTTGGTATTCGTGCCCTTTCCGTCGTCTTTAGTCTGCGATCCCGTTCCGCCATCGCCAGTGCCCGTGCCCGTGCCCGTGCCAGTACCGGTGCCCGTGTCAGTCCCAGTACTGGTGTTCCCGTCAGACGGCTTCTTGCCTTTCTTCTTCTTCGGCGCTCTGGGATACACGTTTAGCTCTTCGCCTGGGGGCTGGAGTCGCCGTGCCTGAGGCCGGTCAGCGATGGTATCAACAACAGGACACGAAGGGGTCATACATCGGCAATAGCGGCTCGAGTATCAATATCCGCAACGGGAATAGCAGGAGCGCCAGACGCGACCAGCGCGTTGACGAGGAGGATGAGGGAGAGTGAGAGTTTGAGTGTGGAGGGCATGACTGGCCGGCAGTGGAGAGCTTGAGGGCCACCACACGCTCTTTTAACGAAACACGGTCGCTAGGAGGCGAGCACAGTCAGTGCGCCACACCACTACTCGGAGCTAAGCTCTGATAAGACGAGCTAAGTATGGACTTGGCAGTGTGTATCTCCTCTGGAGAGACGAGGCAATGTCGTCAGTGTTGTGCTCAACAACAAAGAGGGCACACTAACCAGCACCAACCGTCGTATACAACCAAGCGAGACTTCGGGCAAGTCACGGCGCGATGAACAGGAGATTAGCATCGAGTACCCTGATTGAGCAATCATTGGCGCGTTCCCTTCGGGTGTTGTTGATCCTGCGAAGTAAAGTTCACGTAAAGTTAGAACATATTGAGTTGGCGCTTCAAGTTAGACGCCCACGCACATCTTCGGGTTGCCTTGCAGCGACATAGCCTAGGGTTCCATGACAGACTGGAGCTCGCGATACAGAGAGCCCAGAAGGCGAGGCCCAAGGGACAGCGTGTCACCGAGAATAGCAAGAATCTGTCTCCGAAGTCGGCAACTGCGCATACACCAGTCAGCGAAGCAACAACAGCCGCCACTGATATTGATCGTCCCCAACCGATACGTAGACAAAGAACAAGTTGACGCATTCGATGCTGACGAGAACAATCTTGTAGGCCTGAGAAGATTTTCCACTTCTTTCCTAATTTTTGGGTCAGCCAAGCCTCGAGGACTCGTACACAGAGGAAGGCACTCACGACGAAATTACGAGGAGAGCGCCGAGCGGGAAGAGGACGCAAGCGCTGCGCGGTTTGCGACCAACATGATACCAGGATTCAGTGTGCGGTATACAGCCATGCGCCTCGGTGTGAGGCCCTACGAGGGATGATAGCGAAGGTGTTTCTCGTGTTGATTGCCTGAGGGCTGATGGGCAGACTGGTGACCCAGAGTAGACTGTTTTGACGCACTGTGGCTTTCGCGAAGGCAGCAAGAGAGTGAAAGGTGGGGGAAAGGAGAATCCGGATCTTTGCGCAGTGGGAAATGCCCACAGAATTAATCTTTAAACGTGTCGAGCGGTTTTCTAGACAGTATAAATGGCTGGTATACGAGCTCTGTCACTCCATCGTTAGCCCTGCGTCAAACGATGCGGGAAGAGCAGTGTAGATAGCGCACCTCTTAGGCGGTAGGTCCTAGGACACGTCGAGCTAGAATGACCCGAAACGTGAGGAGAGAAGCAGCAGCGAGTCGTAACGCGCTGCCCTAAGATCTTCGTGACATTTGCGCTCCAATGGGCTTTTGGGTCGGAATGCAGAGCCTGCGACGAGCATTTGCGTGACGGTAGTAAAGAGTAAACAGCAAGAAAGCGCTCTCTTTCCAAATCGGGCCTGCCGTCGGTTGATCCCGGCCCGCCCGATCTCGATCACCAAAATTCAAGTTATGGGCGTGCTTTCGGGAACGATTCATCCAGTACTCTACGAGACTGCATGATGTCCATCCATCTAGCGGGCGGGACAAATGCTTTTGCTTGACCGACAACAACATGGCAGACGGTATCTTCGTGTAAAATTCCTGTCACCAACTTGAAGGGCCTTCAAGTTGTCCCAGTCTCATGTCCAATCGTACCGTCGCCGTCGTACAGCTGGTCGAAGCAGTAGGAAAATGGTACATTCAATAGTCAGTCGTTTTCATAATGCGCGAAAAGAGGAAATCAAGCGCTACTATACTTCCGTCCTCTCTAGTACATGCAGTGCACGTGCGTATACAGCCAGAGGCGAAACAGTGCTAGTAGGCGGCCGAGATTGCAGACCAGATAACGGGGATGGCTGTCCCGCAAAGATCACGTCCGATTCATAATGGTAGGCCAAAGTGAAGAAATGCATGTTATCATACATAAATAGAGATTCTAACACGCCAGTAAACATCTATAAAGTGAGGCTCTTAACTAAAATGTCCATGAACGCCTCCGGATAATCCGTATGCAGCTAGATCACATCACAACACATAAGAAACTTGCGTGGAAAAAAGAAAGGGAACGCACAAAATGGTTCCCCTCCACCTCCAGCACGCTAAACCGTCTATGATTCGGCGTCTTGTTCTTGTTCTCCTCATACAGTCTCTCAACCTCCCACGAGCCCCATATGCATCGCCATACCGAATTCGTACACCGAATGAGCACGATGTTCATATCCGGGAACACAGTCGGCTCGTCGAGCAACGCCAAAGTCGTTTGAGTCCGGATGGCTTGTTGCATTGGGGGATCCCACCTGCGACACATCGTTAGGACTGTATGATTAGCATCTTGGACGCGTAAGTACTTACATTGGACATTCGACTCGCAACCCCTGTTCCCAGACGAAACTCGTATGTATGATGGACGACTTGCTTCGACGATCGCTCAGTAATGCTGTATTCAGTCCTTCGGGTTTGCGCAGCTTGAGGTTCGGATGGGTGAAGTAGGATGAGCCACTGTCCGCGAAGGACTGCATGAACTCTTTTGTGGGAACGGGCACGAGTTCACGTTCGCGGCCAGAGAACTGAGGCGGTGGTGGAATGCCAAAGGCGTGGTTTGGCGGATCTAGGAGTGTTCGGGTATGTTTAGAAAGACGGACAACATTCAAGATACGACGCACCATAAAAGATCATGGTGCGGAGATACGGCGCGAGGGTGTCAAGGTAGGCTTTGTGCACTGTGTTGGGATACGCTAAAGCAGCTGTGAGACTAACACATCATGATTTGTTAGTCAGCCGACACGGTCGATGAGCAGGAGGGCTTGCGTTGTCCCAGCCATACTCCAACCCAGCAGAGCCACGCCTCCTACGAACTTCCCTCCGAGGTTTGTTGACACACAAGGGAGCTCGTGCTCCTTAACGAACCATACCATCAAATGGAGGAGCTCTCGACCAAGCTTCTCGAGGAAGTGTCGACTTCCAGATCGAATCTCCCGAAGGTCTTCGTCTGTGTATGGCGTGGATCCCGGATAGTCTCGTCTGCTGACAAGGACCAAACGCAGTCCTCTGGAGGCAGCGAGAGGAAGCAACGCGTCAAAAATGTCTGTCCAGACCGTCAGCCAACAAGCCTAGGCAGCGGGGTACGAAAATTGACTTGCGGTACGTGAAAGCGCTCCCATGAATGAAGAAAACGGTCGTGTAGGTCTGCGAGCCTCTCACTGGCCCAGTGTCGACAAAAAAAAGGCGCGTGGTGCCGGAAGGATCGACAGGTGCTGTTCCAGAGACGAATTCCTGCAGCTGCATGACCGTTCGGAAGGCCTGGCGAGAAGCAGCGACGATGATGAGGTGGGGCTTATCAATGTGTGCACGCTAATCGCTTCCGCTTGACAGAACGACGATTGGGCGCCCCGTTTGCAGCAAGTCCGCGGAGGGGGCTGAGCTCGAAATGGTCTGCCAAGGCTGTCTTAGTTCACCGGTCGGGGTCTTGCGCACGCACGCGAGGCGCGCCATTCAGCCTGAGCCGGGGGTGGCAGATGGAATGTATGGACATTGGGCCATGGACTAGTGCGGAGAAATTTGACTGTGGTGTCAGAGAGTGGAAGTTATGAATTGGAAGTTGCCATGCTGGTCGTTTCAGTAAAAGAACACACAGCGCCGCATTCCTTGACAAATCAGCCGCGGCACGATCACGTTCTCGGTAGATGCGGCTCACGTGGAGGGCTTCGAGTCGTCTTAAGGATTCCACGAATTGAGGTCGTATCAACTCGCAGGGCGAGAGTGAGGCCACATCGCGAACAGGCACGCGAGCAGCTGTGGCGTGTTTGATTCCGAGAAAAGAGCTGACTAATTGAACCCTAACCCCAGATCGCGCGCTTTCCGCCGGCGGCTTTTCCTCTTTCCATCATCGTCGGCTTCTGCGAAATGACGGCTGCACAACGAGAGGAGCGCCATTCCAATCGGCGAAACACGAAGCACGAGCAGTGGCCGGTGCCTTATGCAAGATGTATTCTCCGTCTGATAGGTGTGCTGGGCATAACGTGAATAACATCTTCTAAATAATACAGGGTACATTCCCATTCTAGGGCCGCTTCGCCCTTCCACTATAGAACCCCGTCGCTGTCGACAGCCTAAGCTCTCATCAGTCAGAGGCTTGTCTGCAGCCTGACGCTCCCCCAACATCCTCGACAACGGGGTACGTTATACAATCACACTGTTGGTCCTCTTCCTTGACCTCGCACATGGCGAAACCGCTGTGGCCCTCTGTCTCATCACACACAGCGTGGCGCTCATACCAATGGGACTCGGACTCGTTGGTACGCCGAGCCATTTCGATACAGACAGCCGCAATGCGCTTTTGGGTCGTGTGTGTCTGTTCTCGTACTTGGTTGGCTACTTCGGGCCAGCGACGTACTGACAACCCTATGCAGCACCGACAGGAGACCTTTCTTGGTAGCTCGACGACGACGTTAAGGTAAATATGTGTCAACTTCTTCCACCGAGGTTCCATGAAAACTGTAGCATTTGGATCTAAAATTGTGGGTTCATCACGATGCAAGGAGGAGCTGGAGGTCGTAAACATACGTCTTGGGCCGGATGCTCATTTATTTTGTAGCATATAGCCTTCAAAGAGCCTGCACAAGCGACAAGGTTTCTGTACGCGTCACGGTCGACCTCATACCGCGGCATGTCGAGGATCTCGATCGTCAAAGCGTGGTTCCGGCCGATGGACCTGCATACTCTACCGCCCACACTCGCACAGTCCTCTGGGTGAACGACGCCACAATGACGAATCCTGAGGACACGGAGTCGCTGCGCATAAGCAGAGACATAGTCGGCAAGTGGCTGTTTTCCGTTATCGGTGATAACATTGATGTCGCGCAGCCACACCTCCGCCTGTCGTAGGACGTCCCATAGGTCATGATGCACTTCCTGCGACCGCGAGGAGAGAGATGTCAGAGCGGAAAACTTCCTTTCGTTTAGGAAGCGCGCGGATCCCCAACCGGATTGTGCAGTGCTGGGAAGGCCATCAAACAAGATTCGCTTCAGGGATGTGATGTTCGTTTTGACAATCTCAAGCAGATCGGTATCTTGGTTCGGGTGTTGATCAGAGACGGAAAGGACTTTGACACGCGGGAAATGATAGTGTGGTCTTCCGTCAGAACGAGGAACGCGCCGCCCTATGAGATGGAGCTGGGTGATTCCCGTGTGTGTGGCTAGAGTCTCGATGATCAGCTCTGCATCGGGCACGCCCTCGTCGACGTCCCTCAGTCTAGATGACGGGAGTCAGCTGCAGCTCAAGACTATGCCAATGGGCACATACACGAGTGACTGGAGATTGACGAAAGTTGTTCCAAATGCGGTGAGCTCGTCTTTGGTTGACAATGGCTTTCGAGGTAGTCTGAAGAATGACTTTCGCTTCGGGCTCAAGGGCTTGAAGAGCTCAAGCTCCACTATATGCGGAGCACTCTTGACACGTTGGTCTAGTGCATAAACACTCAACTTGACGCGCTCCGGGGCGTCTGAGTGGATTTCGCCGGTGTGAGTCAACATTTGTGGCTCTGATTCAGTGGGCTGTAAGTGCTTCAATTGAACGCCGGTCTCAGTGGAAGCATACTACGTCGTTTTCAAGAGCGTGTAGGTGCGCGCTTCGTTGTCCGTTGCGGTGGAAAGGTCAAGGAATGTTCATTGTACTGAGTCACCGGCTAAGCGGTCTTTTGTACTCGAGAGTGGATCAATTGAGCCGGTGCAGCGGTTTACACCTAGAAAGAGAATGGAGTGCAGAGGCTGTCCCCTGTGATTCATTGTTCGAGAACCAGTCAGACATGCCAAATCCAGTTCGTGGCGTGATTGACAATTGTTGCGCGACATCATCGAGGGATGAGATCAATGGTAGGACTTACCTGTATGCTTGCACCTGGCACCAGATATCAGTCTCATGGTTCTCGGCGCATTCTGATATAAAGATTTCTTCGGAGGGCATCGCTGTTTGCATGTAGGTTCTACTCGAGACAATATGCCAACATTCTAACCCTAGGCCGACAAAGCCGTCGGCCCACAATTCCGAAGTCAATGTCTACATCGCTCGGTTCTCTCATACCCGTGAGTATCTACTTCTTCTGCTCCCTTCCACCCCTGGCCACTCTCGGAGCATTTGTAGCTCTTTGTATTCATTCTCACCCCCGGTGCCTGTCGAGACAGTCCCTAGACTGCAAATTGTCACGTCGTGTGACAGGCCGTTGTATACCGAATAGACATTCTCGACAGCAGCTCCTATCGTCTCAACAAGGCTCAAGTCATTGATGTTCAGATGCATCTCATTGAGGCCGCCGTAATTTGGAGGCTGCATAAGAAGGGATGGCTATATGCACATTGTAAGACTGAGCTCGCAATAACACATATACACAGAGCACGTACAAGGGCTGGGGGAACATTCGTGGTGCTGGCTAGCGTTACTGTAAGACACAGATATCGGAGGTGTTTGAGCTGCTGCAGATGTGTATGACTGTTGAGAGTCCTGAGCTCAAAAACAGGGATGTCAAGGACTTCCATGGTCTTGCAATGATAAAGACGGAGGGATTTGAGAAGGCTGTAGAAGCTAGCTTCGCATGCTGTACCAAGTTTGGAGTGAAGTCTGAGGCTTTTCAAGCCCTGGAATGACCGGATGTAAGAATCTAGCTCCATCATACTACCCAGATTGATGTTCACAAGACAGTCAATTTCTGTCAGTTGCACTTTGTCCTTCTCAAGTAAGCGCCAGAAGAAGGGATCAATCTCGTTTGTGTTGACAGTCAAGGATGTCAGCTTGCTAAAGGGCAAGAGAGCAGGCACCTCGTAACCTCGCTTCCAATGGCGTCTTGTGTCTGTTAAGTCGCTGATTGTTGCGTGTGTCAGCGACGCTGCATTGGCTTTGAGAATGTGTAGAACATCCTCGGCAAGATTGTGATCACTATCTGTGATTCTAGGAGGAGGAATGACAATGTGCCTCACGTGGGGGAACGAGTAGTAGGGTTCAAGGTCCCTGCGTGACATGTGTCGCCCAACAAGACTCAAAGAGGTGATTTGAGGGTCATTTGACAGATCCTCAAAGAAGCGTTTCACATCCCTCACGGCACTATTGTCCATATCCTCCAATCTATATCATCGTTAGCCACCATAAACATTATTGTGGCGTACTTACATGAGAAGAGTGGCGGGTCCCGAGTCATCGAGATGATCAATAGTTTCCACAGTATCACTTCTAAAGGCCCTCCGAGTCAAACGTCGGAAGAAATGCTGGAGACCTGAGGATAGGTTCTGTGGCTCGGAGAAGTTGGTGGGAGTTATATGAAGTTCCGAGTCGTACCGCGGCGGCCTCCTATTGTGTACAGGAACAGTGCTGACGAAGTTTCTAGAGTCAGTAGGACCGTCATCGCCACTTTTTTCCACGAGAATGGCCTGGAAACAGAGTCAACTGAATGGCCTACGGGCAAAAAGAACGTGGCTTGTCGTACTTGACTCGGACTCATGATCCAGTTGGGAGTACTAGGTGGCGAGACATCGATCTGTGGTTGGATAAGTATGCTAGGTCAAGGAACAGGGACATTTTTTGCACTTGGATGTCGTTGGTTGACCTTGCCGAGCCGCTGGGATGGTTGTACTTCATTGTGGCTTGGTGGATATGGGAGGAATGAAAGAAGAAACGAGATACTTGATTAGGTTCTGCGTGTCGTTTTTAACACAAAAACGGATCATTCTGAGGCTGTACTGGTCATAGCGGATGCCGAATCCGGTTGTTTCCAGGCTAATGTGGCGCGGTTGTAGAACAGATGGAACAGACGCATGGCCTTCTGGGTGGTTTTGTATGAGCGTAGTGTGCCCAGATTTTGTGTAACGCTAGGATGTTCAACCTAGTTGACTGGAAAGAGACGCTCGGTGACAGCGGCTGACAAATTCAGCCCCCACAGGGCGGACTTTTCCGAGCCGATCGCGGCTCTTCTTCCTCTGTCCACCATCATCGCCCGCCTTTCCGCTCTCAATAGCGGGAACAAGTACAGCATCGTCCGCATCGGTGCCATGTAGCTCTCTACGTCGCTTCCATTGGCCGGAGTCATGCGACCCGGCGCTCAGCCAACAATGACCGAACAGATGTGCTTGTTTCCCCGATCCATTGGCTCGAGGCTGGCATTCTTGCATCCGTTTACGTTCTGTGCGGCCGAGGAGCTGTAGCTGGCCAACATTACGATGTGACAGAACGCCACGAGGCATAAGGTGCGCGACAATCCATAGTCTCCGTCGCACACTGTATCAATGACCTTTTGGTAGGCAGGCCGTGATCTGAATATCTTCTGAAGGAACGTCGACTGTGGCTTCGCCTCCGTCCTCTTCCTAATGTACCCCTTGGGCTACGTCTCTGTCGCAACATCGTCGTGGAAGAGCTCCCCATGATGCATGTTCACCTATTGAGCCTCCTTGCCACACAGTCCGGCGAAGTGTATTCTATTTGTCCAGATACTCGGAATCATGCAAGCTGCCAGTGGAAGGACAAGCCCTCGTCCAGCAAGACGTAGAGGCTGTACCAGGACATCTGGATTATTATGACTTTGTCCTGCGGGCCTTCGATGTAAACTCGTCGCTCTCTTTGAACCATCACGTCAACTAACTGAACCATCAGGGTGCAGACCTTGCTTTCGGCGCAACTCATCTCTTGGAGCCCTTTGATAGACACCTAAACAGAGCCCGCGCGGCCGCCATCGAAGTCCGGCAGGGCAAACGCTTCGTCGCCGCCGCCGCCACGCCGACACTCAGGCACGATGTCTGGAGCTCCCTCCCCCGCCACGACCACACCGCACTTGCAGAGCAAGGTTCTCATCAACGAGTACCTCGTGAAGACCTGCTTTGCTCTCGGGCAGAAGACAGGTCTTACACGTCAAACCTCCTGGATTGCAATTTGCCTGTGAAAGATGCAAGCGGGAAGACGTATGTGTGGCGCCAGTCTGTAAAGCCTGAGTCAAAAGTCCCGTTCATCAGCGAGGCGGAGCAAGGGACAAACGTCTATACCTACCGAGGCGATCTTCCGCGACCGCTGACAGCCAAACCTACCTGCCTGGTGGCTCCTGATCCCAAACGGTGACCTAGCTCCCCGAGATTTTGCTACCCAAATCGACCTCAACGGCAGCACTACTGGTGAACGATACACGATTGCAGTACAGAGGTCCGTGGTACGCAGCCACGCGAGGCAGAGTTATCGAATGGCTGGAACAATATGTAGACAAAGCGAATCGTTCGTGTAGACTAGCAAAGGTACGTGTACACACCAAATAGACAGATATACAGCATTGCCACGGCAGCCTAAGCCCTAAGCACCAGCGGATATCAATCATGAGATTCGCCAGATCTTCCTTAGGCTCTAGCACTCAGTCTCATCATTGCCTATAAGGTGTAAGCTGAGGATAATGTCTACAAGGATCTGACAAACCACCAAGATTGTATCCAGCTTTCGGTCAGCTTCCAGCTGCGACGCGCGCAGCAATTGCACCTCTGCATGAGTCGATCGTTGAAGCTCCTGAAGACCTGCCAGCAAGTGGGCCGTCGATACACTGTGACTAATCTAAAAATTTCGGTGGGTTCCAAGCATGGTGAGATGGAGTATGTCTTTCCTACATACCTCGAAAGCCTTCAGGGCGTCATCGAGCATCTGGCGTAGCTCCTGCAGACGACCATCTATCCTGGATCGGTTGAAGAGATATATCAATCGATTGGTCTTCGAGAAGGTCTCAAGCGTCTGTTGGATGGTTTCGAGGGTCCTGTGTTACGGGAGATCAGCCGCTCATCGGGAGAAGTAGGACACGGAAGACTCAAGAGCGTACTTCCAGAGGCTCATCAGTCGTGCGTCAACTACAGGAGTTGTGACGGTGGACGAACGCGCAAGCTCGTCGATGATCGCCGATAACACATTTGCCGCGTGCCGAGCTAAGGGCAGATAGCCTTGCCTCCAGGATTTCGCGCCCTGTGCTTTGCGTGAACATTCGGTATGTGCAAGCTCGAATATCCACCTACCTTGACGGCGTCAATAATTTTCCTTGTAGTGCCGCACGCACCCTCAAGAAATGAACCAACGATGGGTATCATCTTTGCCACACTTTCTGCAACATCAAGACAGAAGATTGCAGAGTCGAGGGATGCAACGCCCGCCAGGGACAGATCCTCGTCGGGAACAATGGTTGCGATCCTTGCAAATTGGGATAGACTTTCAATGCGAGCGTCCTTCTCGCGTATGCATGGGATGAGGAGAAGAAAGATATCGAAAGAAACTGCACTGAACACGGTCTCTCTCCTCCCAAAGACACTTGAGTAATAGAAAAGCTCCATCCCCATTATGAGTATTGTTTTGCCTTCTTTTATTCTGATTGGAGCAGGGTAATCAGGTCAATTTCAAGAATGCCACAGCGCAATTGACGCACCTCGTGAACCCAGTGTCATCCAGTCGCTGACCAAAATCTGGCATAATCTGCACCTGTTAATGGCTAGAGGAGTCTGGAAAGGAAAGAAACATACCCCCATCCTCCGGCAGATATAACCGATGTTCAAATGTGTGCGGGCGAGTTCATTTAAGCACTTTGCGGTATTCCCGTAGCAAGACTGCTGCGCAGTTTCCAGGCTGCGTTCCTGAAACGTACACATGTGAGTCAAGAATGGGAAAAAGGATCAGGGAACAGTGACGCACTCTTCCTCCCGAACGGACGATTTCCAACGAGCAGTTCAACTCCATTCGCATCATCATCAAGAGGAAGGCGGCTTCATTTCGTATGTTTGACCTCCGAGAAGTCCGAGAACTTAACATGTCCAGGACAAAATCCACTATGTCTATCACACGCTGATAGTCGTTGTGGAAAGTGGCCACTTCCCGCTTGATTCGAGAGATGTCGGGGGAGCTCGAGAAGTCTTTCCAGAGGGAGTCTCCGTCCTTCACCTTCACCTGGTCCATGATGCCCCCCTCGTCTACGCCATTTCCCTTGTCTGGGTGTGAGTCTCCCTGATCCGCAATCTTTCCATTGTCGGTGTCCTCGTCTCCCCCCTCGGAAGCCGAATGCAACTCCTTTGAGGCCGCATCGCTGCTGACGTCGACGAAAGACATGGGTGATTGATGAGAGATAAGAGTGAAAGGCTCATCAACCACGAGTGGCAGGAGCAACAAATTTAATGCCTCCGTCCCCCCGACTGCCCCGTTTGGTCATGATTCACCAAACTGACGGTGACGATCACTGACGAAGATACTTGACATGCAATAGACGTAAAAGAGAATATGTATCCTGATACACTTCGGACGGTAGTAATGGGCGAAGTCTGCATCAGCAAGTTCTCCCGAAAACTGTTCGGAACTTTTTGAACTTTTCCCCTGCCAAAATCGGGCCGAAAAGTTGAACCCCAGTGAAAAGTCCATATACGCTGAGCGAGGGTAAACGAGGGAGATCAAGGATCGATCAATTTGATGGTGACAGATCGAGCTCTGTCGAGCTCTATCGTTGACTCTCGTCTCCATCCCTTCATTCTTGTATTCTGTCATGTTATAACTGTTTCATGTGGCTCGGCCCTTTGGTGGTCGATTGCAGTGTTTTTGATTTCACGCACATGCACGTGCGTTTGGTTGAGAATTGCCCGGCAATAATTCCACAAGTCAAACTCCGTTCCTTTCCTCTCACCACTTTCCTCCGCACATTTTCCTGAACCAAATTTTTTACACTCTTCCTTTCACCAACCACTCTGGGCTGAGGCGACAAGCAAGGCAGCGGCGTCGACACCCGTCAGGACGAGGACCATGCCCCCCGACAGGACGAGGATACCTGCCGACAGGACAAGGACCATGCCCGCCCGGCCCCACCGACCGGACAAGGACACGGACTACGTTCGCACGTTGCGCAGGACGAGGAGGCTACGATGACCCGACGAGGACGAGGACGAAATGAGGACCGCGCGAAAGACGACTCCGAGGATGACAAGCGCGACAGCCCCATAGGACGACTACGACGCACAGGACGAATGCGAGAACGTCCTGAACACGACACCGCGCATATATAGGACAGCAACAAGCACGGGAGAGTGTCGGCAACACGCGAGTGCAACGGAGGGACGCCACACGACACAAATGACTCGAATCACAGCCGCGGGCCCTTCATTTTCTCAATCTACTTGTCTTTGTACTAGCCAATATTCGTGTACTCGAGATCTCTGCAGTAGTAGTACATGCACAATAGAACAACTATTTCATATTTTATTATTTCCTCAATGAAGAGTCCATACTGTACAGGCAGGGAACCAGCCAATTATTTCAGGCCGGAAGGCACGGTTCCCGTAATGTTGGTCGATGAACATTGCCCAACGTCGTTGTACCTAGATTTCCCATCAAACTACGTGCGCTCTGGTAGAGGCTGAGCATGGATTATCGTGGAATTTCGGGTTGACCTAATTTTCCACGATCAGCCTCGCTCACCGCATACGGACTTTTCACTGGGGTTGAACAGTCAACAGTCAAACAGCTAGGTCCGAAACCCTGAACAGTTCGATCACTCGGAGTCACCTTGCACATCCCCCTCCCTCCCACATAGAATTCCCGCTGGGTTCAGAGGGCATGAAATGAATGTTAAAATAATGTATTAGATTTTCAGGTACCAGAAATAGTCAACGGTGGTGGTAGACTACTTAAAAATTCAAACAAACAGTGGAAAAGTCCGAACAGCCGACCAGCAATCGGGGAGGTTTGCTGATGTGTTCACCCCCCCGTTCACATAGATGGCGCTGAAGTTGAGCTGAACCTCAAGGAGTGTCTCCGCGCACCAGGCGCTCCTACCAACGTGCTACAAACCTGGCGATCAAGTCATTCTTTGTACAGGCGACTCGGTCTCCGTGGGCCGGGGAGTGCAATGTAATGCGTGGGCACCCGTCGCGTCCGGCGGCGCTGAGTTTCAGCGGTTGGTGGAAGAAGCCAGCGGTACCTGGAATCGATAGTTGAGAAGACGCCGAAGAAGAGGTTCTCTGGCCAGCCAGGTATGACTGGTATGCTACACCGTGAGACGCACTGTTTACCGCGGCGCGCTCGTCCGGCGTCGCTAGAATAAACAACGACAGCGCCTCGGACGGACAGAGGGCTGCTGGGCAACATTCTTGAGTGAGCAAAGTGAGCAAAAAAAAGTTGGTCGTTGGCAAGGCCGTGGTGACCGTGGAGTGGTTGCAATGCGACAGAAAAATGGGTCGACTCGTCGGGTTAGGGCTACTATCAGGATTTCTGTCCTTGAAACCTAACAACGACGTTGCAAAACCTCGTTCTCTAAGATCACCCGAGCTGCATAAGACCTCGTTCTATTCGATGAAACGACGACGCAGCATACAAGATGACGGTAAGAGGATAAGAAAAATCACATATCGGGTTTCCGCCAGCGTCAGGTCCTGGGTTCGATTACCAACCTTACAGATGTAGACTCATACTAGACATTTCGTTGAATTCTGCAGAAGTGCGGCAGCTGATATAAAGTGTTGAACACAAGGCCTGTCTTTAAACTTGGATACCGTGTCTTGATACAGTAGTTTGACAGACGGATTGATTACGACTCACATGAAGATGCAGTGATATTGTACTTATGGCGAAGTTTGTTTTCTCCGGCGTGCAGAATCGGCGGAGAGTTCATAGTCCATATGATGTACATCCAAACAAGGGCTGACAGCTCACAGGGATGTCTCAATCGACTCATAAGCAACGAAACTTGATCTACGCATCCTACCGATACCCGCCGACATCAGCAAGTTCTCCCGAAAACTGTTCGGAACTTTTTGAACTTTTCCCCTGCCAAAATCGGGCCGAAAAGTTGAACAGTCAACAGTCGAACAGCTAGGTCCGAAACCCTGAACAGTTCGATCACTCGGAGTCACCTTGCACATCCCCCTCCCTCCCACGTAGAATTCCCGCTGGGTTCAGAGGGCATGAAATGAATGTTAAAATAATGTATTAGATTTTCAGGTACCAGAAATAGTCAACGGTGGTGGTAGACTACTTAAAAATTCAAACAAACAGTGGAAAAGTCCGAACAGCCGACCAGCGATCGGGGAGGTTTGCTGATGCGACTATGATGCATTCCTCTCCGAGTCTCAACTCCGACGCTCTCCTGGCCTTTCAACACCCGAATGGCTACGAACGATGGCAGCGATGATAAATGGGGCTTCGCAACGTGGCGTCCAAACTGTTAGTTCGTCGTACCTTACTCTTAACACGATCCTAAACATACAGTCAGTGCCGGACGGATGGTTCTATCTCGGACAAGCCGCGAGTCAGCACTGGGAGTATCCCCCGGAATACAAAAGTATGATTGTGAAGGAGCTCGCCCCGAACGTCCTGAAAGACGTCAAAGACTGGGAAATGGTGTGGTGCAACAAGGGGTCTGGGCCGAAGACAGGCTGGTTCGCCCTACGGCACGGCATCCCGCCGAACGCCGACTATGTCGTCCTCGGCGGCATTTTTAGCAGCAAGGACCACTGGGCGAAACCGAGCGGAGACCAGACGTGGGGCATCAAGGCCGTTCGCAAGGACGTGGTGGAGATGTGGTCCGTTGCCAAGAATGTGGCGGGCACTGTTAATCTTCTCAACATGCTGTGGGACAACGAAGGATCCCGCGGGACCCAATACGGATCGGTGTGGTATATCGGTCAAGGCGACAGCAGTGATGATTATGTTTGGCCACTTTGCATGATCCCCTCAGGTGACGATCATGACTTTAGAGAGCCGCCGGGCGATTGGTGTTACTTGTTACTCGCCTACAAGACTCTGTGGTTGTATGAATCTGGAGCTGCTAGAGCGGCTGCTGCTGCTAGCATCATCAATATCTCCAAGGAGGTGTCAATACGTTTTCTGCATGTTGCCGAGATGGTGATTTCTTGTACAGGGCAAGGAACGTTCCTTGAAGACTATAGGTAACGCCTCGAAGAACACATAATAGGTTTGGAAGGAGGATGCAAATCAAGATTCGGGGGAAGGTACAGATGAGATGCCGGCTGAGCGTGGACATGAGGTACTAACAAGAAATGCGGAATAATGTAAGCTTACTCTTACATATGAAAAAGGCATCGAAGCATTGGCTGATTCGTGAGCGTCGACGCGGCACATTTGACGCAATCGCAAATGCAGCATCTTCAATTGTCCGACCTGTTTACATTTGTTCCATTAAACGTCACGAACATTACCGGTACCGGTATCCAAGAGACGTACAAGGACATTTCTCTTCTGATCATCCCATCTTCAAGCCTTGACCGCACTCCAATCCATCTTCCTGAACGCCTCCTCAACACCAACCAAATCCCCCTCCCCAATCCCCAACTCCTCTCTCGTAACCTCCTCAAAACCAGGCTTCGTCCACCCATCCGCCCCCTCCCCGCCGAAATTCGAAAAATACACCACATTCAGCCCAAGCTCCTCCCCAAACGCCTCCCCAAACTTGAACCCCTTCTTGAACTCCTCAAACGACACCTCCACCATCTCCGCCTCCACACCAACGACCTTCGCCCAAAGGGCGATCACTTGAGTAAACGTGAGCACGTCCGAATGCCCTTTGACGTACTTCCCCGCTGTCAAGGCGCGGTTGCGGAAGATCGCCTCGGTATAGACGCCCGTCCCCTGCTCCGCCTCGCCGATGAACGGGACCTTCGACTCGGGCTTCCCGGGCTGGCGCCACACGTACGTCTGCCCGTTTGCGTCTTTCACCGGCGAATCGTAATCCAGGATGTTCGACGCGTAGTATCCAAGGAAGAGGTACGTCGTCTTCTGCGCGAGAGCGGGGTAGGTCTTGGCGAGGTACTCATCGACGAGGACCTTGCTCTGCAAGTGCGGCACGGTGTGGTCGTGGCAGGGGAGGGAGCTCCAGACATAGTGTTTGAGCGTCGGCGTAGCGGCGGCGGCGTCGACGAGGTGTTTGCCCTGCCGCACCTCGATGGCGGCCGCGCGCGCGCTGTCTAGCTGTCGAGCGAAGGGCTCCCAGAAGTTGGTTACACCAAAGGCAAGTTCGGCACCCTGATGGTTCGGTTAGTTGACACGACGAATCGGAGAAAGCGACGAGCTTACCTCGAAGGCGCGCAAGACGGAATCATAGTCGTCCAGATCGCCTGCTACGACCTCTACGCCCTGCTGGGCGAGGGCTTGTCCTTTCGGACTCGATGGGTTCCGAGTGACTGCACGGATAGAATATACGTCGCCCGAAAGCGACTTCTTGTTGGCAGCAAGGAGGCTGGAGACGACTGAGCCGCCCTGCTTTCCAGTTGCTCCGAATACGACGACGAGAGAAGGCATGTTGCTTTAGATGATGTGTTGATAGCAGTTTTCCATTCGGCACCCAGCTTATAAGGGCGAATCTCAGAAGGACGGTCAGTGGCCTGCGTAGGTTCAATCATCAATTGAATGAGAAGCGGAGAATGGTTAATTGCTTACCAGACCAAACGTAGGGTCAATCTGAGTGATGCGAGTTCACGATGGCTTGGGTAAATGCCGAGTCGGGATATAGACCCTGGACTCAGTCAGCGTCTGTGCAAACGGTAATTGGGCTGACAGCGATGCTTACTGTGTCGGACAAGCAAACGTCATCCTTTGCCAGTCAAACATTCAAGTTGAGGTGTGAAAACTCGATACAGGTGAATATCGAAACACGTCCCATCCAACGCGTTCAGTGGGGTAGTTCGACGCTTAGAGACGTCGAACGATCAGAAGAGATCGTGGAGAAATGAAGAGATTGTGGAGAAATGAACAGGACGATGGGACGAGAGGGGTGTTTTCGTCACGGAATTACTGTCGAGAGGTCATTACTTTGGAGGGGTGGCCACTACGGCACGACGCGTACCTTCTGCTGTTTGCGCAACGATCGCGTCATTGTCTTGGACAAGAACTAGATCAAGGATAGGGGGATTCCAGTGTCATGCCAAACCAGAGCTGACATGGACATGCTGGGCCAGAGTTGTGCGGATGAATCCAGAATGGATCCCTGAGCCACGGCCCACGGGCATCAGTCAACGTGTGAACACGCGGTGCATGGGGATATTAATGTCGCATATACATCGCTTGCAGGATGGTTGTGAGTCGACGCTTGGGGGCCGCCCAACAGTCATAGCGCGTCATCTGGCTAATTGAAGTGGACGATGTCAAGCGAAGCTGGTTGAGGTGTTTTCTGAAAGGTCAATACTTTGAGGGTGAAGAGTGCTGCATGAGGCGCACCTTCCGCCGTGTAGCGCTCTTTCGGCGTCGTCAGTGCGGCAAGTCGAGTCATCGCCTTGACAGGGGACGGATGTGAAAACCGAGGTGATTGTGAGTAAATACGCCGCTGTTCATTGGCGGGGCGCCGCGTGGCAGGAGAACAGGCCGACGGGGGCGGCGTAGCATGGATCTCTGTCGGTTGATGCGGATGGCGCTGTCCTCCTTGTGCAGCCGCCATTTCGCAGTAAGGCGGGCGTGCCGATGATGGAAAGAGGAAGAGCCGCAATTGGCTCCAGGCGCAATCTTTGGGTTAGGGTTATATTTGTCAGCACAGGGCGCATTCCCGCGCCCCTTCTTGCCACGAATCGGAACAGCGCACTCCCAGTACATGACGGCTAGATCGTAGACGACGACCGACGACGCCGAACTGAATTCTCCAGGACAATGGCTGCCAGGCATGATATGCACGATGCCGTGCCTTTTACTTTCTTCCTTTTTAATTGTTCTCACTGTGTGTCAAACCTGCCGAGTCCTCTGTGCGCATACGCTGTACCTTGGTGGATAGCTTGCATCTATATCGCATTCCTTGATCATATCATTGAATTGCAGATGCCGGCATAGCTGTTTTCTGTCGCTCGTGACTGATATGCCAGTGACATCGCCTTTCGACAGCACGTTTCTTTTTCCTTGTTCCCATCGACCATGGCCATACTGACTGTGGAAGAGCGGTATGATTCTGATACTAGCAGTGAGATTGCATCAGAGCAATGGCTTTCGGTGGACGACGGAGAGGAGACAGACCACGGAGGGGAGACGGGCACGTATCTAGGTGACGACTCCTCTCAATTCATCGACGACGTGGCCACCTTCCTCCGCGACTGTGAGGATCATTTGGGAATCATGCGCCTTATCCTAGATTGGCTGGTTCCGGACAACGACTTTTTGCTCGACATTCCCAAAAAGGACGCCACAATGGGTTGGTCGTACGTCAGAGGATATTGTATATCACTTGTCTCGATCCATGCACGAATAAGGAGGAGATGCATGATTCAGCCGGCGCAGGTATGACTTTCCGGCCTGAGTGATCTCCTATGGGTGCTTACAGGATCAGCTGCTACCAGATTATGGTCGACGGCTCAAGGACACAGGTTTGAAACGGTGCGCCTTTCGGGTTCATTGAGGCTTACTACTCCCAAAATCCGTAAGTTTAACTAGAATTGCTATTAGGGCGATTGTTATAAGCTACAAGCCCAGGGATTTCCCTGCTTTGTTTTGCAAAAGGGATTCTTTTTTCTCTGCGCTTTCTCTTGATCTTCTCCCTCTTCTCGTCATACACATCCGCGAGAAGGACGCTCGCATTCAAAGTTTATCCCAAATGGCGAGAATCATAACTGTTGTTCCCGACGAGGATCTCTCCCTGGCAGGCGTTGCATCCCTCGACTCTGCTATCTTATGTCTTGATGTTGCGGAAAGTGTGGCGAAGATAATACCCTTCGTCGGCTCATTTCTCGAGGGCGCGTGCGGCACTACGAGGAAGATACTCGACGCTGTCAAGGTAGGTGGATATTCAAGCGTGCCTACACCAAATGTCGACGCAAAACACAGGGCGCAAAATCTTGGAAGGAAAGCCATCATCCCTTAGCCCAGCATGCGGCGAATGTGCTGTCGGCAATAATCGACGAGCTTGCGCGTTCATCCACCGTCAAACCTCTTGTAGTTGACGCACGTCTGATGAATCTTTGGAGGTACGCTCTCAAGTTCTCTGGGTCCTACATATCAAGGTAGTCCAATGATCTCCCGTGAACGGTAACATAGGACGCTCGAGACCATTCAACAGACGTTCGAGACCTTCTCGAGGATCAATCGATGGAAATATATTATCAACCAAGCCAAAATAGACGGTCGTCTGCAGGAGCTGCGCCAGATGCTCGACGACGCCCTCAAGGCTTTCGAGGTGCGTATCAAGCCATTTTCCACCCCGCTACGAGTAACAACGGAATTTGCAGATCAGTCATACTATATCGACGGCCCGTGTTTTGGCAGATCTCCGAGAGCTTCAGCGCTCGACTCTTGCGGAGGTGCAACTGGTGCGCGCGTCGCAGTCTGAAGCCCGCGCGTTGCAGCTTCAAGCCGACAGAAAGCTAGATAGGATCATGGAGGTTTGTCGAATCTTTGTATACACTCACTGACTTGAGCTCACGACTTGTAGGCAATGATGAATCTGAGTGCCAGAGCCTGATGTGTCAGATCTGTGCAACCCCATGCTTGATATCCACTGGTACGGATGCTACCGTGGCGATACTTACTGTAGATTTGGTAGTCTGTGTGTATTCTCATGCGTACTTTGCTAGTTTACGCGTTTTGTCTATAGATTGTTTCAACCATTTGATAAGTAGCCTCGCGTACTACGAGTTTTTGTACTCTGATTGTATATCGTTCACCAGTTGTGCTGCCGTTAAGATCAATTTGGGGCGAGGTTCACAGTTCCAGCAGGAGCAGATTCAGCGGGAATGGAGCGTCACCAACTCGCACCCGAGCTCACAACATGCCAGGGGGATGGACTGGGTTCTTGGGGTCCCTAGGTTGCCGTGTATCTCTTGTTTGAACTTGAATCGTTGATGAGGTACGTGACGTCGAGGGCAGCGCCGGCCCTGAACTCCTCTCTACCACAATCACAACTAAGTTAGCGACACCGTAATAGTAACTGCCACGAGCTCTGCCACGAATCCGCGTAGACGGACTGAAAACGGGCGGTCTGTGTACCGCGCGCCTAAACCGGGAGGGTCGGATCCCACGCGCCGTTCTCCTATCTAGCCCGTGACCAACAGGATCTTATCCTTTCCCCTCATCGACACATCGTCGTCCACAGAACCACTGCAGACTCAGCTAGAAATCTTCTGCCTTGAGGACGTCTGCCAGATCATGGAGAACACTTCCTTGAAACCGCAATCGTTCCCAGATCTTCCTACCGATGTGGCGCGGCTCATCCTCGAGACAACGGCGGCTATTGACCAAAAATCAGCACTCTTGCTTCTACAGGTATCAAAATCTTTTCGTGCATGGTTTGTTCCTGCGGTCTTCTCTCTTTGCATCTCACACCTAACCGATATCTATTTGTAGGATTGATCCCATACTGCACCGAACTGTGTGCATCGAGAACGAGGAGCAACTAGAGCTCTTTGCCGAGTGCGCCAAATTGCGGATGAACGGACCAGATCCCACATTCCTTGCACGTAGTGTGCGGGTCCTGTGCATGACCATGTCTGGCTGGTATGAAGAGCCATGCGAGTACATTCTTTCCCAGTGCTCCGGGCTGACCACGTACACGCTCTGGGTTGATGTTGGCGCGTCTATAGCATCCGCGGCAGAGTTCTTTCCCCACCACGTCACCCGTCTGTCCGTATCGACTTTCCGGATTCTCGAACTAGCGGGACAGCGCTCGTGCCTCACCCACATTCACCTCCCGTACTACGACGACAAGGACTCGGAACTCATTTCAATCTCCTGGCCCTCTGTCTATTCCCTTCTTCCATCCCTCACGCACATCATGATTAGCCATGGCATGGATACCTCATCCGAATTCGACAGTGTCCTATTAATGGGTCTCATTCGCCAGAGCCTCAGTGCGGCCCCTCAGGCGTTGAAAGCGGTGATATACGCCCCGTACACCTATCATCTACACAGCCCTCCCCGAGTCGCAGGTTGGACGACCCTTTTTCACGACACCGCACCCTCGATTGTGAAGAGTATAGCGGATGACCGCTTTGTGGTCATTTGCCCGGACCCGGACTTCAGCGATGTCGAAGCCGTTGCCTGTTTTCAGAGGTGGCATCCTGTATCAATGATGCTGGGATACGTTCCGTCGAATGAAGGCGACGAGTGGGACATGGCCGATCGCTATCTGGCTACTCGACGAGCTCGTACTCGTTCTGGTGCTCCCTGAGACCCCATGGCTCCCATTGGTTGAGGCTTTGTGGTTGTGGACTTGACAGGATGTTCGAGAAATGACATGCGAGGGCGTAATGTATATCTCGTGGTTCCAGCGACGAATCATGATTATAGCATGCAACTTGCTGTACCCCGAATTTGGCGCCCTAGCAAGTAGTAGCAACAGGTGAACACATGTGAATGCCCTTCTGTTTGGGCTTCTCAATTAGTAACCGAGTCAGTTTTAGCTATCAATTTCTTCGCGCGTAGATGCTCTATCGCCCGCTTTTGTTGTCTTCTCATTCGTCGCACCGTGCTGCGATGTTCGTCATCACCTTGTGGCGTCGAAATTTGTGGCGCACCCGCGTGTTTCCTCGATCATTGACTTTGATCCTGTGTACCATAGAATTTCTCTTACTCCAATCCTGGATGCTTTACGCGGAGGCTTGACTTGAAAGTGAGATGCACTCAAACTCGTGTTACCAACTTCCATCTTATCGAGTATATACAGTATGCGATGCCTTCATAAGTCTACATGCGGGAAATTACTGATTTCATTGTACACGTACCGGCCGAACAGCGAGAGCGTCGGCCGAGGCCACTGCCACCGTCGAATTCCGGAGGGGGCAGCATCGTGAGCCGCTCATAAAAACACCCGTATTCATCCAGTTCCATGTAAGCCCTACACACACCCAAAGCCAAATTGTCTCGAGGTGGCGCAGCTGTGAAACATTGGGCAATGGAGGCGGCAAAGGAACCCATGCCCCATATGTTCACATTGAAGTGTATTTGTTTAATGTCAGGCCAATGCACGATCTGTTCAAGGAGGGTTTTCTAGATGGGAAGGGGCTAGGTTATTGGTCCGGAACTTAGGGCAACATGGATATACTACACACCACAGCACCTATTGGATTGATTGTTTTTTGGCTGATAGTAATACGCAGAAAGCGAATGCTAGAACACAGCGCCAGGGTCGGGACCGCCTCCTCAATAAGAATGAAAGCTGGCACATCAAGTATCTGAATTGAATTCGAGTGCAGTCGTAAGACTCTTCTGAAGAAGGTGTTGCTCCGGATCCACGGCTGGTTGCTCTCCACTTCTGACTCGGTTCCAGAGCGAAGCTTGAGCACCCGTAGGGTTCCGGAGAACGCTGCGAGATAATGCATAAGTGGCCAGTATCCATCGCCGCCGATGACGCAGTCGATCTCCTTCAGCCATATACGTGCTCGTGATATCCAATTGAAGAAGCGCGGGTCTAAGACTTGACTGTAGACTCCAATCGATTCCAAGACGCTCCCGTTCCTTCTTGATGAAGTAGTCCATGTATACACCTCTGAGAGTTCCAATGTTGTTCATTATGATGCGAAGAACATCGCGTTTGTAAGGGCTGACAGCCCCTCTGGAGTTGATCACAAGATGTTGAAGATGGGAAAAGCGGAAGTAAGGATGAGCGCGGTAAAAGTCTGGGTTGGACGAGGGCCAATGGACGCGTCGACCAAATAGAGACAGTTTAGTGATCTGTGGGTGTTTCATGAATGCGCGAAGGATATCTTCCGCAAGAAGACCGCTGGTATCGAAGTCGTCAAGACTAATTGTATCGTTAACATATTGGGTACAAACTGAAAGATGTGGACGTACATCAACGACTCCAAGTTACTGAGCTTCGGGATGAGTCGAATCAAGCGTCTCGCTGCTATCTGAAATTGAGGAAACCAGTTCGGGTACTTCCAGAATGTGAAATCTGAGTCACGACGACCAAACAGCTTCAGCTCCTTGACAGCCGGTCCAAGGTTGTACTTCTCAGCGCTGCGAAGGAAGTATCCGGATGTCATGAACTTCCGGCGGTCCTCGTAACTTCCACTGAAATTGTATATGTCGAGGCAGATGCGTTCCAGCGCACGAGCTCGAAGGTGGGAATCATAGGCATATCCTCTACAAGTTGCGCGGAAGGCCCGCCACACGGAGTTATCAGACTGGAGCAGGATGAGCGAGCTTACGCGATTCATAATAGATAGACACACGTGTTTCAGAATCTCAAAGATGAGCTCCGGCGGGAGCGTTGTTGTGTCCGCCATGAATGAAGATGTGGTTGACGTTTTGAGGCGCAGGATTGAAACTTATTTATCGATCAAGTAGGCCCCGTTATTGTTCATGCTGATCTCAGATCTCCGAGTTTGACTTCTTGTTCCGTATGGGATCATCGGGATCTGCGGGAGCGAGCAGCTCCCACTCAAAACAATCTATCGTCGGAATGGCCGTCTCTTGATGAGAATTTTTGGGTTCGTGATGGCCCTGACGTTGCGGCTGTTTGTGCCAGTGACGAATCGCCAATGGGCTCACGTGCACTCCTTGACCACAGCTTCAACGTTCCTTCAAGTTTCTGGGTGACGCATTCATCTATCGTGTCGCGCTCGGACTTACGAATCCGACTTCCATGTCCTCAGATCTAAGAGAGCGTCTCCTAGATCTCCCTAATGAGCTCACCCGTGATATCCTCGAGATGAGCGTTACTCTCGCCAACAACTCTCACTACACCTCGCAACTCCTCCGTGTTTCGTATGCGGTCAAAGAATGGTAAATCTATTCTGTGAGTACACTATCATTGAGGCACTCACCTGTGCTGTACGCTAGGATCCAGCCGATCCTCTATCACACAGTCTGTCTCGATTCCAAGGAAGATCACTTTAGGTTCATTTCCGCCACGAGGACACTTATAGCCAGGGATCCGAGCTTCCTTGCCAGACACGTCAAGGTCCTTCGTCTCAAGGGATCATCGTCAATAAAAGCTCTGGAGATCATCCTCCGGGAATGCACCGGTATACACACGTTGGCGGCGTGGTTCTATGAGGGGTATCAAGACGACGATCCGTCTCTTGTACAATCCCATGCCCCATTTTCTTACGCGTCATTTCCCGAGCGACTCCTTGAATCAGTTCGCGTCACGCGTTTATCCATCGCAGGCGACTCGGAGAAACCGGACAGGCTCCCCTACCTCCCACCAACAACCACGCATCTAAACATCTCTTGTGTCAAGAACGGCACCAATCCTGGTATCATCTTCAACCGATGCCCCAACCTCACCCACGTTCTTCTCGATATAGAAGCCGATGAAATGGGGAGTTGGGCGAGAGACCTGCATTTTTTTGCCAACAGCGCAGTACGGCCCATCCTGAGGGATGCTCCTCCGTCGTTCAAGGTCTTGATTCTGCAGCTCACCGGTGATGACGAGCACCGGCACTGCTCTCAGTGCCCTAGGACGCATGATGAGATAGACAAGGAAGATACGTGTTTACTCCATTTCGCCGCCTCGAATTTTGCAGAAGTTGTGGTGGACGAGAGACTCGTGCTGCTTTGCACGGATGACTATCTTGCTGGCGTGAAAGGATGGGTCACGTACGAGAAGGAGCATGACGCTCTCGCGGATTGGGGCTTTGGTACACCCGGGGAGCTTGATGCTTGGGAGATGGCAGATCGTTGCATGGAGAGAAGGAGACGAGCGAGTTGAGATGAGACGAGAGTCTCTGCTTGACGGACGGTAGCCAAGGTGAGATGATACGCGAGCCTTTGAGGCCTTCGCCGAGGCTCTAGAGAGAGACACGCGCGCTAGCGTGTGCTCCGAGGTAGCAATCATGGGCAATATATCGGCAGACCGGCTTCCGCACGCCTCGCGATTCAAGAGAGTAAAATCATATCCGTGATAGTCGTGCGCATGCTGTGACTCGGACGGCTTGACTGACATGCCTTGAAATCTCTGCCATGAAATTAAGGGAATCGGAAAGCGGCCATGTCTGACTCTGGGTTCAAATAGCCAGACATCGGCAGTAACCCTAACCCAACGAGAGGGAAAATCAACCCCGTTCCACACTCTTCCTCTGTCCATCACCATCCCCAGAGCCGCAGGCCCAATGTCGACCATGGCGCCAAGCAAGATGCCGCGCCGCATCGGTGCCCCCTGCTGTCACCGCATCGACCTTCTGCGCACACCTGGTCCGCCGGAGTCCGACGCGCTCCCGCCCAAGATTGCTCCTCCAAAGACAACAAATTGACTGACGACCCGTATGGCAAATGCCGGAGCGTCAACGATGCGCAGATACTCTTGGACGGCTCTCTACGCGCAAAGGATTGAAAAGCCGCGAGCATGGCCAATTCTTCCTGCGCCTCGCTAGATAATCTGCCGTGCCCCGCCTTAATCAGCGCTATGGCGAAGGTGCGTGGCAAAGGACTCCGTTCTTCTTTCAATGCTGACCTCTCAACGGCTGCAGGGATCAAAATTATGTGCTCCGAGCGATGACCGCGCTGGGAGAGACGGCTTTTAAAATGACGAAGGCGCGTATAGGATGCATTCTCATAACATATCGGATTGTCTACTCTATGGACCCATCAGCCACTTAACCTCGGAACGCCCACATCTGTGAGGTGCGTACCTTCTGCTACTATCCCATAGACGCAGGTCTGAATCGATGTAGACAGGCGCTCTTGTTTGGGACGATCGATTGTGCTTCCGGCGTACACGTCCTACGTACCTCCGCCCAAGATCTTGAAGTATGACTGAACCCTTCGCCGTTCTCGCCTCTGGAATCACGCTGACGCACCCACGATGGCGTAGTCTTCGTCTGTAACTCTCGGTGGCCGTCTGCCGCGACGACACCATCCTAGTGCTCGTCTTGTTTGTGTTACGGAGATCGTTTACAATCTCCAAGCTTCGGTCCGTGAGGCACTGCAACGATCACGATGAGCTCCGATTCGTCAACGAGCGTCGATCTCCCGATGACCTCAAGCACGACTCGGACCCCGAGCTCAGCTAGCGTCTCTTCGAGGGACTGTCGACGAAGGACAGCGAGACACTCCGTATATTGGACGTACTGTCTTACCAACATACGGAGAGTGTGCTGGGGACTTTCGGCATCTGTACGAGACTGAAGTGCCTTCGTGTACAATCAGAGACGACGGGGAAACGACGATATCTTGGTAGGCTCTCGTCGTCCTTCGCCACCGACTACATTTCTGACCACATGGCAGACATCTCTGCCTGAGAAGGAGCTTTTTCGAGTCGTGGGATCGGGATGCGGTGTTGGGATCTGGGACGTGCGACTGGGAGGGAAGATTCTATTGGATGTTTGAAGTCTCTTGCGCACGACTCATCAAAGACTACAGTAAAGACACAAGCAGCCCTCGACCCAGACTTGATATAAAATAGATTTCAATTGACATATCTTTTACCTGCTCTGCGTGAGAGGAGGATGATTTTAGACGCAGGACGAGACTCACCGAAGAAGAAAAAGTGACAATTTCTTGCCCGCAGGAGCGAAACTGCGCGAGGAACTGGACCAAGCTCCGGCTGCACGCCGAGATAGCGAAGATGTTTGCACGAAACATCAGACCAAGCCGAAACACAGCAATAGTCAAAATTTCTTGCCTCCAACAGCTTCAAAAGGAGGCGCGAAATCATGTCCAGAAAGGCATCCTTCTCAAATCCTGCCGGAAGCCACGCCGCATGCGCAATGATAGTTTTGAGGGTAAGGGACTTTAAGTATGGAAACATGTCTCCATGGGCAAGAAGGTCCAAATATGTACAAAGGTCCACCGTGTCTGGGAACACAGTGATTTCCAAACTGCAAAGGCAAGGACATGCCCTAGACAGTGCGCGCGCGCCAACTTCCGGCGCCACGTCGGTTGGAAACAGGGAGATGGCAATTATCACTTCGGAGCACCGTAGTGCTCCCAGGTAAGCTCTGAAAGCAGACCAAGAAACAGGTCTTCTCGTAAAGCGCAACTCCTGGAGGTTAGGAGCGATAACATCTTGAAAGAAGACTTCGTTATCCACCTGAAGAAAGGCAAGGGACTGAAGCAGAACTGGAGGCTGGCGTTGACCGGGATCATCAACCTGCCTCACAGAGTTCCAACCACTATCCGACGCCATGAATTTCGAAAGGTTCAACGACAGCCGGAGGACTGTCCGGGCACGGTCCAGCGTCGCGGCATCATGGTACCGGCATTCGTAGTCCTCTAGTCTCGTCCATGAAAACTCGAAAGGGATCATCTCGGAGGACTGCTCGACTCTCCTCAAGAGGGGTGCGTCGCTGAAGCACTGGAGAGGGATCCCGGACTGGGGTGCTGCACCGTATACGTAACACTCTATGCTGAGGGAATCGAGCGCGTCAAAAGGACCACACAAAGTAGAGTTGGTCAATAACGACGGTGGCAATACAAACACGGCTGAACGCCACTGCGGCGCGTGACGCGAGATGGCAATCATGGCCTGGGAGATGCTATTACGCGACGGAGAGGGAACACCCGGATCATCGTCGAGAATTCTGATCCTGATGTCAAAATCCAGTGCATGCTCTCTAGTCCGCGTTAGCGCCAGAGGAATCAGGTTGGCTTTGTATGCCTCGCTCGGTGCAGAGATTAATAGAAAGATGTATGCCCAGAGGGAGGAGCAACCGAGGGCCACATTCCTCCATCTTCTACAGACGTAGGAGAGGGTCCATTGAGCGATTGCACCATCGCCTCCGTTATGCCATCCTAGGCTGTCGAACACACATAGCCCCATAACTTCCAGAAGGAGCTCATCTGGTAGATCGTCGATGGAGATGGTGTATGATGCGGCCACCGGCGGATCAGACATACCTACCAAAGACCGTGAATCAGCATACCCACATGAATTGAAGTATCAGTTGGGGACACACCGAGAATGTGGTGGAGAAAAGATAAGTCTCTACTGGGTCATATCGGATCGTACCTGAATGTGCTTCGACATATTGTGGGTGTACGGCCACATTCAAGCTATCCCGGGTCACACTGACAGGATCCGGTCGAGCGCTAAATCGGCGTTGGTAGCCATTCTGTTCTTGAAGGGCACGAACTGGTACGCGAGAAGAGTGCCGGAGTTGGTAGAAGAGTCCATTGGTCAAAAATGTATTGTGCAGGCTGCGAAGGCCAAGTCGCGTAGCTTAAGTATGAGCACCTCCTGAGCTCGGCGATGTGCATCGACATGGGCGTCCATTTAAGCTGTCACTATTCGTCATGAGGCATGTGCTGCGAGGGCTGCAAAGCGGCCTAAGAATGTCGCTCTTGATCAAACACCTCAATTGCTAATTCGCTTATTCGACGTGCTAACTTCCGACACTGTACTTAGATCAACGGAATGAGGAGCGCCGGAGGGAGACATACCACTGTGTCCGTCTATCCGAGTCTTCCGAAGGCTGTTCCTTTCACTGTGCAGACCTGCCCGGGATTACAGTTCAGCTCCGGCAGCATAGCACAGCTCTGGCGCCAGAGACGTGTGTAGGAGCTCAGATGTTCTTTGATGATTGAGTCCTCGCCGAAGAAGGAAAAGATGGTACTGTACCAAGGCTAACCCTAACCCAACAAGGCGGGCTTTGCCGAGCCAGTCACGGCTCTGCTACTTCCCACCACCATCGCCCGCCTTCCCGCTCACAATGGCGGCAACGAGTACAGCATCGTCTGCATCGGTACCATTCAGCCTTTCCACGTCACCTCCATCGGTCTGGTTTCCCGCGAGCCGGCGCTCCGCCAACAACTAGCGAGCGCTTCCTCCATATGGCCCATCCGCTCGAGGCATTTCTGCATTCGTCCCCGTTCTGTGTCGCCCAGTTGCTGTAGCGGACCAAAATGACGACCTGACAGACTGCTTCGAGGCTTAGGGTGCGCGACGCGATATCCAACCTAGATTGCATTGATGAGCTTTTGGTAGAGATACCCGTGATCAAGATATCTTCTCCCAAGAACATCGACCGTGGCGTCGCCTCCGTCCTCTCGCCGGCATACCTCCGTACTATGGCTCCATTGACCCATCTCTGTGCCATCCCAACATTGCATCGGAAGAGTCGCCCATGGTGCATGATCACCCACTGCCTGCTGGCCTCTGCACGTTACCACCCGTCGAAAGAGCCTTCCACCAGACGCGATTGATATTCTCTCCATCCGCGGTGTCCTTTGGCTATGAAACCTTACGCGTCAACTCTTCACGTGTGGCTATCAACGAATGAGTGTCCAAAGTACGCTCTCCCGCATTGTTCAGGTCATGGACTGGTCCTGACCCTTCCTTGGGTAGGCATCTCATCATACTCTTACCCACGAGTAGGCTTCCCCTTCTTGATGACCTTCACCGTATCGTCTAATCGCGTTGCAAATTAGGTCTTCCTCTTAATCGTTACCCATCCACCATAACTCTCTTGCTGGTGCATAGCCATCTCAGCGTATCTTCCTTCACGATTCTTTTTGACGCGGCCATGAAGTGAAAGGACTTTCAATGAGAAGGAGGGTTCAGGGATGCATATCATGGGGAACGATCGAGGCCGTCGATGTGTGGATCACCTGCTTTCGTAACATTGGTACTACGGGAGAGGGTGATGATGATGAAGCGATCATCGAGTTCGTGCGAGGAAACCGTAGGACCGGTACGTTTTCGTTGGTTCTTTGGTCTAGACACGCACTCATGTTCCTGGTGTAGGTCTCGGACACCCTGTTACAAATATTGAGCAATGATCCGCAGGGATTCAATTGCTCTCTGTATTCACGGCGTTCTCAACGAGCAGCGGCTGATAGAGCATGATGCATCATCGTGTGTTCTTACTGCCGCCTTCATCTGACTTGCCTGGTAAGCATCCTAGTAATCGCGGGCTTCCCCGTTTTCGCCGTACCCGTGCTGACTGATGTTAGACGGACTTATAAGTTATGACCTCTGTTATAAAGTGGAGGTCGGACTGGGAAATCGCCATCAACGCGTTCTCTCAAACAACAACAACATGCCTTCTCTCGTCGTCGTATTCGGAGCAACTGGGAAGCAGGGCGGCTCAGTCGTCTCCAGCCTCCTCGCTGCAAACAAGGAGTCATTGTCTGGCGACATATATTCCGTTCGAGCAGTTACTCGGAACCTTTCGAGCTCGAAAGGAAAAGCACTCGCCCAGCTGGGCGTTGAAGTCGTAGCAGGCGATCTGGACGATTATGACTCCGTCTTACGTGCCTTCGAGGTAAGCTCAACCCAGCCTGCTCCCTTATCTCCGTTCATATATTAACCCATCACCAGGGCGCAGAGTTGGCTTTCGGTGTAACCAACTTTTGGGACCCTTTCGGCATCCAACCCGACAGCGCCCGCGCGCTCGCCATCGAAGTCCGGCAAGGCAAGCACCTCGTCGACGCTGCTGCTGCTACGCCCACACTCCAGCACTACGTTTGGAGCTCCCTCCCCAACCTCGACCATACCGTCCCGCACATGCAGAGCAAGGTCCTCATCGACGAGTATCTCGTCAACACCTACCCGGCTCTCGGTAGGAAGACGACGTTCCTCTTCCTTGGGTACTACGCCTCGAACCTCCTCGAGTACGACTCACCTGTGAAGGCCAAGGATGGGAAGGGATATGTGTGGCCCCAGCCTGGGAAGCCGTCCGCGAAGATTGCGTTCATCGGCGACCCGGAGCAGGGCACAGGCGTCTACACCGAGGCGATATTCCGAAATCGAGCTTTGGCGGCGGGGAAGTTCGTTAGAGGCATCTCGGAGGTGCTGACCTTCGCCGAGGTGATCGATCTGTGGGCGACAATCGTCCGGGTGGAAGCAAGGGCGGTGGAAGTGACTCTAGATGAGTACAAGAAGGCGTTCAAGCATGGGGAGGCGTTCGGGGAGGAGCTTGGCTTGAATATGGTTTATTTCTCGAACTTCAGCGGGGCGGGAGATGATGGTTGGAACAAGCCTGGATTTGAGGAAGTAACGAAGGAGGAGTTGGGGATTAAGGGAGGGGATTTGGTCAGTGTCGAAGAGGCGTTCAGGAGGTTGGACTGGAGCGAGTTCAAAGCTTGACTCGGAGCGAGGAAGGATGGAATGACTGAAGCCAAGATTTCCGGTACCGTTCTAATTCACGAGATCTTGTACAAGCTGGAGTTGGAGGCCGCTGTAGCGAGCATCCTGCCGAAGACTGGAAGCATAAGCTTGTTCACGAGATTTTGTATAATTGCTAATACTGTTGATAAGCGAAGGATTGCTGACTGATGTTAGATCCATTAAGACGGACGTACGGCCGCCCTTATAAACCGGAAGTCGATGGAATACCGCTATCTGAGTATCAAGACACTTCCGCACTATGCCATCTCTCGTCGTTGTATTCGGGGCAACTGGAACCCAGGGTGGTTCTGTTGTTTCCAGCCTCCTCGCTGCCAACAAGAAGTCATCATCTGCCGACATCTATTCCATCCGCGCAGTCACTCGTGACCCCTCGAGTTCGAAAGGAAATGCACTTGCTGCGCAGGGCGTAGAAGTTGTAGCAGGCGATCTGGACGATTACGAGTCTGTCTTGCGAGCTTTCGAGGTGAGCTCTTCCCTTCTCCATTCCGTCTCATGAGAATTCACCAACACAACCGTTAGGGTGCGGAACTAGCCTTCGGCGTAACCAACTTCTGGGAGCCATTCGCCAAACAGCCAGACAGCGCCCGCGCGCTTGCAATCGAGGTTCGGCAAGGGAGACACCTCGTTGACGCTGCCGCCGCTACTCCGACGCTTAAGCATTACATCTGGAGCTCACTTCCCAATCTCGACCACACCGTTCCGCACTTGCAGAGCAAGGTCCTCGTTGATGAGTACCTGGTGGAGACCTACCCCGATCTCGGACAGAAGACGACGTACCTCTTCCTGGGGTACTACGCGTCGAACCTCTTCTATTACAACCCGCCTGTGAAAGCCACAGATGGCAAGGGGTACGTATGGTCGCAGTCTGGTCAAGTGTCGGCAAAGATACCGTTCATTGGCGATGCAGCGCAAGGGACGGGCGTCTTTGCTGAAGCGATATTCCGGAACCGCTCCCTCACTGTGGGCAAGTACGTCCAGGGGATCTCGGAGGTGCTCACCTTTGCCGAGACTATTGACCTGTGGGCGAAGGTCGTCGGCGTGGAGGCCGAGGCGGTAGAGGTGACGTTGGATGAGGTGAAGAAGGCGTTCAAGTTTGGGGAGGCGTTCGGGGAGGAGTTGGGGCTGAATATGCTTTACTTCTCAAACTTCAGCGGGGAAGGGATGGACAGTTGGACTAAGCCTGGCTTTGAACAGGTCAAAAAGGAGGAGTTGGGGATCAGGGAGGGGGATTTGGTCACTGTGGAACAGGCGTTCCACAGGCTTGACTGGAGTGATTTCAAGGTTTGAATATTGACTAGTAGTAAATGATGCAAACACACGATTGTCCCTTTGCGTTCACTGATTTTCGGAGTTCTTCTGGACGTGGGTCTGTATTAAACTACACTGCCTCAGTTATCTTCGATCGCTTCGCCGTGTACAATATACCTGGGCTCGAGTTCTTCTCGCAGATCAATCAAATGAAAGATATCTGCAACAAATCCAGAGCAAATTGTCATCTGTAAGAATTATGCCAGCAGCTCGATGACGCCTCAAAGGCTTCCAAGGTAAGACAAATCTCACCCCGCTTTGAGCCAAATCAGTTACGTATATCGACGGCCCGCGTGTTGGCAGGTCTCCGAGAGCTTTGGGAGATTGAAAGGTCGGCTGTGATATTCGCACGGTCAATACATAAGTAGCCTGCCTTCCTTGTCATTGAATGTAGGTAGATACAACGGCTTCACTAATACAGATCGAGTTCTGGAAACAGGGTGATCTCGTTCATCAGCTTGCTCACACGTATCCCTAACTCGACATCTTCCGACTCCGGCTCACGGCGCCGCTCATTGCCGTACACGTCAATTCTCTCATACAAATCACAATCCCCGTAGTAACCCATGCACCACATCTTGCACACAACAATGTCAACTTTCTGATACGCGCTGTGCCCCGCTCTCTTGAGGTGTATCCAGCGAAAAATGAGTGGTGGAAGCTGCTCCCACTCAGACTCGTTAACATTGAGATGAACCTGCTCGATGTGGGGCCATACGGGTATCATTTCCACAATGCCTTGCTGTATGGTTGGTTAGACTCGGCCAAAAGGGTTACCCGCCAAGCTCGAGATGTACGTACCACGACCTTTCTTAGACTGCACATCTCCGGGTCATCACTGGCACTGACAGTCAACCGCAGAAACTTCAGCCGGGTGCAGAGCAGAAGACCCGACAGTCCGTCTTCCGTGAGGATGAGAGCCGACACATCTAGTATTTGTATGGAGTCGCAGTGTCTGCGGAGGGATTGAGAGAAAAATCGGTCACCGTAAATACGTGATGCCTTCTCCCTCAGGCCACAGCGCAGTTTCAAACTGCATAGCACCGAAGAGTAGGCCTCGATGTAATCCAAGAGCGCAGCACTCGGATAGTTTTGGTTCTGCTCAACCAGGCAATCTATCTCCTTCAGCCACACTTGACTGTTCTGAAGCCAATGAAGAAAGCGTGAATTCAACGGGCCTCCATACACACCAAAGGCCTCTAGCACGCTGTTGTCCAGTCCGCCCGTCTCTTCCAGAGAGTATTGGTACTGGGCCGCTCGACTGTGTTTTGACATGAGATCATCCACATAAAAGCGCTTCAGCGTGTTGGAGTTATTCCGCACGATGGTCAGAGCGTCGTCTCGTCCACAGTGCAATGTTCCTTCCTTGCCACGTGCGTTAATAACAAGGTACTCGAGATGAGGAAACCGGTAATAGGGCCTTGGAATGTCGTCATAACAAGACAGCGGGTCCTTGTGAATGCGTCTACCGAAGAGAGATAACTTGATTATCGTCGTGTGTCTTTGGAATGCTTCAATGATCATCTCGTGATAGGGACCAGTATCGTCGAAGTTGTCAAGACTTGACGTTTCTGATCAATAATTGGTATAGATATCAAAGTTTAATGTGGCGTACGCAAGTGACGTGAGGTTCTTGAGGTGAGGAATGAGGCGGACGAGCTTCAGCACGGACAACAGGATCTGTGGACACCACCTTGGGCTTGCCTCCACAAGTGCGACACAGAGTTGCTCTGGGGGGCTGAGTGGGAACATCATTGCGAGCCAGTCAGTCTGATCCGTCCAGATTGTGCGTTTTTCGTAATAGCGACGCCCTATAATCTTGAGCTCCTTTACAAGTGGCGCTACACCGGACTTCCTCGCATTTCGGAGGAAGCGCACGGACGCTCGAAAGTTTGCTCTGTCTTTGGGGCCCTCGCAGAAATTGTAGACATCGAGACAGACGCGCTCCAGCGCGCGTGCTCGAAGGTGGCGATCATGGGCAAGGTATCGGCAGACCGCCCGCATGGCTATACATGCCTTGCGATCCAACTACAATCGTGTCAGTGATATAAGCCGTATGCATGATGTGACGTTTGTACTTACATATTCTGTAATCTTCAAAATGAGCTCTACTGGAAACAAAACACCGGCCATATCTGTGATGAGAGAGTTGAAAGAAAAGAAGCATGAATGACTTCGGTTCCGAGCCACAATCGTCTTAAGCCACACACAATGATCCGCACCGGCGATGACGCTGATCAGCCGTTTATTGTTCACATAATCCAGAGGTCTGTCATATATAGACACTTGAGCTATATGGAGTCCACTAGTAGTGGTAGCTGGCTGGCTGTAGTCAGATCATATTCTTCTTCTTGCACTCACGCGAGGTTGCGATCTCCTCAGCGTTCCGCTCGGCCCACTCCAGCATTAGGAAAGAAAACGAACCACGTATAAAGATTCGAGAGCCCCTCACTCTCCTATCGAGAGTTAGGATCCTGCACGCCGTCTACAGAACAAGGCACGCCGCTTCCTCGATCCATGTTCAAAAGCTCACCCGTTAAATGAACATCCAAATTCTCCGGCTATCGTTGGTTCAGAAACAAAGTCCGGACATCATATCATAGGAAAACAACATTCAAGTGAGACGAAGCGTTAACGCGACTCCGTAAGTGCGAGCGTACAAAACCTCATCGGAACGGGAAATTTTGTGTCGAAGTCAGGACGAGAGACGCATTGTTTGATCAACGTGACACATACATAACCCTAACCCAACAGTGAGGTTCGGAAAAACTGAGCTCCGCAGAATTTTTACCTGGCGAGGATACTCGGAGCGGACGCCTCGGATGCGATACACACGAACGATTTTTCTCGGTAAACGCGGGAGTTGCGGTCAAGCGTCGATATCTCTATGTCTTGTTAGGGGGACTTCGTGCACGGTGAACCCGATAGGCTGTATCTCCGTCTCATGGAATGTAGGTAGATACAAAGTCCTCACTAATACGGATCGAGTTCTGGAAACCGGGTGATCTCATTCATCAGCCTCCTCTCAGAGATCTCCAACGTGAAATCTTCCGACTCCCGCTCACGGCGTCGCTCATGGCCGTACACATCAATCCTCTCATACGCATCACAATGCCCGAGCCCCATGCACCACATCTTGCACACCACGATGTCGATCTTTCGGTATTCGCTGTGCTCCGAGTCCGGGTGTGCTCTTTTGGCTTGTATCCAACGATGAAGGAGTGGCGCAAGCTGCCCCCCTTCAGACGCGTCGACGTTGAGATGGATCTGCTCAATGCGGGGCCACAGCGGTATCATGTCGATGAGAGCCTCCTAGAACGTTGGTTCGGGTCAAATCAAAGCTAAAGAAACTGAGAGATGTACGTACCACGACCCTTTTTGGACCGTCCAATCCTCTGCTGGCACTGATGGTCGCGCGTAGGAACTTCAACCGGGTGCAGAGCATAAGGCCCGACAGTCCAGCTTCGGTGAGAATGAAAGCTGACACGTCTAGGATCTGTATGGAATCGCAGTGTTTGCGCAGAGAGACAGCGAAGAAACGGTCGCCGCGCGGACGGGATGGCTGCTCCCCGACACCATAGCGTAGTTTCAGACTGCGCAGCCCCGAAGACTTGGAGTAGGCCTCCATGTAGTCCAATATTGCTGGGTCCCAGTTGTACCCAGCATTGCCGACGAGACAATCAATCTCCTTGAGCCATACTCGGCTCCTCTGTAGCCACTGCAGGAAGCGTAGATCTAGTGTGCTTCCATACACGCCGATGGCCTCCAGCACACTCTTGTCCATGAAGTCCGGAGACCCTGTGCCTAGGTAATGGGAAGTAAAACTCTGCTGGGAAATGAGATCGTCGACGTATAAACGCTTCAGCGTGGTGACGTTGGTTCGCACTATGCGGAAAGCATCGTCTCGACCGAGGTTCAGTGCTTGTTTCTTGCCTCGGGCGTTGATGACAAGGCACTCGAGACGAGGAAATTGATAGGGCATTGGGGTGTCGTAGTCATCGCGCATGAGAGGTTTGTAGATGCGTCTACCGAAGAGAGATAGCTTGGTAATCGCGGCTTGTCTTTGGAATGCTTGAAGAATCATCATGTTATAAGGACCGTGTTTGTCAAAGTTGTCAAGCCTGGAGGAAGGCTGCTAGTTAGCAATCGATAAAGAATAAGAGCTGAACATATAGCGTACACGAGTGATGTGAGATTCGTCAGGTGAGGAATGAGGCGGACTAGCATTGATACGGACAGCCGGATCTGTGGACACCACCCTGCGCTGGCCTCCACGAGTGCAACGCAAAGTTTTTCTGGAGTGGAAATTGCATTCCATTTCGTGTGATCTGTCCAGATTGTGCGGTGTTCATAATAGCGGCGCCCTATGATCTTGAGCTCTGTTACAAGCGGCGCTACTCCGCACCTCTGCGCATTTTGGAGGAAGCGCGCGGATGCCCGAAAGTTTGCTCTGTCTTTGCGGCCCTCGCAGACGTTGTAGATGTCGAGACAGATACGCTCTAGCGCGCGCGCCCGAAGATAATGATCATGGGCAAGGTATTGGCAGACTGACCGCATGGCAATACATGCCTCGCGATCCAACTACAGCCATGTTGGTGATATTTTGCGCATGATGTTATGACGGGTTCACTTACATATCTTGAAATCTCCAGGATGAGTTCTAGGGGAGGGGAATTACAGGGAATACCTGTCATTGGGAAATGCCTTGATGCAAAGCTATTGCGCGCACAAAGCGTCAACAGGACGGTGTAGAACGGTGATAGTTCTTGATGATGTTGAGGGGAGACGGGTAGCTCAGGTGTATGGCGATACAGTAACCCTAACCCAATAAGCAAATGAGAAGCCGACTGTCCACGACTCTTCCTCTCACCATCACCCGACCCACGCGCCCAATGTCGACCATACTGCAAAGCAAGGCGCCCCACCACGTCGGTGCCGTCTGCCATCTCCGCAGTGACTTCTGTGCACACCTGGCCCGCCGTACACCGATGCGCTCGCCGAGGATTGCTCCACCGAACGCTATCATCGACTGACGACCCGTGTCGCAGATACCAGAGCGTCAACGATGCGCACAGAGTCCTGTAGACGGCCACCTGATGCGCGCACAGAGACTAGCAGCAAACATGGCCCATTTCTCACCGCCTCGCCACATGTCAGGTTGCCGTGCCCGCCCTAATCAGCGTTATGGCAAAGGTGCGTGGCTAAGGACTCCGTTCTTCCTGCCAAACTGACATTCCAACTGCGGCAGTGCTCGAAATTATGTGCCCCGACTAAAGACCGCGTTGGAGAGACCAGCATTCGGAAGGACGAGGGCGCGTACAGGACCCATCATATATTTGACCTCGGCACGCCCACATCTCTGAGGTGCGTACGTCGCAGATTGGCGATATCGACGCTACTAGGACGGTAACAGCAGGCGGAACGTGGACTCATGGAGGACGAATCGCTAGCGGATGGACTAGGCTCAGTCGCCAGCGGTTACTCTACAAATGCGATCTCCATACGGTTTAGTCATTGGCAATGCATTTGGTTTCACACAGAGAATTGACTCAGTTGCCTTCGCTCTCATTCCCTGGCTCAGTCGAAACTCCATCTGTGCGCTCCCTCTCAACTTGATCTTCACATTTCAAGGCATCCTCTGCACTGATCGGCCTCAACACATGCTTCTTCCCCTATACTAAAAGTCAACTTCACAGGAATGCGCAGAAAGAGAAGTCAAGTCACCCTCTCAGAGAAATCCTCGACGTCCGCATCAGCAGCGTCGGAGCTGACGAATCTCTGGAGCTTGGAGTTGTGCAGCAAGTAGCACCAGTCGCCCGGAGGCTCTATGTAGTCCTGGTCGTCGCCGGACGGGATCATGCAGAGTGGCCAAAGATACTTGTTGCTGCTGTCGCCCTGACCAATTGACCATACTGAGCCGTATTGTGTCCCGCGAGACCCCGCGTTGCCCCAAAGCAGATCAAGGAGACCGACGGTGCCCGAGACGGTCTGCGCTACGTTCCACATCTCCACGACATCCTTCCGGACGGCTTTGATGCCGCGCGTCTGATCGCCACTCGGTTTCGCCCATCCGTCCTTGCTGCTAAAGATTCCCCCCAGGACGACGTAGTCGTCGTTCGGCGGGATGCCGTGCCAGAGAGCGTACCAGCCTGTACCGGACCCAGCGCCCTTGTTGCACCAGACCATCTCCCAGTCTTTGACGTCTTTCAAGACGTAGGGGGCGAGCTCCTTGACGATGATACTGCCGTACTCAGGGGGTCTGTCCCAATACTGAGACGCAGCTTGGCCGAGGTAGGACCATCCGTCAGGCACTGTCTTATTGTGAGTATCAAGCGTGCTTCTGGAGAAAGAATCAACGAACGGTCCGGACGCCAGGTCGCCAGATAATAACTATCATCGCTACCGGCGTTGGTAGCCATCCTATTTTTGAAGCCCACAAATTGGATCCCCAGAACAGCGCTGGTGTTGGAAGTACTGTCCATTGGCGAAAGGTGCCACTGGAGCGGTTGGGCTGCCTTAATCAAATTGCGTCGCTTAAGTATTGACTGTGATTAGTTAGTGTTCAGTTGGGGCGTCCGTGTGAGCTGTCAGTGCCTGTCCTGCACGACGGAGGAAGCTGACTGCTGCAATGGATGCGGAAGCTCCATCACCCCGAACGCAACGCAAAGCAAGATAGACACACCAAGTTCTGATCCTGTGATCCCATTACAGTACGTACGCTCCGATCCAGTAGGTGGCTTACCTTCAATTGTATGGGAACCCTTCGTTAACGGGCCATCGTACCGCCCCCACCAGACCCTCTTCACTCAGTGTATGGTTGCGCAACCCCCGTGCGTTCCTCTCACATGTCGAGACACAGTCGCGAGGTGTCACTCTGCCAATGAACATGTGCTGAGACCATTACATTTGCTATGAAAGACAAAATTGACACATTTTGAATCAGCTGCTCGTTACTATTTCCCTGACTCAATCGTGCGTTCCCTCTAAACTTGATCTGCACCCTTCAAAGCATCCTCTGCACTGATTGGCCTCAACCCACGCTTCTTCCCCTGTAGTGAAAGTCAACTTGACAGGAATGCGCAAAGAACAGATGTCGAGTCACCCTCTCGGAGAAATCCTTGACTTCCTCTTCGGAACTGTAAAATTGTTGGAGCTTGGAGATGTTCAACAAGTAGCACCAGTCGCCTGGAGGGTCTACAAAGTCGTGGTCGTCGCCGGACGGGATCATGCAGAGTGGCCAAAGGTACTTATCACTACTGCCGCCCTGACCGATACAAAACACTCCGCCATATTGTTTCCCTCGGGATCCGTAATTGCTCCAAAGCATGTCAAGGAGACCGACGGTGCCCGAGACCGTCTTTGCTACGTTCCACATCTCCACCACGTCCTTCCGGACGGCCTTGATGCCATACGTTTGGTCGCCACTCGGTTTCGGCCATCCGTCCTTGCTGCTGAAGATTCCACCGAGGACGACGTAGTCGTCGTTTGGCGGGACACCGTGCCAGAGAGCGTAGTAGCCCGTCTTTTCCCCAGAGCCCTTGTTGCACCACACCATCTCCCAGTCTTTGACGTCCTTCAAGACGTTGGGGGCGAGCTCCTTGACGATGATACTGCCGTACTCGGGGGGATCGTCCCAATATTGAGACGCGGCTTGGCCGAGGTAGAACCATCCGTCAGGCACTGCGTGAATGTGAGTATCGAGGGTGCTTTGGGAAAGAATCGACGAACGGTCCGGACGCCAGGTTGCTAGATAGTGATCATCATCGCTACCGGCGTTGGTAGCCATTCTGTTTTCGAAGCCCACAAATTTAATCCCCAAAACAGCGCTGGTGTTGGAAGTAGAGCTCATTTTCGAAAGGTGCCAGTGAAGCGGGTTGGATGCGTAAATCAGGTTGCGCAGCTTAAGTAGATGGTCAGTTAGCGTTCAGTCGAGTTGGGCGTCCGTGTGAGCTGTCAGCGCCTGCAAAAATACACGTCACATGGCTTGTGCTTCACGCCGGAGGAACCTAACTCAGTAACTGCTGCACTACTAGAGACGGAAGCTCCATCTCCCCGCACGCAACGCAGGATAGACAACCACTCACGCGCTGAGTTCTTATCCTGTAATCCCAGGCCATTCATAAAATGCTGCGTCCCTTACTGATGGTAGGGCAGGCGAAAGATTCTGGCCGGCAGGCGTAGTGCATCACATGAGAACATGTATAGCATTGAGATGTGAGGCCTAGTTCTTCGAGCTTCTACGCTGTGTGTAGTATATACAGAGATACTATCGAATCAATTTACTTAAATGCATGTGTTGCATAGCTGAAAGCTCTTCATATTACAGATAATACACATCTTGTGCCAAATGAGCGAGGGCATAGTAGCTTTACAAGGTTGTTGTGTGGGTAATTCTCAGAAGGCGAACCGACTCATCAGCATGATTATAAGCGATGTCCAATCCTGTCTCCCCCGCAGGATAAGTGGGCAAAGCATAGTCAGCTGGCACGTCCCGCATGTCGAGGTGAGCCCTTGCCAACGTCCGTCTGAACGCTCCCTGTTTTCCAACGAGTCTGTACTTCCCGGTACTCAAATGCTCCTTGAAGCGGTCAGAGACAAATGCGAGACCTGTCGACACATCAGCCTCGATTCACCCGTCCCAATCACTATGCGTGTACGCACCGATCTGAAGAGAGATCTCCGTTCCGGACTGCATACCATCAGCGAACGGAATTGCCGCAGCTAGATTATCATCCAGCGCCCGTCCATGAGCAGCGTTGTCAGCCACCGTCTGGACGACATTGACACCGGTGGAAAGCCCACCCTTGAAGAGAGCGCGGGTCGTCGTCCGCGTAACGAACTTGCCGACAGCCCTCGTCGACCAACTAGCCGCAGGTACCGCCAGATCGAATGCTGCACCGATACCCCCGCCTATACCACCCATGAACGCTCCGAGGGTCAGCTGGAAACCCCATTCACCATCCGTGTTGCCAGGCCCACCAGCTATATCCGCATTGAGCCCCGATATACCTGCCCCGAGAAGTGCGCCGGTGATTATACCCATGGAAGCAACAGCAGCCCATCCGGCAACAGGCACAAACATGAGTCCTGCTCCAAGAGTGATGAGGAACGCATCGGCAAGCCTGAAAGGTCCGTGATGAGTTAAGTTCAAGCAGAGAGGAGAAGACGAACCAATGCCACCAGGGCGCGTTTCCATTGATGTCGATGAAGTTGACGGGGTTGTTGCGCGAGAAGGCGTACATGTTGAATGTGCACGGGCTGAGATCGTCCAGGTTGAGGGTATAGTTATCCAAAGTCAAGAAGCGCCCAATCTTTGATGATCATCAGTAAGGGAAACGTTATTGGGGCAGCAGCAGTACAGACCTCGGGATCATAGAACCTGGCGCCGAAGTAGTACAGCCCGTCGATAAGCTCCTTGGCGGAGAACTTGTACCGGGCGATATCGTCCCCATCGACAGTGATTTGGCCAAATGCATTGTACTTGTACTGCGTGACAAGGCTGCCCTGCGAGTCGGACACGGCCACAGTACTGCCGAGATGGTCATTGTGGTAGTAATGTACGACGTCGACCCCGCCTTCCTTCCGCGTCAGAGAAGCGCGCCGATATCCGTGAACCAGGTACGAGATATGAGTCTTCTGCCCCGACAGGATGTCGAGCTCGTATGACTGGGTGGGGTAGTAGGTCGTCTCACCATTCGCTGAAACGCGTTTGATGAGGCGCCCGCCATAGTCGTAAACCATTTGGAGGCCATCGAGCGCAATGAGTTGTCCTCGAGAATCATACTTCATGGCCCGCAGTGTGTGTCCAGCACTGTCTTTCTTCGATAACATGTTCCCATCATCGGAGTACGTGAAGGTGCATTCGGTCCCTCCGAGGCTTTCGACGCGCGAGAGCTGCCATCCATCATTGTCAAATGTCTTTCCGTGGATTCCAGTCAGATTGCCAGACGCGTCGTAGGTGTATTTCTCGGGCGAGGCATCAACAGAGGGATCGTTCGCGGTTGCATCCTTGAGCTGCCCTATAATAATCATGAGTCAAAAGGAACAACATAGCCAAGAAGACAAAATTGTACCTGAGACATCATAGGAGAACAGGACACTACCAGACTGATCACCTTGGTGGTCACGCTGGTATCCGTTGACCTGGTTGAAGGCGTCGATATCCCACTCCTGACGGTGAACGACCTGGCCACCTTTCGACATCGTGATTCCAGATAAGACGCCGCTGTCATGTATGTCAGACACTGACGAGATTCCGTTTCCGAACTCGCAAAGAAGTGGACGCCCGAAGACATCCTCATAGCGACTGAGTGCAACAGTCGCTTTGACAGTCTTCTTAGCGTTCGAGAGCTCGAGGCTACAAACCGATTCGCCGTCGCCGCAGAGAACGCGGTTGAAAACGGTTCCGTCAGGATTAACAACGCTGAGCAGCTGCTTGAGCGGAGACCAGGTATATGAAGTCGTGAACGCCTGTCCATCAAGAGACAGTTTGTTCGTGATAAGATTGCCGTGAATGTTGTAGTCGTATTGATACACAAGACCCGTCGATTTGGAACTGACAGACATGAGACGACCCTTGGAGTATTGGCCGCCCTCGTCGTACACGTACGTCAGGCTGGTCTCGTCTGGGGAGGTCATCGATATAGGCCGCTTGGAGAAGTCGAACGTCGTGACGGTGGTGGACCCAGTGAGGACGTTGTTCAAAGACTTCCGGGAGACATCGTCGTCATAGACGATCAAGGAATGGCTGATATTCTTCCTGGCGCCAACTCCCGGCTGTGATAGCCGTCGCTCAATCATCCGCGAAAGTCCGTCCCAAGACAGATTGAGCCGAACATCGCTGGGGTCCTTGACGAGTACTAGTCGACCCAAACCGTCGAAAGACCTCTCCACACGCTGTCCCAGCTCATCCGTCGACGCCACCACATACGGCTTCACGAGATGATCGACTGACGGCTTGTCGGCTCTGGGTAGATACTGGGTTTGAGTCGATTTCGTCTTTACGACGTTTCCAGCAGTCCGCGTCTCGTTGCACTCTGCCAAACCGGAGGCGAATCTGTACTGCTTCTCGATGAAGATGGAAGGAAGGCCTATGGAAGGAGGGGGAGTCGTCTCTTTGATGACACGAGACCGCGCGTCATACTCGTAGGTGGTGAAGACTGGCTCATTGCCTTGAATGAAATCGCGGGTATGGGCCAGCGTACGTCCAGCTCCATCGAACTCTGTATCAGCAAAGATCAACACCGAGGGGCTATCCGGCCTCGGACGCTCAGTCCGCCAAACGTGGTTGACCCCGTCGATGTAGTCAACGGTCTTGAACCACACATCCTGCCCCCATTCCGTCCTGGTTTTGGAGACATGCTGCGGACCGCTGTTATCGAAGATATACGACTCGGTCTTGATGAGGTTCTTCCCCGTGACAGTGTCTTGCTGGTACGTATCCTGTAGTCTACCGAGGACATCGTATGTGTAGGACTTCCCGTCCCCATTCGCGTCGGCAAAGGATAAGGGTTTTCCGTGTTCGAGACTGAACAAAATGGACTCGATGAGAGGAGGAGCTGAATCCGAGACATGCGTCTTCGTGGAGGTAATATGTGACTTCGTCTCATCGAAGACAAACTCGCGGTGGGCTTGACCAGGGCCGCGAACATCAACCTCGTTTCCAGCCTCATCCACCTTCACAGTTTGAATCGACCACTCATCGCCCTTGACCCACTTCTTCGTCTCCTTCGCCATGTGAGTCCCAGGGAAATAGCTGATTCGAGTCTGCTTCAGCGCCTGCCCGCTCTGAGAAATAGTCTCACTCGTCTTATTCCCGATAACCCAAGGCACGCCGTTCAAGTTGTCGAACGACGAGGTGATCGTGAGGGCCGGGGTCCCCACTTCAGGCGAAACGATGGAAAGTTTGGTGATATTTCCATAGTTATCGTGCTCGTAGGTAGCGTTGACAGAATAGGCACGCGAGCCGCCCTCGTAGTAGACCTCGCTGAGCGACGTCATGGAAACGAAATGGCTCTTCCCAGAGACCACCACATCCGCCCACGCATACTGTCTCGTCTGCAGCATTTGGCCACCCGTGGTCTTGGTCTCCGTCTTATTAACCTGCCCGAGGAACGGGAAAGCCTGCTTGTACCACGTCGCCTCCGAACTCCCCAGCACCTTGGACACCTTGGTCATAGTCTCGAACCCAAGCCATCCCCGACCATCAAAGCTGATTCGCGCATTGCGATATGAAAAGTCCGTCTCCTCTTTCACGTCGGGCCGGAGCGAATACGGGGTGCTGACTACCTGTTTGACGACCCAAGACGGGAAGTACACAAGTTCGGAGCGGCTGTGGCTCGACTGGGCAACGCTGGAGGTGGAGAGGTCCGCGCTCGATGAGACGTTCCGGGTCATGGCGTTCGAGGCTGCCAGCGGGAAGCCTGACACATTCGAGTCGGCATCGTACGTTGTTCGATCACTGAGCGGGGCGTAGGTGACATCGACGCGAGCTCCCATCCCAGAAGTGTACCCGGAGATGAAATTGACGGGCTGCAGCGACGCACAGCGCATGGGCTTGACGTTGAACTTCCCCTGAACTTTGGTGTTCAAGAGCAGATCCGAACGCCCAACTCCGCGGAAGTCTCCCCACGTCGAAGAAGCAAACGATGGGCCCTGCCGAACGCCGCTCAGAGACTTGAACGTCCCGTTGCTGTATCGCAGGACAGTGATGTTGGTGCGAGGGGGTTTGGCGGTTGTCATCTGGAACGTATTGACGAGGTCGAGGGAGTTTGTCGAGAGTGTTCGGGCAATGGTGAGGTCTCCATCGTAAAGGATGGACGTCTCGATAGCTTGTGGGGAAGGGAGGAGAGTGCGTCCATTGCTGCAAAGGATGTCCAGGACAAGCACACCCTTTTCAACTCGTTTTGACGCAACGAGTATGCTCGTCTTACTGTCCTCGTCGACCGAGTACGGCAGGAAGGTCGTGGTAGCAGTCCAAGCAACGCTTTTTCCCGCAGCGGCCAAGACATCGTCCGGCTTGTATTTGAGTACGCCGTTCTCCGATTTCAACAAGGAGATATAGCAATACTTCCGTTGGTTCTCTGTCTTTGGCGACAGGAGGAAGACGTCTTCCGCTCTACATTCATAAGTCAATAAGAGCTTCGTCATATTCATACTAGCATAATACGTACCCGTTGCCGTTCAAATCGCCCACTACAGCCTTCATGTCCTTGAACGGGATCGCAGTCGGGCCCGAGGAGGCAGTCAAAGGCGTGAAATTGCTTCCATCCGAAACAAACTGCACAAATTTGACGTTTGTGCCGTTCATCTGATAGATATAAACAAGTCCGACGCGACCGTTGCCCTGAGGAAGATGTCAGTATATCGGCGCATTGATGATGACGTTGGACTGACCTCAAAATCTCCGGAACGGAAGAAACCACCACTCGACTCAGGTTGGAAAGTCTTCGACTTTTGAGCCACAAAGCCACTCGCAGTCGAGAGTAGCACCGTCAACGTGAAAGTCGTTTTCGCCAACGAAATGTGAACCTATCGAGTAGAGTAATGTTAGTCAGAAAATGTTCAAGCCACTCATTGAAACAACGTACCAAATCCGTCTGTCCATTACCGTTGACGTCCAACGAGAATAGCCCAACGTGATATGGCAGCGTGTCAAAGACAGAAGAAGGCTGAATCGAAAGATTCCCGCTAGCGTCGGAAAGATGCGTCGCAATACGGGTCTTGGCGGTGCTGCCCACGGTAATCTTGGATGCGATAACGACATCGCTTCGTCCCGTGGCGTGAACGTCCATAGGCATAATAGTTGGGTCCGCCCCGACGAAATTGAGCGTGCTATCAGCTGCAGGTTCTTCGAACACGGAAGGACTCCCGTTCACCCAATCGAACTTGAGTGGTCGGACGGCTGCGCCGGACGCGTCGTAGAGTGTCAGCTGGGTGACGCGGCTAGCACCAGTAAGAGGTGCCTGGTCGTACGTCAAGACGTGCTTGTGAACAAGCTGGTTGTTGACGTAGGAGGAGACGGAGGAAAGATGTTTATCGATGGTGATCATGGAGCCACCGATGTACTTGGTGAAGACATCGGACCGGGTCGCATATTCGAGAGTGATTTTACGCTGATGAGCCATGTTGAGCGTGCGGTTGCCTCCGTACGCAATCTGTGTGACATAGAAGGAGCCGGTAGAGGTGTCGTTGTTGTATGAGTAGGTCATGTAGTTGGTGAACGCGTCAGAGATCTGCGATACAGCCCAGACGCGCGTCGCGCTTTGGCCAACGGCTTTGACGTTCGAGTCCTACGACCAGTGATGAGCAGGTAGTATGCTGGTAGATCGGGACGCGTACCGTAGTGTTTCCAAATGTGCAGACACTTCCATCAGGGAGATACTCGGTCCACGAAGTAGGATTCGCTGGGTCTCCAGAGACAACAAACTTGGACCATTGTTCAATCTCATAGCGATACTCGTTATTACCAACGTAGACGAGGCGCTGTCCGTCGAGGGCAAAACGATCGTTCTTGTCGTAGTTGACAACACCTGGAATGAGCATTAGGTGTGATAATGCGAGGAAGACGTGGATGGACACTGACCACGATATCCATCTTGCGCGATTGTCGCAGGGACGCGTTCGATGATTGAAGCACCTCGAAGGACCCAGCCGAGGCCGACAGTAGTGGCAGCGTGCGAAGCCGAGTGGTATGCGAGGGAGAGCTTGGGCGCCACCTTCGCGGGAGGGATCTGAAGGACGATATCGAGGGAAAGGGAGCCATTGGGGTCAACGGATTGCTTGACAGGGAGTGTTCCAACAATAGAGGGAGCCATGTTGCGAGAAATCCAGTCGTGGGCGAATCGTATTAATGCATTCGCTCAATTCCATGGCCGTCGTGCATTGCTGTTGTCGAATAACCATGCTTCCCTGGTCCCTCAGCATAGACCAGCTGATCAATAGGTTTACGCGGTCGTATTCCGGCGAAAAAAAGTCGCGAATGGGCGCGTTCCTGGGACCATTCATCCTGCAAGACTAAGTATGAAGTGGATGACAATTGTGCAGGATACACACCGCTTTCCTCGGACAGTTTTCTTCCAGATAGAACGTGGCCAGCAAAGGCAGCGAAGCAATACAGCGAAGGCGATGATGGTGCGAAGGATACTTGAGTCCTGTCGGCTTTCAATCTCCGCTGGCTCCGGTCCGTCTCCCCGAACACACAGCCTCAGCAGCTAGTGCATACCGTAATACACTTCCTTCCATCAGATCCTGTGGCAGAATGGATGCTCTTCATTCTCTTTGACGTCGGAGGTGTCTGCCTCCGGTTTAGATGCGCTCAAGCACAAACAAAGCATCGCTCCTAGCCTGGGCTATCCTTTAAGTATTCTAGGGATTATGCCAGCATACTAATCATCAAGCATCTACATCTCCGACAACCATGGCTGAACAACAGATCTACCAATCCAAGTATGCACAGTTTGTATGCCGTATATCTGGAGCTCAACGACTCTAAAAGCGGAGATGTTACATCGCGCCTCTTGACTAACAACTTGTCGCCTCCTTCGGACGCTGATGGCTGCATACAGAAAGTTCTGCACCATTCTCCTTTTTCGAACGTGCTAACTCCTCCCTCACAGGCAGTACACCAACCCCTTCAAGAACGCGTCAATACCCATGCCGGAACAATGGGCCAAATATCCGGGAACTCTCAATTGGAACGTCGCGTTCTATTGCTATAAGATCAATGACCTCAAGGACGCCTACTTCGTCATGGTCCATAGCGGAAACACGGAAACGATTGTGAACGATGTAATCCTCACTCATGCGGTGAAATACTCCGGCAGTGGCTCTTTTACGCAACAGATCCCCGAGACGGACGACGGGCAGCAGATTGGACAGACATCGTCCTACAAATGTAGGTTTCTACTTACTTCTGGTCTCAGTCACATGTTGACCCTCGTAGATATCATCGACTACCAGGAGGCATTGAATTTGACAGGAACGGACAGCAACCCGATTCCTTTCAATGCCAAGTACCAGGAGCAATACACAAGGGACGGGTTCATCCAAACGGGCGACATATCCTCCGACGCGGAGTTTCTACTTGAGAAGGCTCCGCTGCCCGACTACTCTCCAAAGGATGAACGAAATGACGTACGCCTCCAGCTCAAGTGCGACTGTATGTACTGACGAGTTGATGCGTACCTCAGCACTTCTCGCAGGCGATCCACGGTCTCACCGTCTTCCAATGTAAGGCAAAGGCAAAAGATAGCAAGTATTCATTCAGTAAGTTTTCTTCATTCCGAACACAGTCTTGCTGCTGATGCTTCTCCCTGCACTGGCAGCTTTCTCTTGTGGAACAGACGGTGGGAGCATTCAGAAGACCATCGACATTCAATTCTAGGATGAGAGTACTACTACGCATTACAGACTTGTAATGACGGCGCCGTCAGATGACATTGTACACGGAGAAGCGATGAATGATAATTACTGTTATAGTGTAGCGAACCCACGTCCAGAACACTTCCGGAAATCAATTACCTGAAGATACACTCAGCCATTTGCATCATTCGGCCAATATTCAAAACTCCACACACGGTACCCTCTGGATGGCCGACTCAGTGCGAAGATGTCATATGACATAAAACAGCGCGCTACCAGTCCTCCTCATACATTTGAGAACACACGACAGGGAAGATAAGTACGATTATAGAAGTACAATTTTTGCTTTCACCCATTTCCCCCTCCCTTCCTCAAACCTTGAACTCGCTCCAATCCAACCTCCTGAACGCCTCTTCGACGCTGACCAGATCCCCCTCCCCAATCCCCAGCTCTTCCTTCGTTACCTCATCAAATCCAGGCTTCGCCCAACCGTCCACATCGCTGAAGTTCGAGAAGTAGATCATATTCAGCCCCATCTCCTCTCCGAACGCCTCCCCATGCTTGAACCCGTTCTTGTACTCATCCAGAGTCACCTCCACCGCTTTAGCCTCCACGCCGACGACCTTCGCCCACAGGTCGATCACCTCGGCAAAGGTTAGCACCTCCGAGATGCCTTTGACGAACTTCCCCGCCGCCAAAGCGCGCTTGCGGAATATCGCCTCGGTATAGACGCCTGTGCCCTGCTCGGCGTCGCCGATGAACGCAACCTTCGCGGACGGCTTCCCGGGCTGGGGCCACACGTAGCCCTTCCCATCCTTGGCCTTGACAGGCGGATCGTACTCGAGGAGGTTCGAGGCGTAATAACCAAGGAAGAGGAAGGTCGTCTTCCTTGCGAGAGCGGGGTAGGTGTTCACGATGTAGTCGTCAATGAGGACCTTGCTCTGCATGTGCGGTACGGTGTGATCGAGGTTGGGGAGGGAGCTCCAGACGTAGTGCTGGAGTGTTGGCGTAGCGGCGGCAGCGTCGACGAAGTGCTTGCCTTGCCGGACTTCAATGGCGAGCGCGCGGGCGCTGTCGGGTTGAATGCCGAAAGGGTCCCAGAAGTTGGTTGTACCGAAGGCCAATTCTGCGCCCTGGCGTTGTGTCAAATCACGAAAGGAAATAAGGCAGCAAGCTAAGCTTACCTCGAAGGCGCGTAAGACGGAGTCATAGTCGTCCAGATCGCCTGCTACGACCTCGATGCCCAGCTGGGCGAGTGCTTTTCCTTTCGAACTCGAAGGGTTCCGAGTGACTGCCCGAATGGAATATACGTCGCCCGACGATGAGTTCTTGTTTGCGGCGAGGAGACTAGAGACGACCGAGCCGCCCTGCTTTCCAGTTGCTCCGAATACGACAACGAGAGATGGCATGTTGCTTGTGAAAATATTTTGGTGGCGTTTTCCAGTCCGACTCCTACTTTATAACGAAAGCCAATAGATCCGTCTAATGTCAGTCAGCACGCGTATGACGATGTCGGGGAAGCCCGGCATTACTACGATGCTTACTATGCAATTCAGATGAATCCCTCGCAAGACCACACGATGGTATCAGCCGCTGTTCGTCAATTCAACGCCTTGAATACGGTGTCAGCTCTCGTTATTTATAACAGGGATTGCGAGACCTACACCAAGACACATTAGCACACGTTCACGCAAAGAAGCACGAAAACGTACCGGCCGAACGGTCGCCTCACACAAACTCAATTGTCGATAGCAGCTGTTTCACACATCGACGGCCTCGAACATCCCTATAGTTTGCGTCCCTGATCTCTCTTTCCCATTGAGAGTTCTTTCGTTGCATGGACACCTCGAGGAAAATCGAGTTGAAAAGTACGCTCGACGGCTAGGCAACCAACAGGGAATTATGGCGATTGGGTTACGATCGAGGAGAAGACCTACTAAGCTCTGTACGCGATTAGATGAGATTGGGGGAAAGCATTTGATGAGAAGTCGCGAACGCCTTCCCAAAGAGGGTCAGCAGACTCATGGCCTATCCAGTATGAGAGTACGTACCGTGGTCACTGGGTCGTTAGCCACCCGTAGAAAGTTGGAAGTGTAAGGGCTCATAGCGCCAAAGAACACCGCGGACTGGGCGACCATTGATCGCGTCCGTTCGATGTATAGCAGCGTGCAGAAGCCAGTCACCCAGCGAGTCATCATGGGCGACTCTTCAAGACCATGTCGCAATGACAGGGAGATGCGCCAATGAAGGCCTCGTTTACAACTGTTTGAGAAGAGGCGACGCTACAATGGACGCCCACTGGAGAAGATATCTTGATCTAGCATTTCCAACCAAAGGTCATTACTGCAACGAGGATGATATACCGCAACGCGCACCTTATACCTCGTAAATTTCTGTCAGCATCGTCGCTTCTGCCACTGGGACAGCGACTCGGCCACACAGAACGTGGGTGGATGCGAAAATGCCTCGAGCGAATGGATCAAATGGAAGAAGCAAGCAGATTCGCTCGCTGGTTGCTGGCGGAGCGCCGGGTTGCGGGAAATCAGACCAATGGAGGCGAGGTGGGAAGGCTGAATGGTACCAATGCAGGCGATGTTGCACTCGATGCCGCCATTGTGAGCGGGAAGGCGGGCGATGAATCAGAATCGGATGATGGTGGGAAGAGGCAGAGCCGTGACTGGCTCGGGAAAGCCCGTGTTGCTGGGTTAGGGTCAGACTTGGCAGCATCTTTTCTTCCTTCGACGAGGACCCACAACGAAAGTCTGAATTCCTACAGACATCTCTAGCGCCCACAACTGCGCCACGCTGCCAGCGTTAAATTGTATTTCCAAACCGGTCTTTGCACAATGAGGAGGAACAGCCTTCGGTAACTCGACGGAAACAGTGAGATGTCTCTCTCCGGCTCTCCTCAAACCGCTGAACTAAGCCTCGGTGTCAAGTAAGGCGAGTGATTATTTCAGGTGTTTGCTCAAGAGCGAGGTTCTCCCGCCTCTTGGAAGTCCCGACAGCACAGGCCTCATGGCGAACACTGACAGCTTACATGGACGCCCAAGTCGATTAATATTGCCGAGCTCTGGACTTCCTCATACTTAAGCTACACGATTTGGCTCCGCAACTTGTTCAACACACTTTGACTGATGGAACCCTCTACCAACTCGAGCGCCCTTCTGGCGTACCAGTTCGTGCCCTTCAACAACAGAATGGCAACCAACGCCGATAGTGATGATAGATACGACATGTCGACCTGGCGTCCGGACCGTTCGTTTACTTTCTCTCCAAATATGCGCAACACTCACAGTACAGACAGTACCTGACGGATGGTTCTACTTAGGGCAAGCCGTCTCTCAGTACTATGACGATCCCCCAGAGTACGGCAGTATGATCGTCAAAGAGCTCGCCCCCGACGTGTTGAAGGACGTCAAAGACTGGGAGAGGGTCTGGTGCAACAAAGGCTCTGGGTCAAAGACGGGCTGGTACGCTCTCTGGCACGGCGTTCCGCCGAACGACGACTACGTCGTTCTAGGCGGAATCTTCAGCAGCAAGGATGGATGGGCGAAACCGAGCGGTGATCAGACGCGGGGTATCAAAGCTATCCGGAAGGACATGGTGGAGATGTGGTCCGTTGCCCAGAAGTTACCGGAAACCGTCGGTCTGATTGACATGATGTGGTGTAATGCCGGATCGCGCGGGAAAGAGTGGGGATCTGCATGGTCCATTGGTCAGGGCGGCTACAGTACCCACTATATTTGGCCACTCTGCATGATCCCCTCCGGCGATGACCACGAGTACACAGAGCCTCCAGGCGATTGGTGCTACTTGCTGCACCTTTCTAAGTGCCAAAGGGTATATTCTTCCGAAGCTGCAAGCGCTGGCGATGCTTACATCGAGGACTTCTCTGAGAAGGTGACTCGATACATGTCTTTCTGCGCATCTCTTTATTGACTTTCGCAACAGGGGAAGGGACGTGCCTCGAAGCCTCTCGATGCAGAACAACTTTCGAAGGAGCGTGTGGAGGAGTCTCTGACCGAGCCGGGGGACAAGTAGTGAGGCATCTTAGCCGCATCTGTGACACGAATCATTCTATCGCTTGAAATCAAACTACGAGCCTACTATATGGAAAGCCTATCGTATATACATTTCCAGCGGCCTTCTGTCGCGCCCACACTGGGCCACGCTGTCAGCAAGTAGATTGAATTTCCGAACCAGTTCCAATTTTCACGACTCTTATTTGCAACCTCAGGCTGCTTGGGCGCCGTTTTCTGAGTCGGGCTTCCAACGGTGCGTAGCTCTGTTCGAACAGAATACCAGAACACGGACCGACAGCTACGCACATGCATGTCTCGTCACTTTCTGTTTCATCAAAAGAAGAGATTATCGTTCATCAACGATTTTTGACGGAAAAAGAGGCGCTACTTTCAATGCCTTCAACTTTAATGCATTGGCTGTTGGGCTTACCATCGGCTCCTTTCCCTAAAAGGGAGTTTGGGTTGGCGCTCGATCGGATCCTATGACTCGAAAGTGTGGCCACACACCCACAATATGTCGAAGCACAATCAGGTACGATGCGACATCTATAGTACCTTCTAGAGACTTATCTTCTCTCCACCTCAATCTCGGTGTGCACCCAGCTAGTACCTCAACCTGTGTGTATGCTGATTCACGGTCTTTAGAAATGTCTGATCTGCCGGTAGCCGCATCATATTCCATCTCCATCGACGATCTACCAGATGAGCTACTCCTCGAAGTAATGCTCTTTTGCGTGTATGACAGCCCCGGATGGCATGAGACAGGCGATGGTTCAATCTCTCAGTGGACCCTCTCCTACGTCTGTAGACGATGGAGGAACTTAGCCCTCGGTTGCTCCTCTCTCTGGGCAACCATCTATCTATCGGTATCTGCACCGAGAGATGCGTTCAAAGCCCACCTAATTCCCCTGGCGCTAACACGGACTGGAGAGCATGCGCTGAAACTCAACATTAGGGTCAGAAATCTCGATGATGAGTCGGGTGCTTCCTCTCCGTCGCGTAACAGCATCTCACAGGCTATGAATGCCATTGCGCGGCACGCGTCGCAGTGGCGTTTAGCTGTGTTCACGTTACCACCATCGTTATTGACCGACCCCATTCTGAGTGGTCCTTTTGACGCGCTCGAGGACCTCAGCATTGGGTGTCACGGCCCAGTACCCGACTCTGGTATCCCTCTCCAGTGCTTCAGGGACGCACCACTGCTGAAGAGAGTCCAGCAGTGCCACGAGATAATCCCCTTCGAGTTTGCATGGACGAGACTGGAGGATTACGATTGCCATTACTACGATGCCGCGACGCTCGAGCGTGCTCGGACAGTCCTCCGGCTGTCGTTGAACCTTTCCAGATTCATGGCGTCGGACGTTTGGGACTCCGTAGGGCCGGTGGATGATGCCGGCCGACTCCAGCCTCCAGTCGTGCTTCAGTCCCTTGCCTTTCTTCAGGTGGATCATGAGATCTTCTTGAAAGATGTTATCGCCCCGAACCTCCAGGAGTTGCACTTCATGAACCAACCTGTTCCTTGGTCTGATTTCAGAGCTTTTCTGGGATCACTACGGTGCACAGACATAATTGCCATCTCCTTGTATCCAAGCGACATGGCGCCGGAAGTTGGGGCGAGAACATTGTCCAGGGCGTGTTCATGCCTTTGCGGGTTGGCAATTACTGTGTCCCCAGACACGGCGGATCTTTGTACATATCTGAACCTTTTCGCCCATGGAGACATCTTTCCACATCTAAAGTCTCTTACCCTCTCCACTTCGCATGGAGCGTGGCTACCACCAGGATTCGAGAAGGATGCCTACCTGGACAGGATTTCGCGCCTCCTTTTGAAGCTGTCGGAGGCGAGAGATCTGGAATATTGCTGCGTCTCAGCCTGGTCTCAGGTTTGGTATGGACCTCCTGACTATTTCGTGCAGCCCGAGCACGGTCCAGTTCCTCGCGCAGTCTCGCTCCTGCGGGAAAGAAAATGTCACTTTTTCTTCTTCGGTCAGTCTCGTCCTACTTTTAGCATCCTCCTCCTCTCACACAGAGCAGGTAAAAGATATGTCAATTGAGACACCTGGCTTATACGAAGTCTGGGTCGAGAGCTGCTTGTGTCTGTAATATAGTCTGTAATGAGTTGTGCGCGAGAGACCTCGACTGTTCAAGGGAACCTTCCCTCCCAGTCGCTCCGCCCAGTCGCTCGTCTCAGATCCCAACACCGCATCCCGCTCCAACGACTCGAAAAAGCTCCTTCTCAGGCACAGATGCCTGCCATGTGGTTAGTAAGTTAGTCGATGGCGGAGGACGACGAGAACGTACCAAGAAATCTTCTGCTTCCCCGTCGTCTCTGGTTGAACACGCGGTTACCTCAGTCTCGTACGCACTCTCCGTGAATCAGTAAGGCGATACGTCCGACATTTGAAGTGTTTCGCTGTCCTTCGTCGAGTATTCCTCAAGCTCAAGAGACGCTGGCTGAGCTCGGGGTCCAAGTCGTGCTTGAGGTCATCAGCGGATGAAAGCTGGGTGACGGATCGGAGCTCATCGTTGTCGTCGCATTGCCTCACGGACCGAAGCTTTAACGTGCTCACTGTTGGAGTAGGATAGGGTGCAGTCGATGCGTAGTGAGACACCGGTTTGGTGGAGGCAAGTGAGGATGTGAGAGGGGGATCTTCGCCGTGAACTCCCAGGGATTGGCGGATTGGCTCCGGGGCTGCGATGTTCGCTCTGTGGACTCGACATTGGACTGGAGATGATTCGCTAAGGAACTGTGTTAGGGAGAAGGCGAAGTTATCGACCTACACGCACTTGATCATGCGGAGGTTGTTGGAGACGATGTGCGGCGAATATAGACATACTCCCAGAAGGGAAGTCAGTCGTCCGACCGGAGTCTACGCGAAGTTAGACTGAGACTGTTAGGGAGCAGCAGAATCTAAGACGGACCTCTCTGCGCGTATACGGGCCAGCAGATTGTAGATGTGGCACAAAGAGAGAAACAATGGAGAAAATAAAGTGCGGGCAACTGCTCATTCATGTCAATGATTTGATTCGAGAAATCCCCAGGGCGCGTCTCGTCTATTTCGAATGCAGCTTTCCGCGGCCCTCGTCGGCGCTGGATTTCGAGCATTGCAGCTGTCCGAACGTCGGTCAGCATAGCACGGAGAATGAATTTCTGATAGCGCGCACCTTCGCGCGCTGTTCGCACCTAGCAGCACCAGTCGAGGCGCATCAAGAGCGGTTGTGTATACCAGGAGGTCTTCGCATTGTTTCCTAGCGTTTGATGTTCCAAATTTGAGGGATATAGGTTGCCGATTGCCAGTGTAGGGTTATGCGTCCATGTAAACCGGCGGAGCAATCCTGGGGGCTGGAGCACAGGGAGTGGGGTGTGCGCAGCAGACCACTGCGTCGGCACAGAAAGACACAGAGGCGGTGCGATCCCGTGCTTTGCCGCAACATTGGGCGGGTAGTCGGGTGATGGTGAGAGGGAGAGTTTGTGGCGGGGCTGTTTTTCCTCATTGTTGGGTTAGGGTTATGTGTCATTCTGTCCCGGGCCATGATCGCTGAAACTTAAACAGATCCACGACTACGAGCGAGATCTCCCATCCCGCTGAGGGCCCGTACGCACACTACGTCGCGCTTACATCTCATAAGTCTGCGTTGGTATGATATGGCTGACTTCGGTTCGGACGTTCAGACCGTTTACAATGGTTCGATGGACAGCAAATCACTCCCAGCTGGTCTCCTGCAATCGCTGTATTATGGCTCATGCATTCAAGCTAGATCAATAAAAAGGTGGGTAAAAAATTCATCGAAAACGAAGCTCTTACCTTTATGACAGCCCCGAGTCTACTACGCCTGCCGGCGCAGATCTTTCGACACAGGACTTGGGGACACAGGATTGGAACTTGACGTGTGAGTGGTTATTGTCTATCTTTATTTGCGCTCGGGGAGATGAATCTTCCGTCTCTAGTGCAGCAGTTGCCTTTCTCCGGCATACAAGACCAGGAAGCCCCGAGCACAAGCCATATGACGTGTATTCTCGCAGGCGCTGACAGTATACACGGACGCCCAAATCGATTCCTATCACCAGCCACTGAACTAATTGTTCATATTTAAGCGACGCGACTTGATCTACTCAGCCCACCCGCTTCACCTGTCGCCAATGGACTCTACTTCCAACTCCACCGTTGTTCTGGGGTACCAATTTGTGCCCTATAATAACAGGATGGCTACCAACGCCGGTAGCGATGATAGATATTATTTGGCAACTTGGCGTCCGGACCGTTCGTTTGCTCTTCTTTCTCACACGCGCGTATTGCTCACATAAACACAGTACCTGACGGATGGTTCTATCTCGGCCAAGCCGCGACCCAGTACTGGGATGATCCCCCCGATTACGGTGCTATTATCGTCAAGGAGCTCGCGCCTAACGTCTTGAAAGACGTCAAAGACTGGGAGATGGTCTGGAACAACAAGGGCTCTGGGGCAAAGACGGGCTACTACGCTCTCTGGCACGGCGTCCCGCCGAACGACGATTACGTCGTTCTGGGCGGAATTTTTAGCAGCAAGTACGGATACGAGAAACCGAGTGGTGACCAGACGCGCGGCATCAAAGCCGTCCGGAAGGATGTGGTGGAGATGTGGAGCGTAGCGAAGAACGTCCCGGGCACTGTCGGTCTTCTTGACATGCTTTGGGACAACGCGGCATCCCGAGGGACACAATACGGATCTGTGTGGTCCCTTGGTCAGGGCGATAGGAGTTATAATTATGTCTGGCCGGGCTGCATGATCCCCTCTGGCGACGACCAGAACTTCACGGAACCTCCGGGCGACTGGTGCTACTTGCTGCATCTGTCCAAGGCCCGAAGAATAGATAATTCCGAAGCTGACAGGGCTGCTGATGCTGACGTCGAGGATTTCTCTGAGAAGGTGACTAGTCATGTTTTTCTGCACCTTGCTGTTGAGTTGACTTTCAATACAGGGGAGGAAACGTGCGTTGAGGCCTATCAGTGCAGACGATGCTTTGAAGGGTCCAGATCAAGTTTCGAAGGGGAGTACGGATAAGGTCTCGACTGAGCCAGGAGCTAAGTAGCAATGAGCCGTTGAGTTGACATATCATCCTTTCTCTGAATGTGAATGTACTTGTATCTGCGTGGAACAAAGATCGATGTAATTCTGAGATATGTCTGTACATCCATCGCAACCTTCTGTGCTATTTAAGTTACGACGAGGCCAGCCGACGCCTGCCTCACTCTCTTCTCACTCTTCAGGTGAATTAGGAAGTTCTCTTTCAAAATGTGATCGCTCCCAACCTCCGGACTTCACGATGAAAGCTACTGCTGCTTGGTCTGCTTTCAGAGCTGTTCCGGGATCAATGCGGTGCTCGAATGTAGTAACCAATACAGTATTTCCCTGTTCCCGATTACGTGGCGCCGTAAGTTAGGTGTCGTTCGATTATGATAACTCCTGCGCGAGAGACCCAGTGTATGGATTACGATATAACAATATAATTACTTCCTTGTAGTACGCGCACAGTCCAGGTTCTGGAGTTACACACTTAATCGTACTCTACTCACTCAGACGTCCATTGACAATTCGTCAACGTCCGGATACCTCGCCACCTGATGGAACCGTCCCTTCCAGTCACTTGTTTCCAAGTCCAACACCGCGGCCCGCTCCCACGACTCGAAAAAGCTCCTCCTCAGGATGTGCACCGAACATACGTTAACATCAAATCCATTGTCAAATCTGTCTTGGCTGTGACACTTCGACTTCCAAGCCGAGATCCATCCATTGACGCTTGCAGCAAAAGATGCCTGCTGCTGGACCTGGTCCCAGTCGGACTTGGAGATGTTGAAGTAGAGTTGACGGAGGTCGGGCCAGTGGGAGATGCTGTTTAACACAGATGTCTGTCATGTGGTTGTGTTGGTCGGGGGAGAAGGACGTGGGGCTCAAAGACGTACCAGGAGATATTGCGCTTCCTCGTTATCCCTGATGGTTACACGCAGAAACCGCAGCTTCGAACACATCCACAAGTTTGCCAGCGCACTCTCCGTGAATCGGTAAGGCGGTACGTCCAATATCTGGAGTGTCTCGCTGTGCTTCGTCACCGCTTCCTCGAAGAGACGCTGGCTGAGATCCGACTCCGAGTCGTGCTTGTGGTCATCGGCGGATTGCAGCTCATCCACGGATTGGACCTCGTCGTCGTCGTCGTCGCAGTGCTTCACGGACCGAAGCTTCAGCGTGTGCAGTGCGGGACCAGGATAGGATAAGAGATAGTTGATGACCTCTGCGTTGTTTGGAGCGGATAGCGTGCAGTCGATTTCGCGTAGCGATACACCGGTTTGGCGGAGCCATGTGAAGACGTGATGGGGAGTGTCTTCGGCGTAAACACCAAGGGACTGCAGGACCGGAGACGAGGATGCGATGTCCTTCTCTGTGGAATCGGAATCTGACTCGGAGTCGAGATGATGTTCAGAAAGGGACCCTGTCGGGGAGAGGGCGAGGTTATCGACATACACGCGCTTGAGCGTGCGGACGTTGTTTGAGACGATGTGCTGGGTGTCGTTGTGCCCTTCGGCGAGGTTCTTGGCGTGGGAGTTGATTATGAGGGACTGGAGGTGGGGGAAGTAGTAATAGGACTCGGGATTCGCGGCGGAGACGTGAAGCCGTTTGCCGAGGATGTGCAATTCGGATATGCGCTTGCAGTGTCGAGATAGAGAGTCTATGATTTCTTGCGCGCGAGGACAGAAGTTGTCTACGTCTTCGAGGCTGTACCAACCGTCATTAGTTACGCCAGTAAAAGAAATGGACCGACGTACACAAGCGATTGGATATCCACGAGATGCGGGATGAGCTCAAGGAGTTTCTTCTCGGCAGAGCGAGTTCGAGGGGACCACTTGAGAGCGCGCTCGAGGATGCCTCGAGAGCGATTCTTGAGGGAGCTTTTGCGCAAGGGCACCGGCGGTGGCGTGGTGTCAGTCCAAACGCCACGATGTTTATACCATGGGCGTCCAGTGATTTTGAGCTGCTTGACCACAGGCCCCAAGCCAGAGTTGGTTCTGGTGGCGTTGCGAAGGAATGCAAAGGATGTTCTGAAGTTGCGACGGCTGTAGATGTCGATGCAGATACGTTCAAAGGCGCGTTCCCTGATGGAGGGATCGGAGGCAAGAGCCTTGCAAGTCAACCGAGCAGTCAGGCAGTCGCGCTGTGTCAACTACGCTTGATTAGTTTGTTGAACTGTGCACAAATTGCAGTCACGTACATGTTTAGCAATCCCAGCGAGAACGGCGGGGGAATCGAGGACCCGGTCCATGGTGGAGAGCAGAAGACAGAACATGTATGCGAAAAGCAGAGGTCTTTTTTTTCGCCCTATTTAAGACGGAAGATTCCTATTGTTCTCGTTGCGGATGGTCTTCCTTTGTCAGGGCACCGCCACACGAAGACCGTCAGGGAAGGCTGTATGAAATAGCGCAACGCGAGGCCGACAGAGCGGACGACGCGTCCAAACATTTTTTTCAAACATCTTAAAGTCCTGGCGCTTTTATCAAGTACATGTCGAAGTTGGCCTGCAAGCTGGGGCGGCTGACAAAGGCCCTCGCGTGGATTAGTATCACGTGCACGTGGCGTGCCCAAATCCGAATCGCCCAGACCATTCCAAGCTCCTTTCCTTCGAACCATCATCCTGCTCTGGTAGCGCGGTGCTGCTTCATTTCTATCCCCCGCTTTTTCTACTCTATCTGCATTTCTGCTCTGGAAGCGTAATATTGCGAGTGTTCTTTTCTCGACGGCGACAATGAGCTGATTGTGCTGTGTAGACGATAAAAACGCGATTTTATCCTACAGTCTACCCTATTCAGGCGAGTATACCCAATCGCCCTTCCTTCTCTTTCTGATGCCATGTTTAGACTACAACACAGACTATTATAGGCGAGCCACACGACTAGCGGACGTGGGGATCGCGCTGATATCTGTTGCAGATTCCTTCCGATTTCCGTGGGATGCACATCCATAGACTGCGCAACCATGCTGGTCGCTCAAATCTTGTCCTGGATCCTGGCACGGGATTCCAATACGTCGCTTCGGTTGCGGACCCGAACAGTCAGGTCGGATTAACGGCGACGACAGTGACCGAGGCGGGCACGACGAGCGGAGCGACCGCTTCGAGTCTAGCGGCGACAACAGCGACTCAGGCAGCTGTGACTAGTGGAGTGACTGCTTCGACTCAAGCGTCGATTGCAGCTGAGCCCAGTCAGACCGAGGAATCCACGGCCGCGGTTTCGAGCACAGACACGGCGGTCGCCTCTTCCATCCTTTCGTCGAGCAGCAGCAGTGTCCCCCTGCAGGCAGCTACATCTTCCAGTTCATTGATCGCTGCCACTACGACAAGCACCTCGGCATCCGCTTCTGTATACCCCCCCTCTTCATCTCCAACCTCTGCCACATCGACCATGGTGTCCACAACCAGCATGTCCACTTCTGACACCACGTCATCCTCGTCCTTATCCAGCTCTGTTGATCCATCTTCGATTTCAGCGAGCTCCCCGACGACCTCGTCGGCATCGTCCGTGTCTGTTGCGTCCCTCGCCGCAACTCAGTCACCATCGCCCTCGTCATCACCTTCGGCTACTCCAGTCTCTGCACTTAGCAGACATTCTCCGCCATTCTATATCGGTATAGTTCTTGCCGCAGTTCTTCTCGTTGCTATCGTTGCCGCCGTAATTGCCTGGTGCCTCCGCTGCCGACGAAACTCGCGGAAAGGCTTTTGGAAGCACGACACCGAGGATTGGACGCCTACGGTTGAAGACACAGGTGCCGAGAAAGCCAACATCTGGGAGCCGAGGGGTGATCGTGACGCCGGGGAGCCAAGGCGCGACGAACAGCACGGATTAGTCCCTGGACTTCCTCCTCTTCCAATCTTTGGAAGTTTGCGAGAAAGTGTCGCGTACCCGTTGCCCGTCATGACCTCGCCTTACGCGTTTCCGCCCTCTACGCCGATTTCCGGGTCGTCGCCCTATCTAATCCCCGTCTCGATGCCCATGACCGCGGCCGCGCAGGCCGCGCAGTTCTCATCAGTGGGTACTACCACTGCCACGCCATACCATTCACGAGCTGCTCTCCTTGCGAACAACGGGTTTGGCACGCCGCGGATTGACCAGGACCGGCCGAGGTATATGAGTCTGACAAGCGGGAAGGGGTTGGCTGTTCCGTGGCGGCAAGCGGAGGGTTCGTTTGTGAGGATGGAGGATCAGATGCAGCATCTCGCACCGCCACCACCGAAGGAGGAGGCCGCGCGATACTTGGATATCCCCGAGGCGAATACGGGTGGGTGGACGAGCTCGTTGAGGACGAATATCATGAACGCGCTTGGCGGGCTGACGTCGCCTGCCCGAGTGTTCGATCCTCAAGATAATTTGACGCCTGAGCCTACAAGGCATCGATCTGTGCGTAAGGGTGCGGGTGCGTTGCCTAGCCAGGAGGGCCAGGAGGGGTGGACGAGTTGGTTTGGGGGCGAGCTTGTTGGGCCTGAGTCGGGGTCGGAGTCGACGTATGTGGGTCGAAATCCTGATGAGGACAAGGAGAAGGGACTGGACTCGAAGCCGAAAAGGATGGACTCGCTCGCGGATTATAAGGGTGCAGATAATGCCTTCTCGGAGTCGGTGAATGCGACGAGGGTTGGCTCGGTTTCGGAGAAGGAGAAGGGATTGGGAGTTGAGAGGAAGGATTCGATGGTTTCGGCTTTCACGCCTGAGGAGGAGGCTGCGAGTGAGGCGTTAGCTGCCAGGAGGGCGAAGGGTACGGGGGTGTAGGGGTGGAGCGTCTTGTCTTACTATTGTAAGCAAGTAGAGTTGCGATGTTGTTGTTGTGGCGGCCTTTACCTTAGATGTATCGGAATAGAATACGCGTATTTGTCGCACATGTTTGTCTACCTCATCAGTGTTGCTGCAGCCAAAGGGACTGGGAGCACCGCTGGCGTGTGTTACCCTCCAGATACCATTCGTATTAGGACCTATCAGACGGTAAGACTTTTTAGCTACGTAACATATGCCTGTGTCTCAGAGTCGTGCGTCGGTACATGTTGAGACGCGGAAGTACTATCTATGACCGTCCGTCTGCACATAAACAACAATCAAAAGATAACGGAGTGCCCAAGAGGTACTAAGGTCCCTGCACTGCTTGACATCGCGATGAGTTTGAGCAGCGTTTCACGATTGACACGACACGTACATGTAGCCTTATTTTGGTTATTGTTATTCCAATCGTCGTCGGTCACAGTTGTTGTCATCTCCCGTACGATCTTAATAGGCATGTCCGGTGTAGTGTGCGCATGTCCGCTGCTCACTGCCTATTTAAAAAGTCAGAGTGAGCTCGATAAATATGCCTGCCATGACTCACCCGTAAGTCCATGGCCTCGAAGGTATTGATGTTATATCCCTTCTCGACTTCCTGGAACTCCTTTCGAGTGTTGAGGGTCTAAGTGTGGGTACGGTGAGACGAGAGCAGGCGAGGGACGGCAGTCGAGACATACGATCAGCATCGTCAGGCTGAGAGTCATTGAGTCAAGGTATACAAATCGTAGAAACGGAGCACTCACGAATACAGACGGCCGACGTTCAATGTAAAGACAAAGGCTATATTTGTGTCAATGGTTGCCTCGGTGAAAATGAGGATGCAGGTCTGTGGAAACTCGATGTCAGTTGCACTTCGTGATATCTTCCGGAGAGATTTACTGTGCAAAGCGCGACGGGGATAGCAGACTGGAGGCTGATCTGGATGTAACGACCTAGGATCTTGTTTGTACCTGGAATAAAGCTTTAATGGGGAACCAAGGAGGTGCTACTGACACTCACGCTTGAACAACGTCTTGCTCGCGTGTAGGTAGTAAACCATGAGGGCCCTGAGGAACGTTAACGGACTGCACTGAGCTCTGTAGGCCGGACTGACGTCAAGGTGATATCGAGCACTACAATGAGACAAAGAAAAGCTCTCGCAACGTTGATTAGCATCGGACGATCTTCGACACTGTGGGCTAGTTGCATCTTGATCGAGACAACCCAACCATTAGCCGCAATACCGATGGACGCCGTGACGAGGGCAATGAAAAGCCAATTGGCACGTGAAAAGTGGCGGATGCGAGTGGCGAGGAAGATCTGAACGGGAACAGCATTCCTAGAATTTCAATCCATTTTTAGCCGCCCAGACAGAGAGTTTGAGTCCACTCACAGCGTGGAGTATAACAGGACAAAGTTGGCAGTCCACGGTGACCCCAACAATACGGAAGAATCACCAAAGTGCGTCACTGCGTAGTACCATATCAGTCCTACGGAGTTCGCGAAGCTCCCTGCGTCTACTACGGCTAGCCATAATACAACGAGCCTGTAGGAATGTCAATGAACCGAGTACTAAATGGTGAACAGTAGAGGAAGTCGGACCAAGTAAGGAGCTTGTCTTTATGACCGGTCGTCCAAAAGTATTGGATATAGTGGGCGGCACAGATACCAGTGAGAAGGCCGTTAATGAGAGCGCCAACAACGAGGGGACCGATAATGTCGTTGACGATCTGGAGGGTGTCTTTAGAGAGGGACATGTTTCGAAGCACCGAATAGACTGCATGCGCACTGGAACTATAAGAGCAGCGTGACGGTAACAGAGGGCTAACGAGGGAAGCGCTTCTCTCATTAACTTTGCCAAGGGTTCGCCACGCGGATGATGAGAGTCTGATGAGATCTCTATTACCCTGTATTGTAGTGGTGCATCAGGATCCAGTTGGCTATCAAGCCAGTGGCGACCATCAGAAACAAGACGGGCCGATGGGTTGTGTCGCTATGGGCGTTAAATTCGGGGTTCACATCGATTTTCCTATTCTGAATCTTCCTACAATGCCTCCATGACCCGTGCTTTGCTGCTGCGAATTGAGATTTGGGCTTTTTGGGACATATCTGTCAGTCTTCACCAGGGGATAGAGGACTCTGGAAACTCTGTGACACGAAGCGGAGCAGTTGTGTCGCAAAGCCCAGGGTCAGGCTCTCGCCGCTTGGGTTGTCAGGCTGCTAAATTTTGGATAACCTGTGTAAAGAGTGAAATATCGAACGGTGATCGCCGAGCTTCAGAAGTGGGACGGGTCACGGCGATCAGTTGTCGGCACTCCTGCAGGGTCCGTGCCGTGTATTTACTGGTTGATTGGTCACGGCACGGCAGCTCTGCATCATGTTAATGGCATCGTCTGGTTGTGGTTCTCAATAGACTGTATCCGCGACTCGGTCGAAATTATTTTGACCTGTCGAGCACCCAATGGGAGCTCTTTAAATCTTGTGTGAACTGGTGTTGATACCAGTTGCGGATACACTCTGTTACTTGTCTGTTTCATTTTTGCTAACCCTTTCGCGAGTCCCTGAGAGCCGCGTCGTGCCGCTTCCATCGACAGGGCGCGTCGTCGTCCAGTCGTCGTCTATCAAGCATTTCCTTCCCAACAACAACTTTGGGCTTATCCAACCGTTTCCTTCGTTCAATCTGGTCCTCCGTCACTGAGGACTAAGACCTCTCGATGCATCGAATCAAGACCATTCCGCGAGCAGAAATTTTCCCGACTCGCAAAAAACGGAAACTCATCTACGTCGTGGTGATGACCCTGCTGATGCAGTTGGACTGCGCTCCTGGAGTGTATCTTGACTTTGAGCTGTTCCATCAGATGCCACCAGTATCCCAATGCAGCTGTCCCCCCGTCACACACCCTACTAGTAAGCGACGTCGTGGGAAGATAAACATTACGGCCCTTCGAGTGGGCAATCTTCCTTAAAATACACCTGATTTACGCCCATCATCATCGCGGACGAGTATGCAAGGCATTCTTCTCGTTGCGTTTTTCATCGTGCTCTTTGTAGCCTTGCGGCAGCGAAAGGCTGTCGTGTATCCTCCGGGCCCCAAGGGTATCCCTATCCTCGGGAATCTCTTCGATTTTCCGGAGAAGCAACACTGGCTCAAGTTCACGGAATGGGGCCGCATGTTCGGCGACGTGGTCTACTTGAACGTGCCGGGAACGCCTATGGTCATCTTAAATTCGGCGCAGGCGACAAACGACTTGCTCGCGCGACGCTCTGCGAACTACTCCGGTAGACCTTGTACGTGATTTTGGTTCGGCCAGAGACGCTGCTGACTTATGTGTATTGAAGATAGCACCCTGATCAATGATATGATGGGATGGGACTTCAACATTGTCTTCATTGGTTATACGGATCGCTGGAGGTACGCACCGAACCTTTGTTCGTCTTCATTGACTTAAGCTCGGATACCCTACAGGAAATACCGTCGTCTTTTCCACCAGTCATTCAACCAGCTCGCTGTGGAAGTTTACAACCCAATTCAGATGGCTGCCGTCAACGTCCTTTTGAAGAATCTGCTCGATAACCCGAAGAAGTTTACCGATCATGCACACCAGTTCGTTATTCTCTCGCGGCGAGAACTTGGAAACTCATGAGCAACAGGTTTTCAGGGTCCGTTATTCTTCGCCTTGTCTATGGATACGACGTCAAGGTCAAGCACGAGTCGTACGTTGCGCTTGCTGAAGAAGCTACGAGCCAGCTTGTCGAAGCAGCTACCCCTGGCAAGTACTACGTCGACTTCATGCCGTTCCTCAAGCATGTGCCAGGTTGGTCCTCTTTACATCCCACTGACAACACGGCTTGCTGAGTTGTTACGATTAGCCTGGCTTCCCGGTGCTGGGTTCAAGCGCAAGGCCCAACAATGGGCTGCGACAGCGACGTCTCTCATCGAAACACCATGGAACATGTTGATGACGAAGATGGTGCGTCTTTCACCGTTCAGCTTTTCCTCGGGCTGATGCTCATGCTCATCCACAGGCAGACGGGAGTGCGTCTTCTTGCTTTGTCACCGAGAACTTGGCGCGTATGCACGAAGGCGATCCCGACGCCGATACCGAGTCGATCAAGAACTGCGCAGCTATGATGTTCTTGGGAGGCGCAGATACCGTATGTATCCATCCCTTCCGACCGACTACATCTCAGACGACCATTTGTAGACTTACTCTGCTGTCGCGTCCTTCATGCTTGCGATGGTGCTGTATCCTGAGGTGCAGAAAAGGGCTCAGGCAGAAATCGACGCCGTTGTTGGGCGTGACCGCCTCCCTGGCTTCAGTGACCGCCCACACATGCCGTACATTGAAGCGATGCTTTCGGAAACTCTTCGATGGAATCCAGCATTGCCCATGGGTGAGAACATTTTTTTTTCGCCTTGTTCCGCGCCATGACAAACATTCTCGCTACGCTCAGGCTTCGTACATCGGTCCCTGGAAGAAGACGCGTACAATGGGCAATACATCCCTGCTGGTAAATGGCTTCCAAACTGTCTCGAACTACTCATCTGAGACAATTGCAGGTAGTCTCGTCATTGGGAACGTCTGGTAGATACTTTCTCCACTCATCCAGTACAAGTCTTCACGGCATGTCTCCTAGGGCCATTCTTCGGAACGAAGTCGATTATCCGGAACCTGCTGTATTCAAACCCGAACGGTTCCTCAAACAAGATGGCAAGGAACTCCCTCCCGATCCCGCGACCGTTGCAGCGTTCGGATTCGGCAGACGGTGAGAGAGTCATAGGGTTTATCTGGCCTCTGATTTACGATGCTGTCAGTATATGCCCCGGTCGTTATCTCGCCATGAACAACACCTGGATTGCGATTGTTTCGATTCTTGCCGCATTCAATCTGGAGAAGGCCCTGGACGCTGATGGAAAGGAGATTATACCGGACGCGGATGCATTTACTGACGGACACATAAGGTTGGCTTCTCTTTTTGTGGCGTTTGTCATCGGCTCATCTAGTATACAGACATCCGTTACCATTCAAGTGCCAGATTCAGCCGCGGTCAGAGGAGTCAGCGCGACTCGTGCGGGACGCGGCGGAGGATACGAATTCGCGGATGTGATAAGCTGGACATACAATAGTGGTGGACGCGCTTCATCATGAAGTGCAGGGAGGCGAGTGCCGTTTGACGAGCTAAGTCGTTTTCCGGATGCAGACCTGGCTCTAGATATATATCACCTTGCGTATCACAACACAAGGACGTGACAATACCCTTACATTTCATCAAATTTATACAACGTGCTTGCTGTCTGAGACAAAGTCAAGTACGCTCAGCGACAATGTAGTTTTTTTAGAAACATCTGCCCTTTAGGCCTTGAACGCACTCCAATCCAACTTTCTAAACGCCTGCTCAGCACTCACTAGATCTCCATCCGCGATGCCCAACGCCTCCTTCGTTACCCGCTCAAGCCCCGGCTTGGTCCAACTCCTTAATCCGGTACTCCATTTCGCAAAGTACGCCATATTAAGTCCCATCTCGTGCCCAAACGCTTCCCCTTGTCTGAACGCCTTCGCATACTCATCAAACGTCACCTGCTCCACGCGCGCCTCAACACCGACAACCTTGGCCCACAGGGCGATGGTCTCGGCAAAGGTGAGTATCTCGGAGATGCATTGAACGTACTTGCCCACAGTGAGAGCGCGATTGCGGAAGATCGCCTCGGCATACACGCCTGTCCCTTGCTCTGCCTCGCCGATGAACGGGATATTCGACTCGGGCTGTCCAGGCTGGCGCCACACGTACGTATTCCCGTCCTCATCCTTCACAGGCGGGTCGTACTCTAGGAGGTTGGACGCATAGTACCCAAGTAGGAGGTACGTCGTCTTCTGCGCCAGAGAGGGGTAGGTCTGCTCGAGGTACTCGTCGATGAGGAGCTTGCTCTGCATGTGCGGGACAGAGTGGTCGAGGTTGGCGAGGGAGCTCCAGATGTAGTGCCTCAGCGTCGGGGTAGCGGCCGCGGCGTCGACGAGGTGTTTACCCTGCCGGACTTCGATGGCCACCGCGCGCGGGCTGTCGAGATGGATCATGAAAGGCTCCCAGAAGTTGGTAGTTCCAAAGGCTAATTCTGCCCCCTGAAGGGTGCGTTAGGTCACGGAGCCAGAGCACGGAAGGATCGAGCGTACTTCGAAGGCTCTCAAGACAGAATCATAATCGTCGAGATCACCTGCTACGACCTCGACGCCTTGTTGGGCGAGAACCTTCCCCTTCGAGCTCAACGGGTTACGAGTGACTGCTCGGATGGAATAGATGTCTCCTGACGAAGACTGTTTGTTCGCGTCAAGGAGGCTAGAGACGACGGAGCTGCCCTGCTTTCCGGTAGCTCCAAAGACGACGACGAGCGATGGCATGGTCCTTTTTGATAGTTGTGATGCATATCGACTCCAATGTTTTATACAAGCAATTACGGCCGCTGAAAGGCGAATCAGTCAGCAACTGTGTACAGTAAGACTCGTGGACTACGGCGGTATGCTTACCAGGTCAGATGGACGTGCTATCATTGTCGCGAAGAGCAGTCATGCGCACAACCTGATACATCCGGGTCGCAAGGAGTGTAAAGCCGGCGCCACCAATCCGGTATAAAAACCGAATGCCACCCCAATTGTCGGTGACATATAGTTCGGAAGTCATTCTCGGTGGAAGTGGGACCTGCAATTAGAACATGAGGACTCATATAGAATGAGAGGGCATGAACGTCGTATTGGGTGACTCCTCACATTGTCGAGACACATATTCAATGATTGGGGGAGCTGATACGCATATAGTTGTCCATTGCCCGTGGATTCGCGTTCCTGTGCGATGGTTTCTGGAATGTACGCAAGTTCATGCTCAGGAAATGTTGCATCTGGAAGCGAGATATTGCATGACGGGGGTCGAGCGGCCGTACACAGGATGAGGAAGACTGGAGCGTTCGGTCTAGGACACTCATTGAACGACGAATTCCACTACTGGGAGAGACGACGTACTTGTTCGGAATAGAATGAAGCCGAAAGGGACATGCTTGACGCGAATAAGCATTCGGCTTGAGGAGCCGCAGATTTCCGGGCGCCGAATGGGAGGGCACCAAAATACATGTGGCGGCACATGTATCGCCACCGCTACGACGATGCACCAGGAGATTTAGTTCAGAGGCTGCCGTGCATGGGCCGAGGCCAGCAGGGTACAGGCTGCGCAGCCAGCGGTCCGGGGTTCCGTCAACAGTCTGGGTGCCATAGTCTGAGTTATGATTTCTTTTGGACGGCAGACGGCGCGATGGCGACGCGGAGTAGCTCGGGCGCAAGCACGCGTCGAATCGGGGCACGCAGAGCGCCAGCGCATTGAATGGGTTGTCACGGGGTCAGCCTCGCTGCTGGACGTCCTTGAGCGCATCGTTCGGGCGATGGTGATGGAAAGGGAGAAAGGAAGGGGCATCGTGTTGGGTTAGGGTTAGATTCGTCACCAGTTTTCGATGGATACAAAAACTTGCCAATGTCCTGTAAATTTAATTCTGCAGAATATCAAGTTCAAAATCATGGGAAGTTCGGTTTTCGACGGCATCTCTATGATCTTCGTGTGAGAAGAAAGTTCAAGAAACACGCCACACAAGTTGCCCGGATCAAGATTGAGTGATCCACGCGCAACAATTGACGAACAACAACATTTTGTGCCTTTCTCTAACCGCTCACTCCCATCCTTCCATAGCCGACCTTGCCGAGGATCTTCTGCATCGCCTCGAAATCCTAGAACCTGGAATATCTCGGAGGGATGTAGAAGTCTGCGCCTGGCCTGCCGCTGGTAACATTAAGCGAAGAAAGACACTAACACGCGGGCCTTGAATCGGGTCTCCTCTACGGTCCACGACATCTGTGCTCTCTCCGAGTCTGAGCACGAATGCCTGATGTCACACTACAGATCCTCTCGGCAACACTGCGATGACGACAGCTCCAGGTTACTCAAAGGACTGGTTTAAAGCGAGGTTCCAGATTCTCATTATGCCACAGTACTTCAACTTGCGTGTAAGTTTCGCTTCATCACGCCAAAGTATACTGTACTTGTGTAGGTTTTGCTGCCATGGTACTGTCTTCTATATAAATTACAACACCTTGAAAGTGTATGCACGACCATCCTGCACTAAAGTGTAATTGTTTATACACACACTGCATTGCCTGGTCATAATCCGCAGCGCCAATGGCCTGCGATCCAGTGAGCCACGGTAGTCCTCGCAGTACTTTCTCAGCACTGAATACGACATGCCTCGACCAGGGACCGGCATCTGACCTTCGCGGATCCAGCCACTGACAATGAAGTTCACAAGTTCAACTGATGGCCAACACTCAATGTACGAGAGCATGCGCCTCTAGAATCATTGAGAAATGGAATATTCATGCTTGCCAATCTGTACTCACCGCCAAACCCAACTCTAGGACAGGCCACTCCGCTATAGGAATGTCCACTTCCCGCAACGACGTCCAGCGTCCGATACATAGCATCATGACACGCTCAAGCACAGCGTGCCCTGGGTCCCAGACGCCCGCTCCTAGCTTCAGTACCTCTAACGTCCGCGTGTGTTTTAGCAGTCCCGTCACCAAAGTCTCCCCCGTGGTACTGTCGACCTCAAAAGATCGCAGCCCGTCGAAAGACACCTCCCGCAGTCCCTCATACGAGGCGATATACCTCGCGCAACTCCCTGATACGTACGGCATGTTGATCGACTGCAGCCCCGGGGAGGAGCTCAGTGCGACCCAGAAGGACGACCCAATGACCGTTCTCCAGGACTCTGACCGAGCCCTGAAGTGGTGCAGTCCAGGGAGTTGCCTGGCTAAATTAGCCGTCAAACGAAGCGATCCCGTAAGATCAAGGGATTCCACCTGGGGACACGGCTGAGGAAAGAGTACAGTGAGATTGCGACCGCTTCCTGTATTTCCGAGACCGTGGATCCTCAGTGAATGCAGGTGTGGGTTGTTGGATAGTAGGAAGGAGAATGACTCGAGATCCGCGGTGGTATAGACGTACAGTTCCAGGTATGTCAAGCGGCGTAAGTTTGGAAATTGAGGAAATTGAGGTTGGGGATACAGCAGGAGGGATAGTTTAGCAAGCCTTGGTAGCGTACAGATGGACTGTCTGAGTCCTCTGATAAGCACGTCGACGTGGTGAGACTCGCTTATCTCGGTACAGTCACTAAGACTACAGAGCAGTGAGAAGTTGCAGACAAAGGCGGCAATGAGTGGATGCACTCACTGCAGGCTCTCCAGTGATTGAAGACGTGGTATAAGCTTCTCAAGCTCCTTCCATAACATGCCAGCGTGCTCCGACGCCCGCTTTTGAGTCCTGGAAGGTAGATGTACGTCCATTTCAACCTTCAACGTCACGACCCGCTGCACGAGTACCTGGTCAGAGGCAATGTGTTTGATGAGCAGAGCCCTAGAGTCAAGTATCTCTCCAAGCTTAGTCTCGGACTCATGCTCCGTCAAGGCTCGCGAATAGACAGGTGGTGGATGGCCGTTCCGCCACGGCAAGCGCAATGTAGAGAATATCACGTAGCGCAGGTAGCTGTTCCATTGACGGCATACACTCCGTGCGCTCTTGAGGTCACGTATACCGAGGAAAGGCTGTGAAGTGAATGAAAACGAGACGCAGCAAGACAACATAGTGCCGAACCGAAGTGAAAATCGCTTCAAGGAGTTCTACCGGAAGTTGTGTAGCAGCATGAGGAGGCATCGTCACAGTGTCGTAGAAGTCCGGTGGGTCCCAAGCCAGCAATGGGGACATTTGGCCAAGGAATCAGGATCATGGGGCATGAATCATGGCCGTGATAAGTATCATCGGGCTCGGTTAAGATGCCATTGGGCATGCCCGGAGAATCCCGAACGACGTAAGCAGCTTACGTATCCTCGTCAGACTGGCTGCAAGTGGCGGCCTGTAGCCAGGTAACCTGGCCATACTGTAATGAGCAGGTCTCGATACAGTAACCTGCTCATTACAGTACGGCTAGGTTGCCTGGCTAGGCGACCTGGTGGCGGCTTCACGGATTAATCATTAGGCCTTAGGCCCGACTGCCTTCCTCCGCTCGGCGCTCACACGAAATTGTGGCTGACTACAGTAGTAACATGAACTCGGATGTGGAGAGCACAGTCCATGGTTGGGCTGAGTGCATTAGAAAGTCACCCCGCTTCATTAAGTAAATCATTATTTATTGCACCATGCACATGTTACTATCCGGACCAGGTCTTCGGCTGCTCGCCCAACTCAACATCTCGATTTTCTATTGTCAACATATATTTTTCCTGTGATGTATAGTAGGAAGAGCTCAATGCCTCAGGTCAATAGACCACTCACCGTAAAATATGAAGGAAATGGACTGGCAATGCCCGCTGCCGCGGAAAGATTTCTCTCGCATCAGTGTAATCGGGCAAGGAATCGGGCCATGCTTCCAACGCATATTAGGGAGCCCGGAGGCTGGCAGATTCTCATAGTAAAGATGCCAGGCCATGACCCAGCAAACGTCAAGATTCCGAGCACACAAGAGCCTCAGGAGGAGGCATGAGATTATATCTAGATATGCACCCTTGTCAAAACCTGTTGGTAGCCCTTCCGAAATCCCATTTGATGTGGAGAGAGTGAGGTGCTTCAGATGCGGGAAGACATCATAATGCGCGAGGAGGCTGAGATATGTGGAGAAAGTCGTTAAGTTGGGTGACACGGTGATGGACAATTTGTGGAGGCATGAATAGGTCGAAGACACTGCTCGTGCATCAATCGCTGGCTCCAGCTCGCTCGGACAGAGTGAGATAGCAGTTACTTTTCGGCATTGAACTGCCTCCAGAATAGACTTGAAGGCTGACCAGTTAGTAGGCTGGTCAACAAAGTGAAGCCCCTGAAGGTTGGGAGCAATCAAATTCTTCAGAAGGACTTTGCGATCTACACGTAGATCGAGGAGGGACTGAAGCAAGACGCGAGGATTGCGTAGACCACCGGCCCCACAGAGCCAAACCTCGGACTCTCCGTCGCCATGAATTTGGAAAGGTTCAGTGACAGCCGTAAGACTGACCGGGCGCGTTCCAGCGTCGCAGCTTCATAGTAAAAGCAATCGTATTCAGCTAGTTTTGTCCAGGTAAATTCGAAAGGGACTATCTCGGGCCACTGCCTGATTCTCTTCAACAGCGGTGCGTCGCTGAAGCACTGGAGAGGGATGCCGGAGTCGGGTACTGGAGAGGGATGCCGGAGTCGGGTACTGCGCCGTAGCACCTCACATGGAGGTGCTCGAGAACGGTGAAAGGACCACCTGAGATGGCGATTGTCAATAAGGAGGGTGGCAAGGGGATCACGCCTGAACGCCACTGCGACGCGTGACGCGCAATGGCTGGGGCGATGCTACTACGCGGCTCAGATGAGAGATCCGAATCCTCAATCTCGACCCTGACGTTGAGCTCCAATGCATGCCCCCCAGTCCGCGTTAGCGCCAGAGGAATAAGGTTGGCTTTCAACGCTTGGTTCGGTGCATCGACGTGTAGATAGATGGTTGCCAAAAGAGCGTAGCAGCCGAGGGCTACGTTCCTCCACCGTCTACAGACGCTGGAAAGAGTCTACTGAGCAATTGCACCATCGCCTCTGTCATGCCATCCTATGCTTTCGTACACGCAGATGAGCATGACTTCAAGAAGCAGCTCGTCTGGTAGATCGTCCATGGTGATGAATGCGGCCACTGGCAGATCAGACATTTTTAATGACTGTGTCAGCAAGCATTCAGATGCTCGAAGTAACGGTTGAGAGCACACCGAGAACGCGGTGGGAGGTGGATAAAGTCTTAGGCGCCACTGGGTCAGGATGGTACCTTATCGTAATGTGAGGTCAGTTTGAGGTTCTGTGGGTGGCCGTCCACACATAGGGTAAGATAGAGCGAGTTAAGCACCCCAACCAATCAAACGGTCCTAGCAGGTGAGGAACACAAGCGCCTTACTCCCAATGTACTCTATGATATCGTCCGACTTGCCGACGAACCATCAAACCACATCTAAAATCAAAGAAAAGTGGCGATAGATGCATGTGGGGCAACATACACATTCATATTGAGCTCGGCCCGACACTTCATCTCACAGAGCACCCGTAATTGGGGACATAGTCAGCGTTGATTTTCTGGAGAGGCCGTCGTGGATGGTCTGTCTAGGTGTGAGCTCATCATTATGATTAAGCTTGAGAGTGCGTTTTCTCGGAGGCTGGTATGATTGATGAGAATGAAGTCTGACGGAAAAAGAAAGAAGATTCGATACCAGCACCCAGTGGAACGAACCGGTCGTTAGCTAGCCGATAACCTCCTTGACGGAAACAGCGATGATGCGACGGCTGAATGGAGGGATGACCATTGGCCGTCCCCAAAGGACGTCTAGAGCATGAGTGGTGCGAGGAATCACTTTAGTTGACTGTCGATACGAACGCGGACCACTATGATTGACGTCGATGTGATGGAGGCATGTGAAATGGCGGAGTTTGAATTTCAACCTTCACTTTTCACTTTCATGCCCCGGAACGCAAATCATCGCCTCTATTCTGTTGATCTGCGGCCGAGTCGGTTACGCGAAACCGCTGCACTATGTATCTCGGCAACTCCCCTCTATCATTCCAGCTGCATACCTCAGGCTCGGTTCCCCCGTCGCGGTACTCCGAGTCCTCTCCATGTACTTAAACGCACGTGGGACAGCATACTCTGCTCTGCCAGTGCTATATCATTTGTCGCTGTCAACATACAGGCAAGAAGACAACCTTGACGATGGTCTACCATGACCTTCCCCTCGACCTCGGACGACACATCGTCGAAATTGCCGCACAGTCCGACAGGAAGGCTGCTGTGAGCTCGCTGGTGCTCATCTCGAAGCGCGTGCGGAGCTGGTGCGTGCCTTGCTATACGTCTATAATTGACACTGACGATGCACAGGGTTGACCCATTCATATACCACACTGTCGTCCTGCCCAACGAGCTCTCCCGGCGCCAGTTCGTCGAGTCCGCCAAGGCGCGCCTCTCCCGCGATCCCGAAGGCGGCGCAGAATTCTACGCGCGGACGGTGAAGGTCCTCTGCCTGCAGCGCTCCGCGAACATCATCACCATCGAGTACATCCTCTCTCTATGCCCCGGCGTGGAGACGCTCGCGATCTGGTTCTTCCTCTACGGCAACAGCACGCGGAGCATCGAGCTCCTCGCGGCGCTGCCCAACGTGCGGCGGCTGTCCCTCGTCGGCAAAGGCTTCGTTGACGTCAAGTGCATGCTACCCAGCGTCACGCATTTGAATGTCTCCTTCGAAGCCCTGCGCACGCGCCGCATACGATGGGGAGAGGTCTTTGACAAGTGCCCGCAGCTGACGCACATCCTCATCGACCTCAACGGGGATGCGGTGACCAAGTGGGAAGTGATCCTGCTGTATTATGAGACTGTGCTGCTGTTTGAGGAGATTCTGAATCTCGCGCCGAGTACGTTGAAGGCGCTGATATTCGAGGTGTTTGAGGGGGTGGACACGTGTGAGCGGAATGCGACCCGACGGTGGTTGGGGGCGGGCCCGGACTTTGGGGCGGCAGCGACGCAGTTCGTTGGAAGGATTACGGACCCGCGGTTCGTATTCATGTGTGCTAGTGGGCGGTTTGAGCACGTCGCACCGGAGAGGATGGTGTGTTATCAGGCGGAGCACGATCCGTTGGCGGATTGGGGCTATATCGAGGGGAAGGAGATGGATGCGTGGGAGATGGCGGATCGGTGGTTGGATAGTGGGAAGAGAAGTGCGGACTCAGTGCGTCTATGAATACATTCCTCATCTTCTGATACATGTACAACAATGGGGTGCGGAGGACACCCGCAATCGTTTGTATTATTACACTCATCAACTTCCTCTCACCTGTCAATCGCCATCTTCATGGATGTCGTTGTCTACTCGTGGTCTTTCGCTCTCATTCGAAAGCTCTCTGCCATGAGAAATTAACCATAGAAAAGCCTGAGTAGAACTCTTCGTATCTTCCGTAGAGACCATATTGATCCGTAGTATATATCTTCTGTCCCGTCAATATGAGCTTGCATGCAATGTCCTTGGACGGCAGGAACGAAGGATCGTCCGGGCCGATAACCCGAACAACAGCCCTGCACCCATGGTTCTTTGTCCCAAACCATGACCCAGCTCCCCGACCCACCGCGAGTCAGCCGGCGCACGACCGTCGAGGACGCGTCGGACAGCGACGACGATACCCCCAAGCCCAGCCAGGACGACGACGAGCACGAACGTCTGCTCCGCAAGCGCCGACCAGTAGTCGGCACCCGGCTCGAGGACTTTCCCTACGACCCGCGCTTCCGCCCTCCAGCGCCCGCCCCGTGGAAGCGCGGAGCCCTGCTCCTGTTCGTCGCGGTCATGTTCTGGCTGGCGTTTTCCCTGCGCAAGCGGGCATGGGACAGGAAGAATAAGGTGCTGTTCGCTAAGCGGTGCGTGTACTATGCTCTTACGGTGTTGGGCTATGCTGAGGAGGCGGGTGCAGGTACTTGGACAGATTCCAGAATGGCCATGGCGGCGTTGGGCCGGGGATGCAGCATGCAGTGCCGACGCAGTCGATACCGGAGGCGCAGAAGAAAAGGAGGAGGCGCTCGAAGAAGCATGCGGGTTGAACTAGGTGCGTATCTCTCATCCATCTGCGGCCGGCTGGCTGGCTAACGTGGCGTAGATTTCTTGTATACCACGGACATGGATTATTTATTTTTGATTTCCTTCCAATTGCCGGCGCATGTCCGACGGGTTCGAGCATTATGCAAGCTCCAGTCATCCAAGCCTCGTTGGTATCGTCGCAAAGGTGTCGAACATGCGTCAGTGCAGCCGAATCGTTTCGCAATTGCAAGAGTGCGTCCAGGGTACCAGCCAAAGCTTTGACAGCAGAAACAAACGCTCGCCACTTTCTTTCCGTCAGGCCTACTCCCTCGTTCATCGGCAGGACGACCACAAGAAGCGCGCGTCTGGTGAGTGCTTCGACCGATTGAGTGGATGTGGCCGACTAACATGGTGCACGTTTAGCACATAGACTTCTGTGCGAGTGCACCTCAAAACATGGTTAACTATCGATCCTTTCCTCTGGACGTCCCAAGTAGGCGTGCGGTGTATCGAAGGGACCCACATCCAGGGAGTCACGGTGCACTGGCAGCTGGTCGATGCTGCAAATCAGACCATCTTACTGGGGACTTCCGTCTGAGTGCACCTTGAACCTCGGTTGACTGTCAAACTTTTCTTCTGGACGTTCCAAAGTAGGCGTGCCGTGGCTCAAAGGGACCTACAGTTGTGTGTGGAGATTTGTCGCGCTGGCAGCTGGCCGATGCTCCAAATCGATTCTGTCATGCAGCACATTGTCCTCGTCGGCAATCGCGCCCTCCAATTTCCCTTCCTATACGACCATTCACTGTTGACTAGAGTTCAAAGAATATGGGCGGCGGAACTGAGTTGCTCGGGTTCAAATGGGACCTAGTTGGACACGCCGTCGCCTTTTCTTTCTCTTGATGCGAGGTAGATGCGAGTAACCCCCGGTGGATACTTGGGGAGAGGATCGTCCACGAGCACAGTTGACGTACTTCTCAATGGTTGTGCCGCTATGTGATCTTTTGCTGATCACTCGCTACCCTAGGCGCGCGTCTCAGCTCAGAGAATTGTGACAGAAACCAAATTTTAGACTTTCGACGGCGATTGAATCTGAATTTTTTGCTCGGATCTGCAAGTACTTTCCTTTGCAACGTGAGATGTGGATTCGAACGAATTGCAATGTTGTGGGCGGTGAGCGCCTAATTAAGCGAGCACACAGCCCTGCGGCATGTCATAACCAGCCATCATGACATTGTGCTTATCGATGCGGCACAGAGTCATCACAGCCTCTGATCAACGCCCATGATATAAATCCCGAGCGCATCTTCAACCGACACGACATCCTCACCCACTAAGTACACGTACACGCGATGGCATTCTGGCCTGGCCAACAAGCAACCGCAGCCGCGCCCCCGTGGGCGGGCTTCCAAGCCCAACCTCAACCACAGATGATGTACAATCAGTACGGACAGCCGGTCCCTCAGCCGCAGTGGCCCTTTGGAAATGATAACAATCCATGTGCGTTTTTCCTACGTGTGTTTTCGCTCTAACGGCTAATTGTCGATCATGAACAGCTCCGTGGCGCAATCACACCAAATACTCCAACCTCCACCCTATCCTCGCCGCCGACAGCACCCTTCTCGCCGTACCCCTCACCGACAAGCCCAGCTCTACCGTCGCCCCCGCCGCGTACATGACCAACGCCGGTGCGCCCGCCACGCGCAGCGGCTCCCCGCACCTGCGCCTCATCTCCCCATCCTTCCCCTGGCGCATCGAAGTGCAGAACCCCAACCACGGGCCCGTGACGGTCGGGATGGTGTGGGACGCCCTGCACGCGCTGTTCAAGGACGCGGAGATCAAGGACTCGGAGTGGGGCGCGATCGCCACGGACAAGAAGCAAAGGACGGCGATTGAGAAGGCGGCGAAGAAGAGGATCGACAACGGGGGGAAGGCGGAGAGTAAGGCGTTGAAGAGGATTGATTGGGTGGGGGAGGCTGTTTGTTTCAAAGGGTTGGAGAAGGATGAGAACTTTGAGAAAATGAGGTTGATCCCAGGGGAGAAGGAGGCTGCGGAGACGTGGGTTGTGAAGTTGGGCGCGTGAGAGTGTTGTACGACGTACATTTCTTTTGGGTTTCGGGATTGTATAGTGATGTTACCAGATCTACAAATGACTAGTAATTATGTTTCATCAAGACTCGACGCAAAGGGGGCTCGAATGATGCGCAAAATGGGATGGATGAGTCGAGAACATATGACAGAAAATGGAACGTTGAAACTTCAGAACACTATGTAGACGCTCAGAACAAATGACTTTCAACGATGCACTTTGATCCAATATAAAGTCATGTTCAAACCTGTGCCCCTGATAGAAAGCTACCAAATACATGAACTGTTCTCTACTCAATACGCCAATACTCGCTCAGCTTCCAAGGGAGCGCCGCGCGACTCGGATTGGCCATCTGCGCGTCAGCCATGTCCTCTCCCAGCGTGTTCTCCATGCGAGTCCACACTCGACTGGGAAAACTCCCAACAGGATCCCATGCGCCGGGAATGCCGTTGAATGAGATAGCTTCAAGACTGGGACATGTGCCGAAGAACATAACAGCGTGTTGACGCTGGATGGCGTCGAGACCGTCGTCATCAACTAGGAAGTCTTCCCTTCTCGGGCGATACGAGAGAGAGGGGATGGTCATGATCAAGGTTTTCAAGGAAGGGAAGGATGCGGCAATAATCCCGGCTGCTTCCACCTGGAGGAACGAATCAGACGGCCCTAAATCAAAGTGAGCTTGAGCTGACGTACCAGATTTTGTTCAAACCGGTCATAGGCATAGTCACGGATAGCATTGCGTTTGATCTCCAACGATAGGATATCTTGCAAGTTGCACAATTTGCGCTTAATGAGCCTCAGCTCCGAACCCGTCAGCATGGCCTTCACAGGCGAGGGTGCGAAGGTGGGGATGAATATAAGCCCCGAATTGATGTTTTGCTTCTCGAACGCCGACAAGGTTTGCAAAGTGGCTGGAAGGGCAGAGACGGCGTAACCCGCAACGTTTAAGTGTCGAAGGCGTGGACATGAGGCGGCCAAGTCAAAATCTTTCGCAGAGGGCGGGGGGCCCCGGGGCAATGGGATGAAACCCGGCGCAAATTCCTTGTTGATACGCAGAGACGTGATGGAGGAGAAGCATCGAGCGAGGACATCCCGCAGCGCAATCGGTGTCAGATCCGTGGCTAATAGATCCAACACGTCCAGGTTGGCGCATACGGGTAATCCGTCGGGCTCGTTCCATCTGCCCTGCCCGGAAAACATCGGCATAGTGAGCGAGCACAGTGAAGGTGAGCCGATGATAGGTTCAATGGGCACCTGGAAAGATGCGGGCAGAAGGTCCATACCGAAACACTGAATGCTGGGTGGAATTCGTCCCCGATGCGCTGTCACCTGCGGTTGATTGTGCGGGTTAGCGGCTTCAAATTCTGGTCCTGAGAGCACAAAAGGCCGGATATTGATGGCGACCATATTTGGCCAGTGTCTTGCAATAAAGTCAAGAGCGACGTTCATCACATCAGAGATGGAAGCGTTCAACGCATCGGTGAGAGAGGGGTCGACCGAGGTCACTGTGTCAGAAATGGGCGTTAAGAGGGTAATATGGGAGAGTCCAGTCATGGATCTCGCTAAGGGCGACATCAAGGTAGGCATAACGTCCGGCACGGTCAAAGCATTGTGGGAGGTGTAATCGTATAACCGGAAATGATACGTCCGTACAAGCCCAGCAAGGGCGGGGTTGTTGGCAAGCATGCTGCACAAATTGATACCGCTTTCGAGAGTGTTGGCGGATAACGGGCGGGACCAAGGTGAGGCCTTGAGGAAAGCCAGCGACTTGATAAATTCGGTTGGATCGGCATATATCAGCGGCCGACAGACGTCGCTCATTGCATGGGAGACAAGTGTCAGGTCGAGAAGTGAGTCAGAGGGGAGGTATAAGATAATATGCATGTGTAGCTCTGTGGGAAGGTCGGCAAAAGGACTTCGTTGAGCATGGACAGGAGTGGAGACTTCAAGACTGGGAGAAGAAGGGTTGGAAGTCATTGGAAGTTTGGCAGTGAGTGTTTGATAGAGTTCCCCTATTGCATCGGCAAAATCTCCCCCAAGATTCAGCAGTTCCTCTCCAATAAGCATCGCAAGCCAACGACGATCGGGAACGACTTCGGGCATCCTGATCCCCACCGCTCTATTTCGTGCTGCCGCTTCTCTCAAAAGTACATACAGCGCGATGATGGTTTCGAAGCACTTCTGATTGTATGTTTGTCGCCACTCGGAGGTTCTGGTGAACCAGGCTGACTCGTCGTCGGTTCTCCATCGAGGGTGGGCTTGGGCCCAAAAGTCTTTGTGTAGGCGCTCGCCAGGGTACAAGGGGCCATTGAAGATTGTGTCGAATTCGGCGTCATGGATCATTACCGCGTCGAAGAATTTGTCGTCGACGCTGAACTGCTTCGCCATACCGCACGCCGGGGTCAAATTGACCCGGAGGAAATAGGCCACGGTGATAGAAATGAAGTGTGTCAAGCCAACCTCGCGCTGAGCTCTGGGTCCATCTAGTGAGGGTAAGTTTGACTCTGTGGATGCGGACAAACATAAGTACCGAGTACAGCGTTCAGTTGATAGAACTCGACTCGAGGATGTTGGGCAAGATACATAAGACTAGGCAGGCATTCAGAGACATTGGCGGGTATAGTGATGGCATGGATAACAAGATTTGAGGCTCCTGGATTTGGTAATGGACGGGGACTAAGTATCGTCTCCCAGTACGCCAGCGTGTTGTACCTATCCTCAGGTATCGCCTCCCACCTCGGCGTGTCGTACCTAGCCTCAATCAGATGTACGTTGAGTTTGGACCACGTATCTGCTGGAAACAGACAGTCTGGCGTCACACCCAAGTCGAGCCACTCTGTTGGGGTTGCGTTTGGTTTTGGGAAACCAGGGATCAAAGCATCAGCAGCATCTACGATCACGGAAGTGAGGCGTTGAGTGAAGGCCGAGAAGTGCTGAGGCAGAGAAGAATGGGTTCCGTCGGATGATTGACGAGACTTGAACTCCAGTGTAGGACTTGGACTGTTCGTATCACCACGGTCGAACGATAACTCGATGACATCTGCGAGTACTGTGTAAATTGTAGCCGGAATTGAACAGGAGCAGCAAGGGTAAAATCTCACGGTGCCACGGGATGTTAGAATTGTTGAATAAAGGAAACATCCTGGGCAATGCTCTCTGGTACCTAGTCTGGACCGCGCTGGAGGGCCCTTGTTCGTGGTGGTACGTGTTCACACTGTGATCGGCAAAGCAACGGCAGTCGGAAAGGGCGGTCCGCGGACTGCCTGCCTGACTCGAGTTCGATCCTCTCCTCACGCTGACTCGGCACACAGGAAGCTCAAATGGTACGCAAATTGAGGCGGGTGGCTCGAAGAAGATAAAACATGATTCAAGTTCAAACTAGAGCATCTGTTGAGCTGTGTAGCCGCTCAAGACAAACGCCGGCAGCGTATCTCGAAAGTCAGGGACGCGAGATTGCCACCTCGGTTATCACGCAAATCCATACCTGACGTTGAGGCCTACATATGCTCAATTGTAGGTCTGAGCTCCTGAGAGAGGTGACTGTCTTTCAGATACTGTGCAAATGTGTCCAGGCTGATCTGGAGAGCATGATGCACGCTCGGCACATGATTGCTCCAGTGCGGCACGGAGACGCGACGGAGACGCGTATCAGCGGCCGTGACGTGAGGTGAATGGTCGATAGCGAGGATGTCCTTGCGAGTGATCAGACTGCAGCAATCAACGCCAACAATGGAAAGTACCGAGCGCCGAGGAAGATTGTGTCTGTAGTTTGGGAACTTGCAGCAAGCAGAGGTCAGTATTTGAGAATGTCAAGGAGGATTCAAGGTGGCCACGCCGGAAGTGATGCTTCTTTCCTTCTAGATTGACTGTCAAGTTGACTAAGCTTTCCGAAGTTTATTATCCGGATCCAAATCAACGCCTTATAGTGTGACGATGCGAAAGGTCAAATACGATTTTCAACCCCCACGATCCCCATACCACACATGTCTGAAATCACCATAACGCCCGCTCCTCTCCCCTCCTCTGTGTCTGGTGCCATGGTCTCTGTGCGCGCCATGATCGCAGGACATCTCACCCTCCCTGCGGCTATGTTTTTCACCCCTGTTCTACCCGGTCGCGAGCGCGCGCACTTTCCAATATGGGCGTTCCTCATCGAGCATCACGCCACAGGAAGGAAACTGATGTTCGACCTCGGCATGAGGACGGACGTCGAGAACCTTCCCCCGATGTTCAACAAAATGGTTAACATGGTCAAGGAATTGCCTGGAGGGTTTCAGGAGATGATCCTAGAGAAAGATGTGGCGACTCAGTTGAAGGAAGGAGGCGTCGCTCTTGAAGACGTTGGAGCTGTAATTTGGAGGTGAGCAGGTTTTCATGGCTTCACAGAAGTCAGGAAGCATCCTAATATGCCTTTGAAGCCATTATCACGTCGACCATATTGGTAGGTCACTGCTTTCATGTATCGAATGGCCTTCGCGACTGATTAGGACAAACTCCAGGCGACGTGTCCACCTTTCCAGTTGAAACGGATCTCGTCATTCACGAGGATACGGACATACGTACCTATCCTACGCACGAGGATTCTGTGCTCACAGAAAGCTCCTTCGAGTGAGTTGACTAGTCACTCGTCTCACATGCTCTGAGCTTGAGCTTCTCTGTATCAGGAACCGTAACGTTATCAAGCTTTCCTTCAAAGCCACCGATCTCTCCATCGCTGGCCTGGATGCTCTGGATTACTTTGGCGACGGAAGTTTCTACCTTCTGAACACTCTCGGGGTGTGTACTTTTTTCATTCAACTGTTCATTCATCTAACGTATAACGGTAGCATTGCCGCGGCCACATGTCCGCTCTAGCGCGCGTTACACCAACAACGTTTGTCCTCCTAGGCGGAGACTGTTGCCATCACGTTGGAGACATCCGTCCCTCGCCCCACCACCGCGCGTTGTGTCCGTGCCCATCCCATGTCGTGAAACTCGCGAACGCCGCTGTATCAAACGAGCATTATCCGAACTTCGATCTGGAAACGCGGACGGAGCCAATGCTCCACCCAGCTGTCGGGCCATACGAGGATTATGATATTGCCAAGGAGACGATGGGGAAGGTGGGGCAGTTGGATGCGCATCCGGATGTTTTGACGCTGTTGGCACATGACGCCGCGGCTGAGGAGGTCCTGGAGGTGTTCCCAGGAAGTGTTGATGAATGGAAAGCGAAAGGATGGAAGGAGAGGATGCTCTGGGCTTTCATGGAGGTGGGCAATAAGGATTTTAGGTTCTCTGCTGAGGTTTAAGCTGTGATGGTTAGTAGAAAGAGCTCTGCCAGTCACTGAACAGGAAACTTTCGATAACTAGCTACTACATATATAAGCTGTTTTCTACTCGATACGCCAATACTCACTGAGCTTCCAAGGGAGCGCCGCGCGACTCGGATTAGCCATATTCGCGTCAGCCATCGCCTCTCCCAACGGGTTCCCCATGCGAGTCCACACTCGACTGGGAAAACTACCAACAGGATCCCATACGGCGGGCATTCCGTTGAACGAGATACCTTCAAGACTGGGACATGTGTTGAAGAACATCACAGCGTGTTGACGCTGGATGGCGTCGAGACCGTCGTCATCAACTGGGAAGTCTTCCCTTCTTGGTCGATACGAAAGAGAGGGGATGGTCATGATCAGGGATTTTAGGGAAGGGAGTGATTCGGCTATAGTCCTGGCTGCTTCCACCTAAAGAAATGAATTAGACGGCCGCAGATTCAAATGGGCGTTGAAGCGACGGACCAAATCTTGTTCATCCTGACCATAGGCATGGTCATACATGGCATGCCGTTTGATCTCTAGCGAGAGAAGATTCGGGAAGTTGTGCGCCGTGTCCTTGATGAGCGACAATCCCGACCCCGTCAGCATCGCCTTCACAGCCGAGGGTGCGAAGGAAGGGAAGTATACACGCCCTGTAAATATGTTTAGCTTCTCGAACGCCGCCAAGGACTCCAAACTGTCTGGAAGTGCAGCGACCGAATACCCCGAGACGAATAAGTGTTGGAGGTGTGGACATGAGACGGCTAAATCGAGACCGGTCGCAGTCTGCAGGGTGTCATTGGGCGATGGAAAAACACCCGGCGCAAGATCCTTGGTGATACGCAGAGACGTGATGGAGGAGAAGCATCGAGCGAGGACATCCTGCAGCGCAGTCGATGTCAGATCTGTGGCTGATAGATTGAGCGTCTCTAGGTTGACGCATACGGGCATTCCGTCGGCCTCGTTCCATCTGCCTTGTCCGGCAAACAGCGGCATGGTGAGCGAGCGCAATGAAGGTGAGCCGATGATACGTTTTATGGGCATCTGGAAAGATGCGGGAAGAGCATTCATTTCGAAACACTGAACGCTGTGCGGGATTTGTCCCCGAGGCACTGTCACCCGCGGTTGATTCTGCGGGTTGGCGGCTTCTGGATCCGGGAGCACGAAGCGTTGAAGACGGATGGTGACCATATTTGGCCAGTGTTTCGCGATGAAGTCAAGAGCAACGGCCATTACATCGGAGATGGAAGCGTTCGTCGCATCGGAGATAGACGGGTCGAACAAGCTCGCCGTGTCAGAAATGGGTGTGAAGATGGTAATATGGGAGAGTCCAGTCATGGATCTCGCTAAGGGCGACATCAAGGTAGGCATAACGTCCGGCACGGTGGGAGTATTGTGGGAGGTAAAATTGTATAAATGAAAATGAAACGTCCGTACAAGCCCAGCGAGGGCGGGGTTGTCGGAAAGCATCCTGGTCAAAGTGATGACGCTTTCGGAAGTGTTGGCGGGTAACGGGCGGAACCAGGGTGGGGTCTTGTAGTAAAAAAACAGCGACTCGACGAATTTGGTTGGATCGGCATATATCAGCGGCCGACATACGTCGCACATTGCGCGAGAGACAAGCGTCAGGTTAAGAAGAGAATCAGAGGGGAGGTAAGTAATGATATGCATGTGTAGTTCTGTGGGAAGGTCGGCGAAAGGACTTTGTTGAGCATGAGCAGGAGTAGAGAGCTCAAGACTAGGAGGAGATGGGCTGGAAGTCGCCGGAAGTTCGGCAATGAGTGTCCGATAGAGATCTCCTATCGCATCAGCAAAATCTCCCCCAAGATTCAGCAGTTCTTCGCCAATCAGCATCGAAAGCCAACGACGATCGGAGACGACCTCGGGCATCCTGATCCCCACCGCTCGATTTCGTGCTGCCGCCTCTCTAAGAAGCACATACAGCGCGATGATGGTCTCAAAGCACTTCTGATTGTATGTTTCTCGCAACTCTGAGCTTTTGGTGAGCCAGGCTGCCTCGTCGTCGGTTCTTCGTCGAGGGTGGGCTTGAGCCCAAAAGTCTTTGTGTAGGCGTTCGCCAGAATACGCAGCGCCATTGAAGGTCGTACGGGATTCGGTGTCATAGATCTTTACCGCGTCGAAGACTTTCTCGTCGACGCTGAACTGCTTTGCCATACCGCACGCTGCGACCAAATTGACCCTGAGGAAATAGGCCACGGTAATAGACATGAAGCGTGTCAAGCCGACCTCGCGCTGAGCTCTGGTGGCCGCGTCTAGTGAATATAAGCTTGGCTCTCCGGCTATGGACAAACATAAGTACCGAGTACAGCGTCCAGTTGATAGAACTCGACTCGAGGATGTTGGGAAAGATACACAAGACTAGGCAAGCAGTGGGAGACATCGGCGGGTATCGTGATAGCCTGGATCACGAGATTCGAGGCTCTTGGATTTGGTGGCGAGTGGGGACGGAGTATCGTCTCCCAGTACGCCAGAGTGTTGTACCTATCCTCAACCGGAGGCACGTTGATTCTGGACCAGGTATCTGTTGGAAACAGACCGTCCGGAGTCACACCCCCGTTGAGCCACTCTGTTGTGGATGCGTTCGGCTTGGGAAGACCAGAGATCAAGGCATCAGCAGCATCTACGATCACGGAAGTGAGGTGCTGAGTGAAGGCAGAGAAGTGCGGAGGAAGAGAAGAATGGGTTCCGTCGGAGGTTCGACGAGACCTGAATTCCAGTTTAGGGCCAGGACTTTTTGTTTTACCACGGTCGAGAGATAGCTCAATGACATCTGTGAGTACTGCTTCGATTTTAGCCGGAATTGAACGGGACCAACAAGGGTAAAATCTCACTGTGCCACGGAATGTCAGAATCGTTGAATAAGGGAAGCATCTTGGAGGCAGGTTCTCTAGTTTTCTAAATCTGGAGCGCGTTGGGAGGCCCCTGCTCGTGAGTCGTGGTGGTGCGTGTTTACGTTGCGATCGGCAAAGCAACGGCAGTCGGAAAGGGCGGTCCGCGGACTGCCTGCCTGACTCGAGTTCGATCCTCTCTTGACGCTTTCCATCTTAGTGCATCATGGACTGTGAACTCATGGCGCCCATACGTGCCGACATTCCTGTAGATGTTGCGCGCTACATATCTGAGATCGCAGCGACCGACCATAAATCGACAGCTTCGGCGCTCGTTCGAGTATCCAAGACGATTCACCGCTGGTAAGTGGCCTTCCTCCGCGTGCCATGCATACTACATGATGTCTCCTGTAGGATCGAGCCCATTCTCTACCGATTTATATGCATCCGAACCGATAAGCAGCTTTATGCCTTTCACAGAACCGCTCGTGCTCGAAAATCAAGCAATCCCACGTTTCTACCTACCGCTGTGAAGGTCCTTCACTGCATTGACATACTATCGAGTGCACCCCCAGAACACATTGCGTATATTCTTTCGCAGTCTACAGGCGCTGTGTCGGCTTCGTTATGGTCCTACCACCCTGTAGACACAATGGACTCCATCCTAGAACATTACGCTTCGCCTGCCACCCTCCGTCGTCTCTCAATCCGATACGACCACACTTCCGTGGATTGCCGGGACATCCCCAGATCTCTCACACATCTTGAATTATTGATGCGAACCACTGGTTCTGTGACTGGTCTCTGGGGCGATCTGTTCTCTCGCTGCCGGTCCCTCACCCATCTCATGCTGCGATTCAATCCATACAGGACAACAGTCTTGGCCTCAGGGGCATTTTGCGCCACCTCCAAGGCGATATTTGCGGCTGCCACACCGCGCCTCAGAGTCCTAATATTGTCACCTCTTCCCCCATCTCTAGGGCAGGGTCGAACCCAATCAGTCCATGTAGCTGGAAAACGTAAATGGGAGTTCTTTGCAGAGCAGTTGGCGGAGAAGGTTGATGACGTGCGATTGGTTTTGCTGCGTTCGAGAGCGGAGTGGGGGACGGACTTTGACTCGAAGCCGAGGGTGGGGTACCTACCGCCTGAGGAAACAGGCGCATGGGAAGCCGCCGAGTCACTTTTGACTGCTCAGTTGAATCTGTGAAGAAGTTTTCCACAAGTAGTCCAAGTCCAGTCATCCAACTGAATTTCTTTCTTTCCTATTCCACGGCTACCGTAATGTGAAAGTCGTCTGGTACAGCCCGAAATCCCCAATGTATTTCTCGTGTATATTAAATGTGGATCCCTTTTCTTGACCGTTGACCTGCGGAGTCTTTGCCCTATGCCCATCATGCTGCTCAGGATACGAAGTATGAGGACCGTGCACCAGCTACCACTGCGCCCTTCCTGCGAATAGAGGACACAGCGCAGGATGTGACATCTATCAGGAAGAAAAAAAATGCATGGGACGCGATAGGTTCATACAGCCTCCTTGACCTCTTCGAGCGAGTAAACTACCCCTCCTGGAAGACCAGACACTGGAACTATATCTATGCTTCTACAATTACAATACAAAGAAATACGCGTCGTACCAGCCGTTGCTTACAGTTCGTGATTTTACTGTCCTACTCAGTATGTATATAGGAAAGAAAGTTAGATCACGGAAATACACAACATCAGTCCTGAAATTTGTCCATATGAACATTCGACATGTTGATGTGGTCAACACTAGCACCGGGGCCATCATTCGTGGAAGTATATGACTCTGCCCATCGGCCCTTCCGAGCCTCAGCCTCCTGCCGGTACTGCTTAGGCAAGAACGCCAAGCCAGCAAAGTACGCCACGGGAACGATCTGCGTCGCAACTGAGTCAATCCCAACGTGCGCATCGACTGAGAACCGGACTCACCACAACCCACACATGCCATGCGACGTCAACGGAATGAGGTGCGTCCCCGCGTCCAGTCATATTCGGCCACTCCGTATGGTACCCTGTTCTTACCTGATAAAACGCCATCGCAATAATGAGCAAACCGAACACGGCGTGCACGTAGTTCTGGACCGGGCGTCTCGTAGCGCCCTTCGGTTTCACATAATGGATGAACGCTCCAATGCCGCACTGGACGAGATAGATGACGAAGAGCGCGACGCCCCATCGCTATGACATATCAATGTGGTAAGTGACGACCAGACGCTGACAGACAGCAATATACATACCTTGTGGTTGTCATCTAAATGAAGCGCTTGAGCTGATTCGACGCTCTGAATGCCCAATGCAAACCCGATGAGGATAGTGCTTCCGGCTGTGTCAAGTACATGTCAGTCAGGTTCCACGTCTAGCAACGCTCGAAATTAGTCTCACCCAATGCGAACTGAGATATCCAATGGCCGGTGTACCACTGAGGCGAGAACGTCCTTAGATACCGGGCGAGGAGGGAGCCAAAGGGGAGGAAGATCAAGAAGCCAATTGAGCAAAAGACGGCGTGTGCGACGATAAGGCGCTGATAGGGCTGTAATGGGATGTCGTCCGTTGGTCCACTCGAAGAGGAGGAGCCTCCTCTCGAACTAGTACTGGTGGCGGTACTCGCAGCCGTAGTAGAAGTGCCAGTGCCAGTACCCGTGTCAGTGGCGGTCGAGGTGGCCGTCAAATCTAGCGTGGCAGACCCATGCTCGAGATGCTGCTGGATGGTCGCATCCGCATCTTTCGAGTCCGGGTTGGTAATCCCGAAGGCAAAGACGATATTCTGCGACGAAGCACCATCCGTCTATTACACAACACCGTTAGGAATCGCGCAGCACATCAGTGCGCAGTCAACGCACCTCAACGGAGAACGTAAACTTGGTATCAGAAGTGGACGTCTGAAATGAAATCGGGAATCAGGATCAGGCCCGAATGACACCCTTCCTTCGCGACGTACTGAGCTGAGACTCTCTTGCAGCGTTGCCACACGGGCGGGGTTCGTCACAACGCTCGGCATAGTGTATCTGCTCGCCTGTCTCTGCGACAGCGTGATGGACCCGTCGTCGTTCGCCCACATGATGACCATTGGCGACCCAACCATTCGGGACCCAAAACCCCTGAAAAGCGAGGGACGGTAAGCTTCCGCAGAGAACAAAGGTTGAAGGATGGAAGGGTCAGGACGTACATTCCCATCCATCCCGGCGTCCGCTTTCCAGTACTCGAGAGTTCATCTGGTAGATCCATATCGTTAACATTCCTGTGCAAGAAACCAAGATTGAAGGACGCGTACATTCGACAACGGACCCATTGACGGTCGCAGTAACACACATGTTCTATCTCGGGATTGAACGCGTGTGTAGTAGAACACAAATGGGAGACCCACAGTACCGCATTGTTTATCGCCAGTCGCCCGACGCTGTACTCATCATTAGAAAACAACCTCGCCACAAAACGCAGAGCGCACCAAACTCGACGCCGACACCGAATACCCGAGCAATGACAGTGAAGCGAGAAGGAAAAAATGCATGGGGTGAGGATGGGGGAACCGGATCCTTACCATTCATCCCGACTTATATACAATGCAGAGAGTGCCTGTCAGTTCTTTACGAATATCATTTAGAAACGGAGGAAGGGGCGAATGGTTACGTCGTGCCGTGCCGTACCTTGACCGATGCCCGCTCAGAAGGGAGATCCGCCACCCAAATCTTTCCCACGTAGACGAACGTCGCTCAAGGTGAAACCCACGTTATCAAAGTATGTACTACACCTTAATCAATCACAATCTATCCCCACTAGCGCTTATGATGTCTGCGTGCCTCCCCGCCCAGCCGAGTCAGCAATGTCGGCGGGGGCGCTGGCGCCGGCGGCGGTTCTTCCTTACTCAGCGCCGCGCCCCTAATGGAGAACCCGCCCCCGCCCCCGCCCCCTGGACTCTTGATCCCCGGACTCTTGAGCGATAGCTGTCTCAAACCTTCCACCGGAGGCTCTGGTCTGCTTCCCATGCGCTCCAACAACGACACCGTCGCCTGGGTCTTGACCTTCTTCGCATTTCGTGGAGGGAGCTCGGACGTCTGGGTGCGCGGACGCTTGAGGGGCGGTGACGGCAGGGGTGACTTACTTGGCGGCTTGGAGGGCAATGAGTGGTGGACGGATTTGAGCGGCGCCGTTGCCGGTGCTCTGACTGGAAGCAGAGGTGCTGGTGGTGTCTTGACTGGAGGAGGAGGCACATTTTGCACGGGCGGTTTGATGGACTGACGAGCGGAAGAAGAAATCAACTTGACGCAGAAAGTAATGAAATACACACCTTCACAAGCCGCTGAATGGATGTGTCTGGTATCGTGGTGAGTGTTTGAACCGCGGTGTATGCGGTAGAGGGGATATGCCAGCCTTGCTGTTGACACTGCGCAAAACGGTCAGATTGAGCCGTCAACACATGATGAGACTCACTCGTTGACAGACGATCAACAGAGACTTGTATGCGTTGATGGTTTCTGGTAGGATTGGTTGACCTGACAATCCCTTGAACAGTGTTAGTGTGCAACCCAAGTAGGAAGATCGAAACGCACATCGAGGATCGCAGGCATCCCGCCCAACGTCAGCTCTATCTGGCGCGGTAAGGTTTTACCCTGAGCTGCTTCATGCGCGACCCCGAGCATTCCTATGAACTGATACAAGACAAAGAGCCGCTCAGACCGTGGCAGCTGTTGAAGCTTTGGGCGAGGTATCAACTGCTGCATATATAACATCAGTAGGTCGAGCGCAGAGGCAGCCTTTTTGTCGTAGACGAGAATGTGTGCAAGTTCAAGAAACGGTTTGGTGGACTGGAGAGTAACTGGGGATCGGGCGTAGTCCACGGGAATAGACGGCCTGATACGGGAGTCGATCTCAGAAAGTAGTTTCTCGCTGTGTTCGGACTGCTGGGAAAACAAAGCCAGTGGTAGGACATGCTCGCGAACGGCCTTCAGAAAGTCTTCGTCGGTTAGGCCTGGTAAAGCCTGTAGCAGTCAGCACATGGAAGTCACATTTATAACGGTACCCACTTTCAGGAACGCGGTGGCATATTCTTGATTGTGAGCTGGTTTATTGTTCTTGTCAATCGCCTGTCTTGCAGAGGTCGTGAGGAAGGTGTGGACCAGAGACGCCAATTTGATCCGAATGTCACGCTCGTCATCGTCCGCAGAGTCGTCGGCCGGAAGGAGTTGGTCGTACAACACGCTCAGCGTAACAGAGGGCGACATGTCCAAATGGTCCACGAGCGCCTGTTGGATAACACGGACCTCATCTTCCTCGTCTACAGCAGACATCAGCCTGTGTGCTATGAGCATAGCTGATTACACGCACCGCTTTGCAACAGCTGCAGTAGCACATCGGTGTTCCTTTTGACCAGTCTCGCGTCGGCGACAGAGAGGGACGTTATGGCCTTGTATCCTTCAATCCTGACCTGTCGTAGTGTCAGACAGGGCGCAGACAGCGCGGAAAAGGGTGGGCTGACCGACGCGACCGAGTCTTCGCAGACGTCGTACACAGCGTTGATGGCGTCCTCCTCGATGTCGGTGAATTCCGTGAAGAAGAAGCGGATGTTGCGGACCGCGAGGATCTTGAGGTGGGTGCTTGTGTGATGCGCCAGTTCGATAAGCTTTTCCAAAACAGATCGTCGCGCCTGTTCCGCGCTGTTAGCATGCGCCACAAACTACTATGCCCCAATATCACCTGGGTCTCCTTGGGGGCTGCGTTCGCTTCCTTCAAGGCCGCTGCGTTCGAATGTCAGGCAGAAAGCCCGCGAAAAACGCACAAAACGAACCAGAAACTTGCCGTTCTTCCTCTTTAAACAGTCGCGCAGTTTCCATCAAGGTCGCCTCTTCAAGCCCAGTCGCAAGCGGGAGTCGTTTATCTTCGGTTTTGCCGTTTTCTGGCCAAGAAAGATGAAGGAAAAGCGGGGGAGGGTGGCCCGAAAATTGGGAGATGGTAGTAGCAGGAAGAGATGGAAAGCAGTCACGTGTGGCACTGCCGTCAAGAAGCGCCGCCCGCCGCTCTGATCGATCGCGACTTTCCCTTTTGGAGTAGCGGGCTGAGGGTAAGAAACTGTACAGGATCTCTGAGTGGGCCAGTAACATTTCGGTAGGCAGCAAGACGACGAGTCACTGGACGAAATCGAACATACGCTCATAGAATTCCTTTCAGCTTTAGATGAGACCCAACCCGCCCATTCATCCGCCAAGAGTACCTCACGGTGTCTCTACCTACAATTGCGATACGTAGCAAACGAGCGGGTCTGTCTGCGCCACACGGTGTGTTATTCACTTCCCAAAAGAAGTCCCGCGATCCATATTGAAAAAAAATAGGCCAATAACGGAGATTCAGATCGGCAAGCACGAAAGGACCAGAAGATGTCAAGAGCCAAAATGAATGGAGACATCTTCGACGACTGTGCTGGGTTGGAATGAATCCGACAGGATCTCTGCGTTATCAAAGTTCAAAGCGTGATATTCATTGAACCTTGACTTTTTTCAAGCATACTCATTGCGAAATTGACGCCAGATAGTCGTCAGCCACCTCCCACGCATCCCGGCATTCTGAGGGTAGGTACCCCCAATCGTCATCGGGGTCGTGTGTTTTCGCATAACACACCATTGCCCCGCAATCCTTGTGCTCCTGGAAAGGACAAATGAACACAAAGCGCCGGTCTGGTACTCTCTGCCGCAGCGCTATTGCGAACTTTGGCAGTTTATCGCCCCGTCCGATTGTGTCTCGGAACATGAAAGGTTCACGTAATGAGATGAAAAGAGGCTCCAGAATGAGAGCTTCGAGGCTCGACGGGGCGATTCGAAGTAGATCGTTGAGATGTGCGGCGAACATATCAACGTCTTCAAGAGTAGTTCCCGAAGGGGGAAAATGGATCAACAGGTGCGTTATGCCCACTCGATGGAAGAAATATTGCCACGGAAGAGCCATCGTTCCGGGTCTCAGGACAAGACAGAGATGTGTGATGAAGGAAGGGATAGTTGGGAGAAGCCTATACATCTCTGCAGGCATCATCCTGGAGAGGGAGACTCGTCGGAGAGTCGAGGGGCAGGACCAAGTTACGACATCGGTCAGAAGGGGGATCCATGTCACTGATATCACGCCACTGCATTGCGAGAAGATGTATTCGATTTCTCTGTCCCAGCCGGCAATGAGTCCTATGATGCGGAGAACCTTTACCGCGGTGGCCAGGAAAGTTGGATGATAGCTGGCTCGCCCACGAGCTGCGCGATAGAACGAGACCAGGCCACAAGAGTCACGGAGATCCACGGCGCGATACAGTATAGGATCCAGCCTGGTGCTGGATGAGCGAGCATACAGTGGAGCGAAACCATACGGACCATTCACGAAAACCTTTCGATACGCGCACAAGCGCCAAAGCAGATGCTCTATCGGTCAGAGCGGCGAGCTCTATGATATGTAGAGAGAGCTCGAGCGGAAGCTCGAGAAAGAGCAGCGTCGTAAGTTCGTCCATATTTCGACAATGATGGTAGGAGCAGGGATTGAACGCGAGGCTGCGCCTGTGACGGCGGGCCGCCCATGCCGTTTGACCGAAGTAAAACCATAGACAGAGAAGAACGCCCTGACACCGCCTTTCAGGCTTCCACCAGCATCTGCACTTTCCACCGACCATGCAAGTGAGATCGTACACCGTTTCCTCATGCCCGAGATCGTCGAAAGGAGAGCACGACACTGGCAGGTGTCCTGCATGCCAGCGACGCCGCCGACGCGTTATAGGCTTGCACTTCCCCGAAGATCTCAGCACTTTCAGATTCACCCACACCAAGTTTTCACTCTTTGCCACAACCGTCTTCCTTGTCAGCTTCATCTCTCTCTAGTCATCCCACACACGACGTCACTCGGTTAATTCTCTATGCCACTCACAGGGTCCTGATTTTAACACAGTAACCTTGTTTCCCCGGGTGTAGTATCCACTGACGCTTCCGATAATAAATCGAGGCAATGTGCATCTCGTGCTCAATTAGCACTGCGGCTTCGGGTAGGGTGGTCACAACAACACGGCCATCGCCCATCTGCTGCGAAACGGCACATTTTGCTCCACGGCTTCCCCGTTTCTCGGAGAGTCGGACCATCTCTCACCCTATGCGCTGCATTCACTGACACCTTTTTTTGCAGCGTAACATTATAGGTGGGCAATCTTGACAGGTACTATCACGACAGTATTAGAGTTACCTGGCAGGCAAGACATGCCAGTGGGCGAGACGTGGCCATTGATTGTACCCTTCTTGCCAAGGGTGATCACGTCGTCTCTTGTCATATTAAGCAATGATTGCAAAAGAGTCTCTTCTCTTCATGACGACAATGCCCGGTTGCGCCACTTCTGCGTCCGGGGTTGATCCTTCGGGGGATTTTCGGTTCGTCTCGTCGCTATGTGCTCTCTGGGTATCTATAAAGGAGGTACTTTCGAGCGGGTAGCTACATCTGCCACTCACTGTTTCCTTGGTTTTCATTCGACAGTCAGCCAGAGATGAAGTTCCTCCTTGCCGCTCTCGCTCTTGCACACACCGCCTCTGCCCACTGTGAGCCGTGTCTACTATCATAGTCCACGCTCAACGATTCTGACCGTTTCTCCTTAGACATCTGGACGACCCTCGTAACGTCCGGCGGCCAAAGCACTGCCGCCGTCCGCACACCTGTTAACAACTCGCCTGTGACCTCAGTCACCGACGCAGGGATTGCATGCAACACCGATCCCGGTGCAGCCACTGACACTGTCTCCGTTGCTGCGGGCTCTTCCATTGGGTTTCTCCTGGACAACACGTTGTACCACCAGGGACCGGCTGCAATCTACTTGGGCGCTGCTCCGTCCAGCGGTGTTGCGAGCTGGGACGGGAGTGGAGCGAGTTGGTTCAAGGTCAGCTGGCCGTTGTGATCCTTAATGGACGAAGGGCTCACTGTTGTTCATACATAGATCGCCGAATGGGGCGCAGAATTCGACCCGTTCTCATTCACTGATTTCAACGCAAACGCCCTCAACACTACGATTCCCTCTAGCGTCCCAACTGGCGAGGTATGATCATTCCGCCAATGTTCGCACTCATAGAGTAACGTTCTCTCAGTACTTGGTCCGCATTGAGCAGATCGGCCTGCATGTTGCCGGTTCACCGCAGTGGTACATTTCTTGCGCCCAGATTTCTGTTACCGGAGGCGGAAGCGCGAGCCCCTCGAAGGTCTCCATCCCTGGATACGTTGCTGCCGATGGTGAGTGATGGTCTCAGTCTACGAGCTACGACGTCCAATACGTTCCGCAGATCCGGGTCTCACAGTGAACATCTACAACCCCGTCCCCACAGCATACACCGTCAGTTTTACTTTTGACTACCTTGGAAGAACAACCGCTCACGCTGATTTAGGTCCCTGGCCCGGCAGTTTTCACTGGGTAGAGAGGTAGATGCGCGAGACTGAGTCTCCTGGCTCACCATCCCTCTGTTCCATGTCAGGGAGAATGAAAGGAAGTATACTCCGCCAGTATACAATGTACATATCGTCGCACTAAATACTATCTATTTGCTGTTGTCATCAGTTCGATCCAAAACTTTAAGGCGGCCACGCAGGAACTCCTGAGCAGGGGAATAAGAGTCTTTGGAAAAGTCAGGGAGCAAAGCTTCGCGACTCGGAGATGTCCACAATCGACCAGCACTTTTTTTTGAAGAGAGATCTATAGTACCATACTGTGAATGGCGATTAAATGACTCCTCACAGCGAGCGTCAGTTTGACTCTCACGTCGAGCACTATCTGAAACCTGTGACTAGGCAACGTACGGTAATTTTGCCGTTCAAGGTTGCAGGCCCGTTATATTACTACTTTGAAAACATTCAGAGAGGAGAAGAAAATGTTAGTACATATGTTGTGATTACAGAGTCCGTTCAGAGTCCGTGTTCTTTGCACGTATCAACTACTTATGCTTAGATGCCTTCAAACGGGAAGTGGCGGACGCCACGGATCTTAACCTTTTCCATCCCGACATCGCCTTCGCCTTCTTGGTCTCCTCCTGCGACGCAGATAGATCCGCCTCATAGTCGGCATCTGACGTAGAGCCTGGATCTTTCTCCCTCGAGGACTCGGAGTGCGTCGAGTAGATGGAGAACCTTCGACTCCGAGTCGAGCCATTCGACTCCTGGTCCGATGGCGGGGGTCGATATGCAGAGGGTGCACCGCTACTACTGTTGGTACCACTTGAGATGGAGCGACTCATCCGATGATCGTGATCTGAAGAGGTCCTGGAGCTGCGACTTGTGCCGATGGGAAATGCTGTTGAAATGTTAGCCTGTGAGAGAGATAGCGGCAAAGTGCGTCGTACATCGATCTCCATGCATCGGTCCAGCGGAAAGTCTTCGTCCGTCGATGCGAGTAGATGAAGAATAGGGTGACCTACATAGAGTTAAAACAGAAGGTGGCGCAGAATGACTGTGGCGACGTACGACCCAGGATTTTCAGACGTCTCTGCTAGCGGAGGGGAGACTAGGACCTCAGGGATAGAAGAGTGACTCTGACGTTGAAAGCCTCCAGAGGTGTTACTTGCAAACTTTGCGTCAACAAAATGCTTCAAACTGAGGTGACTAGAAATCCGTACGCGCCGCCCTTAGTCTTATCATTCTTTGCCGCTCTTCTTCGGTCCAGGAAGGGCTTATACTGCTCATAAAGCTTGTGGGGAACCCCATGGCTGGGATCATCGACTGGTGTTCGACGTTGACTAAGTATTGCGAATGATGCTGTTGGTTTGTGGCTTACATTTATCATCAAAGTAGGCCATGTCGCTTTGGCACTGGTGTCGGTTCTTTGTTGGAGTTTAGAATGGTGTTAGCAAAACAAGAGAGAAAGGTAATATAATAGAACGGGCAGCGATGATGCGTTACTTATAGGTAGAGGTCACTGATCAGCGGAAAACAAAGACCATCAGAGGATGTGCGCATGCGCCTTGACCAGTGCCAATCCCAGCTGTACCGCATCAGCACAGCAACGAGCTGTTACCATTTTATTGGACAGAAAACAGGTCAGAGAGTCAGAGAGCCGGCGAATAAAGAGGACGTGAGCGCGAGACAAGTTTCGGAGATGATCGGCCCACCGGTCCGATCAACCAATTACGGCCATGCCGTCCTTGCCGACCAGTCGTGTACACGTCGCTCCTCTCCGCCGACCAATACAGCGTCTCAAGAAAGTAACAAGCCATGGCTGAAGCCAGAATTTGACATCGCGGCTCTATCAACCGCGGATGGACTCTTTGCTGCGCCACACTGCTGATGGCAATGGCAATGATGTGGCAGTGCTGACAGTCTATTCATAGACGCCTTGATCCCGGTCCGAGTCTATTCTTCCACCTCCGTCATCCACGACCCATCTTGCAACATGCGTCCTTCCTTCTTCGCGCACTCTGCTCTGACCCCATTGCGTCGGTTCATCAAATTATCAGAGCTGACTCACGGTTCGAGAATCCGTCGCGCCAGTGGTCTGTCGACGTGGTCAGGAAAGAACTCCACTCGGAACCCTAATACATTTGGTCTTATCTGTGCGACGAGCATGCAGCGAGAAGATCTACTGTGTTCTATTGCCCATTCTACGGGTTCACAACGCGCAGTGGGCATCAGTACGGGACATCAAAGAATCTCGCATGCGTAGGGACACGACGCGAGGTCCTCCGAGCTGGTCATCCTCACTTTGTTCGGCTTTACAGTCTTCTCTCCGGCGGGCCTCTAGACAGTCCGATACGACGACATACGTATGCCAGAAACGCGGACCACTACTGCGACCAGATCTCTAAGGGTGTGCACATCCGCTTCACTCCTACCAGACGCGTAAAAACCCTCTGGACATGTACGCGTTTCTTGTCTCGACGTGGTGACAAGGCTCTCCTTCCATGGCCGCCGGACCATACCCGCTCTGCGCAATTCTCCGTAGCAACCACGGCCCGGCATCACATTGGTATCCTGATCCCAGATCCTCATCCACGAGGTCATGACATCGGACGGGGGATACCTACCAGACGAGATGTCGACACTGTGTCCTTCGCTCAAATACATAAGTGCCGCACTGTCATGCTTTCAGTAGGTTTCATCTCCCCTTTCGTCGCACTCCCACCTCAGACCCAGACCCAGCTCCAAGGATGGTTTCCTTCACAAGGCTTTTGTCTTTCGTTCTCCTCGCGGTGTCAACACAGGCCGTCCCATTCCCGGGATCCTCCAAGCACAGCACACACCGAACTCGCGTCGTTGGCAAACGCGGTCTGACGCTAGAGACTTTCCACCCCGAATCGACCTACACGGTTCGTTCTGTTATTCGTGTGCTATCCATGTAAGATACGCTGACATCATTGAAAGACCTTTGGAACCGATGGAAAAACCCTCCCATCGTCTCTGGTTGCTCAGTCTGTCGAGGACAGGACGACCGCCTTCGTGGCATCTGAGCTTGGGATTGATGCCGAAAAAGTCGGATTCACGAGCGGCTTCTCTCAGAAGTCCGCGGATGTCACCTATGCATATGCGAAGCAGGTTCATGTAAGTGCTTTAGATGTATCGCACAGGTTTCTTAATCTGACATTCGAAAGGATGGCGTCGACTTCATCAACGCCGTCGCAAACATTGCTATCGTGAACGACAAGGTCGTCGCGTTTGGTGCTTCTTTTGTCGACACCGGTTCGTTTATGCTATCCTTCTCTATCAGATTTCTAACGAAATCGCAGATAACATCGCCGACTCCACGCCAACCATCAGTGTGGACTCTGTGATCTCAACTGTCGAAGAACAGCTGGACGGTAAATTCAACGGTTACACGGCCCTGAACTACCTCTCGATGGCCGATGGTAGCGTTGCTCTCACGCATGCAATCCAGATTCAGAACGCCGACACCAACGCGTGGTTTGAGGTCTACGTGGACGCACACTCGGGAGAGATTCTGAGTGTTGTTGACTTCGTGGCCGAACTTACTGTGCGTCTCCACACATCCTCCTTCGTCTGTACTATTTGACCAATCTGCCCAACAGTACAGGGTCATTCCCATCGAGAAAGATGCAGTCACCGAGGGCTTGGAACTTCTTGTGGATCCCGAGAACCTTGCCTCTTCCCCAAGCGGATGGGTTACCACTAATACTACCGCGTGAGTCCATGCTGTTCTCAACGTTAAAGATCGAGCTAATTAGATCACAGTGGAAACAACGTCATCGCGTACAAGAGCAGTCAGACCGCTGTTACCACCGAGTCGTCGCCCGACGTCTTTGACTACACTTATGATACGACTTTGGCACCCACTGGGGGATCGAACATCGACGCTGCACGCGTCAACGCGTTCTATATCATCAACACCGTCCATGACTTCCTCTACCAGTATGGTTGGACCGAAAGCGCCTTCAACTTCCAGAACGACAATTTTGGTCTTGGCGGCGCCGCGAACGATCGTGTCTTGATGAGCGTCCAGGATTCCAGCGGCACAAACAACGCCAACTTTGCCACACCTCGCGAGTAAGCGAAGTTTTATCTTATTGTTTGAGGCGACGCGTTGACAACAGTATCAGTGGCTCTTCAGGGACGTGCAGAATGTATATCTGGACTCTTACCACCCCCTACAGAGATGGCTCCCTCCAGAACGACATCATCGTCCATGAGTTCACCCACGGATTGACGAACCGGATGACTGGCGGTGGAACCGGAACGTGTCTGCAGACTACCGAAGCCGGTGGAATGGGCGAGGGCTGGTCTGATGCTATGTCTGCGTACGTCCCATAGCTTCCCTTCTTGCCAGCATGGGGTGCTGAAAACAGATTAGCTGGACCGAGCAGACGGACGCCAGTGTGCGCGACTTCACAGTGGGAGACTGGGTCATCAACTCTTCAGCTGGTGTCAGGACACACCCATACTCCACGTCGGCGACTGTCAACCCCCTTCGCTACTCCAGCATCGCCTCCCTCAATGAAGTCCACAGTGAGTGCCAGTTACGCATTGAGTTACGAAGCTTACCCCGCATCAATGCCAGACATTGGCGAGGTCTGGGCCAACCTACTGTACAACGTCTATGCCGCCCTCGTAGAGGCTCACGGATGGTCTGAGACTGCCAAGACCGATCCCACTGGCACCGCTGGCAACAACGTCTGGCTTCATCTTCTTGTTGACGCCCTTGCACTTCAGCCTTGCAACCCGACTTGTAAGCCTATATAGCCTGCATCTTCGGCTCGTATGCTCATATAATTTTGTAGTCCCTACCGCTCGCGATGCTTGGATTCAAGCCGACGTTAACCGATACGGAGGTGCGAATAGATGTATTCTCTGGACAGCATTTGCCAGTCGTGGGCTTGGTGTCGGCGCTGCTAGTTATGTCGACAGCACTGTCGTTCCAGATGACTGCTAATTCCTCGGCTTATTTATTCGTCTCATTGCATGGTATACCCAACGACGTTCATGAAGGACTGTACATTACATCTATTCCTTTGGATCGTGGCGTATTGCCCGGTAATGAATAAACACTCAAATCAGATTTCGTGTGTCCCAGGTGTATTAACTATGTCTCGAAGAGGAGAGGGGCGAATACGTCTCTCAATTTCTTCCATCCCGTCAAACGCCTGTGTCTGCCTGGCGTTCCTTCGGCGACACAAATATCGTTCTCCGGATAGAGCCGGATAGTCATCAGATGACGTAAAACCTCATCCCTCAATACAACACGGATACGTTCTGCACTGCCAGATGTGTATCCTGTCAAATTTCGACGCGGTATCCCGAAGAAGTCGACGCCTTTCTCGCCTCAAGGTGTTGGAGGTGCGGTTCGAGGCTCAGGACATCACAAGAGTGGCCTGGCATGAAGTGTTAGTTGCTGTCTCTAGGCCGAGGGAAGTGCTAGGCGTACTAGTAGCAGATCAGGGTCAGCAGATGTTCAGCTAATCGCCACCCTTCTCCGCCGTTCTGCACAGTCTTCGCATTCTTCGCCAGGACGCCCATCTCCTAAGCGATGGACATCGCAACGACGATCGTCTCGACCACAGGCGCAATTCTTGCCTGTTCAAAGAGGCAGCACTGGAGGCCCTGCGCACTACCCTCACTAACGTCCAGGCCGTGTTACAGTATCCCCGCTTGTAGAGCGATCCCGAGACTCTTCCCTACCTCAGCTTGACAGTAACGTCTCGTGTTGTCTTATGGCAATTCTTGTCGACGTATTGAAGGCCAACGAGCACCTCCAAGTATGGAGTGGGGAGTCCCAGCAGCGAGCGCGAAAACGCGACAAGCTGATCGCTTTTTGGAAGCCGTCTGTAGTACTTGATGAGTTGAAGGGAGACGAAGAGCGCATATACAAGAGTCCGATGCTTCTCAATACTGCTTTTGGGTCACATCTCCGTGCCCTCTTTTCCATCCCCAACTTCGCGGAAGTGAGCGCGAAGCAAGGACGAGCCGGTGCTGGATATAATCAGCCCGTCCCTCGGTCTCAGACGGAAGCTGCGCGCCTCTGTGAGCAAGAGATTGGTGCAAAGGTGATTGGTTCCTTCCCCGCAAGAGCATGCGAATAGTAAATTCCTCTAGATCTCGTCCTGCTCAGTTGACGATGATCCTGTGCAATGCCCTCGAACGCTGGCTTCACAGGTCGTTCGATAGTGACACTCGCATACTCTTAGGCTTGAACTTCGAGGAAGACGGTATGGATGGTGTCTCAAGAAGCTCGTTTGAGAACATGGTGGGGGACATGTCGCTGGAAGGAGCAATCAGAAAGGTTCTGCAAGGTATGCTTCGGTCAGAGAGTTGATCCAGTGCTAGAGCATCCTCATTTGGGTCGACGACAAGTTTCAAAAGATTGCAAAGCAAATTCATCATGGCGCTGAACACCGGATGTGACGATCGCTGGTGGCGGGACGTAGCTGTTGAGCCTCTTTTACACGTGCGCCCTTCATCGACAGTCCATTTCGTGATGCTCACTTTCTTTATTGAAGGATACATCGAGCGACTATCAGCCAGAAACTCTCTACGCGTCGTCACCGACAACTCGAGATACGGGGCAGTCAATCCTATGAGCCAGACATCGGCTGTGGTGAAGAAAGAGTTTGCTGGGCGGGATCTTCTCAGGGCACTACGGACAGCAGGCCACAAGTGTCCTGTTCTGGTGTTCCCGCGGATGAAGAAGAACACAGAGTTTGTCTCGGATTTCGAACAGGCCGGATCAACGACGAGTTGGAAGGTGGTTGAGAATTATATCAACGGGCTTGCTCATCGTTCTGGGATGGACGTGTCCTGGAGAAAGTTCAATGCAACATGAGGTTGGGTTCAATGTAACAGTAATGTAGGGCATAAGTGGATGAGACGCCTTGGATGCTAGCGTAATGATACACCATCAGACCATTCCTTCAGCTCCGAACTCGTAAGACTTCAATTGGGCCATCAACAGCTTGAACGGAGAGTCCTTCTGGATGAGAGGACAGTCGTTCCACTGGTAAGATAGCTCGTACATCGACAAGAGGCTGTCCACCAGGTACGGATCTTGTACGCTCCAGTCATATAGCAACTCGTCGACAGAATCGTATCTCTGACCGACAGTGGAGTCCCCGTACGCAAACCCGCGATACCACTGCAACCACTCCGGCGGTATCACCCGCGTCAGGTATCGTTCGAAGTTTTCGCCAAGTATGGGCATCTTGCCAGTCATCCAAGGGTAGAGTCCTTCCTCCCATGGCCAGTCGTTGGTGTACGGCGAACCGATCCCACCATGTACGTCGCGAAAGTGCATAAAATACAGAGCCTTCTTCCAGAAAGTGCGAGTGTGACAGAGGTCGCGCTGCATACTAGTGCCGACCAGCGGGCATTGATAGAAGACTTTGCTACCATGTGAATTCTGAGAGGCAGTAAGTGTCTGCAAGTAGGTGAACTCGATACTACGCACCGTTCCGTGGGAAAACGGTTCAGGAATAGCAATCATCCCATGCGCCTCCTTCCAGTGATACTTGCACCAGGTCGTATCGGTTCTGTAAAGGGGCTTTGGAATGCGGTGTCTCGTTGATTTGACTTTTTCGCCCCTCGATTCGGCTTCTGCCAGCTTCTGTACCTCCTGTATTGCGCGGAAGGCGTGTTCGATGGTGGGCGGCGGGCACAGGGGACAGTAAACAGGCGAGTCGGTTCCAAGCCCCGAACATATGCAAAACTGTGGCGCCATGATTGCAATGTACTCCTCCATAGTATAACAGGACTTACTGGAAGTGCATGAGCGGTTCCACACATCGGGCGCGGCTGGGACCAAAGAAGGAGATAGAAGTTGTCGACTGAATCGGGATTATCTGCACGGAGCTCAGAGCTGGGGTCCGCCGGCGGAGTCGTGGTCACCGTTTCGTTAGATTCAATTTCCATTGATGATTGCAAAAAACTGGGAGAAGGTCCGGCTTCTGAAATGGATAGTCGTTGCGCATGCGATGAAGGAAGGAAGCAGCGACTCAATGATTATCGGCGGGAGCAGTGTTATGTATTCGACAGAACAAGGCCAAAAGAACAAGAGCTGGGAGACAAAAGCATCAGGTACGTGTGGACGGCCATGTTTGTGGATGTCGGTAATCCAACCCATGCTAGTAGAGGAAGGCCCAGGCAACTCGAAAGAGGAACATTGGTCGTGGTTTATGAAGAGAAGCTCAACGAGGGCACCGTAGACAAGCCTGTGAGGATTGGTGCCGTACATATGAGGGGTATCTCTGTTCCCACCGACTGTTGTCCCCATAGTTCCTCTTTTGGGCTTGATGATACGTCCATCAGCGGAACAAGAGTTGACAACCATAGCACATAGAGACAAAAGAGGACATTGATGAACGCACGTAGGAGTGTTTTGGTGGATTTGTAGCGCACACATCAGGTGGAGGTTGAGGACAAGTCGTAATCGAGCGGAATGTGAAAACCGAATCGGCATTTTGCGCGCCTCATCACAAAATCAAAAAGGACTAGACCTCTTGGACACATTGGGAATTGAACCCAACACCTCCCGCATGCTAAGCGGGCGTGATAAACCAACTACACCATGTGCCCGGGTGCTTGCGGCCTAGCGTACTTTTATCATCAGTTCAATAGACCGCGCTCGGCCACATCGTTTCTGGGCGAGCGTAGGACAGATGCCAATGGGCAACAAAAGCGGAGCGAGGCGTGAGTAGCTGACTTCTTGCAGTCGAACGAAGAATAACTTTCAAACTGGGACCTATTCCGTCATGACGCTGCAACGACGCCGTAGACATTTGTCAACGAAGGCGCAACGTCTGATTGAGCTCGGCTCGACTCTGGCTTGTCTGCGAGATGATTGCTTTTGCATAGCAACAAGTATGAATATCATTCAGAAACAAAAGTGTAAAACTTTATTTTCCTGCAAATTTGGGCACTGCGTGGCCACAACGCCACAGAAATCCGGGACAACGGAGGAAGCACCGCCACCCTGATCATACCATCGCGCCCTGACCCGAATCTCCACCGACTCCAGCGCCTTCTTATCCTTCAATGCATCGTCAAATGCTCTCCAGAACGCCGGCCGTAGGAATTCCCCAAAGGCAGCCTCCGTCTTAAGGTTAGTGGACAGGACGACTGGAATGATGATCACAAGGGAGCTGAGGTGCGGCATTCGAGCCTCCGCAATCTTTCGTATCCACCAACGGGAAACGGTGTCGCATCCTGGATACTGGACTCGCCAATGCTCGTAGGCGTAGAACACGAGTTGAAGATGGCTCAACGACTCCAGGAATGGTCCGATATCGATTGCTAAAAGGGGTATATGAGCCCAAGAGTTCCAGTCTTCAAGACTCAATGAACGTACCTCGACCAATTTCGGGAACAGGCTGATACGTCTCGCCAAGATCGAGTGAGGAGAGTGACTTTGGCGCAACTTGCGCAAGCGTCGGCATGGCAGTAACACGGTAGTGCGCCAGTGAAAGTCTTTCTAGGTGACGAACCTCCTTCAAGGTGAGAAACGCCATCCACGAATCGAACTGATCGTTAACGAAGAGTTCCCTGATCGATGAGACGTGAGACAAGCTCTCACAATCAGAATCGTGTGAGACGTGGGGAATGGTGCTAATTCCCCGATATACGCAGTTCTCGACTGCAAGGGATACAAGATGCGGGAAGTGCGCGAGGAGGGACGACATGGAGTTGTCGCCGAAGTTCAAGAGGCACTCTGCCAGCTGCAGATGCCGTATCCTGCGAAAGGGGAATGTCCCCGCGGAGATAGTGGAGGCGAACCAATGGGTGCCGACATATGAAAGTGACAGTGCAGATAGATTGACGAGGAGAGGAATGATTTCTGTCCAGTGCGAATCAAAGATAGCACATGGGCGTGTGTAATGCGCCGCATAGTTGTCTTCTCCGCCGTACATGTATTGGAGCTTCGACCCGCTGAGGTGCAGCTCGCGTATGAAGACGATCAAGCGGGGATTGGCCTTGAGAAGGGACAGGAGACGGGATGGGGTGTGATAATGGCGCCTCGGTGGGTCGGAAAAGGTGATAGAGTGGAAGAGGTGGGTCTGGGCGCGATCGCGGAGGCAACGCGACGAGGCGGCACAAGTCATTAAGGTAGTGTGACTTGCTTTCGGGTTGGAATCGTCAGCAAGAGCGTCAATGACACTGTCGAGAAGCTCTTGTGGTAGACTGCAGATAGTCATAGTGGGGCGAGAGATGGTTGAGTACAAGGGGAGGACGCGTAGACCATCCATGCGACACACTCCACCTTATAACCGTCCCGGAGCAAACGATTGAGGGTGTTCCGAGTCCCATCTCGAGTAGGGTTCGAGGCTACATGGGAACGCCTGTGTCAGACTAAATCCGACGGACTTGTGGGGGAACATTCTTGCCCCATGGCGACATCGAGCCACGAGAACCTATCGGGACGCTCTACTTAAGACGAAGACGGCAGAGCGCCTTGAGGATGGCGTCGCACGCTTTGTGGACCAATCGAGGCTCGAGACGGATGTCGCGTCTCGAACGGGGGCTAGGCAACTGTTGGTCAACTGGCAACAAAGCATGGGATCGCAATGGCTGCATGACGACTCACGAGTGACGTGCGGATCAACTTTCATCAACGTGCCGGCATTCCGCCGGAAGCCACATCCCGCGCACCCGCCACCCTAGGCGCGCTCTTGATCTGGAACATCAAGCAAGCGTTCCGGCCGATTTAAAGTGACCTTAGGTAGTCGCTAGTGCATTCCTTGTTCCTCCGATTTTCAACAGAGCTGGTGAAAAAATATCGCACCACTGTGAAGACACCCCAGTCAACTGAACGGTCTTACTGGGCATGGGCGCTTGGGTTGCAAATCGGGAAAGACCGACGTTTTCCGAAGCGCGGCAAAGCGGCGAGCGCCTAGCGCCGGTGCCAATGTACACCCCGACGCCCGTCTTCTCAGTCTACAATTGAAAGAGGCGCGTCCTAATGACAAACGTTCATGCATTGATCATTGACTACTTATTGAGAACGGTCCCGCCTTCACGATGTAGGGCTGCCAAGACGAACCCAGGGCCCGCACCTTCTCCTCCTCTTGAAAAGCTAGATGAACATTTCCCGGCTCCCTCACACTCTTGACCGAATACCTCTGCATCCCATAGTTCGGTCTACCGTCAATTACAAACGTCGTCGGCGCTCGCAGAATATCCAGCGTCTGCAGGATCTTCGTACCATGCACGACGAGGTTGTGTTTGTTCAAAGGGGATTGAGGCGATAAGACGAAATGCATTGTCTGAAGGGACTTGAGAGAGTGCAGGTTCAGGATTGGCGGGGTGGCGGTTCTGGGGGGGACGGTGAGCGTCAAGTGTCGAAGGGACTGCCCGTTCAAGCGGAGGAGCAGCTCGGTTGGGTGAGGGTTCTCCCACCCATCTGTTATTCGTAGCTCGATCGTCTCGAGCGAGCGGCAGAGTGGATGAAGGGCCGCTATCAGGGCGTCGCATGGTTCATCAGATGTTATATGCAGAGAGCGGATAGGGAGTGGGGTCTTGGGCGTTAGTCCAGACGGTAATGTGACCGGGGATGACACTTCCAATGAAAGGGACTGAAGAGAGGTGAAAGATGGAAGGCTCGATATCATCCCCCCGAGGTCGCTGTGCACTTCCGGGCTTCGATGGACGTATAGATGGGTGATATGGGGTAGAGTGGTGTGAACGACGGGTAGGACGTCTGTGAAAACCACATGTACGTGGGTAATGTGCGCACCGCAAAGTGATAGGAGGCGCAGGACGCGCTCGAGGTGTATAGGCGGACATGCCCTGGAGTCCGGGTCTGAGTCCTTGATGGATATTCGGCGGCAATGAGAGAGGGTCTGGTGCGGCGAGCGAAGGAGAAGAGCAAGCTGGGCCAGGCCGGCGCGTGTGTGCACCTCCAAAACAAGATTTCGTCTACTCGAGACCGCGCACGCATACGAGACGCGACTCCATGTCCTCCACTCCCCGCACATGCAGATGATCATGTCCAGGATCTCGGGCGGGAGGGCAGTGTCATCGCCGCGGGTCTCCATCTCCTCCCAAGACAGTGCACTACTCTGTCCAGAGGGGGCGACCGACCTGTAAAGACGGCGTCGAAGGGTGTGTACCGCGGGATGGAGCATGACTCTGTCCATGCACATGTCCCAGTGCGCGAATGCTCGCTTGATGTGACGACTTTTGAGAGGGATGTGCTCCATGGTTGGGTAGAAGGAAAGAAGGGAAGAGAAGGCCCGCTGTTTTGTTCTGTTTTATGTACTTGATGCGGAAACTAAGGAAAGCACTGCCGCCCACTGCGCTAATCAGTCAAGTGAAGTACCTTTTTGCGGTGCGATTGGCCCTGTCACTGTAGACGCTCTTCGATAAATAGGACTAGGGAAGAGGGTTGTCAGCAGGAATTATCAAGTCTCTCATGGGCGCTAGAAAAAGGCGTTGCAGGACCAGGTTGCAGGCAAGCGACGGGATTTCGTGACCCGGGGCTGCGTCTAGTCGGTATCGGTATTTCCCGAGTTGCCTCTTTCCTTCCACCCATCCACCACCAGAACCAACAACAACAGCAAAAACAACCTACAGTATCGCCGTCTGATTCCCGTACATCAACATGCCTCGTCTCGAGCGTCAGAGAAAAACGCGACGAAAATCATTGTGCCTCGTCAGCGTGATGACCAAGTTTGTCATCAGGATTACAATCGTGGGCGGCGCAGTTCGCTTTCGGGAAATATGACGCGCTCCCGCTCATTCAGCAGCTCTTTGCTCGCAAATCATTGTGGTTGGTATCACCGAGAGGGCGACAGCATATAAAATGCGCGACAGTCTCCATCCCCTCCCCAGCCCATCAACTTTCCATCATCTCCCTTCTCCTTCCCATCATAGTCATGATATCCGACTCCATTTTCGCCAACAGGATCATTCCTCGCCGCAGTGAGGATCGAGGTCATGCAGACCGCCACTGGCTCAAGACATATCATTCCTTCTCGTTTGCTACGTACGTCCTTTCTCTTCGTTTACTCCATACCTTTTGCTAACCGATGTCTTCCTCGCCCAGTTATCACGACAATCAGCACGAGAAATTTGGCTCTCTGCGCGTTCTCAACGAAGATCGTGTCGCAGCCCATAAAGGCTTTGGCGCACATACACACCGCGAGTTCGAGATATTCTCGTACATCGTGAGTGGGGCCCTAGAGCAGTAAGTTCCCATGGCTTCATAATCCGTTAGAGGCTGACATAGTTGTTGCTTCGTAGTAAAGACTCGATGGGCAACACGGAGATTCTTCGTCGAGGCGACATTCAAATGACTTCCGCTGGCACTGGCATATCTCACTCCGAAGTGGCGCATGGGGACAAGGAGGTTCATTTCCTCCAGATCTGGGCTACACCCTCAACGCCACACCTACAACCACAATACTACACACGCCATTTCAGCGACAAAGAGAAGACGGACAGGTTCGTCCGGATCGTAGCACCCGTCAGCTCGAAGGGTGTTGAGGATAAGAGAGAGGCGCAGGGTCCGGCGCCGGTGCACAGTGGAGTGACGATGTACGCGACGCTGTTGTCGGAGGGCAAGACGGTCAGTCAGGCCATGAGAGGAAGGAAGGCGTATATTCACGTCGTGATGTCGAGTGGATATGCTCATCCTGCGACGGAGAAGCGTGCTGGTGTTGCGGCCATAAGGGTGAATGGTGAGGTACTCAGAGAAGGCGACGGTGCATATATGTTCATCGGAGAGGGAAGTGTCGACGTCGAGAATGTCGGGGAGGCAAGAGCCGAAGTCGTTCTCTTTGATCAAGCGTAGAGTCTGTGTCCTTGGCGGTGTATTTATCTTTCTTGTACGTGTATTTCCATACTAGTCCATGTACGCCCGTACATACTCAGGCTACCAGTCCGATAAGGAGCACGAAGTTCATCATTGATTCACTGGTTACATTGCATTGCAAGTTCTGCATCCATAAATACATATTACACACGTGTTTAAAACAGCCAATCGTTGTGTCAATGGGCGAGTTTGAATGAAAGATTAGCAACCAGAGGGTACGGCAGTGCTGTCGACATGGTTGGCAGCGCCGACACCGAGACCACGACTGGCGAAGGCCCTCCAGAGAATACACTTGTTGGCACCGGCGTATCGATTTACGTCGGCTTGGATCCAGGCATCCCGAGCGGTAGGGACTACAAAACACCATTAGCAACACTCAAGTCTAAGCAGCCCGGTAGACTTACAAGTCGGGTTACAAGGCTGGAGCGCCAGGGCATCAACGAAGAGGTGAAGCCAGACGTTGTTTCCAGCGGTACCGGTCGGATCGGTCTTGGCAGTCGCAGACCATCCGTGAGCGGAAACGAGCGCGGCGTACACGTTATACAGCAGGTTGGCCCAGACCTCGCCGATGTCTGACAACAACATTATGTACGCGTCATAATTTGATGCGCAATGTACTTACTGTGGACTTCATTGAGAGTGGCAATGCTGGAGTAGCGAAGGGGGTTGATAGTCGCCGATGTGGAGTACGGGTGCGTCCTGATCCCAGCTGTAGAGTTGATGACCCAGCCTCCCAAAGTGTAGTCCAGCACAGTGGCGCTCTTCTGCTCGGTCCATCTACATAGATGTGTGTCAGCACTCGACTCCCCGGCATCGACAGATCTGAGCATACGCAGCCATGGCATCGGACCAGCCCTCACCCATTCCACCGGCTTCGGTGGTCTGCAGACAAGTTCCAGTACCACCGCCAGTGAGCCGGTTCGTCAATCCGTGGGTGAACTCGTGGACGATAATGTCGTTCTGGAGAGATCCATCCCTGTTGGGGGTGGTTAAAGTCCAGATAAACATCCTGCACGTTCCTGAGGAACCACTGGATGCCGTTGTCAGTGCCTCACTCAAAAGAAATAAAAAGTTTGTCGCCTACTCGCGAGGTGTGGCAAAGTTGGCATTGTTGGTGCCGCTGGAATCCTGGACGCTCATTAAGACACGGTCGTTCCCCGCACCGCCCTTTCCAAAGTTGTTGGTCTGGAAGTTGAAAGCACTTTCAGTCCAGCCGTACAGGTAGAGGAAGTCATGAACGGTGTTGATGATGTAAAACGCGTTGACGCGTGCAGCGTCAACGTTCGATCCCCCAGTGGGTGCCAGCGCGGTATTGTACGTGTAGTCAAAGACACCGGACGATGACTGGCTCGTAACGGAGGTCTGACTGCCCTTGAACGCGATAACGTTGTTTCCGCTGTCATACTGATTAGCGCGGTGATGGACAAGAGAATCAGCATGGACTCACGCGGTAGTAGTAGTGGTGACCCATCCGCTAGGGGAAGAGGCGGTGTTCTCGGGATTCACGAGGAGTGCCAATCCTTCGGTAACCGCATCTTCTTGTATGGGAATGACCCTGTACTGTCAAAGATAACGGTCAGATGGTAGAAGCGATGGAGTATATGTGGAACGCACAGTAAGTTCGGCCACAAAGTCGACTACACTCAGGATCTCTCCTGAATGCGCGTCCACATATACCTCAAACCACGCGTTGGTTTCGGCGTTCTGGATCTGAATTGCGTGCGTGAGAGCAACGCTACCGTCGGCCAACGAGAGATAGTTCAGAGCCGTGAAGCCGTTGAAGTTACCGTCCAGCTGTTCCTCGACGGTTGGGATCACAGAGTCGACTGTAATGGTCGGAGTGGAGTCGGCGATGTTATCTGCGATTTCGTTAGAAACATGGTACAGAAAGCCAGCATAAACGAACCGGTGTCGACAAAGGAAGCACCGAATGCGACGACCTTGTTGTCCACGAAGGCAATGTTCGCGACGGCGTTGATGAAGTCGACGCCATCCTTTTGAGTGTCAAATGAAGGAATATGTGCGATACACCTTAACCACTTACATGGACCTGCTTCGCATATGCGTAGGTGACGTCCGCAGAATCATGAGAGAAGCCGCTCGTGAATCCGACTTTGTCAACATCGATTCCAAGCTCAGACGCCACGAAGGCGGTAGTCTTGTCTTCGACGGATTGAGCCACCAGAGATGATGGGAAGGCTTTTCCATCAGTTCCAAACGTCTTTCACCAGTGTTAAGCTACTTCGATTGATATGCAAGAAAAACAGAACGAACCGTATAGGTTGACTCGGGGTGGAAAGTCTCCAGCCTCAAACCGCGTTTGCCAACGATGCGCGTACGATGTGTGGCGTGCTTAGAAGACTCCGGGAAGGGAACGGCATGTGTTGACACGGCGAGCAAAACAAAAGACAGGAGCTTGGTGAACGAGACCATCTTTGGAGCTGTGATTGCGTCTGAAATGGAAAAGACCTCAGATAGAAGGGGAGAGGAAGCCTACAGAAACATGACAATGGCCCAGTTTATGTAGATGAGCAAAGGATACAGCGTCAACATATTGTCTGTTCAGTGTCCCAGTTCGATATCATGACCTCGTGGATTGAGACGCCGAGGCGTCACAGCCGTGGGTTGCATGTCAGCATAGGAATGATTGCAAAGACCGGTTATAGGAAGGCGTTGAGGCCGGTCGTAGAAGGCGAGCGACGCCAAGAGCAAGAAACACGCGCATGGCCAATGCGCGTGCGGTAAATTGAGTTGGATCGGGCATATGGATCAGTGAAGGTAGTCAGCTTTGGAGCCGTAGCTTCTCAAACAGGTGTCTGACAGAGGAGAACTCGCATCGCAGGTTGACAGCCCAACGCGCGCCAAGTAGCCGAAAAATGAGAAGATAACGAGATCTTCTTCTCACTGCATGCGCCATGTCACAGATAAGACCAAGTGTATTGAAGGTCGGACGATTTCCGACGCGAGGTTTTGACCGCCGTCTTCTCGAGCACGTTGAACGAGGTTTGATGATTCAGCGCGACTGGGAGGAAAGCTCCAAACTTGGAAAGAAAATATGCATCAGATATCAAAGAAGGAAAGGAAAGGGATTACTCGGCACGGTCCCCACAAGGGAAGGCATGCTGCAAGATGGAGGGAAGAAAGGACAGGATATGGCCGGATCTAGACCCAATGCTTTGTCAGAAGCCACGTGACACGCACAACGTGGCGAAGCTCAGACTGAGACTCTGTGTTCTTTGCAACTCCTGGAGACATTAGAGCCAGACACTTCTGTTCTGCTGCGCGTAGAATTCTGAGAGATCCGTCCAGTAGACACGTTTTTCACCACAGGTTACAGCTAATGTTCTGCTCATTGTGATAACTGCGTCGTGTCTCAATTGTTAGTGACGACGCGTAAGGAATTTCTGGCCGATGAGTGTTACTTCTGAGAAGGTCATCACACTCAAAGACCCCCAGAATGAGCCGGCGATGGAGGGCATACACGTAGGCTCGGGGGTACTGATTCATTCTTGCGCCGCATGAGTAGACGTCAAACCAATCGCTTGGATGTTTGGCTTCTCGGCGTAGTCCAGAGGTGGCTTACCATCTTTCAACTGTTCCTAATCCAAATGTTAACACGACGCGCCATTTCCATTCGAACCACGACATCTGATTTGGGTCTTCATTCTTCATGTAGTTATACGCCACGATTCAACTGAATACACATAATGTACAGGTACGTCACCAAGTCCGTAGGTTTATCATGCCTAAATCAGCAGTCATCTGGAACGACAGTGCTGTCGACATGGTTGGCAGCGCCGACACCAAGCCCACGACTGGCGAATGCTGTCCAGAGGATACATCTATTCGCACCTCCGTATCGGTTTACGTCGGCTTGTATCCAGGCATCGCGAGCGGTAGGGACTACAGAGTTTCATGAGCGTACGGGCTGAAGATGAACCCTGTGGACTTACAAGTAGGATTGCAAGGCTGAAGCGCAAGGGCGTCAACAAGAAGATGAAGCCAGACGTTGTTGCCAGCGGTGCCAGTAGGGTCAGTCTTGGCAGTCTCGGACCATCCGTGAGCAGAGACAAGCGCGGCGTACACGTTGTACAGCAAATTGGCCCAGACCTCGCCGATGTCTGCGGGGTAAGCTTTCGTAACTCGACTCGGATGCGTGAATCTCACTCACTGTGTACTTCATTGAGAGTGGCAACGCTGGAGTAGCGAAGGGGGTTGGTAGTCGCCGACGTAGAGTATGGGTGTGTCCTGATACCAGCTGTAGAGTTGATGACCCAGTCTCCCAAGGTGTAATCAGGCACGTCGGCGCTCTTCTGCTCAGTCCAGCTAGATTGACTATCAGCATTCAACTCCCAACAGAGATCAAAATAGCAGAACATACGCAGCCATGGCATCAGACCAGCCCTCGCCCATTCCACCGGCTTCGGTAGTCTGCAGACAAGTCCCGGTTCCACCGCCAGTAAGTCGGTTCGTCAATCCGTGGGTGAACTCGTGGACGATGATGTCGTTTTGAAGAGATCCATCCCTGTTTGGGGTAGTCAAAGTCCAGATAAACATCCTGCACGTTCCCGAGGAACCACTGTTGAATGCCGTTGTCAATGCCTCACCCGAAAGAGAAAAAAATAATGCGCCTACTCGCGAGGTGTAGCAAAGTTCGCATTATTCGTGCCGCTGGAATCCTGAACGCTCATCAGAACACGGTCGTTCCCCGCACCGCCCTTTCCGAAGTTGTCGGTCTGGAAGTTGAAGGCGCTCTCGGTCCATCCGTACAGGTACAGGAAGTCATGGACCGTGTTGATGATGAAGAATGCGTTGACGCGCGCAGCATCAGTGTTCACGCCGCCAGTGGGTCCCAGAGTGGTATCATAAGTGTAGTCAAAGACGTCGGGCGACGACTCGGTGGTAACAGAGGTCTGGGTGCCTTTGAACGCGATGACGTTGTTTCCACTGTAATTCTTGTTAGCGTGTTCCGAGTCCTCGACGCTGAAGACAGCATGGACTCACGCGGTGGTATTAGTGGTCACCCATCCGATGGGGGAGGAGGCAAGGTTCTCGGGATCTACAAGGAGCGCCAGGCCCTCGGTGACTGCATCTTCCTCAATGGGAATGACCCTGTACTGACAAACATATTAGTTACATAGTACAGACGAAGGAAGATGTGTGAAACGCACAGTAAGCTCGGACACGAAATCAACGACACTCAGGATTTTTCCCGAATGTGCGTCCACGTAGACCTCAAACCACGCGTTGGTGTCGGCGTTCTGGATTTGGATTGCGTGCGTGAGAGCAACGCTGCCGTCGGCCATCGAGAGGTAATTCAAAGTCGTGAATCCGTTGAATTTCCCGTCCAGCTGTTCTTCGACGGTTGGGATCACAGAGTCCACACTGATGGTCGGCGTGGAGTCAGCGATGTTATCTGCGATTCCGTGAGAAATACAATATCAGAGAAGGAAAAGATGAGCGAACCAGTGTCAACAAAGGAAGCACCGAACGCGACGACCTTGTCGTTCACGAAGGCAATGTTTGCGACGGCGTTAATGAAGTCGACTCCATCCTTGCCGAGTGGTCAGCTCATGGGACATAGACGATACGGCTAGGACACTTACATGAACCTGTGTACGCAACCCCGCGAGTTCGACAAGAAATAGCTGCGAAAGCAGCGGTTTCGCGGGAGGCTTCGCAAACAGCGAATCGGCGGCGGCTAAGGTAGTGGGGGACAAAGGCGAACTCCGCGAGAGGCGGCGATACGACCGCGAATAGTCAAAGAGTAGAATAGAACAACAGCGAGCACCACTCGTTGTGTATGAAAACTTGACTGGAGACCGCGACTTCACGAACTCACGCTGAACCGTATGGTGGTCAAAAGTGAAGTCTTCATTCTCCCCGCTCAGTGCTATATCAAGTCGCGGCTTCGCTTGCCGGTTCTACTACGATTACCCGCCCGTTCCTGAGTATCCGCGCGACAACGCGGTCACCCGCAGGCGTGGAACCTTCCTTGCCCTGCCCGTTCTGCCGCTACCTGCCAAGGTAAACACTTGGCAAGGTCCGATTACGCCACCCGCCCGTGGTACCCGGTCGGCCCGCTTCCTATGGATCGCAAGGTTCTGCAGTGGACCGTGTCTGAAAGACCGTCTAAACTGTTTGGTTTCCGCGGTTTACCTGCGAGCGTCCTCGAGCGAGCCCGCGACCCTGGTGGTACCTGCGAAAGGTCCGCTGGGTCCCTGGTTCCCGCGGTTTACCTGCGAGCGTCCGCGAGCGAGTCCGCGATCATGGTGGTACCCGCGAGAGGTCCGCAGGATCCGAGTTACAGCTGGGGCGATCGTATCGCGCCCACGCTGTACATCTCCCCCCAACCAAAAATTTCCAACCCTCCAGTCCTTCTAGAATGTGGCGCCCAGATAAAAGCGGGCAAGCGCGGCACCAAATCCCAACTCAAAATGGTCCTCACGTTATACGACACGCCGAGTCAAGTCCCTTCCAACCGCCGCGCTCGGGCACCCCCTCCTCCGAACCTCCGCTACTCCCCTAGCATCTACTCCGAAGCATCCGCGTCCAACCTGCGGATCGTCCACGCCGCCGCTGGCTTCATCCTCCGGCACGCACCCAGCGCCGACCTCTATCTCCGCCTCCACGGGGAAGGCCTCACTGATGCGGACATGAAGACGCTTGACGATCTCCTCGGTGCCGCTGACCTGATGCGCGCGCGGAAACGCGTAGCACGCGAGCGTGGGTACAGCGAGTACGATACCTTCGAGGCGGAGAATGTTGTCCAGCGGGTCACCGAGGCCGTAACGGGGACCGCCTGGAAACCTGCCTACGGGCGGTTGAAGAACGGGCCCCTCCTCCGCCAGCGCGCGGCCGAGAGGCACTCGCTACACATGCAGCTACTCGGACTGTTTGACTTCATCCCGACATCAGGCGTCTTCCTGTATTCCGCGAGGCATGGTGAAGTGCACTACCACACCCGCGGCCGGAACGGTGCCCCCGACGCGAGCGAGGGTGTGGACGCTCTGGAGATAGCTGATTACGGCGGCACAGAGGAAGACATGGTTAACATCGCCAGCGCGATGGCCCAATTTACCGAAGAAGAGGGCGCACTAGAGGAAACCTGCGTCCATGACATGACGTCCGGTTGATCCGGGAGGAGCAAGTGGAAAAGGAGGGTCCGGGGAACGGGAAGAGCTTCCTAGGAACCTGTAGCCAGTAGTACACGCATGGCGAATGATAGAGAGATTGCGCGGACGGGAAGAGCTCCCGCAACGCATCGGTACCCATGACCAATTTCGTGCTATCGCAGTCCCCATCTCGGCCATCGATAACAGCCGCGGCCTATAAAACAAGGAATCCTTCCTCGCAAACAACCTATCGCGATGTCCGACCCCAATGCGTACCAAACACTGCTCGCCGCTGCCCAGGCCGAGTTGGACCTCATCCTGAGCACTGCAGGCACACCTGGCGACACGGGTAGCCCGCCTGTGGACCACATCAACCCCGCCCATGCCACCTTCTACTTCCCCAGCGATCCCTTATTCGAAGCCCGCCGGGACCTGTTCCCGCTTCCCCAGGAAGGGGTCGAATACGGCACTCCCGGCTGGGGGCGCATGACTTCCGCCGCGTCCACCCTCAACTTGACGAAGATGGCGGAGACACTTCTACTCCTAAGGACCGCCATTGGCGCCTTCAACTATTCTCACTCCCGCGAGACCATCCCCACCCCTCCCACGGAGACGTCTATCTCCCAGCTCCTCGTCATCCTCGACCTCGGTAGCGTATACCATGCCAAAGCGATGAAAGCTGCGCAGTCGGGGTGGTGCGTCCCCGACACCACCGCGTTTTACGCGACCATGGCGAGCTTCCTAAACCACGTCACTGCTCCAGGTGGCTACCGGGGAACATACGCGCGCGTCCCGCGGCATGGCAGCCGGCTCGCGCATTTAGCAGCTGCGCGGGCTGACAAGGATGCCACCATCGCCGCTGTGAAGAGGCAGCAATCCCTAGTGATTAATGCCGAACGGCGCCGCGCCCGCGGGGAAGACGTTCCTCCTCGCCCCCTCACACCTCGTGAGCCTCAACCTGCCCTCCTTTCCTCTCTTGTCACCCTAACCCCCCCCCCCCCCCCCCTTCTGCTGCATACTTGGCAGCTCCAGCACTCGAGAACGCGTGTGACTTCTGCGCAAGCGCCAACCACCATAGCGAATGCCTCCATCGCGACGCCACCTTCAATATCGCGCAGTACGCCTCCGGGCTCGCCAACCAGGACGCCGGGTGGCAGGATCGAGAAAGTGATGCGGACTGGGGCGTATATGAGACGTTGGATGGGTACTCAGGGTCCGGGTAGTCAAGTCAGAGGCGCGCGCCACACTATAATACCACCCGCCCCGTAGACCTAAAGAAAGAAAAACAATGTTCCCTCGCCCATATCCCACTTCCATGCCGCCGCACACCAATTGTGGAGCCATCGAGCGCCGGCTCCCAGCTCGGGCACGAAAGTTACTTCGAAAGTTTAATCGGCAGATCGCAGATCCATGACTCATGAAAGAGTAAGGAACGCCGGGCAGAAGCCCGGGGAGGGGCGTGAAATGGAAAATTTTCTCTTCAAGTTCTCTCTCTCCCTCCAACATCATGCTCGCCGACTCCGACCCACCGCCGGACGCTGTCGAGATTCCCGAGCCATCGGAGGAGGACATCCAGACCACGCGATCTATCCTGCTCTCAAAGTGCGGCAAATACCAACACGCGCTGGAAGGCCTTAGCGGGCGCGCAGGGGATGGGACAGCGGCCACGCTAGAGACTGCGAAGAGTTTCCTAACCACGTTAGTGAGGTGGTCGGTGAGTCTCCCCCCTCGCCTCTGTATCTTGGTTCGTACACAAGCGTCCTTCTGACTCACTTCTTCTTTTTGCGCAGGGGAAATATGTCGACAAGATGGTCCACCAGGCGGGCGCCCCAGCGGATCCGGAGTCCGTCAACAAACGACGCGGAGTAGCCTTGCGTCGCGTCGCGCTGGTGGGCCAGCAAATCCTCCCCCCCATGCTAGCGGACTTCTTCGATGCGAGCTGGTTCGGACTCTGCGGTCAATTCTTCCAGGCCGAACTGAACGCCGCGAGCTCGAAACACGCCTTGGATGTGGACATGTTTTGGGAAGGGGAAGACGACGATGACGAAGACGCCGAAGGCGGTTCCCGCGCGGATGCGCACCCCATTGCAGTCAAAACCGAGCCCGAAGACACCTCGCTGGACGTCGCGTCCGCCGCCGAGCACGCTCATTCCTCCAGTTCCTCCCCCCCCAGCCCGGCTGGCCTTCCCCAGTCCATTCCTGCTTCAGCCAAAGAACCAGCATCGTCCGCGACTCCACGGCCCAGGCCCATTCCTCTGGGGAAGCCTCCCGCCCGACCCACACCCAATGTACCAACCGTTGCACCTTCAAACATCTCGGTCCACTCTCCCGGGCCCGATCCTGCCCCCCACAACTTCTCTCAAAGCCCTGGTCTCCAAAGGATGGGGTCTGAGACTCCCACCGCGGTAGGGAACCGCCTCGTCCCACTTCGCCCTGAACTGACTTACGCGGAATGGAAGGAGGTTTCCAAGAGCGCCCCCCCCGCACTTCGCCGTAGGCACCGACCCTGCCGAAACTGGAACCTCCCTCCTCGACACCGGCCCAGGGAACGATTCCCACAACCGCGAGTACATAGGTACCCCCCGTCCAATCTCCGCCACTGAAAAAGGGAAGGAGCGCGAACTACCAACCGCCGCATTTCCCGAAGACCGCGAAACCGGCGACGATGACGAAGTGAAACCCAAATCCCACCGCCGGCGAGGGCCGAAGGACTCTCACGGCAAGTCTCATCTCTCCACCCTCCTCCGCTCCCCCACACTCATCCCCCCCCCCTTCCCCCCCCCAGGTACGTGGTCCGACGAGAAACTCCTCGGAGCCGGTGTAGACGTGAATGACGCCGAGCGGGGCAATGAGGCTACCGCCCTCGCCGCTTACGACCTGGGTCTGCTACAGGTGATCCCGTTTCTCGTTCCCCTCTCTAACCTCCCTCCTGACCGTTCACCAGCTCGCGAGCCCGGCGTGCAAAGCGTGCGGGAACACCCGCAGCGCCAAAGGAAAACCCCGGCTATGCCTTCTACCTGCTGATCCGCGACGAGCGATTGGCTGCTTTTACTGCCGCCACCAACGTTCCCGGTGTTCTTTCATGGGCCCAAAGGCGACCACAAAAACCGCCAAGTCGGCGACCAAATCCGGTACCGCGCCCTTCAAACCCGCGGGCCACCCTTCTCACAAAGCCACCCCTCATCTCTCTTCAACCGCGGAATCCTCCACCGTCCCCCGCACCCGTCTCCAATCCAGCGCCATTCCCGACGCCCGCTTCAAACAAGGTCAAGCTGAACTTGACATGATCGTTGGGGCCCGTATAGCTGAAAACGAGTGGTCCGGCGATCTCTTCCTAGATCTGGGCTCCCCCCATCTCGCCGCGCACCTTTCCACCCTCCTTCGCGCTTACGACATGGAAATTTGCCACCTGCATAGCGTCGACCGGCAGATCGCCGCGCTGCAAGATGAGCGCTCATCGCTCGCCGACCACCTCACATTGCTGGTCGATCGGGTCCACACCATCCTCTCGCAACTGGAAACCTTGGAGGGCGAAAGCCGGGACCAGGATGCTTCCGCGAGCGACGAGAGCGACGAGGAGGACCGCGAAGACCAGGCTAAACCCATCAAGAAAACTCGCGGCAAGGGGAACCGGAAGGAACCCGACAGCGAAGTGGAAGTCATCGAAAGTCCCGGCCCTTCAGTTCCGCGAAAACGCTCGCGTGTTGTTGAGAAGGAAGTGGAGGGAGAGAGCGGGGACGACAGCAGCGTTGAAGAGGTCCCGCCTAAAAGCAAGAAACTCCGCGTGTAGGTACATCCCCCCCCCCCTTTTTCTTGTAGAGTACATCCTCCCCTGTAACACTTGTGCGCATGTCCAAAAAAAAAACAAACTTTTTCTTGATCCACCCTCCGGCCGAGTGAAAAGACGGGACGCCTGGGCCGACTTATGTCACCCGGCCACGTTCCCAACCGTATATAAGAAGGGAAGGAGACGGGGAGTCGCACTCTTGCCTTTCTCCTCCCCCCCCAAAACTTGAATGCAAAACCCCGAGACCAATCCCGTCATACGCCACCAGCGTGACGGCTATCTATGGGATAGATACGACACCAGCGCCGCGTGGGCCACCCGTACCATGGAGTACGCGGGCTTGGACCCCATGAGTCCACGGAACGAGACCTGGGAACGCCGGGTCGAGATCGGGCTCAAGCAAGGCATCCTATTCGTGCGCTCTATCCCACAGCCGCGCTCACGCCTGACATCATGCCCAGAACCGGGAACCCAAATGCGCCGGTTGCGAGGGAACCGCCCACCAATGTCTTACGCCAATAGTCCCCGACAGCATCCCACTCTCCCCCCCCGCGAAGTGCGCGCAATGCGTCAAAGACACCCGCCTCTGCTCCTTCCAGGACGTACCCGCCACACATCCAGAAGAGCAGTACTGGGAGCGACTGAAACGCGCGGGCGTGAACCAGCTCTTTCAATTCCGGCAATTCTACGACGCGGACGGGGAAACGTCGCAGAGAAGACTGGCCATCCTGGAGTCAAAGATCCGGACCCTACAGCAAGACAGGAGGGAAACGCTGCGGAGGATCGGCGAGATTGAGAGAAAAATGGGGGATCTCATGCTGCTACGTCGGCAGTACATCGAGGAAGGCAAAGGCAGGGCGGAGATGACCGCAACCAGCCTTGTTGCCCAGGAAGGTAGCCGCGCCACAGACCTGTACGCAGCCGCGTATCCGGCGAGAAGGTACCCAGAACATAGCAGCTGAGACAGAAGCCTGTAAACCCTATCCCCGTAATGAAAATTCAGACGCGTCCCAGCGAGACACAGGGGAAAAAAAACCCGAGCCGCGCCACACGCGGACCACCAGAATCTAAAACAAACCAACAAGGTCGCGCCACACGCGACCCCAAAGAAACGGGCGCCCGACACCGGGACACCGCCAACCAATCGCGGCCACACCGCTAACCGAACCAAGACGGGTGCGCCACACGCGGACCGAAATGAACCATTGCACCCTCACCGCCAGACCCAGAGCCCCAGGCCATCAAGAGCAGCACACACACGCACACCACAGGTGGACAGGAAGTGATAGAAATAGACACAGGATGAAAATACAGCGTTGACAGTAGCTAGTCCTCGCCTTCCTCTATGGATTCCTCCAGCCGCAACAGGTCGTCGGGGGGCATGACTGCGTCGACCAAAATCCGTGGTAGGGGAATCGATGCTCGCTCAAAATATGGCATGACGCGGCGTGCGGCAACCGGGCGCGCGTAGGGAGTGCCATCCAGATCAACAATGATATACGCCCCGCCGCGGGTACGTGACAGCACAAACAACGGCCCAAAGTACCGTTCCTGCCACTTCCCGCCAACTGAACCGTCCACCTTGCTATTGCGGAGGAGAACAACGTCCCCGCGCGTGAAGTCGAAGTCCACTATACGGTTCTTGTGCTCCTCCGCCCAGCGCCTCACCGAGGCCAGGCGTGACTCGTGAACACGCTCGCGAAGTGCGTCAAGCTCTTCGCCCCGAAACTGTAGTGCGGCAGCGCGAGTCGCAATGAGGTCCGTGCGGGACAACGGGGAAGATGGCGGGTCCAAAAGGAAAGTTGCCTCCACATAGTCAAACGGCAAGATAGGCTCCACCCCCGTCGCCGCACGGTACGGACTAACTCCCATCTGGCGCGACACGGTAACACGCTCCGCCCAGAGCATCGCGTAAACACAACGCCACCACCATTTCGCTACACCCTTCGCGATTTTGTAGAGTCCCTCGCGAACGTCGAAATGGCGGTTCTCGATCACGCCCTGAGCTTGTGAGTTGTACGCCGAAATACGGATATGCTTGATCCCATACTTCTTCTCGAGGACGCCCAGGGCCTTGACGAAGGGAGGTCCGTTGTCCGTAACGATCTCACGGAGCGAACCCCAGCGCGTAATGAGCTCTTCGTAGATAAAATCCGCGATGGTGTTTGCGTTCTCGTTACGAAGCGCGCGTGCCTCGGGCCAGGCAGTGAGGGAGCAGCGCGCGTGAACAAGCGCCTTGTAGCCGTTGGAGGGTTCCATAAAAAAAGTATCGATGTGCGCCTTTGTGAAGAGCGGCGCGGGGTACGCCACCACCGGCGGAATGTGCCAATGCTGTGTCTGGCGGACCTGGCACCAATGACACGTCCTAACAAACCAAGCAATATCCGCGGACATGTGCGGCCACCAGAAGCGGAGCACAAGGTGCTGTCGAACCGGGAAAACACCTTTGTGCCCAAGGTCATCGTGAGCCATTTTAACCAAGCGGAGACGGCGGGACAACGGGACCACCAGCTGATGGTGACCCCCAGCGTTGCGCCGCCATAGCTCGCCGTCTTGAAGGAAGAAGTCGGAAGCATAACGGATGAAGTTTCGCAGGCGAGGCTCGTCCAGGCCGGGTGGCGCCGCGAAATCACGGAGGTAGTCGCGGACCATGTTCACGCGTCCTTCGAGCACCAGGCTTTTCGGCGTGACGGGGAAGGCTGGTTCTGGGGCCTCCTCCAAAGACTCCGCGGTCGCGGCAAAACACAGGGAAAAAGAAGATAGAACGAGTGTGAGTCTTTCACCACCGAGCTGGTGAAACGGGAGGGGATTCATGATATGAAGGAACGAGTACTTCTCATCCAACCAATTGGGGTCGTCTTCCACGACACCTTCACCGGGAAAAGGGCGGCGGCGCGAAAGACCGTCCACCCCATGTAAGACACCCGGGACGTGGATCAACTTGAAATGAAACAAAAGCACACCCGCGACCCAGCGGTTGATAGTCGCGGATGGGTTCATATCGGGGTTGTTGAGCATACCCTTGATTGCGGTCGCGTCGACTTCAACAACTAGGTTGCGGACTCCGATAATGAACAGCTGGACCGCCTTAAGGGCGCGGTACACCCCGTAGAGCTCCAGCTTTGGCTGACTATAGTTTGCTTCTCGCGCGTTCAATGGTATAGAACCGCAACGGTTGAGGTACCGCAGCTTCGAGTCAGAGAGCTCTTCCTGAAACAGGGCATAGCCAATGGCGATGTTGCTGGAATCGACCGCGAGTACGACCGGGGCGTCGGACGCGTAGTCAATAGGGCGCAAAGCGGGGGACTGAGCGATCTCCTCCTTGAGAGTCTCCTGGGCGGCCGTGTGTACTGGGAGCCAGACGAAAGGAACGTCCTTTCGCGTGAGGTCCACCAACGGGCGCGAGATCGCCGCATAATTCCAGACAAAATTGCGCATGAGGCCAGCTGTGCCCAGGAAGGCGCGGACATCGGTGACGTCCCGGCAAGGTCCCCAGGATAGAACCTTGGCCACCTTGGACTCATCCGGTATTCGTCCTTCGTAAGTGCAGGTGTGACCGACAATAACTGCCTCGGGAACACAGAGGTAGGCCTTCTTCCCCGACCAAGTGCAACCAACGTACTTGATGCGCTCAATGACGCGGTTCAAATTGAGGAAATGTTCCCAGATGAAACGGCGGATCCCGGGGTTCCCGGCAATGGTTTCGAAACCTCCCCCGGGAAGCTCGTACCGCGTAGGCGGTCCCTTGATCCCCGCGTCATCCAGGAAAGGAATGGTGACGTGCGGAATCTCGTCGCGGAGGGTATATGTGACGTCGCCGTGGAGTACTTGAACGGAGTTGGTCCAACCCATAGGCAACTTTGTGAGACGGAAGGTCCCCAAGGGTGTTTGGAACGTGGTGAAGTCGCGGGACAGTACCGCCAGAGATCGCTGATCGAAGGCCACATATAAGTCCAGGACGCCGTAGCACGCGCGAGCACCAAAAGACTCCGCAAGTGTCTCGATGAATGGTATGACCCCCGAGTCACGGATAGTGACTGCGTTCAAAGGTTGAAGGTCGTGGACAATACGGAGAGAGGTGCCGTCCTTCTTGAGGACTGTGAACCAACGCGACCGGTAAGACGAGTTGCTTGGTTCGTAAGCGCCTGAGGAGATCTTTTCGCGGACGATGCGGATGATCTGCTCGTAGAGACCAGGGGGAATGGGAATGTTACGGTGAACCCAAGGTGTATGCTCAGTAACAGGCATCACCACTGGTGGAAAGAAGTCCTCGCGGAAATGCCCCTTCTGTGACTCATCCCAGGCAAACGCTCCCTCTTGCTGCATCATCAGCCAATGCATGAGCTTACGCTCCTCAGCCCAAAGGAAATCCCCGGGGTGGAGAGAGTCGATGACGTCGCGGTTGGCGGAAGTGTAACGGCCCGTAGGTGCAAAGTCAGGCGGGTATAGAGGGAGAGGGACAAGGCTCGCCAGAGGGTCGCCGGCAATGTTTCGGCGAACGCGGAAGTGTTCAGGTAAGGTCGCGGGAACTGGCTTGACGCGGTCCGCTACCTTCTTGTACTTTTTGACGGCTAGGATGCCGTATGGGGTATAGTGAGAGCTCTCCTCTTCGTACGGGTGAATGAGAGCCTCCAGCGCGACAGTATGAAGGGGGTTTTCGACAAGGAGAGAGAGAAACCCTTGCTGAAGGGGTGTCTCGGTTATGGGCAGGGTCACGCGGGGACCGCAGTGACCCGTCGCGGGGTATCCCTCGCCGTAACAGTCGCCATAGGTGGCGGCTGCATAGACAAATGCGCGATCGGAGAAAGAAAGATGAGAATTATCAGAGTGAACAGACGCGGAGACGAGGGAAGGGGAGAGACCAGAAATAGATATAGAGAAACCAGGCAGCGATGCCGTATCCTGTATGAGGTACGGGTCCGTTACTGGTTCGGCGAGGCGAGGTGTCCTGAACGAGTGTTCCGATGAGAGTTGATGTACCGAAATGACCAAACCGAGTTCGTCTTGAGTAATTGATTCCATTAATCGCTAGTATCATCGCGGTTTACAGCGACCGCGGCACGCATGTGGATTAACGGATTCCGGGAGACCTGCATAGACCCGGCAGAAAACTGCGGGCATCCGCGACTGTGTGTAGGGAGCGTGATGGTGTGTTCCGAGTTAGGATCCTTGACGGCTAGTGTCTGGCCTCCGTCTTGGAAGTCCTTCAAAACCGCTTCCGCGAGAATAGTGAACGGGCGGCCGAGGAGGATGTTGTACATTGCACCAGGTACGACATGAACTTGAAGGTAGAAGGTGATGCCGCCAATCATGAAAGGGACATGGCGGCACATCCCGAGCGACCGGTCGATCCCACCATTCGCAGATTGCACGCGAACCGTGACGGAGTTGTCAAGGGCAATGCCTAAAACGCGCCATACTGCTTCCGACATCGACACCAGTTGAGACCCTCCATCGAGAATCCCCTCCACCTCGTACGAGTGGTTGACCAGGACGGTGACCGCGCGGAGTGAAGCCGACTCGCCAGCCACAACCACGTCGTCGGGAACGGCGTATTGCATGACGGCATATGAACCGGGGTCCTCGCCCCAGCCCTCCTCCTCATGGAAGTGACCATTTTCTAGTGGCTCCTCAGGTTCCTCCACGATCTTCCCCATCATGGTGACCGCCGACAGGCCGGAAGGTACAAAAGGGGTGCCTTCAGGCTGCGCAGCACGGTGGCGAGGCGTGACAAACTCGCGGAAGAGTCGGCGAAGGTCCGGGGATATAGCCAGGAGGTCGCGAGCGCTGATGGTGGACTCGCCATCAAGGACCCGCCCTAGCACGCGATCCGCCGCAGACGAATCCTCCACCGGGGCCGTTGCGCGGTACTGACGGACGGGTAGGCGCTCCCTGGGTGGGGGAACTGCTTGCACGCCCTTATGGGCAGGCGCTTCCTGACGTGGTCCCTCGGCTGCAGGCTGCTGGGGCCGGGACTCGATAACGTGGCCTGGGTGAGGGGGAGGAGCGGGACGCGGGACCCTCGAAGGGCCCGCGGTTGACGCTCCCCTCTGATCGTGAGGTTCCAAAATTTCAAGACCGTCCGCGCGGGGCTCGGGCTCCGGCGATGGTGTATGCGGGTTCCGCGATTCCTCTGCGCGGGTAGCGGGGTCAAGTCCCTTGCCCGCCGCAGGGAGGGGTGGTTTGTTCCGCGCTGACGACCTGGTCGCCATAGCATTTGCTGATAAAACCCGTCCCTTCCCTGTGTTCGAGCGGTGGACCGTAGATGAGTAAGCCGCGAGTTGGTCGTCCCAGACACCTTGACGTCCAATCACTTCCATATCGAAGGCGGACAACATGTTCGAGGAGACAGTCTGAACGGTGCCCAACGCCGGTGCGCGAGATCCAGACGGGGGAAAAACGGACAGCATGAAAGACTGCGTCGTGGCGTCGTTTGAAGGCGGGCTCTGGTTCTGGTAAGCCCGGCGAATACGGTCTGCCAGTGACCCAGGCCCGCGCGGGAAGCTAGATCCGTCGCGCATCTCGGCGCGACCATTAGCGTTGTTGCGAATGAAACCCAGGTGAAGGAGGTCATTGAACTCATCGCAGTAGTCCCACTTGGTCGCGGCACAAGTCTTTCGCTGGCAAAATCCGCACAGTTTTTGGACCAGCGCCGCGGCCTGACTTTGAGTAACCGGGGTGCCGTTGCGACGCATCTCGGTGACGAACGAGCTAAACTGGGCTGCCAATTGTGCAACACTCTGTTGCAGCTGCACCGTCGCTGAATCGAGAGGTTCTGTCTTAACCTCAACCGAGACCACGGGGGACTCGGCCACAGTATGGTTAATGAATGGATTGCGGGACGCGCGTCCTCGGTCGGAGTAAATTGGCTGAGCTGGCGCGAGCGCCACTCGGTCGCCCTCAGACCCGGGGAGGATCCAGTCGGCAGCGCTAACGATTTCGGCGGAGGTATAGGGTAGGGTAGGCCGGTGATCTGGGTACCGCGTCTCGAGCCTATGACGGGTGAGCTTTTCTAGGTCTGATCCCAGGCCCAGGAAGAAACATCTTGAGACATCTGCATTCGACACTTGGCCAGACTCTAAGAGAGCGCTGACCATTCCCATGAAGGTGCGGGAAAAAGCCCCCAACTGTTCGCGAGTTTGAATGGGCGCCTCGCGCGCTTGCTTGCGAGCAAAGTTTTCGAGATCCACGGGAACGTAGCGGCTAGCGCGGACGGATCCAGGATACATGTCATGGACCGCCTTCTTGAACTCATCCCACGTAACCGCGGGCCCGCCCATGACAACCGGTTTTCCACAAGCGTCCCACGACGTACGGACCTCCAGCGGGGCGTAGTGACAGGACCACTTGATTAGCTTGTCATCGTCGGTGACAGAGGCGTCTTCGCATTGCTGCTTGACGTCCTCTAGGTAGTCCTCGAGCTCATGTGGATGTCCGGAGAAATAAGGGGCATTCTTGCTAGTTCGCAAGGGCATTTTAGCGGCAGCCATAACGGCAGTAGAATGGGGAAGAGAAGACGTGGGGGATGTGGGAGGTGGCGACTGCGATGCCGACGAGGTAGTATGCGATGCGGAGGATAAAAACGGCGAGGTGATATGTAAACGCGCAAGTGTGTCCTCGAGCGTTTCACCCGCCCTGTCGTAGACCGCGAAAGGGTCCTCGTCCGGTGGAAGGAGACCACGGAGGCGAAGCGAGAGAACTTCGGCTTCGAGGGTAATGAGACCCGCAGCGGCTTGGGTAGATTGCGGCGAAAGGGTTGGGCCCAAGGAAAAAGGTGGTAGGTCGGAGAAAGACTGTTCCGGGGTATGGAAGTTGGTGAGAGGCTCCGGAGAATGCTCGAGTGATTCTGGAGAAGGTCGCGAAGTGCGCGGAATAAAACGACCCGAAGCGTCGCGAGGCGGCTGTCGTTTTCCTCGTGCCAGAGCCTGAACGCCGAAGTCGTGCTATGTAGAAACTCCCTCGCGGTGGGCTCCACTTGTACGCAACCCCGCGAGTTCGACAAGAAATAGCTGCGAAAGCAGCGGTTTCGCGGGAGGCTTCGCAAACAGCGAATCGGCGGCGGCTAAGGTAGTGGGGGACAAAGGCGAACTCCGCGAGAGGCGGCGATACGACCGCGAATAGTCAAAGAGTAGAATAGAACAACAGCGAGCACCACTCGTTGTGTATGAAAACTTGACTGGAGACCGCGACTTCACGAACTCACGCTGAACCGTATGGTGGTCAAAAGTGAAGTCTTCATTCTCCCCGCTCAGTGCTATATCAAGTCGCGGCTTCGCTTGCCGGTTCTACTACGATTACCCGCCCGTTCCTGAGTATCCGCGCGACAACGCGGTCACCCGCAGGCGTGGAACCTTCCTTGCCCTGCCCGTTCTGCCGCTACCTGCCAAGGTAAACACTTGGCAAGGTCCGATTACGCCACCCGCCCGTGGTACCCGGTCGGCCCGCTTCCTATGGATCGCAAGGTTCTGCAGTGGACCGTGTCTGAAAGACCGTCTAAACTGTTTGGTTTCCGCGGTTTACCTGCGAGCGTCCTCGAGCGAGCCCGCGACCCTGGTGGTACCTGCGAAAGGTCCGCTGGGTCCCTGGTTCCCGCGGTTTACCTGCGAGCGTCCGCGAGCGAGTCCGCGATCATGGTGGTACCCGCGAGAGGTCCGCAGGATCCGAGTTACAGCTGGGGCGATCGTATCGCGCCCACGCTGTACACCTGCTTCGCATATGCATAGGTGACATCTGCGGAATCCTGAGAGAAGCCGCTCGTGAATCCGACGTTGTCGACATCAATCCCAAGCTCGGATGCCACGAAGGCGGTAGTCTTGTCTTCGACGGACTGAGCCACTAGAGATGACGGAAGGGCTTTTCCATCGGTCCCGAAGGTCTTCGAAATAACGTCAGCGTACTCAACATGGTCAGACAAAAGAGCAGGACAAACCGTGTAGGTCGACTCGGGATGGAATGTTTCGAGCGTCAGACCGCGTTTGCCGAGGATGCGCGTGCGGTGTGTGGCGTGCTTGGAGGATCCCGGAAAGGGAACGGCCTGTGTTGACAGGGCGAGGAGGACGAAGGACAGAAGCTTGTTGAACGAAACCATCCTCGGAGGTGGGCTAGCGTCTGGAGGTGGGAGACTCGCAGTGGGCGATGAAACCTACAGAAGACATGACAATGGCGCAATTTATGTAGATGAGCGAGGAATTACACCGCCTGCTTAGTTTCCGACCTCGTGGAATGTAATTTCGAGCGTGGGTTGCACATCAGCACAAGAATGATTGGAACAACCGGTTATAACAAAAGCGTTGAGGCCGGTCATCGAAGGCGAGTTGCTCAAAGGGCAGGGATCCGCGTGCATGGCCCATTCGAGTGAGTTGCAGCCTGTTAAATCGGACGTCTGGATCAGCGAAAAAGTCAGCTCTAAAGCCGTAGTTCACCAAAAAGGTGTCTGACGAGCAACGTGTCCCTGCCCCGGTCACCTGCTCAACGCGCGTCAAGTAGCCGGCAAATGCGAGTGATAACAGGATGTTCTTCTCGCTACATGCGCCATGCTCACAGATAAGACCAAATATATTGACGGTCGGACGAGTTCCGAGGCGAAATCTTTACCGACGTCTTCTTGAGCACGTTGGAGGAGCTTTGATGATTCCGCACGACTGAGAGAGAAACTCCATATTTGGGGAAAACTATGTGGGAGAAGGAAGGATGCATGAAAAAGAAAAATGCCCCGGGTCTAGACAAATAATACTTTGTCAGTACACCGCACGTGACATCGAGGAACGCCAAGAGGTGAGTCTCAGCTCGAGGATGTGACTGGATTATTTGAACGCTCCGAGCTCGGCCACTTCCTCTTCGCCTACTCTGGCCACTTCCACTTTGCCTAAGCAATGTTAATCAGCTACTGCAGCCGCTCCTCGTCAGTTTGAGGTACACTGACGTTATTCCGCCCAGCAAGTTCATTTCTCACCGCATTCCATGTCTAATAGACCAGTGTCAGAAGGGCGGGAGCTTGCGAAGGTAGTCTGTGAAGACGACATTTCAAAGATGGAGTCGCCGAGGAGATTGTGGAGGAGGACGAAGTCGGGGCCGGACTTGGAAGAAGCCATTCGTTCCGTCATGAAGCAAGAGCACAATACCTGTACGCTATGTCGCGTTTTTCTCACATAAATTGACTCGGAGGTGATGGTGGGAGGTCCTACGTAGCGCGGGTGTTTAGAGAGGAAGACTCGGTTTTTATTGGGAGTGGAAAGATCCACGGCGTACGACCACTAGGAGAGTAGTTTAAACTTCAGTCATACATTGAGCGCCTATAAAGTATGCAGCGTCAAGATTACAACCGTAGAGCCCTGTATCATGCCGTTCTCATTAGAGACCAGGAAGCGGCGTGTACATTGCTCATATGGCGCATATCTCCCTGTGCTTAGAAAGGTTGTCATTGCTACTACGGGGGCCAGCACACAAAGTCATCAGCATAAAGCTCAGAAATAATGAGCGACACAGAATGCACGCGTCTATCTGAATCGAGTCCCAGGATTACGTGCACGCGTCGCACGGGCGCAATGTTCTTTGCCCGCTTGAGGATGCAAAATTTTGACTAGGTATGACGAGAGATAGTGGGATTTCAGCTCCCTTGTCAGCAGTGGACGCGCTGGGACACTTACCTGTACCGCAGTGGACCTTGGGAGGTTGCTTCCCAGAGACTGCTCGACCGGATCCTAGCAAACATTGTCGACAGGATGAAATAGACACTTGCGCGTACAAAGAGTCAAGGTTTGCGAATATGGATTGCAGGACAACACGCCTATGTACAAGGCAGGCTTCACTATGGCGGAGTAAGGACTGTTGGTCGCAAGTGGGAATCCGAATAAGCCAGTCGGGTAGAAGTCAGACATGGGCTCGGAGATCGGAAGCGCCGACAAAGAGGAACGGTCTTGAAGCACGTAGAGGATGTGTAAGCAAATGCTTAGCTCGAGATACGAGACAGCCAACCGACGACAAAACAACACACGTCGTGTATCACTCGTGGCCCACGGACGAAATACCAAGCGCAAGTTGCGCTACAAGGACACCGCAGGCACAGAACCTGGCAAAAAGATCAAGTAGGACCAGTCTAACAGCAACGCTGGATATGAGTATGACGCAGCACATTGACATAAGAAGGAATCGACGCGATAAGCAAACAAAGAGTTGCGACAGGGCGATAGGAAAGCAAAAGAGTCCCTTTCACATGGAACATTCCATGGCACTGAGGCAGATCTTCAGGGTCGGGGTCGCGTGATTTGAAATTGAGAGGCGGCGATCAAGACAGGGTCTTTGGCAAATTGACGGTGCCAAGAGGGAAAGTCCAAAAGCATACCGTAGCGGTATCGCAGCAGCCGGAGGAGCGTACTTCACGGTGACGAGGACGGAGACGGGCGAGGGAAGAAAGGACGGCCCTTGGAACAAGTAAGGGACCACCGTCACAGCGTGTTTTTGTGTATGTGCCATGCCGTAAAGGCTCAGGGTCGGAAGTAGCGCGCCTGCCGGGTGAGAAAGAAGAAAGACGGAGGGAAAAGCAGGACCTGGTCTTTGTCGATTGAAGAGAAAGGAAACGACAGCCTCCACTAAATGGAAGACACGAGACAGGACAGTGATTGACTGCAGGGGGCTCTGTTCTGATGTGAATGTAGTGAAAGAAAAGATTATCGGCAGGTGCCGAAGCGCCAAACAAACATAACAATCGCGATCGAAGTTGTGCCATGGACGCCATCGGCCGACCTCCCTCCGCGAGAAGACGACAACAGCGGGTGTAGAGGCTGTGATACGCGCCTGGCTGGCGGGCAATTCATGACGACGAGAGCGGGAATGAACGGAGGGAGTGAGTCAGAGCCTGGACCCAACAAGGCGACGGTCGCGATCGGTGCAGGGCTGGAACACAAAGCACTTTGGCCTGGCTTCCTTTTTTTAGCGCTTCTTCCATTCCTCTTTTACATACACCTCCTTCTTTCTTCTTGACCACCACCACCACCCTCCCATCCTCAGTAAGCTACACAGTGTTGACGACGAGCTCGACGTTGCTGACGACGTTGACGAGCAGCCATCATGTCCGCCTCCATCGAGCCCACCGCTGCTGCCCCCGTCGCAGAAGAGACGACGACGCCTGCCGTCGCTCCCACGACCACGGAAGAGACGCCCGCCTCCAAGGAGGAGAGCGCGACGCCGTCGTCGCCCAAGCAGGGCTTCCTGTCCAAGCTGCTCTCGTCGCTGAAGCCCAAGCCTAAGAAGGCTGAGGAGAAGAAGGAGGCAGAGGTGCGTTGTCGTCGTTTGTTCTTTCATGACTCACTCACGTATCGACTGTCCAGGTACCCGCGACGACCGACGTCGCGCCTACCCTCCCCGACCCTGTCGTCGAGCCCACACCCGAAGCTGCGCCTGCTGCTGCTCCCATCGAGACCGAAGCCGCTGCGTGCGTGCACTTCCTTTCATTAACTGCCTTCAATTCTCACGCCCTGTTGTTAGCGAGCCTGCCGCCCCAGCCCCCGCCAAGGAGGAAAAGGTTCGTGCCGTCTCCGCTCCGTGTTATCGCCGTTCCCATGCTAATTAAATGTTTTGTTGCCGCAGAAGTCCCGCCGACTCTCCGCCCGCGTCGGCGACTTCTTCAAGCCCAAGCCCAAGGCGCCCGTCGCCAGCGAGGCCAAGATCGAAGAGGCTGCTGAGCCCGCCGCGGAGGAGACGCCTGCTGCTGTTCCTGCCACCACCACGGCTTAGTGATCCAATCTCACCCCTCAGACGCTTATCATTCCCTCACGCCATCTCCATCTCATCTCATCTCATTTTCACTTATATTTCCCGGGTCCACTCGTTTGCCTCCTCTCTCATGATCTCCAATACCCATCCCGTATACCATACCTCACCCTCACCTCTTGCATCCCATCCTACTTAGTATACTGCCAATTCATTGCTTTGCTTGCATGAATTCACACTCATTGTGAAGGTTTGACCCCACGTGCATGACGCATTGAGAAGCCTCGCCGTATTCATTTCTCGCTAGGCTTGTTCTATTCATTCGCCTAGGTCTCGTGCTATAGCGGGTATCTACTCTTGTTGTGGGCCTGTCATTGTACGCGTCGCGTGCCAGTCTTATCTCTTCACTTCACGTCCGAGATTTCGGAAGGGCTTGAAGTTGTCGCGCCGTGCATCTGATAACCGGAGCCGGATCTTGTACTTGGTTTGTATACTGGACCGAGTGCGTTCAGCACCTAGACCACTTATACCTTCCTGGCCTCCTGGGCGACGAGCATGCAGACCGTCGTTGAAGCTGAAGCTTCAATCCTCGTCAATACTTTGATAATCCCTTCACTGCCAGTGTCGGACTGATCCGAGTCTTCGTGTCATGCTCCTGTATGCTCAGAGGCGCAAGTCCTTCCATCTTTGACGGAGTATGATTGGATCTAACGCGCGTTCTACCCGAAAATGTTTGTTCATCCCTGCACTCGCTCGTCTCTTATGAGTGTAGCCAGTCCCTTGAACTCGGGGCCAGAATCCTTATGTGGGTGCGTGAGCCGTTATCTGCTGAAAGTCCAGGATTCATCTCGGGCGTGAGAATGAACGACCGACCAAGACCTTACCAGTGAAAATGAGAACGACGTGCCCGGCGGGACACAGAAATGAGCATCATTGGCTGATATAAGAAATTGATCTATCACCTCGAAACTTCTGAATTCAACCCTGCGCTGCCTGCCTTGAAGGAAGACAGTCGTGCCGCCCAATCACGATCTTTCAGGTTTCGATCCACATCTCTACGTTTCTCTCGTCGATTCTCCAGTAGCTTGGATATCAGACTGGGCACGGCCCATATTCACGCACCGTCCGCCCCCTACCTTCTTTTCCGTATGCACTTTCACTTCGTTGACTTGAGGCGCACGAGAGTTCTTGTTGGCCTCGCCAATTTTCCTTGACAGGATGTCATCAAGACAATCGTGGACTGTGAACGTAGAGGGGCCGTGTTAGTTGTGACGTCCGAGGCCAGGGGTTGGTGTTCAAGCTTTCAAGTTGGGCTCATTCCTCCAACCTCTTGAAGGCCGATGGTAAGCTCTTCAAACTTGAATCAACTTGTTGGCTTAACCTGAGGACAGGGAACCGCGCTGGGTGCTCAGACCACGAGTAGCATGATGGTTGTATACTTAAGACAAAGAGCTACGTCGTTAGTCGTGCGATGATTTCGTTGAGCGCTGTTGGATAAAAGGTCATTATTGAAGTTCCGCAATGTTAGGCCGGGGGCATTAGCCATGTCACGTCGCCCGACGTTCTTGTATTCCGTTGAGAGGGTAACCGAGAATTTTTCAATTGACGAGTCTGTTTACAAACCGTGGCGACAAGCTTTGTTGCACCGGACAAGCAACGTGTTGATGCTCAGATTCTTGAGAAGGTAAGCGCCACATGAAGACCTGACAGATATCTGCTCACCTTGTAGTGCTAGAATGTTGGGAAGGCGTAGAATGAACCTTGAGTTGTACTTGCGGGATGGGGAGGGGAGGATGCAATGGCTAGTCAGAGTGTAAGTCAAGCTGGGTGGACGGGTAAGAAAGAGAAGAAGCGCCATACGGCGGCCTCGCCGTGCAAGTGCCCGCGTTCAATTGTGCCCATCCCTCTGTCCAGGTCCGGCTACCAGCGGTAAAAGACAGAAACCGTCTGGACAGAGGAAATAGGTTCCGGAAGCTCAAACTCATCTGTACGGCGGACGGACGGCCGCCGCATTTGTCAACGGGTGTCTGCAACATGGTCGCTTTTGAAATCGCGGAAGTGAAATTCCCACGGGCGTCGGGAGCGTCATGACTAAGAGAAAAAGTGAGACTTTTCACTTTAGGGGGTCCCAGTTTGTGTCCTCCCAGCATCTCCCAGCACCTTCGAACGATATGAGCCGCACGTTCATCCTTCCTTTCGCCGGCCAAACACCCCCGGAGATGGTGGCCTGGGGCTCACCTGTGTCCTTCATGTATCGCTCCGCATGGGGCAACGATATAGACGGAAGCACCATCGTCGTCGCCGTCGACGGCGGCTGCCTGGGGAACGGCACACAAAACGCCTGCGCGGGCGTGGGTGTCTTCTTCGGCCCTAACTCTCCCTACAACATCTCCGAGCCGCTCGACCAGGGCACGCAGACGAACCAGCGCGCCGAGATCGTCGGTGCTATCAGGGCGCTGGAGGTGGGCCTGGAGATCACGCAAGACGGGACGCTGGTGCTCATGTGCGACTCTGACTATGTCGTCAAGGCCATGACGCAGTACGTTCATCGGTGGAGGGTGAATGGATGGGTGAATCACTGAATGCGATGGGGGTGCCGGTCACGAATCGGGAGGAGTTCGCGAGGCTGGATGATCTGATTGAGGAATTGGGTCAGAGGCAAGGCGTGGACGTCAAGTTCTGGTGGGTTCCGAGGCAGTATAACAAGGATGCGGACAGGCTCGCGCAGATTGGTTGCCAGATGTGATTGGTGAAGAGTATAGGTTTGTGCCTTTTTATACCGTCCCATTTCGCTGTCTTATCCATCCATTGGAGGATCCGTACATGAAATAGAGGAAGAGTTCCGTACACAGACATTATACATACTTGCTGTGCGTATGCGGACTCGGTGACGGCATACGGTATACTCCCTACCACCACCGTCGTTCGATTCGCAATGCAACCACTTGTCGTGGGAAGACCAACCAATAATGTAGAAACTGGGCAGGTCCCGGTAGGAACGTTTTGTCGCTCCTCTTTGGTTTTGTCCATGAGGTCAAGATTCAGCTATCGACGCATTGAGACTCAAAAGACGAGACTTGTTACTCGCCAGTCGTCGCTGGACCGTCCAGTGTCCAGTGTCCACGGAGTGACGAGTCAGTTATTGTAACTTATCACGTACGACCGTCGTCGAGACTCGAGACTCGAGTCAGAAGTCTCGAGAGTCGAGTCGACCGACGACGGGGCACGGCTGGAGAAAAACATCAGCGGCAAAACGTTGGGACATTCCAGATTAGCAGCAACTTGTTTCGATCAAGTGACCTCGGGGTTATGGGCCCCGCGCGCTACCACTGCGCCATGCTGCTGTGTCAGTCCTTTTTTTTAATTTGTACATTCGTCACCAGAAGATTCGCGCTGGCGATAGCGATGCAATGCCTGAGGGCAAATATCGTTCTACCGCTTTGTGGTATACAAGTAACGTATACACCGACAAGCTTGAGGGATTCATATTACTACGGCGGAGGGTTTGAAAGTCAGCGGCTTGGCTGCACTCCCTTTGAGTCGGTACCTCGGGCCAGAAGCTTCACATCGACGCGACACTGAGAGCACGTTCTCCTTACTTTGGAGGTACACTCATTGATGAAATTGTTGCCTCACGAAGTATTACTACAGGACAAGAACTCTGATAGAGTATCACTCCAACCCGCTGACGAGTGGGGATTGACATCTGAAGCGTAAGAATTCTGAGATCCGTCACAGCATACTGAGCGCGATAGTGCTCCCGTCGAGACTTGAACTCTGCTGCACTGACACCTTGACACTTCTCAGTCTTGACCCTCAGATGTGCCCTCGAAAGAAGTGAATAAATCGTCCGCCAATTCAACGGTCAAGGAGGCCATGGAACACAGACTCGAACTTCGTTGTGAAAGTACGGTGCTGTCTCAGGCGCAGTCGGGATAAAAAGTGAGAAACAAGAGCTGAGTAGTCATTCGAACAAAATTATGGACAAATTGGTAGCAGAATGAGAAAGAGTCCCGGGAAATCGCAAGCACTACTTCTTTGGGCAGCAAATCGGGCAATCACGAACTATCTACCCGAGAAGAGTGAAGAGCAGCGCCACAACGACACCGACAACATCATCGAGACTATTCTTGAGTCAGCGTGAGGATCACAGGAATGAACATAACTTGACGTACAGGAAGACAACATCCTTGAGAATTCCGGGAACGAGGATGTCCAAGTCAATGAGAAGCTTGTCGAGGGCGAGGGTGAAGCTGGAGACGACGATGGGGTATCCACCGGGGGGCTTGGACTTCCCGTTGGCGTTCGTGACGGAGTTGTTGATGTTCTAGGAGCAGATACGTCAGCGCTGGTCGTGAGATGATATGATAGAAAGAGATACAGTGATAATTCCGGCAGTCGTGGAGGCAATCTCGTCCTCGCTCTGCCTCTTGAACTTGGCGCCAGAGGCTTGGAGAGTCCCGAGAGAAGCGGTGGCCGTGTTCAGAGCAGCTTGGAGCTGGTTGAAGAGCGGGGTGAGCGTGGCGCTGTTGTCCTGCCCGTTGGCAACGGCCGAATCTAATGGTGTGTCAGTGAGAGGCAACGTCGAGGAGCAGCGTGCTAACCAATCTGAGGAAGAATGGTGTTCGTGCTGCCCTGAAGCGTCGTGAGGACCGCCAGGACTTGGGCGTTGTCGCGCTTGGCCACACCGGCGTTGTCAACGGTCAACGCGTTGGTGGGCGCCCACGACGCGTAGGAGAAGAAAGAAAGGGCGACAAAGGCGATGCGGGTGGCGATCATGATGAAGATGCTGCTGTTGCTGCTGTGAAACTGCTGTGGCGGCTGAAGGACAGACTTTCTCTTCGCGTCCTTTATACTCCCAGGGAGCTACCCGCTGTGGCAAATACGTCAGGACATGGTTGAACAAAATGAGGTGATAATGAGGAGAGGACGCGACTTCTACTTCGTTGAATGCCTGACGTCGATTCATGTCACGATTGACAGGCAGAGGCTTGATCCTAGAAGGTTCAGACGGTACGTAGTCGGTTCTTGTCAGGTAATGTTGATCATGTCTTCGGAGTTGTGGGCTGCTGATGGAAACATTTCAGTTGTCTGTGCTCCGATGTTTCGCGAGACCTACGTACGAGAATGCCGCTGAATGTGCTCGAAAGCCATAATCATCATGGACGAACTTTGCGAGCGACGGTCCAACATCATAGCGGACCCGGCAATCACGTCTCTGCGACGCGAGATGCCCTGCAGTTCATTTACGGAATTCAGTTGGCGCAATACCTGTTCTTGATGATGAACCACTCGGTAGACATAGCTTCTCGGATCACCGACACGCGTCAGTTAATTCATTGTCAAGTTCGTCTCAAACCCATGTCAATCATTTGCTGAGTAGATGAATTGTATGCCGTTAAGACGTGCGCTTCTGTCGTACGGGTACGAAAATGCTGTGGTCTCAAGAGGATGACGGAAGGAAGCTATGTCGCAGGTGCCTAAGAATTTCTGTGAGACTGCCAAGTACACGAATCAATAGTCGTAGGCAAGTGGCCATCGAGGACTAAGTCCGTGTACGCCTCGAGAAAATCGTAACCTCGGGTTGTGTAATGAACTGCAGACGGCCATCACCCTGTGGAGAAAATTAGAAGCTTTGATGTGGCTGATGTCAAGGGAAGAGGCGTGCCAGGGTCTCTATATTAATTGTTTATTGTGCCCGCAACCGTGGATCTGAGTGCGCCGCCGAATACACATTGCTGGACGGGAAGAACGATTCCTTAGGGGTCTGGCAGCATGTTCAATGTTTCACTACATTGTTTTTCGGAAGCGAGAAGGGCGCAGGCGAGACGCTATATGCCGCACAGATAGAAAGGACAGGAAGTGTCGACGTGGAAAGGGAAAGAGCCGTGCGTTGACGTCATACCCTCAACAGCCTTCTTCGCAAACCTCGTGGCCCACGACACGTCTCGCCATCCAAATTATTTCAGTCTCGCCATTCAGATTCTTACCTGTTGCGCTCCATCTCATCATGGTGATGCCTGAGCACGAGACTTCGAGAGAAGGCCATTTGGCAATGCGCTGGAAATAGTGTCCAGCAAGGAGTCAGAACTAGTCAGTCTGAGTCAAGAGGCGTCATATCTGCAAAACGCGGTCCGCAATGTGACCCTTCCGACCGCGGCTTGCTACTATACTGATGCTCGAATGATCTCCGTGCACGCGGCGCAATAATCGATTGAACGAGGGCTACAGTCGGACGCAGTTGGAACCATCTCAGTCGGTAATGTAGAACATCTCTTTATTCAACGACAATCCGTGATAGTAGTTCACGATTGTTCGTCATAGGTTCCCAGGTACCTAAGCCTTCTACTCTCTAGCAGTGGAAATTGTAAACGTTAACAATATAGTACGTATTCCCAATATGGACTTCGGGAGGAGAAGGGAAGTAGGGATGAAAGCTCCCATACGCATACGAGCTTTGCGTCTGAGGGCAGACGGGGGCGCGGAAAGAGGATGGGCAATGGTAGTATGCTGTCTGAGGGATGACTGGCTGTGCCCCGAACAGCTGTGGATGAGGGATCAACGCGCCACGGTCACTCTCCCGGGAAGAAAGACTGGATCCTGAATATCCGCTCAGACTTGGGATCGCAGACATCGTGTACTCTGGAATCACTGGGAGCTGCGAATCATGATGATGACGGCGGCGCCGAGATCGACGAGAGGACCTGGAAGATTTACTAGAGGACGTGGAGGCCGAAAGGTAACGCAGATTCGACTGAGTCAGAGCGGCATGTGGGGAAAAGAACTGGGAATGACTGCCATCGTAGTATGCACTGGGAGGCGACGAGAAGGAAGGAGTGAAGCTGTAATAAGACATGAGAGGGAAATTCGAAGGGTAATGATGATCAGTCGAGGACGGCTGCCCTTTTATATGCTGTGATTAGCGCCACACTGATCGCACCGTGACTCGTGCTTCACACCAAGCCGCTGTCCATCGATAATCGATTGATGTAAGGACACACACCTCGCCGGAAGGCATGATTCAAGGACCTTAAAATTGAATCCATAAGAGCGATCTCGAGACTTGGAATCAGCTCACGATTGCAAGCCTTCGAGCACTGCGATGACAGGCAAGGAATTGATTCACAAAAAAGTGGGGACCTTCTGAAGAAAGAAGGTCATTTCTACTGCATCTAAGACTGTGAGAGTCAGTTCTTTAGACCTCGGCAAAGCAGCTGCGCGGAACAAAGAGGATGATGTAGAAGAATGATGAACAGTCATTCGTAGTCTCGGCTCAAGAACTAAGTCTCCCTTTTTCGTGCTTTCCAGGAAATGAGACGAGGACGCAGAGTAGCGAAGGAATAAAATGCTTTGGGAGTCTCTATCGGATGGAATTTGGTAGCGTCACATTATGATACAAAAAAAAAACATAAGCATGGACCCACTCGCGCTCTAGTGACCATTCCTCTCATTGAGGATCTGCTGCGACACCCATCGCTTCATGTTCTGCTCTTCCCACACCATCGTCATCGCATCGGCGGCATTCTCCTGCGCCTTCACGACTCCGCGGTCCGACTGCAGCCAGCCCTCGTCCTCCATGAACAGCTCCGTCGACTCCCACAGGCCCAAGTAACGCAGCTCGCCACTCGTGTTGTTGTACTGATAATAGTTGTTATCATGCGCCTTGACGACGATGGTCTTGGGCTCGTCGACGGAATAGAGCATGGGCGTGATGGGGGCGGGGAGGGAGAACCGGCCGGTCAGGGTGAGCTGGATGTCTCCGGCGTCATAGAGGTTGTGGCCCGGAAGTAGAGCGTCGAGGTGCGAATAGTGCGTCCAATTGGATGACCAGCCGCACGGGCATTCGAGGGGAGCGTTGACGAGGGTCCATGTTAGGGCAGTCTCGCTTGGTTGCTGCTGCCATGGGTAGCGATGAACGGATTTCTGCGGAACGTTGGAGTCGCTCCAGTAAAACCAAGAAGAAGCACGCACGAGTTGCTGGGTGAGAAGAGGGCTATATTCGCTTGGAGAGTGGCTCATTGTCGCTTGCTTTGTGGTGGGTGTCCGCGCCCTCGACACGCTTTATATAGCACGCTGTAGTGACGTGAGCGTGTGAAGCACGAGGCGGCGTTATCTGTGCTAGGCTCGGTCTAGGCGGTTCCATGGCTACGTAGAGGCAATCGAGTGAATGGAAGGCGCCCTTGTGGTGATCAGCGAGTCTTCAGAGATAGTTACTTGGCTCCAAGGGGGCGGGCGGCTTTGCGTCGTTCCAATCTTCGAAGCATCCAGTCGGGGTCTGGATGGGACTGCACCCTAGCCGTTGCGGGGTCGCGATCCTGCACACAAACGAGCGCAGCGGACTTTGTGGGAATTGTAAAGAATGAATAGAGCTGCACTCAATGCTTTGTCGAGAGCCAGGAGAAGAGACCGTCGGCGTCATGGTCGCCAAGACTAAAGTTGCGCACGTGGGGTAATCAGGGAAAACCAGACACGTCACCCTGGCGGAGGCTGCTCCGCTACTCTTGCTTGCTTTCGAACCACCATCAGCGTCGTCCAGCAAGCCTGCGTCGCTTCCAGGACAGTCGCTGCTCTGCTATTAGGCTCCTCAAGAGGCCTACGGAACCGTCTAGAATGACTTCTTTCGTTGTAAATCAACTACCTGTCAACTACGAGCACTATGCCTTCTACCGTAACTGCTTCATTCCGAGGGAGGGCACTCTACTCAGCGTTCAGATGACTCTTTACGCGATAGCTGCCCCGTATCCGTGCAGCTTTACGCAGCTGTCTCTTCTCTGCTTCCGTCTCCTTGCACACTTGCCGTCTTGGTGCTACGAACTGCGACTCGAGTACCCTTTTATCAGTGTCGGCATACCTACTCGGCGAATAGCATGGATCAAGCAGCTGTCTGAATGATGTCTGGAACTCATGCATGAGGTCTTCCACGAGATAGACGGGATGGCCAGGCTTCCTCAGAACGCGGCGTTGCAAAGCCACCCATCGTGTCAGGATGTCGGCTTCGTAGTCGTAGAGCGGAATGGTGGACGCGGAACGTATCGATATAACCGTACACCAGACGAAAACGATGGTGGTGATTATGAAGGCGTATCGTTCGGCGTCCTCGGGCGAGTGCTTTAGGAGGTGTGCGGAGGTATGCTCATTGAAATGCTCCGTCGAGTGTTCTGGATCTATTTGTCTCGATCAGTGAGCTCTCGAAAAGTCAAAAAGAATTGTATCCTTACCGAACATTGCCTGTAGTGCCTGGACTCCGGCTGCGAGCTCTCTGAGCACGGTTTGTAGGTTGTATTCGGTCCGGTCACTCCTCCACCGGATTTTCGACGCGTTGTCTGGTATCACTCGCTCAGCATACTGCGATATGACCTCGTTCATCACTGTTGGACTGCAGACGACCGTCATATCAAGGGCGGCCGTACGAGGACTCAGCCATAGCTGTACAGAAGGGAATTGTTGCCTGTAGTCCTCGAGCCTGACGCCAATATCGGCGACCTGGTACGTCCAAGCACTTATCCAAATTTTGACCTGAAATTCTTCGTTATACTGAAGCAGCCTTTGCAGCGTAAATCCGAGGATGGAAAGGATTAGAATCAACAGGCTGTTTTGAATCATGTAATAATCCTTTCTAGAGGCATTTTTGAGCCTCGTGATGTCTACGAGTCACTGGTAAGTCGCCGAGTACAGTGTGAACGGGAATAACAAACGTAGGACTGCTTCCCTAGTGCGAAGGAAAGTGCGGCATACGTTCGATGTCTCTGACAAGACGCAACGAAACACTCCCGAGTGCTTCCCAGCCTCATGCGCCACATCGTCCAGTGCGCCACTTCGCAATAAGTCATCGAACCGATCGTCGTGCGTGGGGCAAGTCGATTCAATTTCCCGCTCTATGAGCTTGTTAAGTGCATGACTGTTTTCCTACATGAATAAGCGCGTCCATGAACGCAAGGAGGGTACTGACCTATATCTTCTTACAGACCCCAGTTGTAGCTCTGTCGCCACGAATGATGAGCGTGATGATTTTGTTGCGCGGCATTGATCCTGGTACTTCAACCACGACGTGATGAGTCTGGGTGGCGGTACCGAGAGCTCGTAGGAGTTCCTCCCGCCGGTGGAGAAATGGATATCTGAGAACAAGGGAAGCGTCGAGTTCATAAACCAGGGGTTTCGAATCGGTGGTGGTGGTCGAGCCGGGGGTGGGTTTTGTTTTGAGGCGATGGTCATGCTCAGAGTGTAGATGCGATGGGTGGTGGTGAATATGAAGGTAGATCGTTCAACCTCCTGTTATACGTGCGAGAACAAGCCACTCGAGGCAGTGTTGAGATCGGCACGGCACACAAATGGGAAGGACGATCGATGATGCCCGTTTCTTGTTGTTCAATCACTCACAGACAATTGGAGCCTAGACTTCGGATTGCATCAAAGATTGCACGCTGAACCTCATGGTGTATACGTAGACCCCAAGTGACCTACTTGTTAGTGATAAGACGAGCAAAGATTGCTTCATACATCAAACTGTCATTCCGAGTCATTCGTTTCAATATACAGTATGTAGTCGTAAATGTATAGGTAGAAACAGTCCTTCAAGAAAAGCGCAGAATCATAACTACATGAAAGAAATAGAGACCAGTGAACAACCCAGATTACTAAACAATACTGTCCTCGGTGCCACCTTTGCATGAGAACAAGCCCATCGCGAGGCCAATAATGAGAGAGCTGACAACGCCACCAAGGCAGGAAGCACCCGCGGCATGACTGTTGCTCATCGCCTGCGCGCCGAGCTCCGTCGAAATCTTGCGCAGGACGGACACACCAACGACACCGGTAATGGCGCTAAAGATGGCCACAGAAACAACATTCAAGATCGATTGAGCGACGAGCTCCGCCACGACCTGAACGGCATCGACGTTTCCTTGGAAGTGCTTCAACAGCAGCAGGATAGTAAGCCCAGCGGAGAAGATTGCGCCGCCGAGAGCACCAGCTGCGGCTGAGGCGGCGTACGTCTTTCCATGGGTGTAATCTTTGGCGACGAGCATGCGGTGGCCGAAGACGAGGGAGACGGTGCCAACGAGGGCGCCGACTAGGATGATGAAGATGACGACCTTGATGAGACGGAAGCTCTGGCTGCCGGAGTCGAGGACGGTGGCCGTACGGCGTTGGACGACAGGGTTGGGGGAGGCGAGACGCGTGAAAACGTTCGGCGTGTAGGGAGGTGGTGCATCGTCTCCTCTGCCGGACGTGTTCAATGCCTTCTCGGCATCGACAGCGTCAATATGAGAACTGTTGTTGTTCATGGTGAGCGATGAGATTCTGAAGTTGGTCGTCGTAAGGAAGGATGGAATTGTACCCTCTATGAAGTTTGTGGCTCGTTTCCGCCCTCTTATGTGAACGTTTTTGAGGCGTTGATCTGGCTGATTCACACAGCCCCCACAATTGATGGGCATGGAACTTGAAAGCGCTTGCCTTTCCAGGAGAATAGAGCTATGGAGCAGAGACGATCGTGTAGATCAGTTGGTAGCCATCTGGAGATTCTGAAGAAAGCATTTCATGATTCGACGATCATAGTCCATGTGATCTCATAGAGTGCGTACCGACCTGACAGCATAATCATTGGATCTCAGAGGTTCAATTGTTGGAAGAGAAACTGTTTACTTCATTGACTGATTAAGAAAGCAAGGGTATAGGTGAGGAGGAGTGCAAGTCTGACATCTGCTTCGCTTGTTCAAGCTCGTATAACCGGGGATCCTACAATCGCAGTTATGATGACACAACCCAGAGCGCCTGCTCCGGCTGCGTGTTCGACTTTCAAGCAAACTGCTTGATACTGTGGGAATGCATGCTCAAAAATGGCCATGCCCACTGCCGCACTGGTCGCTCCAAAGATCGCCATTTCGCTGAAAAGGAAGAGAATGTGAAGGAGCTTTGACGGTCGGGTCAATTTAAGACTCAGTACACAACAGCAAGCGAGGTTTATGGCAGCAACGGGGGGAATGATCACTGCGCCACCTAGCACACCTGCCCTAAATGAGGCCAAGTAGGACTTGTCATGGGTGTATGTCATGTTCGCGAGCATTCGGTGCCCAAAAACCAGGGACGTGCCAGCAGCTACTAGGGCTCCGACGGCCCAGGACAAGCAGGCAACGATGATGCCAAGCGAAAACGTCAAGCCACAGAGTAGGCGTAGGAGAGTACTCTCGGGCACTTCGTCCTCGTGGCGAGAGGATTGAGCAGGTGGGTAGGATTGAGGGGCCGGGTAGAACTGAGGGGCTGGGTAGGATTGAGGGGCTGGGTAGCTCATGGCTTTGTCTAGATGAGATGTAGGTGGCACTGACGGAGGCTGACGGAGGAGTGAGGAGTGTGTGTTTGGACATCAGCAATTCATACTCAGGCTTTTAAAGTGCAAGGTCACTCAGGATGATCCGTCGAGGTAGTGGCCATGCCCGTCTCCGCTGATCGACTGTGACTCTACGCCTCCATTCTTGGGCAGTCTGTTACCGAGTCAGGGACGCAGTGAGAGCGGGCAGATGATCCCGCGAGATGGCATAGGAAGATCTTGGAACGAGGTCAGAGATCATCGCCAAAGAGAGCCAGACCCACGTAAATCAACAGCAGTGATAAGGACGCGAAGCATATGTGAAATAGGCCTCCGTCAAGGACGTCTTGTGGGTGGGCTTATAAATCCAATGAGCAACGTAAGGCGTGAAGAGTCTCTGCGCGGAGCTACATTTGAACTGTCTCTTCGTTTACAGTCTGGCAAAAGGAGAGAGGGTGTGGACGGCATCCGTTCACCCACAATTCACCGGCAACGTGGCGGTTTGATGCCCGTAGCAGCAACACGCGATCCGATGACTCCTGATGACTATCTTGACCTTGACCATCAATCACGGCAAACATTGAGAGTACGTCGCTGTATCGGGCAGAGCCATTGCATTTCAGCTTTTGACGGCTTTCTAGCACCATGTCGGACGCATTCTTCAGCCAATTTCCACTCGAACATCGCATAGCCATGGCCAACGCCCGCCCTGGCACTTCCATCACAACGGACGTGTTTGGCTCCACTGTCGACGCCCCACGCACATTCAAGCCATCACCAGTCCTCTCAGATAAGAGTCCTGCCAACATTATCTCCCCTTCTTCGCCATTCTCCAACGTCTACTGGGCGACTATGCGAGATCCAACCAAGAAACTCGTTGATACACGTACTGTCCTCATTGCCATTGATGGCGCGTGCTCTGGGAACGGCACGCCTTCTGCACGCGCCGGCCTCGGTGTATACTTTGGTCCCAACTCCCCTCATAACATCTCCAAGCGCATCTCCGGCGCACAGACCAATCAACGTGCGGAGATTCTGGCCGCTACCAATGCGTTGCGCACCGCCTCCAACCTTCTCCAAAACATCTTCTCCGTCAACAAGGTGGTCTTGCTCTGTGACTCGAAGTATGTTGTGGACGCGATGACCGATTGGGTCTTCACCTGGAAGGACAATGGTTGGAAGACCTCGACGAGGACGGCGGTCACCAATCGGGCGGAATTCGAGGAGCTGGATGAGCTCATTGACCAACTGGCAGAGGATGGCCTGGACGTCGAATTTTGGTTTGTGAAGAGGGAGGACAACGCGAACGCTGACCGTTTGGCGAAGGCCGCGTGCGAACTTTGATCTAAACACTGCTTTCCTAGAATCAGAATCGCAATATGATAACATCAGCCAGCAATTATACATCGTATCTTCTCATTCTACCGGAAAGAACCCAGGCGTGTCTCATCGTACTCCGCGGCGAGTTCAAGCGCTTCAGCTTCGTTTCGGCTCAATCCAACCGGTAGACACACTCTCCATTGCAGAGAATTCTACTGTAGTCGCAAGAGTCTGAGACGGTGGTACCGACGACTCGGAGACACGCAGAAGGTCCTTTCTGAGATGTTGCCGAGCGTTTAGACTGTGCGTTATATGAGCCATCGGAAGAGCAGCAGTGGAATGATAGTGTTACCTTCCCATTACGGAGAGTACGTAAACTGTGGTGAAGCAAGGATATGAGATGATGATGGGATAGTTGTGTGCGTCAGCACCTACATTGGCAGCTCGGAAGTAGTGCTATAGAACTATACATGACGTCAAAGTCACTCATATTATGCAGTGCGGTGAGATATCACTCACAAGATCATTGCGTCAGGTCGCCACACAAACTGCGAGAACATATCAACCAAAGGGAGTAGTGTGGATAGCGGGGACGCCGGCGGCATACCAGAATGAGATTGAACAAGGCCGCAAGACTAGTCAACGCGCCACGGTTGATAGCAATCACAATCAACTTGTCCAGAACACCGTCGGTCCTACGTACGTGGTTAGTTGTGCTGAAGAACCTCTTGCGGGAACAACGACTTACGACGCTGTTCCTGTTCGTTTCTCGTATAATGTCCAGCATAACGCGACGGTGATATACAAATCACACGCAGCCGTAGTCCCCGCTTGTGTGCTAGTTATGACCTTGCCCAAACAGTCAGGATCAGCCAAAGTAGGAGGAACAGCCTGGCAGCTCACTTCCGTGTTGACAAGGTTAGAAAGGGTTCCGCCGATCGCCCTAGTTTTTCTCAGCGCATGATACCAGCTCAGTGATGTACGCACGTCAGTGTAGTTTGAGCTTCGGCCAGTCAGAAAGGGCCACTAATTTCATGTCAACAAAACACTCACCAAGCCCAGTGCCTGTGGGAAACCAATTCGGTCAGGTCGTCGCGGCCCCGTGGAAACAGAAAAGGAGGTACCGATGCCTAGTACGGCCAGGACCGCCTGCAGGCTCAGAGCACATGTGTATTGGCAGACGGGAGTGCTCACAATTGGAACAGTAGCTATCCACCTCTTTCTGGACACTATAGCAAAGCTTGGTTATCACGAAAATAGACGGAGGGCGCGATCGCACAATGCCAGATTTGCGTGATGAAGAAACTATGATATCAAAGGTAAGCAGCTTGTTCCAGGAAGAATAGAGTTGTTCACCATTGGGATACGAAAGACACAAGATACTGAAGTGGCTATACTTAGCAACACTTCATAGGATCATCACTGAACACTGACAACGGACAAAAGCTGAACCTTTCGCAACAGAAAGTGATCAGATTCTTTGAGTCAGAGAGAGAGTTCAAACTAACTGATCCTGATCTGTAGAGGTTTAGTTCCTAGAAAGGGGCGTCAATCTCAGAAGCAACGAACCGAGGGGGCGAATTCAGAGCGACAAAGTCCCCAAAGTCCACAATGACAAGCTCATACACACATTCGATCAGCGCCACAATGTGAACGGTGGATATCAGACTATGGGTTACGTGAGCCGCTTGAGAAGGGAGGAAAGCCGGGAAACGGTACGCTAGGAGTCCAACCGTGATTCGAACCGTGAGCCTGTCCCGTGCAGCGCCCTGAGAGCGGCAGTATTGCATAACGCAGAGCTACAACAGGTCAAGTTGGGGGGACAGCCTTGTAAAAGGACATACCAATGCCGCCCCGTAGCATCTGGAAAATGTGTGAAGGTAGCTGGAATAAAAGTGCTGCGAGACGACGAACATGAGATCGATGGTCAATGCGATGAACAGACAGCCAATGGTGAGCTGGCGGGATTCGCCCATTATTTCGAACGACGTTGCGGCAAGGCAAGAGACAGGCTGGGGGGTCCACGGAATTTCTATATGTACCTGCCAATACGGAAAGATCCGCCATCGAACTACCGAGAACCCTTTGGGCCCACAGGCCCACTCCTGATCCCCGGACGCTGGACTACCTTCCTCCACACTGTGAAGAGGATGTCAGTTCATATAAACATTCTCCTTGATAGAATTCGCAGAGCAACAAGCCTTGCAACTTGTCGTTGTTGTTGTTGTTGTATGCGTCATACCAAGACATGGTAGAGCCGGAATGTGGAGAAGTGGCCAAGGCGTAGTCGTGCGTATGAGGTAACAAAAAATCAACAAAGATAGGAGTCGGCCCAATCGGCGATCACTGCGGACTCGTGGCGATTTGATGGCCTTGTCATCGTCGTCCAGACTCCATGTCATTTTTTCCCGTATCATCTTAATCCTGCACTGTGTTGAACTATACTCCCAGGATAACCTGCAACAGGCCGTCAGTCAGCAGCTGAACCGAGTAGCCTTGTTACAAACTGAATTGTCTATGTAACTCGCGGAAATCTAGAAGCGCGAGTGCACGGAAGAAGGGTCCTTTCGTCGTGGTCTCAAAAATCAGCACTTGATGGACACTTGCTTGTTCATTTCCCTTACTTTACGTCTCTCAGGACTTACATCATGGCTTGCGGGGAGCTGAATTTTGCACGTCTAGACGAGGACGGCCCAGTGTTGTCTTATCTGGACAGTGGTGCCGTTGTTGGTTCTGACGACTACACGACTGTTTTCATCTTCCACGGAAGCGGCTTCAACGCATGTGAGTAATCGTTATCTCATCAGGTCGACTCCCGTTGAACCCGTCGCAAAAGATTGCTTCCAGAGGCTTATACCTTTGGCGCCTCAGGCTAATCTTCGCGTTGTTCTTGTAAATCGTCCGGAGTACTGTGGCTCCAGCAAGTATTCGGACGACGAGCTTCTTCTCGCACGGGAATGCAAGGGCAAATTTCTCGAACTCACAGCGACCCTCACAAGCAAATTCCTCGTCTGGTATGTCACCGAGCATGCGATCCCAAAACTGTCGAAAGAGACACACACCGGAGGCTTCGTGACCGTTGGATGGAGCTATGGCGCAACGTTGTACGTAAATCGCGGTTGGCAGGCGCTCCTTCTGAACTCCTTCCAGTCCCATCTCGGTACTCGCCTACCCAGATGCTGTAACTCCAAGATCGTACGAGCTTCTCGCACCGTATTTTAGGCAAGTCATTATTCACGGTGAGTCGGATGGCTCTGCATATTGACGTTGTTGAACATGTACTCAACAAGACCCACCATTCGTGGCTCTTGGGTATGATCAGAACCTCAACATAGGCTACAACGCCTTTGCCGATCCGTCTTGCGCGAGTCGTGAAGAGATGATGGCGAAGTTCTCCACTTGGACTTCTTCGTACTTCGATCATTCGGATCCGCGCGTTCTCGAAGGACTTGATATGGAATGGAAAGAGGACTCCCGCAACTCTTTTGGCAGAATGAGTGCCGAGGAGTTGGCCCTGCTTTTCGAACCTTCCGCTCTGGTCAAAGCAGATGTTTTCATGTACGTTCTTGCTCGTGGGTTTGCATGGCAGAAGTATAACATGTACTGCACCTACAGGATGGCACCTGCAATGCGCCAGCACATCCGTGAACAGACTGAGCGTGCGCTCTTCGATGAAGCTTTAGCGCTCTCAGTCCTTCCGGAAGTCGAGATCATTTATCAACATTGCACTGCGTCAATCTGGCCATGTGTTTGGGCATTTCACGAGACCGTCCGACGCCATCAAGCCAGATTATCAGAGGGAAAGGCTCTTCGTCGTCTGCGCCACGTTGAGATTCGAGGTGGAAATCACTTTGTGAGTGTCGAGCCCAACCTTCATTGCCGTGGATTGACCTTATAAGTAGGTACATTGGGATCAACCGGAACTTTACATACAATCACTCTCACAGGCGTTGTCGGGTAGCATCGCATAATCACAGTATACCATTAGACTTCCGCCCTGTATCAATGAATGGGCCCCGAAAGGTTTGTTCCCTTCAGCGGTTTCCTTGATACCGCCCCGAAACTTTCGTTCAAACAGGTAGAGAAGGTCGAGTGGCTGTATCGTGAGTTCTAAGGATCGTTGTCAATGACCTTCAAAGGACGTGGAAAAGACAATGACACGACGTGTTCAAAGCTCCAGTCCAGCTCCGGTATAGGCACATTAAACACTGCACCCTGGCAGGGCACATGGTGTAGTTGGTTTATCACGCCCGCTTAGCATGCGGGAGGTGTTGGGTTCAATTCCCAATGTGTCCATTTTTACTCTGGTCAAGACTCGATATCATTTTCACTAATTATCACAATTTGCGTCTGAGATGATATGCTCCAGAATCCAGACGTTTTGGCTCTTTTCCTGTCCGTCTTCGCAGGTCATGATCTTATTCTGGCCCGCATGTTCGTCGGGCCGACATCAAACGAGAATCACCTGCCACGGCCATTGGCCCGGGACTCCCGCACCTGGTCCTTTGTTGCCTCCCATCATGACTCCGATGGTCGGTGTCGACACTCTACGGCAACTGTGGGCGCTCTTTCCCTCTTCCTTTCCCTCGTGCCATATACACCGGCCTCGGCCTGAATCGCAATGTCACGATGACCGGGTCTTCTCCCCGACTTTGACATATAATCTAGGGCTTGTTTACATCGGCCTCGGGCACTGAGAACAAGTTCTGGCCAACCCAAGGCTTTTTGTATGATCAAACGCCCACTGTTCACACATATACCGCTATGATGCCTCCATTGACTTCTGAATAACACCGCCGTTCGCTCGACAGGATCTCGTCACAAGGGCAGAGCTTGACATCCACCACACCAAAGTGCGTATACCTAGGGCGAGCTTGTCCTCCTGGTTGACACTTTCGTTAGCACCAGAGACTGTCATAAAGATGTTTCCCGACGCAGAGTCAGATCTAGGACAACTGCTATCTCCCGCTCAGCTCGCCTTGGCAGCGGAGACCTTCTTATCTCGTGTCTTCGACTCCCAAACCTCCTCTACAACTCGTCTCTCCTACTTCTCCAAAGCACGCTCGGTCACCATCCAACACTCCCATGTCGCGTGTCCTGCGCCCAGCATGTATCGTTTCACCGGGCTCAACGCTGTCCGCTCGTATTTTGACATCGTCTCCACGCATTATAAACGCACCTCATCCCAGCAGCACACTGTCCGACTTGGGGGAAAACGTCAGGTGCTGATAACCGCGAGCGTGACTTGGAAATGGAGAATTAGCGGGAACGAATGGAGAGAGGACGTGATCTGCACAGTTGACTTCGATCCCTCGATGAAGGTGGTCTCGCTGGTGATAATCACCACATCGCCAGAAACGACCTGCTTGATGCAGGCGGTGGATACAGATTCGGGCGGCACACAGTGAGGGAGATAATCATTGAGTCGGGGACCTGCGGAGATGGTCATATGTAGTACCAAATGAATACGAATTTCAATGCCTTCCAAGCTCTAGCGACGGTCTCTGAGTTCTGGCTATACAAGCATCTGACAGCTGCCATACACATGCACCCACCGACCGTAGTAGCCCTACTGCGACATCAACTCAAAGGGGATTTGGCCTGTCTGTCAATGTGGGGCGTCTAGTTGCTGAGATGCGTCTTCCCCGCGTGGGCAGGGTAGATCCACACGGCCACAACCAATGGATCGGCGTCAACCAAGAAGGAAGCCGAGTCAGTGACGTCAACATTGGCCTTTTCCCACCAACTCCCACGGACGCCCACCCCAACATACGTCCTCTTTGCCTCTTCAGTCGAGTCTCCAGGTGTCTTCCACATTCATTCAGTGGCTTCTAGTATGCATAAGCGCGACTGAATCTGATAGAGGCACCCCAGGACGTCTCAGTCCTACCAGTCAGACGGTACATATATCCCGTAAAATTTCTTCCCATCAGATTATCGAGACTTCTTACATTTCTCCACTATTTCTCCACAGTGATGAATCCTTCCCACTCGGTTTTAGCTTGCTTGTCAGCCGCCGCAGTTCAATGATTTGCGAACATGAGGTGGATCACGACGCTCAAAATAAATATGATGATTTCTTTTCGTCAATTCTCTCTGATTGATTATTGTGTGGAGCAGTCGCGCGCACAGTGGGGTTCTGAGTCTGAATCGCACTGCCTCAGCGCTCGGGTTTGCAGGTGAGCATCCGTCGTTCTTCGAAGTACGTTACCTGATCATGAATTACAGTATCCTCAGAGAAAGCCCATTCACTCGGCGACCGGCTTCTTTGCTGGATTTCGGACATCAAGGTTGTGCGGGAATTTTGGAGCTTCCCGAGTGGTGCCATCACCCCCACTAATGTACGAGCGCCACGTTCTGTTCTCGTGCTATTGTGAGTTTCTCTTCACCTATCACACTGAACCTTGATTGTGGATTTCATGCGTGACTTCCCACTCAGCTAGACGTACTGTAAAATCTTCTGCGCATTTCATCGATACGTTGGCCTTCCAGGTTTGTACTGTTCATGTGCGTTGAAGCACTATGCGTTGAATCGCCAAGCTTCAATCTTGTTTACCCTTATTCAAGCTGAGACGTTGGCAACAGCGCCTAATTTGCAGCTCCAACGACTCCAACGGACTTTGATCAGCGTTACGTTTGCTGTACCGCATCCGCACCGTTGAAGGTTCCTGTCCAACACACAAAACGCGTATTTCTCTAGTTCGCGCTGTCATAAATGACACTAAACCACGTCATACAAGTGCTGCGCTCAACGGTGTGTTTTCCAACTCATATGTAGTTGGACTGTGGCTCGCGATGTGTTGGGGCTTGGCATATAAAGGGCCCACGAAAACATCTCTTTCTCTCAGCAGCGCATTCCATTCCCATCCACACAATGATCGTCACCCGCCTCGCATTCGTAGCCGTCTCTTTCTTCTCCTACGCGTCGACGTCCGTCAATGCGTTGGTGACTCCCAACACTGGACTTTCGGCCAAGCGCGACACCAACGCCGACGTCGAGACGATTCTCACCACGCTCAAGGGCGTCACAGACAGTGTCCTGCCTCAGATTGGTACGCACCAGTTCGATTGAAAAGACTATGTCCCCATACTGACTATTTTCCAGATTCCGCTGTGGCCAATGGACAGGCTGACGACACTACTCTCGATCCCCTCTTCAGCCAAGTCCAGGATGCTCTGAACACCGCTGTCTCGTCGGTTGAGGCTCTCGGCTCTTCCAGCCGCAAGTCGAAGAGGCAAAGCGAGTCCGATCTCGCTTCCCTTGTAGCGACAATCATAACTGTACGCGCTTTTCATCCTGATTATTGTCGTAGTGCTGACGACCACTGTGCAGAACATTAACGATTCGGTGACGGCCGCCGATTCCGCCGCGGCGAATGGTTTCCCGACAATCATCCTCGACTTCAGCACGGCCCTTGACAAGCTCCTGATTGCCCTGGACATCTACGTTCCCGACATCCTTCATGATGTTGTTATCATGTATGTATTCCCGTGCTTCGTAAGCCGCGCTTTTGCTCACTCCTGCTGCCTGACAGTCTTGACGACGTTGTTGGGGTCGTCGTTGCACTGCTATATGAGCTACTAGGGGACTTGTAAGCTGGTATGGAAGATATCCGTGGACTAAGTATTGCATGATTACTTTGATTTCGGACTTGTTTGGTTTGGACCGTTCATTTAGCATACACGCGTAATGTCAATAATCATTCTGTGACATGGCCTCGCCAAAGGATGCCCCTTATCGAATTCCTTAGCTGATCCAACCGGTTTAAGGGCGACGTGTGTGGCACACACTGCAAGACCTACGCGTGCCCTCGATGTGGAGGCAATAGATCAATATTCAATGACAGCCCTTTCGATTATATTGCTGACGCACATTTCAAGAAGCTATTCACCGTCTAGTGATACAACACTAGTAAGTACGTGGACCAAGATGTCGAGGCCAAGTCGGCCGCTGCGAATCACAGAGGAGTATTGGAGGAGTAAGACTGTAAGAGAAGCGCCAGGCACGGTCCATTTTTGGTCATACTGATCACGGCGCTAACCGACTTTATCGAGACTCCGCTTGAACTGGCAAAAAGCGTGTACAGGGGTTCGAACGGCTTTAGCCTTTACTTCCTTGGTTTCGCAGCCTGCAGGATGCACGGCCAAAGAAACGCTTCGCCGAGCTGGCCTCGAAACCGGATGAGGACTTGGCCGACTTGGGACAATAACGTGTGACTCGCCGCCTTTCCTTTATGATAAGATTGGCCGAAAGACAAGCTCAGGCCAAAGACGCAGGTTTCGTCCCAACGAGGTCATTGGTCTCTCGGGAAACCGATCCATCAGACACAAACTGCGCAGGAAGCGTCGCGACTTTTGCGAGTGCAGTTTGAGCAAGTGTCGGCGCAGTCACTCGGACTACCCGATTCGATCCGTTCTCGTCGTCGTGGGCCGGTGCACCGCTTCCACTGCACTTGGCAGGACCGAACTGATGAAGCCCACCCCCCTTGGTCACGTTACACAAAGGGCAGGTGTCACTGTCAGTGTAAGCATAATTTAGCGCCTACTACCAATGGTCTCAATGGCAATCGTCTCTGGCGATGGCGCACTAACTCTGACAGAGGCCGTACTGGTGATAACCAGGCCATCGGCCGTCTCTTGCGCAGTCCAGAATCAACAGGGCCGCTGCCTGACACGATGCCGATCTGCCAAGACTTTTGCCTCCGATCGTATAAAAGGCCTCGCCACCCAAGAGGACGATGTTTCCCGGTCTTGGTTTGGTGCGCTTGTGGTCGCCCACCCTCTTTCTCATTCTTTCTTTCATCTCCCCTCGTTCCGTTCTTAAATCTTCTCTCGGCGCAAAATGGTCGCTTTCACTTTCAACTTACTGGCTTCCTCATGCCTGCTACTCTCCTCCGTTATGGCTGCGCCGTGGCCCATCAACTCGAGGCATTCCACCCACCGCGTCAGGCATATATCGCGGGAGCTCCAGCTCAATACCTACCATCCCCGCTCGACATTCACGGTATAGGGTTTTTGATCCGCCTCGAAATCAATTATGCTCATGGGAATGGTAGACCTTTGGTGCCGGCATCGACCATCCGCTTTCGAAACGCGCAGAGGCGACTCTCGGAGAAATGGCTACTGAGTTTCTCGCCACTCAGCTCGGGATGGCCGCCGATAGTGTCGCGTACCGCGTCGGAGTAAATGGCAACACAAGCCACGCGTATCTTAGGCAGACGCATGTGAGTGCTTGCACGCATTCCATCTACGCTGAGACTCATGTGGATCTCATGCAGAACGGAATCCCCATCTCCAACGCCGTTGCCAACGTCGCCATTAGGAACAACAAGGTCAGTGCGATGTGTCCATGGTAACCATCTGACATCTTTCTGACGAACGCTTCCGCCAGGTCGTCTCGTACGGATCATCTTTTGTGCAGTGCTGTAAGTCTTTTCACGTTCACTCAACTTCTGACTTACGATGGTCTCTCCCGCCAGCGACTATGAAGATGGCCTCATCTACCCCATCTCTCGCACTCGCCGCTGCCATCCCCATGGCTGAGTCCATCGTCGGAGGAACATATAACGAACACCCCGCCACCCTTGAATACGTTCTCAAAGACGACTCCTCCGCCGCGCTTACCCATGTGGTCCAGATTCGAAACCAAACGACCGGTGCCTGGGTCGAGGCCTTCGTGGACGCGCATACGGGCGAGCTGGTGTCGGTGACGGACTTTGTCGCACATGCATCGGTGAGTGGACCTCACTACTACCGTCGGGGACAACGCTTATAGTTGTGTTGTAGTTTCGCGTTTTGCCGTTTGAAGTTGAGACTCTGGATGACAGCGATCAGGTCCTGCTGAAGGATCCAGAGAACCTCAATGCGTCCCCATTTGGATGGAACTCGGACGGAACGACGGACTTCCAGTCAGTATATCTCCCTTCCTCATTTTGTCGTTTCGTTGACACTTTCTGTTTAGGACTACTCGGTTAGTCTCACCCTGCCTCTGCTAGAAGCCGCACTAAACTAACGCCATCCGGTTCATAGAGGAAACAACGCTTTTGCCTTCAAAGGCCGCAGACTCACCGCCGAGTCTGCCGTTGACAGCTTCGATTTCACGGTTGATCTTACCGTGGAGCCTGATGCCACACAGGCAAACATTGACGCTGCCCGTACAAACGCCTTCTTCATCGTCAACTCGGTTCACGACGTTACCTATCTGTAAGTTTGAGGCTTATCTATTTCCTTGCACGATCTGATTGCTTCTGGCTCAGCTATGGATTCACTGAAGCCGCTTTCAATTTCCAAGCCAACAACTTGGGGAAAGGCGGTAGGGGAAACGACGCAGTCAGCATTTCGGTGCAGGACGCGTCGGGCGTCAACAATGCCAACTTTGCTACTCCGGCTGAGTACGTTCATGTCTCATTCTCTTCTTTACAGTTCACTTACCGAAGCCTTCCCTTTGCAGTGGTCAATCCGGTTCAATGCGTAAGCTTCTCTCCCTCATATCGTCCGAGTCCGTACTCAACAACAAGCTCACAGGGATGTTCCTTTGGGATTTGACATCTGTATGTCTTGTCCTCTTCACTGACTCTAACATTGTTTAACAAATCATGCAGCCCGGCCGTGACGGAGCACTTGAGAACGATGTAATCATCCACGAGAACATGCATGGTGTCACGAACCGCATGACTGGCGGAGGGACAGGGCGCTGCTTACAAACCCTCGAGGCAGGCGGTATGGGTGAAGGATGGTCGGATGCTATGGCTGAGTGTGTCCTTACCTGCCGGGATGAGTTCGTCAATACTGAAACTCGTGCTCTATAGCTGGGTGCAACAAACCGCAGTGACGGCCGACTTTTCCGTCGGGACGTTCGTCTCTGGCAGGGCTGGCGGACTCCGCGCGGCACCCTATTCGACCAACGCAAGAGTGAACTCGCTGACCTTTGGGGATCTGCGAACGCTCAATGAAGTTCATGGTGCGTACATGTTTCTCCCAATCTTCATTATCAATCACTGACTTGTCGTCAATGGGCAGACATCGGCGAAGTCTGGGCTAACATTCTTCACAATGTATACGCAGCGCTCGTCGCAGACCTCGGGTTCTCCGCTACAGCCAAGACGGACCCTACGGGAACGGAAGGGAACGTTGTGTTCCTACATCTGCTCTTGGACGGGCTGCAGCTGCAGCCGTGTAATCCGGATTGTAGGTGGTTTGCTGTCCGTCCGAGGTCATAACATTGATATCATTTTCCAGTCCTTGCAGCTCGCGATGCTATATACCAAGCCGACCTGAACCGGTTCAACGGCGCGCACACTTGCACGCTCCAGGTTGCGTTTGCAAGTCGTGGATTGGGACTGAATGCGAGGAACCATCGGAATGATGCCACTGTCTCCGCAGCCTGCGCGTAGGTGGGGAGAGTAGAGTTTGGCGCTGAGGCCTATATAGCATTCATCTCATTTACTAACCTATCTAATAGCACATCGTTTGATACATGTCGCCACACACCGTACCGTACCAGACCCTACCGGAGACCATCAATGAAAGAAAGTTTGCATCTTGCAAAGTCCTCATATCTGGATCCAGCGTTCTCTGAGTGGCATTTGCGATACCTCCAGGGGGTGATTCGGGATTTCAGAAGAAAGCCCAAGCCTGTAGTCAGCGTCTTTGTAACAATCGCGTCCCGTTTCTATGCGAATTCGTCAATAGTACTGACACTAGCTGAGGGGGCCGCCGGCACGCAACTCGTACTCCCGGTTGCCACCGTTACACACGCGTTTACTTTGCGCGACGAGATTATCGGTCCGCTGGCAAACCCAACGCACGCCACTTGAATGGAGTCTCCTCTAGGCAGACTCAATCTCCGCCGCAGTGATGTCCGCTTTCACGGCTTTCTTCTCTGCTTCCCTCAGGCAAGCTCGTAAACGTCGAGGGTCCGCGACGACAGTTTCTCAGCTTTGCTGTTAGCTCCAATGTTGTCGCTACCCAACTCAGTGTAAGGGCGTTCACCTGTTCTTGTGTTATGAATTTTGCTCAGCCGTTCCATGATGGGCACTGCATTGACTCAATCCCTGGGGTTTATAGCTCTACGTTGTCTCTTATATTCTCGTGTCTTTGGTCTTTTGACTTCGATGTGTACTCAAGACTGTTTGTGACACCCTCGGTATCCTGGACCGAAGTCACACGACTCCGGCGGGGCGGCCCGACGATCGGGCCACATTATCTGGATCTTCGACTCCCATGGCGTTTCGTCACTTCACAGCCATCCGCCTCACGCATCCTCGCGAACTGTATACAGCGCAGAAACATGCCCCACGCGGACCGGGTGGCGATGGTAACATGGTGCCCTTCAGACGTGTTCCATTATAACTTCCGCCGATTATGGAAATAGATCCGCAGCATCCGCACAAGTTATTTGATAACTGCGCAGATGTCATCATCGTACCGTTCATCAGGCTCCTTGACCTCTTGCTTTGCTTCTCATTCCTTTCGTGCGACACGATGGGCGCGCCCCTCCCCATACCGACTGGCAATGCCCGGCGCTATATAACGGTCATCATCGTCCTTGTGGTCAGTGGCAGCGCGGATGTCTCCTTTGAGCCCCTCTCACGTTCGCAACAGATCTGCATACACTACATCATTGCGCTGGGCTGGAAAAAGACCTCGGCCGGGGTTCTCTCTGCAGCTGGGCTCGGAGAAAGCGCCTTGGATGCCCTGGCCGACGCTCCTATCCCCAGCGCTAGCGATGCATGGGACGGACAGCCATCCTCGCTTCCACTGGGTGTCGCACCAAATTACTCGAACATGACCGAGCGCGCCAATGCCACATTCGTGATACTATGCCGGAATAGCGACATCAATGGCGTTGTGGCCAGCATGCAGAGCGTCGAGGACCGATTCAACGGCCGGTTCAACTACCCATGGGTCTTGCTCAATGACGAGCCCTTTACGGACGAGTTCAAGCAGTGCGTCATTCCTTTCCGTCGACGTGTGTATTCCGGCTGATCCTTCTGATTTCTCAGGCGGGTAAGTGTGCTGACGAGAGCTCCGCTGGAGTTCGGCCTCATACCATCGGAGCAGTGGGTTCAGCCTAACTGGATTGACGAGGATCGCGCGCGGACCGGACGTATGAGAATGGTTGCACAGCGCATTATTTACGGCGGTGCGTCTCACCTCCCTCCCCTCCTACCGACACCCTTCTGACCATATGAAACAGGCAGCGTATCGTAAGAAGGACGTCTCTTCTTCCAATACCGCGGCTAATTCTTTGGAGCAGGTATCGTAACATGTGTCGGTTCAACTCTGGGGTGCGTGATCATCACACGATGGCCGACGCAGAGCGTTGATAGCTGTCTAGTTCTTCTTTAATCACGAACTTTTGAAACCATACAAGTACTATTGGCGGTGCGTTCGGCGTTCCATCTGTCGTTACATGCTCGCTGACAGTTGATTAGAGTCGAGTGCGTTCAATCATGGCCGATGTCGGTGATATTGAGCAAGCTGCTAACATTAGAACAGGCCCGATGTCAAGTTCTTCTGCGACATCCAGTATGACCCTTTCCTATATATGCAACAGAATGACAAGATATACAGTGAGTTTTTCGGTAGCGAATTATACCATTGCCTCTGATTTTCCTGAAGGCTTCACGATCTCTTTGTTGGAGTGGGAGGCGACCATACCATCGCTGTGGAGCACCGTGAAGGAGTTCATCGCCCTCTATCCGCAACACATCGATCCCCAGAACGCCATGGACTTTGTCTCGAACGATGGTGGTGCCACATACAACCGGTGTCATTGTGAGCATCGCTTCTTCCCTCTCCTGAATCCCTCTGAGGAACTTACGGCACAGTCTGGAGCAACTTCGAAATTGCGAATCTCGACTTCTGGCGATCGCCACAATATCAAGACTTCTTCAACTATTTGGAGAATAAGGGAGGTTTCTACTACGAGGTGCGCGTGTTCCCTGTCACCACCACCTCTCGACTTGACCCTGATGCCTCATAGCGATGGGGTGACGCGCCTATACATTCGATCGCTGCTGCTCTCTTTGCGCGTCGCGATCAGATACACTTCTTCCGCGATATAGGATACCGCCACGAGAAATTCCAACACTGTCCACAGGACGACCAGTGGACGGCGGGCCGATGTTCGTGCGATCCGAAGGATTCGTTCGGTGGGTGTTGTCTGCTTCGTCTCGCAAACCCTCCGACTCTGACCTTCGTGTTTGCTACAGAGAGACACCCGGACTCATGCGTCAACAAATTCGAGGCGCTCTTTTCATAGCACTCGGCCGGTTCGGTCATTGTATTAATAGCATCTCTGCGTGGTATATATATTGATAGATTTCACATTGGGACGCTCTAGATGTACATGATGTATGTCTGTGTATTAATAGGGTTCATAGATTTCTGTCTGGGCGAAGATGACGATACGTCAAGTCAAACTCATCACCTCGAGTGATGAAGTATTGGGGGGATCATTGCCCAGCAATTTATCTGCTTCGGCCTGTTGACTATCTGTGTACAAGGTAAAGTACAATTGAATACAACGAAACAGTTCATATGGGTAAGGAATTTCGACTTCTATCACCTAGTTCTCGATCTGACAGAACTGATGATATTCTTCAATTTCAGAGATGACTCCTTTCGTCAGACGCAGACACTTCTCCAAGTAAGAACTATCGAAATCTTTTCTGCGTACGGATTGCCAGATGTCCCAGAATTGTTTCCCGGCGTGCAACCCCCTCCCCTCCTTCAGTGCTGGCAGCAATTTCTCCATCATCTGAAGAGCCTCCTGCAGCGTAATGTTCGATGGGCCCGGAAGGATGCCGCATAGGACATCATGAGTATGCACTAGCATACGGGCATCGGGTGAAATGACTGCAAAATAGACATTCTGCACAGGTTGCGTATGACTTCCCGTCCCTCTCAGCCTCTCTAGCGCTTCGACGATGTCAGACCAGAACTGTAACTCCCTCGTTATATCGAACACCACGAGTTCCGGGTACGGAGCGAGCTGGGTATAACCCGCAAGCTCGCGCACAGCAATCCACAATTTCTTCACATTGTGCTCCGCTGCGAGTCCCTTCACTGTTGTACCGTCGACCAGCATGTGTTTGCTCTTGAGAAAACACATGGGACTCTCTATCTTTCGTTTCAACATGCTCAAGAGGGCAGCAGTGTCTTGTGGGACTGAGTTGGCAAGACCGAAAGATGCGAGGTCTTCCTCCAACTTGGAGACGCGTATCAGAAGGGCGTCGAGACTATCCCCTTTTTCGTTGAGAAGATCCTTTGTTGCTTTCGCCTGCAACACCGTGAAACCGGCGGGCATATAGACTCGGAAGTGTTCCGCTTGGCCCGCTCTCCATGTGTAGACCACGCCGATCATCGAATCGCGCCACTGAACGAGGTCCCTGGCGAGTTGCCAAGGATCCTGGGTAGGAGAGCCTGCGGGAAATGAATCCACGATCGACGCAGAGAGCGTCTTGCGCCTGTTATAATCCGGCAGTAACTTGAGAGGCTCGTCGTTCTTGGAATATCTCGAGTCTGCAATATTTTCGAGGATGAAGCAGCAGTCGACGACAAGTGCGCCGACGACTAGGGTGATGGTGGTTGCAGATGTGTTGGTGATCGATGGCCCTCCGCCAGACTTGAGGGAAGGCTGGCTGCCACGCGATCGACCGTTGAAGATTGGCATAGGTGTTACCCGAGAATGAGAGTGAAATGTGGTTGATAGAGGAATATAGATGCTGGGGTTAATGTGGAACAAGGATAGACCACGATGGACATTCATCAGGAAAAATTCGCCAAGACGATAGTCGACTGTGATCGTGGTGAGGATGTACCGGACCGGTAATGATCGGCTGTACCTTTCCCGTATATTTGCAATCTGGATGCAATGACTACCGGTCCTGTATTTAACTGCAGTTTTATGTCACCACTTGGCAGCCAAATCCCAGACTTGTGTAGCTTACCTTCTTGTTACAATCATAATACCGTGAGCCTGTCAGTGCGACCCAGGTGCGACCGTGCCATCAACAGCGGACTTAGGCAAACAACCGAAACAGGAAAGTACCCTTCTCTCTTTCGAGCCACGACACTCTCGGGACCAGGCCGACTCAATGGCGGGCAGTGCGCGACATTCGGCCGCCTTACAGTCATTCTCGGGACCTTCGTGCATTGTATCACTCATTCTGCCGCCGCCGAATTCAGTCAATAGATGTGCTTCTGCGAATGGGTAATACTCTACTTAGGTATGTCACGGTCGACCGACTCTGCACGCGATGTGGACGCCGTTTCTAACAGCTCCACTCAAGATGTTCTTGCTAGACACTCGAGTCATATGCCTACACTACAGTCATTACCCGCAAAATTTCAAATTTGATTCCCCCTCTCCGCTACATCCATGCCCGCCACAAGTGACGATGAAGACCACGACCTTAGATGTCGCGGTTGCAACCGTGAATATGCGAGACGCCAAGAGTTGAATAAGCATCACCAAATCTGCCAGGACTACTTGCGATATTTCCAGACCAAGCAAACTCGCTTTGGCCAGTCCACATCTTCCATCTTCAGGAGCTTCAAGAACTTCAGGAAGCGACCGAGACGGGAGGAGAAGGAGCAGGAGTTGGAATCGACGTCCGACTCGGAGTCATCGCAAGGCAGCGGTCGGACGCATGATCTTCCTGGCCCATCCAGTACTCACAGCGCGGCGGATGGAGACGTCCAACAGGGCGAGGTTCAACCGGACTTCGATTTGGACATGGTGAGTGGCATTTGCCTCTCAATGATTGTAGATCTTCACATTGTCCAGGATGCTGTATCAGACGCACCGCCGCGAACATCTTCGCCAATTTCATTCGATGATGGCATACCAGATGTCGATTTCGGTATCTCGTCGAGCTCGAGCTCTGAACATGGCGGTGCACCATCTGTACGAGCGCCATGGAAGCGCATTTTCCTGAGACTAGGCCCGCAACCTTCTGCGGCCAATCCTCGCGATGATTTGCCTGAGGGACCCGCCGAGTTCTTAGGCGAAGAGGGCCGTCCCTCAATTACCTCACAGACCGTTCCCTCTGGCATCTCTCTCCGAATTCCCCTGAAGGTCAAGACAGCCGTTAACAAGTTTGGCCTCTTCCGCACATATCATCGACGCCCCACCGCTGTTCCAGATCTTCGCCTTGATCCTAACCAGTTGAACAACCCGAAACAACCGCCAAAGCCACCGCGTAAGATTCTCGACATCATCTGGCCCTATCCAAACGTGTCTGCCTTTCTCATTGGACACTGGCGACGAACCGGAAGCAACCAAAAAAGCGACGGCGAAATCAAGGGGTTGCAAGAGATACTTGGCAGCCCGCTTTTTCGGGCTGAAGATGTCGCAAAGGTGGACTTTGGCGCCATCGACAAGTCTCTGGCGGAGGATCCGAGTGGAGACTCGACGCTTCCTTGGTCGGGTAACGGCTGGACAAAGCAATCCGCAACGATCAGGGTACCGACGGGACAGAAGAAGACGAAGACGGTCAGGAAGTACATCAAGCAGCAGCAGAGGAAGCACAACAAGAGGCGGCAGATGGAGGGAAGTGACGACGAAGACGATGAAGAGGAGGCTGATGTTGTGAACGTTGGCTACGTCAAATTCACCGTCGACGATGTCTGGACACGATCACTCACTCATACCGTTATAGCTATGGCTACCGACTCTGCAGCCAGGGAGTTCCACTGGCATGGGTATGAGGAGTTTTGGGTACCGCCTGGAGAGCGTCCCATGGAGCAAGTCTTGACAGACATCACCAACTCGCCGGCATTTCGCGATGCGGAGGCCAAGGTGCAGGCGCTGCCTCCTGAACCTGGCTGCAATCTGCCGCGTGTTGTTCTAGCGTTAATGGGTTGGTCGGACTCGACACATCTTGCGCAATTTGGCGATGCCAAGCTCTGGCCATTCTACTTCATGGCCGGAAACTCGTCAAAGTATACGCGCTGTCAACCTAGCAGTCAGTCGGCCATTCATGGGGCATTCGCACCTTCTGTAAGTCTTGATTATCGTGCACCACCATGTTTTCTGATTTCAGGCAAGCTCGGTTCCGCTTTTGAACAATTTTTGACCCAGAATGGGATCAAAGGCACATCGCAACTCAAGGCCCACTGCCGCCGCGAGCTCTTCCATGCCATATGGCGTCTCCTACTTGACGATGAATTTGTGGAAGCGTATAAGCATGGGATCGTCATCACATGTGCCGATGGTATTCGGCGTCGTGTCTATCCTCGGTTTCTGACGTATTCAGCCGACTATCCAGAGAAGTACTCTTGCTCTTGTCCGTCCTCTGTCTTTTCTCAATCGCAACTGTCAGAGTTCTCATCGCAACTATTCGTGACATGGGAAATTGTCCATGTCCACGGTGCACAGTTGCTAAAAGTGACATCCGAAACATGGGAGCCCCATCTGACGTGAAGACTCGCGAGACAGGCATCCGGATAGACAATTCCGTTCGCCAAAAAAAGGTCGAAGAAGCTCAAAAGCTCATCTATGAACATGGATACGCCGTTAACAGCGACCGAGTCGAAGACTTACTGAAGGACGAATCACTGGTACCAACGACTGTAAGTTCACAATTTCCCTGCCAGGTATCAACATCGTCTCATGCCCCTTCCAGAACGCCTTCTCAGAACGCCTCGGGGATCACATAGACTTCTTTATGCTCCTCGTTGTGGATCTCATGCACGAGTTTGAGCTCGGAGTGTGGAAGGCAGTGCTGATACACCTGATCCGCATTCTCTCGTCTCTGAAGAAACGCGAACTGCAGATCTTCGACGAACGGTACGCCAAGCCAACAAACGAGTACTTTCAGCACTCAGGATCATCTCCAGGTTTTCTCGAGTCGCTCCTTTCGGACGTGACACAATTCGTCGTTTCTCGCATAACGTCTCTGAATTGAAGAAGCTCGCTGCCCGTGACTACGAGGACATCTTACAGGTATGTCTCAAGACTGCATATATTGTTGTTCGTAGTCTTAACGGGCTTCTAGTGCATCATCCCATGCTTTGAGGGACTCTTGCCCAACCAAGCCGACGAGGACTTCATACTCGATCTATTATACATCCTTGCCTACTGGCATAGCCTCGCAAAGCTCCGAATGCACACTGACTCGTCGCTAGCCGAATTAGAGGAAGTGAACAAAGCCCTCGGAAACTGTCTGCGGCATTTCTCGGATGTTGTATGCACACACTATGCAACCTATGAGACCGACAAGGAGCTGGGCGCCCGACAGCGCCGCGAGGTCGCCCAGAAGAAGAAATCGGGTAGTACTGGCACCACTTCGAGTGGTGGTCGGAAACCGCGATCTTTTAGTTTAGCGACGTACAAGCTCCATGCTCTCGGCGACTATGTTCGTCAGATCCGCTGGTTCGGCCCAACTGATGGATATAGTACCGTCGTCGTATGTTCCCAGCATCACAAATGAGGCATGCTCTGACTCTATGATCTTACAGGGTGAAACAGAACACCGCCGCGCCAAAAACCGATATGAACGCACAAACAAGCGGAAATTTGAGGCGCAACTCGTCAAGATGGACTCAATTCAGCACGCAATGAGCCGCATTGAGCAGGAGCTCGAAGAAGTTGCTCGCTACAATTCCGACAACAAGGATAATCAACTATTGGAGACGGATTCCCAGGATATGCAGGACCGCTACCATATCGCGAAGGATGAAGGAACCAATGCAGCGGTTCATCTCAAGGCATGGCTACGGCACAACTGTGATCCTGCTCTGACGGTAAGAAGTTCTCTGTGTCATATGATACCTGTGCTAATTAATGAGTAGGATTTCGAGCATCGACTGAAAGGACATGTCCTAACACGCCTGCATGGCCTAGTCGATATAGGTGATGAGACCGAATACTCGCCAAACCAGTTATCAGAAATCTCCATCGACAAGGATACTATCTACAGCCACGCGACAGTGTCACTCAACTATACAACCTACGACGTTCGACGTGACCAGGATGTCATCAACATCAACTCCCTTCGCCGTGATATTATGATCAGGTCCCGCGAGAGCGGAACACCTGGTGGGACCCCCGTCCATCCTTACTGGTATGCCCGTGTGGTTGGCGTCTACCACTGCAATGTCTGGTACGGTAAGGAGCCGGTTAAGCGCCGCATTGATTTCCTCTTTGTTCGGTGGTTTGGGCAGGATGCAGACTGGAAAGGCGGACCTGAGTCGCTTCGTCTCAACAAGATAGGTTTTGTTCCTTATGGCGACGAATCTGGGGCGTTTGGATTCCTTGATCCTTCCGAAGTTCTTCGAGCTTGTCACCTCGTACCTGCTTTCGCAGATGGCAAAACAACGGAACTATTGGATCGACGATCACAGTATCGCGACGCTGTCGATGGTGACTGGTCTTCTTACTACGTTATGAGGTTAGTCACCATGGTCTTGTTACGCGCTTGTTTTGACCTTTCCTCCCTCTAGATTCGCAGACCGTGATTTGATGATGCGATATTTTGGGCTCGCAGTGGGACATCGAAACCCTGCCGACTTCCCTGTTGAGAAAGGGATGCTCAAACGGGATGTTCTTCGGGATAATAGTACTGATCAGTGGCCTGACCTGGGTGCACCAGACGAGGAAGGGTCTACGGATAAATCAGACTCTCAGCTAGAGTCGGAGTCAGACCATGAAGAGTTGGACAGAGGTTCAGAGTTGGGAGGCGATGACGAGTCAAATATAGGTTCAGAGTCAGAGAACGAATTAGAATCGGACAATGGATATGAATTATAATCAAGATATATCTAGAGAGCCGTCAGTATTTGCAGCACGGCAGCGCGTCCACGCGCTTGTCACATGGTATTGATATGTTTAGGCTTTGGTCTTGATTGGCACACTCTCTTTATAACCACCAACTCGGGGCTCCCTCATGTCATCCCACTACCACTTCCTTGGTTTCCTCTTTCCATATTTGCCATGTCCTCACGCAACCTCACTGACAGGACCAACCGTGACCCTTCTCGCCATCGTGCTTCGTCACCAACCTCCAACCGTGCCGACTCATCACCGGCCAGACTGCCACCAAGCTCTCCTGCCTCCAGCTCTCCCAGCAAGCGTAACTCTCCAGACTCGGATGATGACGAGGAAGATGAGGACGAGGATGAAGAGAATCAGAGACCCAAGAAGCGCCGACGGTATGTTTGTCACTGGTCCTGCCCACTTCTTCGTATCTTCCCCAGCCTCACATGCTCACCGTAGAAGTAAGAAAAACGAAAGACGGCAACTCAGTGTGGAGGCCGTGACGGATCTCATCGAGATTGGCCGGGCACTCGGTCGATTTTTGGAAGCCTTCGAGTCCTGTGACGATATTCTAACGACAGGCATGACGGAGGAGCACGATAGCGAGATGCTTTCCGAAAGGTATGTCCTTATCACAACAGTCCTTCGTATCTAACACACTCCCAGACAAAAGCGGCAGCTTACCGCATTTGAGGCGCTTATTGGCCTTCACGATCGGACAAAGGAGAGAAACTCCATTGTCCTCAAGTACCTCAAGGACGAGGTGGACATCCCTCTGGTTGCTGCGGCCGTGTGTTATGCTATTATGCCTTTGATTTCACCTCACTCACGTCTCTCTCTCTTTCAGCTCGAGACGGGTCGCAGTAAAGCCCGAAGCGATGATGTTCAAACCTTCAAGAAGTATTACCACACATGGCCTCGTGTCCCTTCCTTACCAGGTGGCTGGATCAACAAGAAGAACTGGGGATATCACGACTATGAGTGCGGTCGGCGTCTCTGCCCGGTCGACAACAACTGGGACGACGAAGAGTAAGCTCATCCCATGTTGCCGACCTCTCCTAATACATGTACTCGTCAGAACACGATTACAACTTCGAACCGGGCAACTCTCCTCTGACCCCGAGCATCTGCCTGCCTTCCTCTGGCCGCTCGACGCTTATGATTCGGAGAAGATGCTGGCCAACTATCTCGAGAACCCTGAACTCATGATAGTAAGTTGTCATTTGCATACTCTACTCTATAAATGACACTTCCAACAGTGTACCGAAGGCCTCATCGTTGGGCCATCTGCCCCTAATGGAAATAAGTCGAAGCGGAAGGGTCTCGCAGCACTAGCTGGTATCAAGAAAATCACCTTTCCGACAATTGCTTATGTTGCATGCCTCGTGAGTTCTAGTACAACCCTCGTAAATGCGCATTGACCGTGTCCCTAGATTCGATTCATCCTATCCGACCAAACCACATTTAGCCCCGAGACATCAACGTCTTGGGGCTACCGCAAATTCTATCGTTCAATCATGAAGACCGCGTCTGCTCTCCCTGAGACGCGTCAACAAGAGCTACTCAAGCTTTGGACTGAGTGAGTGCAAAATTTCTGTGAAATACAGTGAACCTGATGTCCGTGATCAGGCGCGTGTTCAAAAATGCCGCCGACGAGGACGACGACTCCGCTCAAGCCACCAAGAAGCACCCGAAGAAGAAGTCAATGGTCGAGCGGCTCATGGAGGCTGCCGAGCAGGAACGGAAGGAGCAGGAGGAGCAGAAGAAGCGTGAGGCGGCCGAGAAAGAGGCTGCCGAGCAGGCAGCTAGAGCCAAAAGAAAGGCGGAGAGAAGAGCTCGGAGGGCGGCTGAAGCAGAGGCACAGCGACAGCCAAGCGGGTCGACCTCAGCTCCGCCGTCAGGGCAAAATGAGTGATACGACGATGTCTTATTATGTATAGTTATTCTGCAATCATATCTATTCTACACTGCATATCGGTGTGCGAACATTCATACGGAATGCAACTGTCGGACGGTTCTTATGTGGGCAGGTCTCGACAGTGTGACGATATATATACGGTATGGTCTACATTTACGGTAAACTTTCCCGTTCCGGTAGAGAATGCCTGACGATGCAGTGTACCTGCAGTCGCCTTGCCATCAAACTGTGATCGCCTTGCCAGATCGAGCGGGCGCTGCTGTGACGGTAGACCTTGCATCAAATTTCAATGATTACCGTTCTTTCCCGTTGGTCGGCATGGTTTAAGAATTTTTCGCGATGTTGTTCGACTCCTTTTATAGAACGAGGTCCTCTGTTCCCCAGAGTAATTGCTGTTGAGAGGAGATGCATATCCGAGCGGCGATCAAGGATTTGGAATATGTGCATCACTGCCGTCGACAGCGACACGTGGGCCGTGTCTGTGCAGCCCAGGACCAACCCTGCAGGCGACGCAATAGGAATTGACCGTGTCAATGTCATCTTTAGGGCCGGTTCCGCCACACGGCTCTAGTTCCCCCCTTTTTTTGAAATCAGCCAAGTACAGTAGTCCTCTTCTGGGTTCATGCTCTACCGTTTCTTCACAAGCGTATGGCCTTTTCACACCTTCCCCGTCATTCTCTTCTGTCTCGGCTTGTTCAGCGCCGTCGCGCATGTTTCCTTTGTAACTCTTCCAGCGTCCCTGCTGTCTTTGCAGCTCCTCCGTCCGTCTCTATGGCCTTACGCCCAACCAATCGTCATGCTTTCTTGTTCGAGTCTCGAGATCGACATGGTCTTCGCCAATCCCAATCACGGCCAGTTGTACCTTCACAATCTATCCTTCCATTCCCATCAAGGTGTGTCGCGGGAACGACGTACTTGTCAGCCTCTTGGCCATGCAACCATGGCGCGGATCTTCCCCTTCAACCTCGGCTCCTTCCTGACCCCTCTCGGTCGCTCGTTGGCCCATTGATCTGCAGTCATGTCGTGATTCATCGCCGCTGTAGCTGTCCCAACTTCGATAAGGGTGTCGGCTCACTCAAACTCTCCCGACGCACCTCTATTTGCCTCTATCCCCATTCGTTGCTTGCTTTATGTCGTTTATCAAACCGTCGGGGCATTTTGCTCCCGTCCACGTTGAGCGGTAGCCATTTAGCGATGTACACGACCCACTCATCCCCTGAGTGCGGTCTGCACAAACCGTTCGTCGGCAATTTGCCGATTATGACACAACAGGCCGTTGCAAGTACACAATTCTACTGGCGTATATATGGGGACCATGTTGGCGCTTGCATAGTATCAAGTCGTGACGAGCAAAAACTTCCACGGTCTCACAGATAGAAGGTCTCGGAGAAAACCTTGCACGATGCCTTGTGAGAGTAGCGATTCGAAGTGCATATAGAGACCGGTCGTTTGAATAACGCCAATCGCTTAGCCTGAATGACACAAACACCCACACAGCACATCGCAAAGGACACGGAAGCATCGACGTCATCATTTACACGTGCGCCACACCTCTGGGCTCTACACGACAGAAGCACCGGCGCCGAAAATCCTCGGCTCTCCCGCAGCCTGCCATTCGTCCGTGTCCGGGTCGTACGATATCCCGCATGCTGTGCTCGTTGCCATTCAAAAAACAGACAAATTAGATTTGTTAGGATGGATAGGGACGGGAAGACATGGACATACTAGGGATTCGCGTAGTGTTATGGCCTAGCGCGCTCAACGCCTCCTCCATCCCATGATCGAACGATGGCTCCAGATGGGTCTCGTGAGGGAGGAGCTGGTCGTGCAGCCGTTGGTGCGCCAGGGCCTCTTTTGGCGAGTGTCCATAGAGGATAAGGGAGCGCCGAAAATGCAACCATGAACCAACTCACCAAGACATTCCTCGCATGCTGCACATTACGGCTCACGATCCTGCTCCCGCCGCTATACAAACCTTCCTCGCGCATAACCCCGACGACGAGGACAGGGGACGTTTCCCGCCAGAGGGGAAGTTGGTTGGTTGGGAAGAAGTTGGAGCGGTAAGTCCTCGATGTTGTTGTTGAGGACCATGCCGGTGGAGGAGGCGATTATGCGGGAGCCCCAGTCGCTGTGAGAGAGATGGAGAGAGGGAGGGAGGGAGGAGGATGGGCAAGACGACGTAGAGTAACGGTGGTGGTCAGGGTGATGACGAGTCCGTCCGAATCGCCCACTACGATGTGGCTCGTTCCGTTGTCTGCTTTGACCTCGATACTATGAACGCCGTCACTGCTTGTGCTGGAATGGAGGTTGGTCATACATACCCATCAGGGTTATACACGTCAAGCGGCAACGTCTTCGTCTCATCAACCATCTCCGCCATCTTCCCTCCCATCCTGCGTCGCCTCCAGCCCGTGCACGGTTCGCGGATCGCCGAGCATCGTCCGATGCGCATAGGCCCACTTCAGTGCTTCGATCATGCGGTGCGCGTCTTGGACGCTGCCGGGGTCGGGGAAGTGGGAGAGGATGCTGAGAGTGCGGTGACTTTGGACCCCTTGTAGTTGATGCTCCGTGGTTTGGTGTATTGCACTTCGTAGTCTACATTGAGGTTAGATGAGGACAGAGGGTGGGGGTGCCGCGTACTTTTGAAGTCTTGGAGAGTGATCTTGCCACCCGCGGCTTGAACAGCCTCGACCATGCTTTCTGCTATCGGGCCCTCGTAGAACGCGTCGACACCTTTCTCCGCGATGATCTTTGAGGTGTCGGCGAATTCGGGACGTCTGACGAGGGAGCCGAAGGGGAGGAAGGTGCCATCGCCGTTGGTGATCTGCTTCGAGAGGATGGGGTGCTTGTGTACCCAGGAATCCGCGAGGTCTGTCGATCCCGGTGGGAGATGTTTCTTGATGACCTGTTGCGCGCCTTGAGATCGCGTTTATAGATAAGGGAGAAGACGTACACAAACGCAGTCCTCGGTGAAGGGGAAGCCGTCTCGCGCGAGGTCGATGGCGGGCTAGAGTAGTCGGGCCCACGGGAGCTTTCCATACCTGTTATGCAACGCTTCTAATCCCCTGAGCTCTCCTGGCACGGCAACAGCCAGCCCTCCCACGGCAGTCAACGATGGGTACTCTCCGACAAAATCCGCGGCAGAGACAGACGCCTGCAATCATTGAGAATGGGCGGTATGGATGTGGTAGGAGGACACGCACCGGAGCAGCGGATCGGAAATCCAGACTCTCGTACTCTGCGCACCAACGCGAAGCCGCCGCCTCCGATTCCGGAGTTGTACCCAGCCACGGTCCCGACGCAGAGGATCGTCGCGACGATGGCGTCCGCGCCTTCAGCGAGGATCTGGGCGCCTACTCGGGCGTCTCGCACGCGACGGCTCCTTTCGCCATGGGAGGTTGGTGGAAGGATTCGGGATTGGAGGCGGAGGAGCGTGCGCCGATTCGTGATTGCGGCCGAAGGTCCCGTCATGTGAAAGCGAGACGATATGGGTCCATGATTGCTCGGTGTCGCGTCCTGGTTGAAGACAAGGTCCCAATCGGGAAGACTGCCGCCATGTGCGCACGCCGCGACTTGCCGAGCACGGTCTCTCGGTAATCATCACGGTCATAGCCGCGTCCAATTGTTCACTGCCTTATTGTTTTATCATGTCGCATATAACACGAGCACCCAAAGCTGCGTGTCCAATCATTCCGCCATTCATGCAATCCGCCCCCTCAATTCAATGATGAAATCCACAACTCAGCGGTAATCCTTACCATCCATGCCCGAGTCTTCTTCATTCAGCAAGCTGAGATCGACATCGGCGAATACTCGCTACGAATCATGATCAAGCAGTAGTGCGGTCAGATGCCCGAGCCGATCCCCGAGGTACTCGGTGACAGCGGCTCCAAAACTTGACAAAGCACGCTCTCACTCGTCGTGGGTTCCATTGGTGGGACTGTGAGTATATAAGCTGGAAGTCGAAGAGAAAGCCCAACACACTTACATTCTTCATATCCGCATCATGTCTCAGAAACTCGTCGTCGTATTCGGTGCCACTGGCCTTCAAGGAGGAGGCGTCGTCGCAAAGCTCTTGGAAAATCCATCCTACAAGCTACGCGCCGTCACTAGGAACCCAGACGGTGAAGCGGGGAAGGCACTTGCCGCCAAAGGTGTCGAGGTCGTTTCCGCCGATTGGGCAGATTACTCGAGTGTCTTGAAAGCCTGCGAGGTCAGTAGACATTTTTTCTTTGGGTCAGTTGCTAACGAAGGCACAATGAATAGGGTGCCTACACTATTTTCGGAAACACCATCTTCCCCAACCTCAAACCGTTCAGCTCGCCTAGATCGTTCGAGATCGAAGTCAAGCAGGGCAAGATCCTCGCCGACGCGGCGCTCGCCACACCGACTCTCCAGCACTACATCTGGAGCACGCTCCCCGTCTACCCACTTTACAACGAGGGCTTGGCCGGCGCTAGAACGCCGCATTTTCACAGCAAGGTGGTCGTGGACGAGTACATCCTCTCCCTTCCCGAGCTGGCGAAAAAGACGACCTTCCTCCTCCTGGCATTCTATGTCGATAACCTGTCCACGTTCAATCCGCCGCATAAGAGGAGCGACGGGTCGTATGTTTGGGAGCAGCCTATGTCGCCCACGTCGTACATGCCGTTGACCGGGGACGTTGGAACTTGGAAAAAACACGGGCATCTGGATAGCCAAGATTCTTGAGCGCCCGGACCTCGTACTCCCTAGCAAGTACGTCCTCGCCAACGAATCGGTGTGGCGCGTCGACAAGCTCGTCGAGTTGTGGGGTGAGATCGTCGGGAAGAAGGCGGTGATGGAGCGGATCACTTTGGACGAGTATGTCGAGCGGTTCATCCTCGGCCCGGGACTGGGAAGGGAGATTGGACTGATGATGGTGCAGTTCGGAGAGTATTCCGACCCGAAGAAGAGTTCGTCGAGCTATTCAAAGCCTGGGTTTGACGAAGTGACCAAGGAGGATTTGGGGATCACGGACTTGATGACAATCGAAGAGACGCTGAGGGGTTTGGATTGGAGTTCGGTGCTTTGAAGAAATATGATACTCTATAGATTGCAGAGAACTGTATTCGCTTTTTTTTGCATGAGACATGGGTTCACAATGAAAACAATCGCGATGGTCTGCCTTGGAAGCCTCATAGTGCTCTCACAGCGCATCCACGAGAAGTGTCTTGGCCGTCTTTATTCAAGTCCGACTTCGCTGCCGACTGGGATATTGGTGGAAGGATTCGGACTGTTCGAGATTGGAGGCGGAGGAGCGTGCGCCGATTGGTGATTGCGGCCGAAAATCTCGTCATGTGAATATCGCGAAGCAGCCAGACGATACGGGTGCATGATTGTTCGTTGTTGCGTCCTGGTTGAAGACAAGGTCCCAATCGAGAAGACTGCCGCCATGTGCGCACTCCGCGACTTGCCGAGCACGGTCTCTCGGTAACCATCACTGTCGACTACAACAATAGCCGCGTCTAATTGTTTACTGCCCCATCCTTCTTATTGTTTTCTGGTCATGTCGCATATAACACGAGCACCCAAAGCTGTCTGCTCACCCATTCCGCCATCATGCAATCCGCCCCCCAATTCGATGTTCAAAGGCTCGAGTCCCTCTTTTTGAAGTTGGACGACAGCACAAAGATATACGACATGTTCAACACCGCTAGCAATCTCGTGCAGCTCCTCGCAGTCAACCAGGGACTGTGCCAATACCCCCGGTCCCTCCTCGTCCAAGACTTTTACATCCCATCCCGCCCTGACGACGCCTCCGTGTCCTTCCCTCTATCCCGCACCGACTCCATCCCCAAACTCCTTGCCGTGATGCCCCGACTCCAATCGCTCCATCTCAAGGCCATTCTTATCTCGGACGTTCCCTTCTACTCTGCCTCTGTCACGCGGTTGACGCTCACGAACTGTCATCTGCCGGAACGCTGCTTCCCTCAACTCTTAGCAGCTTTTCCTAGACTGCAGGCTCTGACTCTTCGTGGGATAACGTTGCTCGTCATTCAGTCACTCGGGAACGTGGAGGAGCCCGAACGCATTCACCTCCCGGGGTCGAACGGCTACGACGCATGGTTGATGGGGAACCAGCGCCGTGCCATACGGCGTTCCGCGCCTGTGGCGCAAGGGCTCAATCTCAAGTCTCTCGATGTAGCGTTGTGCACCGTCGGCGACTTTAGATTATGGGACTACCTCGCCACGTCGGGAGCGGTCGTCGATATCCTGCATCTCACCGTGTGCACGACGGTCCTCAGCCAGACGGTGCGAGATCGGATGCAGATGATGGTGGATAAGACTAGGATGAGCGTCCATATCCGTGGACTGCAGCGTATGTCTGACTCTTCAGAATTGGTGTATGTCACGACTGACGCTCCTCCTCAGGGCTCGACCCTCAAACACAGGCGACTATCCCGGGCCTTTCCCTCCCCCGCACGCTAAAGCAGTTGACACTCAACATTGGCGTGCACGATGCTATCACCACAAACCAGCCCGACGTGCACGTGTTGCAATGGTTCGCCTCGACGCTACTACCCGATCTGCCCATCATCGTGCGACTCGAATTCTCCCTCCACGTCGCCCCCGGGCCGGACGGCGGCTCCGAGTACACGCCCCACTTCCTCCGCGGGATGTCTTCACTCGACGACGCCCTCTCCGCCCGCGCGTTCCAGGGCGCCGTCTTCCTGCGGATATCCCCCCATAGACACTCGATCAAGTTCGACAACGAGAAGATGCAGTGGTTGGTTTCGAATTGGTTGTTGCCCAAGACAAGAGAGGCTTTCAACGACAACGCAAACTCGGATTTGCCGACTGATTTTGAGTTTGGGAGTGAGGGGGTGGGGGATATTGGACATTGGAAGGATCTGAGGAAGGTGAGGCCGATGATTAAGCAAGAGGAGGGTCACAGCCAGCGCAATCCGGAGGGGCTGCATGTTTTGGCCTTTTGATTTGCCGGATTTGGGAGAATTTCTGGAAAGTATAGCGTTGACGAATTGACTGACTTTGTGGTTTTTCATTCCATTTTATACCCATGCCGCTGTACCCAAAGAACAACGATCTCTATGATACCTTTGGCCTAGTTAAATTGATCCTAGACAACTAATTACTACTTGATAACCGAATCCATATGACAAGTTCGGTTGATGGACCCGATGCAGTCAATCGTTATCGATGTAGTTGGTTCTTGTAGCTGAGGTAGTCGAGCACACTGGCCCACTGTCAGTTGAGGACCGTCACTCGAGGTTACACGTTCATTTCGCAGTAGACACAGAGACAAAGTGACATTCATATTGTTACATCTCTACATCGTAATCGTGATACATATCGTCTCTTTCACTCTCACAGTCTGCGTCCCACACATCTTCGCCCTCCTCCTTTGTCAGCAACCGATATTCATACCAATCGACAGCGCTCAAAAGCTCCTCGATCACATTCACCCTCCTTATGACCGACCGATTCCACGGATTCATCTTCCTCTTCACAGCCCACAGCGACATCTGCACCTCCAGCTCCCGATTCGACATGGCGCTGATAGCCATCCGGTCCAGTACGGGCATCGTCGTCTGGTTGCGGCTCTGCGCATCCCGCGCGGCCTGCTCTTTCTGCGCTGGAAGGACATATCTACCCCAATCCGCGCGCCCAACCGTCATCCTCGCATCGGGAATGTCCCAATCAACGTCGGGAATGGGCGGTGTGCGGAACCCTTGTCCCCACTCGATCGATCCGTGAGTTGCGGGGTTGTTGGGGTTGGCAGGAGTCGTGCCGTCGATGTCCATCCCGAACGAGCCGTAGGGGATCCAGTCGAAGAAATGCATCGCGGCCCTGGGCAGGCCGTATTCGTGTATCCAGTCCTCGAAGACGAATTTGGCCTTTTCTGAGTCGAAGGACTCGTCCGGAACAGAGGCAATGCACACCCTGTATTGAATGTCGAGCGCCGAGTTGACCAAAGCTTCGTCGAGTACCTCGAATGCGGGGAGCATGTCGTTGTTTTTGTACAGCTCGGTCAAGACGTCCTCCTCCATGTGCAGCCAGAACTCGATGCCTACGGACGGTAGCGGGGCCGTACACGAGTTGAGGCAGCTCGCATAGAAGAAGAGAGCCGGAGCACAGACGGTGACCCACTTCTCCTCCATGCCGAGTTCAAACTGGAATTGACGAAGGGTTGGCGGAAGATACAGAGTTTCGTTGACTTCATAGTCATTATCACTATGCCCGGCAAATGCTGCAGTAGTTCTAAGCAGTGTGTGATAAGGGACTTGGATAGGACACTAACCAGATACTTCACAGATGCGGAACGAAGCTTTGGTGCGATCTACCATCGGCTGCATGCGGAGCACCATTGCATCGCTGAGACATTCCGTGCGAACCGTGAGCTCCAGCACGTCCGCGAGTGAGCCCGAAGATGCAAGGTAGTCCCACATGAGAAACTCTCCGCGTGATTTGAGCGTCATATCCAAGGTCTCTAGATGCTTTGCGCTTTCCTTCCTGATGCCGAAGTCGTTCAGACCATACAAGGTCATCAGGGCAGAATCTGGAGAGAATATCGTACGTCCGAGCCGGTACATATCTTTCATATCATCATTCGCTTCCAGTAGCTCAGGAACCGAGTGGGGATCATGGGTGAACTCGACGACATCCGTGAGTGAAAGCGCGCGAGTGATCAAGACCTGCAGACTCGGGAGAGAGTGGAAGATGGAAGCGAATTTGCGCAGGGAGATGGCGCACTCGGATAGCTTGAGCTTGACGAGGCTCGGGGCGGATAGGCGCGTTGTGGGTAGGATCGTGAGACGTCCTAAGTGTGCCTTCTCCAGGAAGGGTTCACCATCGGTGAGTGTGTCTAGGACAGACGGGTCCTCCTGGAACGTTGTGCGGACAAGAGACATGATGGGGTAGCGAGTAGGTAGTGAGAGTGCTAGGATGACGGCGTTCTGCGTTATGTAGGAGTCGCAGTGAGTAAGCCGTCAGCCCGCCAGAGAAAAGACAATACGGACATAGAGGATCTTATTGTCTTTGGTGCTAGGACCATGACTCCAACATAGTGGTCTGATCTACGCTTATTGTCCTCGATGACAGAATGGTCCGATGGGAAATCAGACACCGTCGCCATGGAAGCATGACAGACAAGGCTGATACTTCGACCAATATTGTTTCGAGTACTGATAGCATCCTAGTGCAGGCCATAAACATCTAGACAGCAGACGCGAGAGAACCTTAGGAAGATAATAAGCTTTCCAAGGCTTTTCCGGCAAGTAACGGAAGGACCTGCCGTGGATTGATTCACTGTTTGACTGGAACGATGCCACGCGCGTCCAGACCACAGAAGACACCTCTACAAGCCGGAGATTCCTATTGCTCGAATGAGGAAAGCTACGAGTTAGTCGTAATTTTAGACGAGCTTACTATCCATGCCCGAGTCTTCATTCAGCAAGAGCTCGGCATCAGCGAATACTCGATACGAATCATGATCAAGCAGTAGTGTGCTGGACGTTAACGCGGTCAGATGCCCGAGCCGATCCCCGAGGCACGCGGTGACAGCGGCTTCGAAACTTGACAAAGCACGCTCTCACTCGTCGTGGGTTTCAATGAGGAATTGTAGGGACTGTGGATATATAAGCTGAAAGTCGAGGAGAAAGATCATAAATCCCAATACACTTACATTCTTCGTATCTGCATCATGTCTCAGAAACTCGTCGTCGTATTCGGTGCTACTGGCGCTCAGGGAGGAGGCGTCGTCGCAAAGCTCTTGGAAAATCCATCCTACAAGCTACGCGCCGTTACCAGAAACCCAAACGGTGAAGCGGGAAAGGCACTTGCCGCCAAAGGTGTCGAGGTCGTTTCCGCCGATTGGGCAGATTACTCGAGTGTCTTGAAAGCCTGCGAGGTCAGTAGACATTTTTCCTTGGGTCAGTTGCTAACGAAGGCACAATGAATAGGGTGCCCACGCTATTTTCGGAAACACCATCTTCCCCAACCTGAAGCCGTACAGCTCGCCTGCATCGTTCGAGCTCGAGGTCAAGCAGGGCAAGATCCTCGCCGATGCGGCGCTCGCCACACCGACTCTCCAGCACTACATCTGGAGCACGCTCCCCGTCTACCCACTTTACAACGAGGGCTTGGCGGGCGCTAAAACGCCGCACTTTCTCAGCAAGGTGACCGTGGACGAATACATCCTCTCCCTTCCTGAGCTGGCGAAGAAAACGACCTTCCTCCTCCTGGCGTTTTACGTCGATAACCTGTCCACGTTCAATCCGCTGCGTAAGAGGAGCGACGGGTCGTATGTTTGGGCACAGCCTATGTCGCCTACGTCGTACATGCCGTTGACCGGTGACGTTGGGAATAACACGGGAATCTGGGTCTCCAAGATTCTTGAGCGCCCAGACCTCGTACTTCCCAGCAAGTACGTCCTCGCCAACGAGGCGGTGTGGCGCGTCGACAAGCTCATCGAGTTGTGGGGCAAGATCGTCGGGAAGAAGGCGGTCATGGAACAGATCACCTTGGACGAGTATGTCGAGCGGTTCTTCCGCGGACCGGCACTGGGAAGGGAGGTTGGACTGATGATGGTTCAGTTCGGAGAGTATTCCGACCCGAAGAAGAGTTCGTCGAGCTTTGCAAAGCCTGGGTTTGACGAAGTGACCAAGGAGGATTTGGGGATCACGAACTTGATCACAATCGAAGAGACGCTGAGGGGTTTGGATTGGAGTTCGGTGCTTTGAAGGAATATGATACTCTGAAATTTCAGCAAACTGTATTCGCTTTTCTCGCATCAGACATGTGTTCACAATGAGAACTATCGCGATGGTCTACCTTGGAAGCGTTTGGGAAGCGTCCTGGCGCTCTTACAGCGTATCCACGAGAAGTGTCTTGACCGTCTTCTTCAAGTCCAACTTTGCTGCCGACGACAAAAAAAAAAGTCGCCACGTGGCGTTGATGTAACGTCATCAACTTGATAATTTACAAGAGACGTCCATCGACTTCGAGTTCATCCTCTTCGCTCACACTCCGAAGGTCATTCTTTCCTCGGCGAGTGGACAAGTTGGACCTATGGAAGTGGTAGGGAACCAGGACGCCCCATACGTGCCCCATACTATATTCCCTTTAGCGAAATGCAATTGGCACCACGATGAAGATCGGGTAGATAGGATGCATGTGAGTAGTAAGTAGGGAATATCAAGCGGAGAGCTTGAAGGAGATACATTAGTACAACTATAGCAGTAATGGGTGAGAGTGTTCAACACGGCAGGGATTGTGAATCTGACAAGGCCGGTGATGCCGTCTGAAACAGTCCTTCCTTCAGGGCGTCCACATAGGCTGCGGGATCGTCCCAGTGTATCTTTGACAAAATAGGATTAGTACTCGATGATGCGCTTGCCATAGCCGACTGATTGGCGATGGCACTCACAAAGTGATTTGCGCCGCGGATCTCGACGCTGCGCAATCTTCTGAGGCTCATCCCCTTTGAGAGACACTCTTGATACCGCCTCATGGTATCGTAGTATGAAAAGACGCAGTACCAGATTGATGATGTGCAGATCTGGTACACGATCTCGACGTTAGGCAGGCTCTGAGCAACCTCCTCGTCGAATAGCGCTAGGCGCGTCTGCTCATACAGACGCTTCTGCATCGCAGGAGTGATTCTGATGGACGTTAGCAAAAGACATAGTGATACTCGGAGCAGCTGAGGACTCACAGCAAGAAGTCCGTAGGTGCAGCGGCCGCAGGCTCGAAGTGCATTTGTAAATCATCTGGGGTCATCTTTCGGAACGAGTCACGCCCATCGCCTTTCCATGCCTTGTCAAGAGCTCCAGACAGTGGGTCGGGGTGCTCAAAGTACGAAGAGATCCAGGTGGAGAACTTGAAAAACATCTCCTCGGGTGAAGAGCATGATGGGTCGGTAAAGGCGTTGTAGCCAGAGTTGGTGTCCTCAGGATATCCGAGCGCGGTGACAGGGGGATCTAGAAGGTATTTTAATGACGGTGAGAGCGGAACTTGATGTGGGATTTAAGTACGTACCAAGCAGAACTATCTGACGAAGGTATGGCTCTAGTATCGTGTAGGATGACACGGGAATGGCCTTCGGGTACGCCAGAACAGACAATGCCCTATAGGATAATCCGTCAGTATCCATCTCATCGTCCGTGTGGTGCCGGAAATTCGGCGATGAACTCACGATATTGCGCCAAAGCTCCACCCCACTGTTACCAGTCCGCCTGCACTAGCTGACGAAGTCGGAATATCGTGGTTTTGTACGTACCACACCAGGAACTGGGTGGTCTGCTGGCCGGTGAGCTCGAGGAACTCTTGCCTCGCTTCAGCTGCCAGGCCGAGCTCATAGTCCTGATAACGCGTCGAGCCGGAGTATCCTCGACGGTTAACGAGAACGAAGCGGATGTTGGCATCGGCAGCCAAAGGGAGGATGCGTTTGAATGAATCTGAATGATATGCGCGTCAGTTGAAGGGTGGAATGAAAGGCCAATCGATGACAGATACAGACAGGCATTGAACGTGCTACCATGGAAGATAACGACTGTCGTGTAGTCCGTCGAGCCAAGGACGGGGCCAGAGTCGACGAAGGACATCACCGTACCCGCGTCGTCGACGGGTGCGAAGTTTACTTCAACTGAGGGAGCCAGCATAGCCGAGATTATGATGTCGATTAACGTTAGATGGGGGGACTCTGGAGGGAAGTAAGCTTAGCGAGCGATGGCGTTGATGTCTTATGATGTACCATGAGCTTTGTGATCATTTGCCATTACGTCCGGTGAGTAAATGGGGCTCGCCGATCCAGCGTGCTCCGTTTAGTTAGCGGTTCTTCTTAGTGAGGCACCGTGTTATTATATTGCTTGTGGGTGTCTGGTAGTATATCTGCAACTGTGAATAGTAATTATTATCACAGGACAGCGCGACGCAACCGACATACCCATACAGAAAACATGGCGCGACCGACATATCCGTCCAGAGGCACGACTTTCCTGCGGATACCGATAGGTAAGCGGTAGGGTACTCAGCGAGGTGGCATCGAATGAGAAAACATTTGACCGTACCCAGATCCAGACCCAGGCACGTCGCGTACACGGAACCGAAGTCGACTGTAACATAATGGATGTTGAAGCCTCAATTGCACGCCCACAATCATCACAATTCGGCCAGGGTTTGCTGCCGTCCGGGAAATAGAATTTCAGGAACCAGTAGTGCGACGGGCGTAAGACCCCGGATGTCATCTCAAGAGCGTAAAAGATGACCAAAATCCAACTTTGTGTCACGAAATGGGGAACGCACCAAGTACCTCTTCGTCGCCTGAGGATCTCCTGCAGTCGACGCATGGTTCATTAATCCCAGCTTGTACTGTCGCCGTGCAGGTTCGGATTGATAGAGTAATGTTGAGAGCCGAAAATGGTTCAAGGTACCGTACGTTGACGTATGGTCTTCGGAAAGTTGCCGATCGCGTGCTCTGTGGCTGACGGCTGAGGCGCGTGTAGGAGGCAAAACCATACCTTCCCGAAGCAGATTGGCACGTCGATAAGAAATATTGGAGTACGATTCATCGAGTGTGAGAACAGGTGAGAACCTCATCGAGCCCAGATCACACGTCGTACTGACCTGAGCGTGAACACGTTCCGAGGTCACCGCAAGCCAGATCAATGGATCAGAATGTCATTGCAGCAAATAACATGGAAGGCTTACCTACGCACATAGAAATTGGCGAGTGCCGATGTGATGCAAACGCATTACATAGGTCTATGGAAGGGTTCTTTGCGTGAGTCGACTGTTCTGTACCCGTTCAAGATCGTTTTCGGGTCCATATGTAGAAGCCGTGTATCCGCGTACGAGTGTCGGGGACGAGTGCGAATGTGTGGCCAACGGAATCTACATCGAACCATTATGACCATTGACCCTTGTTTCGGACCGACATGCGAGTCGCCGTGGTCTGGCGAGTGCTGAGCGAGTGTACGGGACGTACCTTTGACGATTGTGCGCGCATCCATATGCCGATGCTCGACTGTGCCAATTCTCTGGCCCTCAGACTAGAGCCGTGCCACAGGACTTGATGTGCATGTCTGTGTTGCAGTCTGTGATCGTCGTCAACCTTAGTGTGTATTCATTCACTCGCGGCTTGACGGAGACGGCCTACGTGGGGAACCTAGTACAATTCAGTCAATGAATTCGAGCTTGATTGTGTACTTGACCTTCCATGACTCTGGATTTTGCCCAGGGAGACTTTGAATTGCTCATGCGGTAGTGGTATCGTCGATACTCGCGCTTTGACCGCGGCATCATGCGAATCGGAAGGGGGCTCATGTTCTGGAATGGTCAATTCAGACCTTAACTCGTAGGCTAGAACGCTTACAGCGTCAGACCTGGATCTGCTATGAGGTGGAGGTAAAAAAAAAAACCTTATGGCTTTGTCGCGGCGCATTCAAGTTGTCTGAAATTGAACTTTTTCCTTCTGTGTCCGCATGTTGACCGTCACCCAGAAAGTACTCATGCATGGCAAAAATGTCCGATTGTGCGGCGACCGTTTACAGCACCGATGCATGTACGGTAGGTCTCCGAATTCTCGATCGGCTCGGCAAACCTTCGAAAGAACCACCCTCAGCTGATGTTCATACATTTCGTGAGAGATTCCCTGTCTTGGGACACGCGATTGACTTACTCGTCAGCTTTCCGCCTACTAAGAAACGGAAGACGGATACTCGAGGCTTTTCGAATCTTCCAGAAGGACATTCGAACGATGATGGTGGAAGAAAAACAACCATTTAGCGCAGCGCATCATGGAAATGCTCGATTGATCGCACACGTGGTCGCTCTCGGCAGTGGCCGTGACTCTTGCCCAGTAACGAGTCACGACTCCCTGACCAATGACGAGTCGTCACTGTGAGTCGCAGCAGTCAATGTTGGACGGTCGACTTCGATAAGAGTTCGTGTCGAGAAGTATGAGACCGCCGCGGTACAATGGAGAAGGAGGATACTGTGCTACTATGTTGCTCACATAGTAGAAACACATTTTGTTGAGTTGTCGTGCGCGAGGCACGAGCGTTCGCCAACTTGAGGTCTTCGATCGGACCGGTGATGCGGTCAATCGTTCCTCTCTTCTTGACCGTCAGCACTGCCGACGTCGAAGTCGCGCTCGTAACAACACCGAGCGCGCTGCCACTCCTTTTGCTCACTTAATTTTACATACATTCTCTGTCTCATTTTCTTTCCAGACAAATGGACCGAATTGAACACGACCCGGGCCACGAAGTCTGCCCCAACTTTGCAGACCAAAGGTACCAACGACAACGCGGTTACCTCGTCGCCGACGACACACTCCCTGCCATCACTACCGACGACCTAGCGGCTCAGCACCTCCGTGACGAATGGCAGGCCGAGAACAGCGCACGTCAGACCCTGTACCTGGCTCAAGTCGAAGCGGACCGCGCCACCAACGAACAACGACGTGCGCAGGAAAACGAGGCGAGGAAAGCTAAAGAGGACGAGCGGCTAAAGAAGGAGCAGGCGGATCTATTGGAGAAAGAGAAGAAACGTGCGATCCTCCACCCTTTCGACGCGTCAGCCAAAATGGGACCAATCATCGACCGACTCCCACCGTACGCTCTACAGAAGATGGAAAATCGCGAGTTCTTCGGTCTCTGGTACTGCCTTCGGACCGCGTGCCGCGAGGCCCGCACCCTATCCCTTGCCGACAACGACGACTCCGGGCTGGAGCTGGCTGGAGACAGAGACGGTCGCGTCGGGTTACGTCGCCCCGGGAACAGCGCCTCCAAGAATGCTCTGACGGATGAAGCACTCTCCTGGGAGCAGGTAATGGAAGCAAAACCCCTCTACCTGACCTCCCTCCCCGTCGGAAACTGGCCCGAACAACACGTCAACATGTTTAGCGGCTTCTTCGTCAACATGGAACTGCACCCCACGCTACGAGGGATCAATGGCCCCCAGGTCATGGCACTATACCAAGCCACCGCACGGCGCAAATGGTTCGAGCAGAACGCACTGGGTCACCCCTTCAACCTTGCAGTCATCGACGAAGACGTCTTAGCCGAATGCAAAGACTCTGTACGGGCCAGCGAGAATGAGAAGGAGTTACAGAAGTACGTTTCCCTTTCGCCAGTCCTGAGGGTCAATGCTGATAGTCTCTTTTTACCATCCTCCCCCCTCATCGCCGCCCCCCCCCCCTTTCATCATCACCTGCACCGCACCCGCACCCGCACCCGCCCCGCACTCGCACTCGCACCCGCACCCAAAACTGCACCCAAACCCGCACCCGCACTCGCACTCGCACCCGCACCCGCATCCGCATCTGCACGCGCACTACGCCCGCTTCCTGCATCCCACACCCGCATCCACCCTCGCATTGTACCCGCACTCACTGGCACCCGCACCCACATCTGCATGCACCCCATCTCCCTCCCCAGAATGCGAGCAACGACCGAAATGGTCCAGAGAATTGCACTCCGCACCCCGGACAAACGCGAACACCGTGAGTCCCGCACTCGGAACTTCTCCACGAAGCGCCGTCGCTCTGACAGCTACTCGGAGCGGCCCGTCTCTCCCTCCACATCCCCAGTAAAGAAGCAACGCGGGCCCAGCACCAATGGGTTTGCGCAGTCCTTTCGCGCGGCGGAAAGTGAACCCTCCGCCACCATGTCCCGCTGCCCCCTCTGCCTCGACGTCAAGCCTCACAACATCAAAGTATGTCGCGAATCCTTCATGTGGGATGGAAAAACCGCAACCCGCTGTCGCCGAAATGGACGAGGGCACCTCGAGAACCCAAACGGCACAGAGCTATGCACCAACTACCAACACCCAAACGGCTGCACTGATACCCGCCACCCCCACAAACACGAGTGCTCGGGATGCGGCGAATCTAGCTACGGAGCTCAGAGCTGTCCGCTCGGACCGTGAGCAACAAGCACACACCCCACTTCGCGCTACAGCCTGGCGCGAAGCCCTTACGGACACAGGGCTCATCTGTAAATATCCTCATATTCCCAACTCCATTACGCTTGGCTTCCACGCAGGCATCCCTCCCATTCACCAGACCTATACTCCCCCAAACAAGATCACCGACTTGCAATGTCAGGAGGCATTTCTCCTCATTGCAAAAAATGAGCTTCAACTCGGTCGGTGGCTTGGTCCATACTCTCGTCAAGTCATCGAGGATGTTCTGGGACCATTTCAGACCTCTCCCATCTCCATGGTTCCCAAGGCAGGGAAACCCGGCAAATTTTGCCTCATACAAAATCTTTCGCATCCGCATACACCTCTCATAATCTCCCCCTCCCTTCCGCCTATCACCTCCATTAATTCTGCCATTGATTCTACACTATACCCCTGCTTCTGGGGTACCTTCGCTAATACATGCCGCCTCATGTAGACACTCCCGCCTGGTTCTCAGGGCGCAGTACGCGATCTCTCAGAGGCATATCGCATGATCCCCCTTCACCCCAGCCAATGGGCAGGGACAGTTGTTCGCCTATCCGACGATGACAAGTTTGCCATCGACACCTGTAACATGTTTGGACTTGGTCCAGGCGGTGGCCTCTTTGGCGGTCTCGCAGATGCAGGCATGAACATCTGCCGCGCTCGCGGCCTTGGCCCTCTGACAAAATGGGTCGACGATCACTTCTGGATTCGCATTCGCATCGAGCACCTTCACAAAGCCAACGCCATCCGTTCGGAGCTTCAGTCACGCATCAGCAATCTTGTGCATGTTCACGGGCGTCTACTGTATCAGGGCTTCTCTCTTCCAGATGGAAAGGCAGAGGAATTTGACGATGACTTCAGTGCTCCACTTGTAGATCATTCGAGAGACTCGCCCCGTTCTAAAGACGACGCAATGTATACATATGCCTTCTGTGATATAAACAAAATCACCGACATTCTCGGCTATGCATGGGCTCCCGAGAAAGACATTGCTTTCTGCTTCGATCCAGTCTATTTCGGCTTCAGATGGAACTTCACACTGATGACAGTCTCTGTTCCCACTTTCAAATGTGAGAAATATGTCGCCTGCATTCTCGAATGGGAGTCTCGCGGCCATCACAATCTAGAACAAGTCACCGCCCTATATGGGAAACTCATGCATGTCAGCTTCGTGCTACCACATGGCCGCGCTTACCTCACGGAATTCGAGAAGATGATGGGTGCAATGAGCCTTGCGTCACCCTTCGCCACCCACCGTCCACCGAAACATCTTCACGCGGACCTGGCGTGGTGGAAAATCAAGCTCTCCCAACCAGTTTCCTCCCCCATTCCCGGACCAGCTGATCTCATCGATCTCCATGCCTATTCAGACGCCAGCAGCGGCTTTGGCATCGGCCTATGCATCCGCGGCTACTGGCGTGCATACCGCCTCCTCCCTGGCTGGCGTGGAGACAGCGAACGCGACATTGGCTGGGCAGAAGCTGTTGGATTTGAGCTCCTCGTCCGCATCATTGCAATATATGCAACCCGCGCCCATCATTACAAAGTGCGCTCCCGATGACTTGACACAAAACTCTGCTAACTTCACGATAAGGCCTGGGGTGACAACGATGGAGTTGTCGAGGGCTGGTGGAACGGCCGCAGCAAGAACAGATCCACAAACAGTGTATTCAAACGCATTCACCGCCTCCTTGAAACGGAACAGTTCCACGTCCATACCCGCTACATCCCCAGCCGCGATAATCCCGCAGATGCACCATCCCGCGGCAAATACGGACCCAGCCATCTCCTCCTTCCCCACATCACCATTCCCTCCGAGCTCCAGCACCTCATCGTTGACTACGACGCCCCTCTCACCACATCCGAGATCGCTTATCACGGCGTTAACAGCAGCGATCCGGGCACAACTACCCATGCATCCAGATCCGCGGTCGACAACCGACAAAGAGCTTCCGCCCATCAACGCTATCTCGAGCAGGAAGGAAACATCCTCTCAACTCTACGCGACCCCTGGCACTGATTCGCACCCAGGCGCGCAATGGACTCATCTCCATTATTGATACCATCCCGGGGACGTCCCAGACCCTATCCACCCTCCCTTACACCCCTCGCATCTCCTCTCCGCCCTCATGTAGCCGCTAGAGTACGCCTCGCATTGTGGAAACCCTTTAATAAACACATTTTCCTTGATCACAACGGCTTCTCCCTCCCAGACATCTCGGAGGACAACATTAGGGTAGTGGGAGAAATGGCTTTGTTAATAACATTGTTAAAAAATGCTGTTATTAACACGTTATTAACAGCGTTATTAACCGAGGGCCAAAAAGCCCATGTTAGAAAATTGTGAATAATTCATACCTGTGAGACTACCCTGACAGGCTTTCTTGGGGATTGAGGGAGGCTGAAATGAGCCAAAAGTGCATGAACACAAATGTGAACACGGTATAAGCTGTATCGGGAATCGAACCATGCACCACAGGCTCGGCAAATGCCGAGAGCTCTCGAACAATCTTGTGACTCACCGGTTTGCCAATGTACGCCACATAAGTTTGTGGTCAAATGCTACTGTCCGAGCATCACATAGACTCAGAAGAGCTGGCAAAGAAAGCAATTCCTGATTGAGGGCTGAAATTAGGCCCAAATCAGCTGTGGAGAAAAAATGTAAATATATCGTTAATAACAGTGTCAAAAAGTGATCTAGAGCCCCAATATATTAACATGATGTTACTAACACCACAGATAATTACTCCCACTACCCTAGACGACATGACCCGCGTCCGACTCGTCACAATCCAGTCATACGCCGAGAGCACTTTAGAGTCGTATGCATCCGGCTTGCTAGCCTTTCACATCTACTGCGACAGCCGACAAACACCCGAAGAACACCGCGCTCCTGCAAGCCCAGACTTAATCTCACTGTGGCTCTCGACCATTGCGGGATCGTACTCGGGTGCTGCCATCAAGAACTACGTTCACGGCGTTCGCGCATGGCACATCATCCACGGAATGGAGTGGAGAATGATGAAGGCCCAGCTAGACACCCTCATCCGCTGATGTGCAAGTTCGGAATAGACCTCTGAAAAAGAAGCTATCGTCTAACCACACTATCAATCCTTATCACAACTAACACTCCTTGTAAGGGAGATGGGGTGCACAAAGGTTCGAGAGAACAAGGTGCTTTTGGGTAATGGAGAAATAGAGATGTATTCCGAATCGCTGTAGTTAAACTACGAGTTGTTTTTGGGGGTGTAGGGATTCTGATCGAAATGACACAAGAAAACCTTGAAGTCGTAGGCCGAACCTCTTGACGTATGAAGACCTTAAACAGCGCGAGGCAATGTAGCTTCTACCTATCAAGTGCTCTGGTGTACAAGGACTTTGTCTTGGAATCGTCAGGCCGCTACCGCAGGTTTTACGCCACTGGACTGCTAACGATAAGGACTCCTTCTTGCACTTAAACCAAACTTCTAGTGTCTTGCACCGGGACCAAAGGTTCCGAAAGGTGTCTCAGACGTTGACAACACTCGTTCAAACTCAACTTATTCCTCAAAGGAAAGTACTTCACGAAAGAGCGTGAGTGCAGGGCAGAACCACTTGCAAACCGGCCTTCTTGCGAATACAAGGTTCTAACACCAAGTAGATTCGTTGGTACTCGACTTGGTACGTCGGAATAAGGTTCTTTTGAGTCTTTCAAGGAGTTTGGCAACACCTGATGTCTTTAAATCTTGGAAAGGTCTTTGGGGTCTTTGGGTACTTTGCAGAAATGAGTCGAAACTCGAGATAGATTCACTACAACGGCTGCGTCTGACTAGCGGCTACTGGAGGGGGCTCTAAGCTACCGAAATATGGGTCCTTTGGGCCCTTTTATACTACTGGTGGGTTCCTACTGAGTAAGCATCTATTCTAGGATCGGATACATCGGACTTTCGAGTCATACAAGTACTGGATTCTTATTGGCTATCCCTGGTCGAAACAACTGCGGACAGGCCGCTTGGTCCTTTAGCCATATACGCCACCTTGGCGGTATGGTACAATCCTTGTGCCCAGGAGATCAAGGTCCGATAAGGACTTCGATCCTTAGGTATCTTTATGTTGCAAGGCCCTACGGACACCTGCTTTCTTGTGGATAGGTTGGATGGAGATCGTTAAGAACGTCCTTTCGAGCGCAGACACTACAGGGGAGTGCTTTCTTAAAGTGGTAATACACCCTGCTTTCGAGGTGGTCCTTGATCGTGGATCATGATCGATCGGCATAGCGGAAGGCGTCGGTTCGGAGTCCTTGGCAGCTCCGAAGATTGTTTCCCCAAAAGGGTTGTGACGTCCTTGACTATTTCGGGACCTTCCAGGTCTTTGGGTTGAGGTGCGCAGGTCTTGGGTCGCTCGAACTGAACCGCCTGGAGACCTTTGGACCCTCCTTGGGTGCGAATGGTTATAGCACATCGTCTGTAGTACAAGGTACACGCAAAGGTACGGGATCTTGAAAGGGATCCAACGCGCGGATAGGGATATTCGGATGAAGGTGATCGAAGGTTTCGATCGCGCCTGTCCTAAAGGACTTGTTAAGGCGCCTGGACCTTGTCCTGGAGGCTTGCCCGCGTCAAGGCAGTAACTCCTGCGTGCTCTATCCTAAGTACTTGACTGGAGGTTTCCTAAGGTCTTTGGGCTGTTCAGGAATCGCAAAATTCCCCGTTTCTAGTACTGGAATAGTACCCTGCGTATCACCGCGCAGCTGAAAAAATGCAGCCACCAGAATCCAAACGGAAGAAGAGGCAACCGTACACTGTTGAGTACATCGAGAGACTACTTGAGGTCCTCGATCCAGCAGATCCCTTCGACGCATCATGTCGAGCGTGTCTTCTGAGCATTTTCTGGTGTGCAGCACGGGCCGGAGAGTTCACCGTTCCCCGACTCGAGGATTTCAACGCCCAAAAGCACGTCAAACGTTCAGACATGCGCACCGGACGAGATCAAAACGGCTTCGAAACCACCATCTTCCACCTCCCAGAGACCAAGTCTGAGCCCGTCAGTGGAGAAGATGCGTACTGGGCACGCCAGAACGGCCCTGCAGATCCGGGTGCAGCTATCGACAACCACTTCATCGTCAACGATCCCGGACCTCAGGATCACCTCTTTGCATACCGGCACGTAGCGCCAAACAAGACCTCGATGCGTCCCCTAACCAAACCCGCTTCCATCTCACGCCTTGCCCGAGCTGCAAAGGCACAGGGACTCCAGCCACTCCAGGGTCACGGCATACGGATTGGCGCCACACTCAAATACCTCCTCCGCGGCCTCCCATTTGAGGTTGTCAAGGCCCTCGGACGCTGGAAAAGTGACGCATTTCTGATATATCTACGCAAGCACGCCGAGATTATGGCACCGTACATGCAAGCAGAGCTGCAACAAGCTTTCATTGCCTACACTATGCCACCAGTGCGACCATAGCACATCTCCTTCCTTTTGGGTATCCGCAGTCGCTGGATGCGTCGCTGTACTCCTTCATTCTGGGAATCGCAGCTGACCACGGTCCCAAGGAAGTCACGTCGGGGCCCAAGGGCTCTCCGAGCCTTTCCCCACACTCATGTACTCAACAACAAACCGCTTCGTAGTCGCACTGTCCCAATGTATTTGCACACAGTCATAGTACATCCAGTAACAAATAGCATCACGTCAAGTGCGAAGAGGTGATACAAGCATATGGGCATAGTCATAATCATGGAAGCATAAGTAGATACAGAAATTTAATAGTAGTCGAGTCGAACACCAAGCAGACGACACTTTCAATCAGAATCAGAATTGTCTTCTTGCACAGTGAGCGCCACACGCGTTGGATGATGATCCTCGCGGGAGCCGTGCTTGGGGAAGCGGGGAGCAGGGGTCTGAGGCAAATGAACGGCGTGCTCGGACGCAGGCGATACGAGGAGGCAGCCACCACTGCAAGGGGTGTCATCCCCGTGATTGGAGGGCGTCTTTGGTAGACGAGGAGAGTAGAGATACGCCTGTGGAAGGTCCGCTATGTCGGTCCACTCCTCGAAAAGGTCCATGATGGCCCGCATATCGTGGACCACGTCCGAGGGAAATTTCTCGAAATCGAGCTTGTTGGCCAACTCGAGCTTATGCAGCTTGTTGCCGGCGCTCCAAGCCAGATACCAAGGGGACAGATGGGTCGGAATCTCAGACAGTTCCGTGTATGGCGCGTGGATGGTCTCGATTCGGTCGGTTTGAACCCAGTGTTTTCCGTCGCTACTACGCCCCCATACGTGTCGATGAAACGCGCCTGACCAGTCAGGAAGCATAACCAGTCTCAGCGTTCGACCCCTCCAAGATGTGTTGGGAAGGTACTACAACGAGTGTGAATTCAGCAACAAATTCATAGTACAGCCGTTTCTAGCCGTACCTGTAAGGCAGGAAGCCTGCGCTTTTCCTTCATTGGAAGCTTGTTGAAAGCTTTCATGCTCTTTATGTCACCGGTGGATGGGAACGCACTGATGAGATGCTCGTCAAGAAAGATGTGGCAATTTCGGCACACTGATAAAGAGGTTAGTATATGGTAAACATCGGCATAGAAACTGGGATTACGCTTGGCCATATTGTGACTGCCGTGGAGACACAGTGTAGGCGGCTTGTGGCCCCAGGCAAACTCTACGGCGGCCAGCTAAAACTGCGTCAATTCGAATACCACGAAAGGAGATTGCTAACACACCGAGTCTGCTTCACCGGCGAGAGCTCGATCCATTATGTGGCATATGCACGTGAGCTTCTGTCCCTGATTCTTGACTCTGCAGAAGGCACAATGATCGCCATACTCCGAAGCTGCAACGACAGCAGCCTTGGCCAAGGCAGGCACAGGCTCCCCATACTGGATGGCTTTCTGAGGAGTCTGCCATGTCTTCCCAATGGGCAGAGGACGTTCTTGACTGGGAGTGTAGGACCTGTCTATAGAGAGGACCTTCTTCTTTCGCTGAACAGCGTCCTTGACTTCCGCAACCTTGGCTGCGGATGAGGGCTTAGAACGACGAGGAGAATGATGACACGGGGATTTAAGGGTAGAGGACTCAGCGGGAGACGCGCCCCGACGCGGTGTCTCGCAGTAAGTTCTCTGGTAATGACACTTCCGGGGCCAGCGAGGCTTCGACGATGCCATGCTGGAGAGGAGAAAAGGAAGAATGAGTATAAACAAGTGACCCAGTACATAGCTTTATAGCAGGAGCGGAGAACAAACGACGGGTTCCGACAAACCAAACAAAGGCATAGACTCTGTATACAGGCTCGTTGAGTCCAAATGCAGACAGTTTGATGACTGTTCTTGCTCGGATCAATCGCGCCCGCCAGCAAACAAAAGGTCTCGATCTCCTGGGCCACCGGGCGAAAGCATCGTTGGACCTAAATGAGCCATGAGCAAAATGCACGATGACTCGAAACGAGACGGTCAATGGGAGACAATGCCCACCACATTAACGAAGTTGCCCCAAATAGGCGAACAATGGGTCAGATAAAACAATGCCGCACTTTTGCCGCTGTTAGCAAGCAAAACCAAATAGCACGTGATCGCACATTTGTTCATGAATTCAGGGAACGGTTCTTACCCCATCATCTCGTCTCCTAGTGCAATGGTGCCCAACATCACAAACATCAACGTCAACAAGTCGTTCAAGGACACTGAGGATCTTACGCTCTTGTCTTCAAGCGATAGACAGGTACACTCCATTTTCTTCTTCTTTGTCGTCGCGCTAATGTTTTGGTCAGCTCGATGGCTTCGAGTCGTCTTGGGGTCTCAATCGTGGTGATCTCAACGCCTACTTCAATCATCCCGCCAATCACGTTGACAGTAAGTTACACTTTGTATTTCGGCTCGCCGCTCATTGCGCTTGTAGTCCAAAGGTCGCTGAGCAAGGCTCTTGGAGAGGGCAAGCTAGCCCTTATCCCCGATGACGATGTCCTGTCAGCCGTACGTGCTCTCCAGCAATTCAATCGTAGGGCACCCCTCCACGGCAGACAGAACTTTCTTGAGGTTCGTGTATCGGTTTTCAGACTGTTCTTTGTTGTATAGCGCTGACGTTTTGTCTTGGCAGAAACTGCCCTTTGGAACATACCAGTATCGACTTCTGCCCATGAATCGGAACCTATCCATCCATTCCAGAAACCCGTCGACCTGTCGTATCTCTTCTACCAAACTCAAGCTTAAATCGAGTCGCGGATTCACGATATCGGCTGACATTCATCCCCTCTTTGTCCTTGCGCACGGCTCTGCTCACGTCTGTGATCACAGAGATCTTTTCGAACCCTCCCTCTATGACACCCTTATCCGAATCTATGTCCCTTGGCCATTTCCGCCCTGTCGAGAATTCTACCTTGACGCCGGGGCTTTCAGAGGACAATTTGGACGGTCCATTCCTCTCCACCATCGGAAAGAGTTCTCCAGGCCTGAGCCGGTAGCAGTCCCGGAACTCACACACTCTGTGTCGACGTATTCGTCCGGTGATTCAGACTCGGATAGGTCGCCGAAACGCTCCCGCCTGTCCTCCGACACTGAAGACGAGGAGGTCCCTGACGTGGGGAAGTGGCTATTGGAGTGTAAACCGACTGAGTTCCAGTCGTGTATCGCGGACGAAGAAGTCATCGGGTCCTACTCATTAGAGATTTCGAGGTCATTGGAGGATGTGATGAAGGCAAAGGAGAATCTCCCAAGTAGGGCAGCCACCGTATCAACCAAACTCAGTCCAAAACGAAAGAGAGCTACATACTAGGAAAAAAGCAGTAATTTACCCTTATTTATATATACACACATTACTCTCCTCGCCGATGAACGCGTCGTAAGGCTTGGTCTAGGCTTAATGAATATTGTCGTAAAGCTCCAGTAAAGATAATCCCCGAGTCCTCTCGGCCAAGGTATGGCGGTCACTATGGCCTCTGTGTGTTCTGTGCACGCCCTCATAGGTGCACAAGATACATCGCGTGATCAGACAACAATGGCGCTGTGTCGAAAATCCGTCCCGTCTTCAAGTTGGTCCCACTTACGGAACGCATTTTCAGCATCTCTTCGGGCATCCCAGTGAACGCCGCTATTTCTATCTATCTTACTCTGTGCGTTCTGTGTACGCCCGCAATCACTTCCAAGTGCACAAAACACTTGTCTTGAGCTCGGGTGCCTTTCAGCCTCTCTTTCATCATCCGAGCGAAGAACAGTCCAGGAGGTGCGGCATGGTGCTGACTCGCCGCCCATCTGGCTACGAGAAACCAGCCTACTGACGATGATGAACCAGGCGCAACATGTCATTGGGCATGAGACGTTCTCCTCAATGTCTTTAGGTAAGTACGAGTCAGTGTGACTGACTCAGGAGAAAGGTATACATGAAAAAGATAGAGAAACTAGAAGAAGAGTCGCGTCGGGAGCGCTGACTCGATGTTCGTTCCGGGACGTGTCGGGCAGACGCGTCGTCGGCTTTCTGAACAGCTTACATCTGCGTCCACAGCTGTGAGAGATACGGTTCATCCATAACAATCTCACGCCCACTGGAACGCTGCCACCATTGTCTTGTTCCTGCGACTCGTCAATCAATGTTTTACGGCTGCCCATGCTATCAAGTGCAACGAGCCACGTACGGCGTTCATATTTTATCGCAATTCCTGGTCAACGAAAACATGGATTACAATTGCTGCCTCAACTCACATCTTACGTCTGGTGCAATATCACTTTTCGCACCTGATTGGCAACACGCCGCGGTGGTCGACCTGGAGGTATCTACATCGCGTACAGCATCGGACTCTCTGTGTGTTATCAAGCGAGTTGGGCCCGTCACGTTTGTGTGTGCAACTGGCATTAGGTTCGTTTCATTACCTTGGTCGCCCCATGTAAAAATCAAGTCCTCGTCGCCTTCCAATGAACAAGACACAGTGCTAGCCACAGACCCAGCGTCTTTCCCTCTGACGGCGGGAAAGGCGATTGTACGTTTTCTTTCAAAAACGTGAATCGCAAGTCGGTCCGGGAGCAGCGTCACAAGGAAATTGTAATCAAAGTCCTGCTTGCAGTAAGAGCGACGTTCCTCTCCTGCTTCTTTACCGGTGACGAACGACACGACTGTGCTGCTTGATTATCAACATCGTGCGCTGGTGGGTGGTGCGATGAATGCACTTTGTTCACGATGCCAGGCGAGGGACACAACGAAGCCGCATTAAGAGTTAGTGAAAGTACAAAGAAAAAGTAAGTAAAACCCGACGACGAAAAGTAGTGAGTAGGATATACGAACGATAACGATAATTGGATGCCTCGATCCTTTTCCCGCCTAGCCCGACGCGGCGTTCTCGGCAACTTTCTCCACACCGTTCACCTTCTCAGGCTTGCGCGAGATGTCGATGAGAGTGTCGAGCATCTGCTTCTGCACGATGGGGATGAGCTCGTCCGTCGTCTTGCCAGTTGTTTGGATCGGAGGGAGGACTGGAGAAGCTGATTAGCGCAAAGCCATAGCGAAGCACAATACACACACCTTTGACCTTGATCGTCCCTGTGCCAAAGAAGCCCTTCCTATACAGCCAATGATAGTTCTCCACCACAACCGGCAGGATGGGGATGTCCGCCTGCAGTGCTAGGTGGAAGCCGCCCTTCTTGAGAGGAAGCAGGCACGTCTGGTCGAGGCTACTTAGGGTGCGCGTGCCTTCGGGGAACATCCAGAGCGAGAGCTTGTGTTTCCTCATGGTCTCGCCGGCGGCCTTGACGGACGCGACAGCTTTGGCGTTGTTGCCGCGGTCGATGAGGATGGCGCCGGAGAAGAACATGAACAGCCCGAGCGGCGACCATTGGATGGAGCGTTTGGCCATGATGGACGTTCGGCGGGGGATTACGCTGGGATGAGGATATGAGTATGTGCGGGGAAGACTGGGAGTCAAGACGCGACGCACCGTGCGACGACAATCAAGTCTAGGAAGCTCTGATGGTTGCACATCAGCACAGCGGGCGTGCCTGTCTCGAGGTACTCTGCGCCGTCGACGTCGACGTGGATGTCCATGACCGTGCTGCCCAGGTGATAGTACAACCTTTCCACCACGTAGTTGACGTCGTACTTCCGGCCAAAGAGGGTCATGACCAGCCCGATGGGCGGGCCCCAGATGGCGATGAAGAACAGCGAAGCGATGTAGAGGATCTGGCGGGCTTTGTAGAGGTGTTTGGGCGGCAGGCGGGATAGCGGTATGGCGATGAGCGCGGGGATGGCGACGGCGAGAGCAAGAAACGACATGGCGCCGGCGCGTCGCGATATCAGATGGTTGGGGGTGGCAGCAAGACGGAAGTTGAACGTTGCTCGGAGGCGAGTTGGGTTAAGAAGGGTCGAGCATGCCCGAGTCCCCAAAGGTTTCGTGATAGATCAAGTACCCCGAGCCAGGTCTGGACAGGCAGCTGGGCAGTGTGTGCGCGAGTGTCGGTCGCAGAAAGCCGCGGACTTGGAGGGACGGTGGTGGCCGCAAGAGGAAGAGGCGCAAAGCACAGCCACAGAGCGACCCTTCCCAGAGTCCAGCCTCGCTCTTGGGTCGCGTCAACACCATCGATTGTACTCTGTTCCAAGCCCAGCTCGCGTCGCGATCTCGAACAGACTCCAGGTCAATGTCAAAGCCGGTTGGAGATATTCACATGCGGCATCTCTGGCACTGACCTGTCCGAAAGACCTGTGTTTTGTCCAATCGGATATGGTGTAACGGCTAACATTGCCGCCTCTCATGTGTTTGGGCCTGATTGCGCGCGGCAGCTCGGGGTTCGATTCCCCGTATCCGAATGGATTTTTTGCAGTCTTCCCATTTCTGGCATTCCCCGAAGGTCTGACATCTTGCTGCGTTCGCCACTGCGGTGCTTGTCGCTCACAGTCCACTCATCAATGAATGGCTCGGAGGGCGTCATTTCCCCGAATATGTACACAACTTGAATCTTGGTTTGTCTGAGTTTCACAGGACGCGGCAGGCAAGATCACTCCACGAGGCGTCAAAGAGTCGAGTGATGGAAATCGCAGACGGTCAGATCCGGGCGGCGCGTGCGGTGTGCCAGGGAGGTCGTGGACTACAGTGTATGTCGGCACTAGATATTCACAATTCTATTCATAGTCCTTGATGCCTAGTAAAACAGGTAGACTTCGGATTTGAGGTAGACCATCAGTTCATCCAAAAGCATCGGAAGATCCTCGCGGACCTGCCGTAACCTGCTCGCAGCTTGCTTATATGGCCTGTGTGCTAGCTGTCAGTTCATAAGACGTCCCGTAGAAGGCATACATAGCCGTTGTGAGGAAGCTTTAGCTCAGAAAGTGCCCATGCCCCAGTAACAGCTTGTCGTAGTTGCGTGTGCTTGTCCTAGACGCGACGCTTTATCGGAAGGAGTAGAGTAAGTAAGTAACAGTGAAAGTGTTGGCTTCTTGCCGTAAACGATCGGCTTGATGGCCGTGAGAAAGTGGCGTGGGCCGGATGTTTCGTTTCCCCGTCATGCTCCTCGTCTTGGAATTCTGCTGCGTGCCAAGGCGCGGCGTTTTGTCTCAATTCTAGCACGGATGCGCTTCCACCAGCAAAAAGATCTAGTTCAAACGAGGCTTTTCGCCATCGCGCTTTGGTTGGGCGAACACACGCAAAGACGCCCAACAAGTTACACCTCTATCACCGCGTCTCCAACCTTCTATCCTCTTTCAATCTCATCAAACCCTGTTGGACTCGTCGGCTTGACGTGTATGAATTGTCTTGAAACACTGTGATAAAGGGGCATGTCCCTAGTGCCAAGGACAGATTGGCGTCTATATATAAACCCGAGCCTATCTCTCCCTCTTCCTCTCGCGCCGCCGTTTCATTCCTTGCTATGCTCCCTCGACGCCTCTACGCCGTCGTCTCTTTGCTCCTTGCGCACTATGCACAAGCACAGGACGCAAGCACGACATTTCCGGAAGGTGTGATCGCCACAGGCACGATGGGCGTGACGAACCCTGCAGAGCCGACGCTGGGCACGGATTTGGACCAGGAGAGCATGGTGCGGCTGGCGTCCGTAAATTCTGTTGATGTGAGCCTTCCGTTCGAGTTCGCCTTTGATGGGGAGTCGTGGCATTTATCTGATAATAGGACTGGTGTCTCTACGCACCTCCAAACCCAGGATCCACGATTGGAGATGTGGAACACGAAGTCGTCGCGTGGTGTACGAAGCCGAGGAACGGCGCGCGTGTTATACCAGATGGAGTCGTGACTGGCGTCTCTTTTATCAAGACTGGTACGTTGGATTCAGCCTGATTTGAACTGTTCATTACATCGCTTTCCAGACTTCTATGTGCAATTGATGGCGTACGGAGATTTCACGAAGCTCAACATCGCTGATGGCGACTACGGTGGCGAATTGGATCCCCATGGTCCCACTGGCGACGGGAATCCTGTTGGAGGGAACGTTACGACGAATGTGGTTACCGGCGAGGATTTGAACTTTGAGGAGTGGATGGTGAGCGGTTGAGCTTTCTGAGCGGCTTGAAGCTTTGCTAACCTGTACCCCTTGTGCAGTCCTTTGTCGTACGTCCGTCCTCCCAGTCTTCATCATTCTCTGACACGGTGAGTCCCACAGTCATGGCAACAAGTGTGTTTCCGGATTTGCACCAACACGAACGCGACGTGGGATGCGGCGTTGATGTGCGAGCATAAGTTGGATGTCATGGGTTGTGAGTTTGTCATGCCGGGGAATTATCAGTTTAATGGGACGTTGTGAGTGCGCTTCCGCTATCGTTTGATCGCGCATTCAGTTCTTTCTCAGCGAGAGCTGTGAAGCAGAGGTCGCATGTATGTTTCTCTTCTCTGCATTCCTTGGACTAGCACTTATATCTTTGCAGACCCTCCCGGCATCTACGTCACCGCCATCGATGGAACGTCTACCGGATATTCAACGTTCAGGCAATACTACACCGGTTGGTCCCTGTCTTTTCCCCTCCTGTCCGACTGAACACCAACGATCACGTTTCTAGGTGTATACACCGCCGGCTCCGAAGTTGTATCCTACACGGTTGGCACGACCGTCACGCCTTCCAAGCCTCAGATGACGCCTGCGTCGAGTAATTGTCAGACGGTGTCGTCCATCTCGAATGGAGTGGGCCTTGCGGTTGATGCTACGGGAACTGTGACGAGCAAGGTGAGTAGTGGGACGGCGACAGGGACAGGGAGTTCGAGTGGTGCGTGCTTCCATGCCTTACAGTTGATGGCTTTGCTGAAGCAAAGATAGGTACAGCTACAGCTACGACTTCTGCCGCCCCGAGTGACGCTGCTTCGACGATTGGCGGCGGGATGGGTTTGATTGGTCTGGCTGGTGGTGTGGGAGCTCTGTTCGTCGCTGTGGGTCTTCTTTAGGGGAGAGACGAGAGCTCCGCGCCGAATGAGTTGGGATGGAGACTTTGAAGTGAGCATGACCGTCGTTGAGCCTCGATGTAAGTCTTCTCGACATAGGCAGACTAAGTCTTTCGATGTGTATGCAACTAGCCCGTCAACGGACATATTCAATATGGCCGCTGCAACCTCCTTGATCATCAATTCCCCCGCTTCATACAACAGACAACCGCTTTGTGCACTCTGAGAAAGATTCGGCGTGAGGGCTGCGAGATCACTGCCGAGGAAGATAGGGACTGGTTACTTATGCGACATATCCTGACAGTGTACAGCTCCTCTACACATTCAGACCAAAAGGGCCCTCGGCGTATGAGTAACTTGTCTGTGACCTCGGAAAAGGTTATGCGAGTGTGTTGATTCTTGAACGAAAGGTGAGTTCTCAAAGGGACAGTGCACACTCCCCTCTTTGCATCACACGATCACACGTCTTCAATTTGACTCACAGCACTATCGCAACAGGTATGTGTCCTGAGGGTATGTATGTACGAAGTGGGACTCTAAGCTACAACATCGCGTCTTGGGTGGTACTTTTTCGAATCAGCGATCTCATCTCCGAGTGCAAGCGCATGATTTTTTCCAAATTTGCGCTCGGATCCAACTCATCTTTGAGGCCCTCCCACAGGCAGAATGCCTCTTCGAGTTCCTGTTCACACTGCGGCTCCGAACCTAAAGGATGGGACTCAGCATTCAGTCGACGGATTCAGCGGTAAAAAAATGTACCTAAAATGCCAAGGAAAATATTCGGAAGAAGCTTTGTGGAGATGATGGTCAAGGCGTCGTCATACGTCGTTGTGCTTACAGCCCCGATAAGGCGGCACACAATGTCGCGGGTAGTGATTAAATACTCTGCAAAAGATATGATATCCTCCGGGTCTAAGTTTCCATCCATTTCCAAGTACTGCGATTCAAGCTTGATCGTTGTGCTGGTGGACAGCCCACTGCTTTTGTTGAGATACAGACAGACTGCCTGGTTCGGCGCGGATTCGGCCTTTGCTTCACGGTATAGCGCCTGCAGCCCAATGGCAATGTCCGTCCACAGCAGCAGCTCCGCCTCTGCGGTAAAGACGAGAGTGCTCTCGTCGGGCTGTCGCAATGACATGTCCATGAGCTTGCGATATCTCTCGACCGATTGAAGGAGATCTTCACGACCGATTCGGCAGCGTTCAAGTTTTTGGACAGACGGCAAAAAGGCTTCGTGCCATTCTCGAGCGTGGGCCTGTAGCTCCCTAGTGTATGTAGAGGCATCGGGATCGAGGCATTTCCCAAGTTTTTCCTCCAATTCCTTTCCAAAGCTGGTGGCGTCCAGGAGGTACTGCATAAGATCGGTAGCATGTGCAAGGAAGAAACCCTTTGTTTCCTCGATCTGAGACGAGGTTCCTGTGTGCCAATAGAACATCCTATCATGCATCTCGTTCCGCCATTGGACAAGTTTTATGGCCATATCCCATGGATCGTCGCTCGTGAAATGTGGCGGGAAACTTCCCGAGACACATGCGGAGAGCGTCACTCGACGCATATCAAAAGAGTCCCAGTAATATATTCGGGATTCACGATGATGTAGGACGTCCCAGAAGGTAATGATACACTCGTAGAGGAGGGCGGCGGTTACGCGTAAAACCGTCATTGCGTTCGTCTCTCTGACGATGAGAGGTGTTTTCCGACTACAGTCGTAACCGCTACCAAGAGTAGTGTCGGGAGTAGTTGGGCAGGTGACTCGGACGTCTAGAGTTGTCTCGCCAGTGGTAGAGTTGTTGGGCATTTTGTGGCGCTGAGGATGTAGCGAGGGGGGATGTGTATATCCCAAAAGCCCATGGCCGTCTCTTAAATAGATCAGGTCCACTTCCCACGTGACTACAATGGCACGAAAGGCAGTGCTGCAGTACAAGGACCACTGATCGGAGTACAGCAAAGGCATAGTTCTGTATGAGGGGGAAGGCTGTACATGTGGTGAGTGTAAACCTCTAGCCCCGGAAAGGCTGAGTGGTTCCACACTCAGTGCGAGCTTCAGGCAACGTAGTAGCATTGACGACCCATGCTAAATATTGAATATCCGTTTAAGGCCCGCCAGGAAAGTGAGGGTTCAGACGACTGACTCGCCGTCGTGAATGAGAAAGAGAATGTGGCGCAGCCGCTGGTTCACGAGGACAAGGTCATGATGATCGTGTTTAATGCGAGACGAAGTGACATTATCGAAAGATATATTCACCAGTAACACCGGGCTCCGTCCACCGACACGCTCCAAAGCACTGAGCACTCAAGATCCAACCACATTGAACACACCATGTGCGACAATGGTTTCAAGACGGACCCCACGGCGGGACTGATAGAATTGTCAGACAGTGATGGTGGACGCCAAACACAAGCCCAGAGGGCGCGCACGAGACAGAGGCGCCGCGACTGAAATTCTAGCACTGGTTGTTGACAGCATCGAGAGAGGCGGTGTCGGGCGTCGAGGTCCCGGGTCGCCGTCGACAGCGATACAAAGTGTCCGATAGTGATGGAAAGGGCTGGGATGGAAATGTGGGGGCCAGGATCGGCGCTGTGACGAGTCGGAGGATGCGAAGATGCGTCCTGGTCAGCATCTGTAGAATATGTCGCTGCCATCATCTGAGAGTGCTGTTACCAATTCCGGCGAGGGTTCAGCTTTGTTCTCGCTCGACAGGCCCAGAGTGCCATTTTGCACGCATGAAGAGTGCGATAACAGTTGAGAGAGGAAACGCCAGGACGTACGCGACCAGAGATGCAGCGCTGAGACGAAACAAATCAAAAATCGGAATCCGTAGCAGTCGATAATCGAGTCTAGTGGAAATAAAGCACAAGAAGGATAAGGTAAGGAGCCAAGCCGCCGGGATCAGGGTTGATGCACGTTGATGGCATCAATCAACGGATGGCTTGGGGCCGGAACTCGGACTGGACTGTTCGTCTAACCACGACAACGCGAAAAATGCCGGCGCTTTTCTCGCAAATGCAAGAAAATACGAGGGGGTAAGTGGCGCATTGGCACCGGTCTCTTTTGGTCTCGCGGCTCACACGCTCTTAAAAGTCGCAACTGCAACATTGACAAGCTCACCTTAATAGACAATCTTCATGAAGCATCCGCACGAATCCGACTTCATGCTTGCTATGCGTTGCGCCATCAAGTCACCCCTCTGTGGAGGCGCCCTTGTGTCCCAGCTTCAGAATACCGAGCGAACGGATCCGGAGGCAAGAGAGTAGGGAGAGATTTCGTCGGAGCATGTGCGTCTCCGTCTGTCTCATCCTGTCTCCAATCTAACATCATTTCCGACAGGCTGAGGACACTCGAATACTTTGGAATGGGAATCTGCGGCGTCCTGAAAGTCCTCGACGAAGTCGTCAGGCGACGCGTTGCGCCCGTCTCCACACCGAGCCAGAAGATCGCCAATCGCAGGAGTGGAGACTAGGACCTCAGTAGCATTATATTGGTCGCCTGAACACCTGAGGTGCGTTGTTTTCTTCTTCCTATTCCATCGCGAATGCCGACAGAAAAGCGTCTACGTCAGATTGAGGACGGTTCAACGGACCTTTTGATAGCCATGACCATGAGCGGCGACTTTCCGATGGTTTGTGACAAATTTCATACTGTGCCCATCTCGTTGGCCCTCTCCCAGCAGCCACTATCCCGCACTTAGCCTCCATACGCCTGCCCATTCCCACTCCCTCCACCCTTGCCTCCTCACCCTTTTCTGCCCCGTACGGCATCCTTAAACTTTATTCTGCTTCCCACTCACCCCTCCCTCTCCTTACCCTTGCATAGTTGACTCTCCCCCCTTCCCCACGCACCTTCACCACGCATTCCCCCCTCTCCCCCTCTCCCATACGTTCAACCCCTCCACTATGCATTTCCTCTTCCCTCCACTCCACCGCCACGTATCCCCTCCACTCCACCACCACGTATCCCCCTCCCCCTCCCCCCCCGCCACTCGCTTCCGCCGTTCAGTCCTGGGCAACGGTGCGGCGCTGAGTGAGATCCGGCGCGTTCGAGCTGTGCTTTTTCTCTCTCAGAATTCGAGTTCTCGCGGTGGGGGTTCTTCTATTGAAATATTTGTTGTTATTAAGATCTGTCAAAGGCGATACTGTACATAGGACATACATCCACTACCTACACCGTCACTGTGGGTTCACCTTCGACTCGTGAGACGTAGTCTTTGATCTCGGCTGCTACGAGTTTGAACAACCCCGATTTCGAGTTCTCATATTCATGTTTATCTCCTTTTCTCTTTAGGCTCGCCGCTTTGCTCGTCGTTAGCTCCCAAGGACACTGAGATTCGCAATTGGATTCATTCGCACAGCCACTCCGCCATCCTGTCATCGTCTCTGAGTCCTCAACCTCCACCCTCCATGATATGATGCGTTTGCCACTGAGGTGTAAGAACCTGTGATGATTTTTTTGGTTCTCCTTCAAACTTTCCCTGCACCTCTGCCACGTGCCCAGATAGTCGGCCTGTGTGGGCCTTTTCTGGTACTCCTTTCTTGCTTCATCCACCGCGCTGGTGTCGAGGCGCATCCAGATGCAAGTACGCATGTTCTCCAGCGTTGGCGGATTGTTGTAGGTAGCTTTATTGAAGACCCACTGCGTGACGAAGTCAATGGAGGACTGCCCACTTATTATATAGTCCACGGTTTGAAATAACGGTGGGTTGCTCGGCGAATCATCCGAATGAATTAAGCGAACGTCGTTGAGGTAGATCATTTGTGTGTCAAGGAAGAAGTTGAGCAAATCCACAAAGTCGTTCCATTTGAGTGCAAGGTCGTTGATCGTGATGAACTTCATATCTGAGATACGAGGCGGCGATCGACCCGAGACTGGCGTATTTGAATGGTCGACGGACGGGCGTCTTTTCTTGTTGATGAATTTGACTCCATAGGTTTCTCGTTCATCGGAGGTCTTGACCGTCGATAGCTCAAAGGTAAGAGGTGTCCACTCCATACGCGGCTCTGTGAGCTTTTCTTCCATGAAGCCAATCAACCCTTTGATGTCCAGCGAAGAGGACGTGTCTGTATCAAGGGGTAGGAGTCGAATCTCGCTGCCTTTGTCGTTATAATTTCTCTCGTCTGAGGATTGTTAGAGTGGTCCGCAACACTGACTTGACATCGCAGCGCACCTTGCTTCCATGTGTGCGTTGATTGCCGCCTCGAGTCCCCGGAAGTCGCCGGAAGTGTGCTGCTACTCGCTCGTGGCTGCTGCCTTAGTCTGCTACTCGCTTGTAAGTGCTCCGCGTTGCCCTCGTTATCTGTACGCCGGTGAATGGATCTTTTATGTGAGAATGGTGATAGTGAGACGCACATTTCCGGTCAGATGATGCCGACGCGAATGGTACTGCCTCCGCCGGTATCCCTTCTCTACTGGGAGGTCCCGTCTTATTGTCCAACTCGCGGTGTGCTATGACTGGGTGCTGTGGACTGCAATCATGTATGGACGAGGGACGCTGGGAGCCTTGGTTCTGATGTTTCTCCTTGTCCTCCTGGCTTAGCGTCTTGATGTAGGCCAGTATATCAGGAGGCATATCTTTAGTGAACGCGTCATTGTTAAGCATCTGGGTTTTTCGATCAGTGCCTAATCCATTCGCAGATTTTCGAGATCTGGTGCATACCTTAGCTAGGAGTTGTGTTTGATCAGGATTTATGTGCGGGTGAATTAAGGCGTTAGTGAGTGTTGAGTGATTGCTACCCACCAGGATTTCATCTTATATCGACGGGTCATGACAGATGGGCGGTGCTTCAAAAATCGACAGTCCATATAAGGGAATCTATACTTCCGTTTACCACAGAGGTCCAGTCCTCAGTACTCACATCCACAGCCGCAATCAACGTCGACACCGCCCTGAAAGGCTGTGCGCCTTGATCACTGTTCCCTCTTGTTTTCGCGGCAATCCGCGGTTTGTGGCGTAGGATTTCACGCGGGAGTTGTCCTGCAGAAGACTTCGTATCAGGATTCAGAATCTTGATATGTGTATTGTTTGACAAATTGCTGTGCCCCATAGCGGATGATTAAAGACAGACGAGCCACCTGAATTCTCAACGAATCACGAATGCCGAATTTGCCGTGTTGAGGTCCGGCTGGTTAAAGTACCATAGCTCCTCGCGCCTCACATTTTGCAGTACACTACATCCTTCACCAGCTTTTGTGATGGGGTCACTGTCCTGCACCGCGCAGGTGACTCATGGAATATCAGCGCCACGGCTTGCCTCTCAGTACTCGCAACCGCATGAGCTTCCCACAGAAGACTACCAATGCGGTAATGCAAGCGATACTCCCCCTCGGTGCTCACACCTCTCGGAACGAATGACTTGCTCCAACTTCCGGTCTCCGTTCGATGTGGGGACGCCGATGTGGCTTCGTGGTGCATGTGTACTTTTGGACGTGATTGTGAGATCCGGTAGAAAAAAACCCTTGAACAAGGACTCAAATACGTAGGCACCTGTCAAATGACTGGATAAACGCGCCTGCACATGTTCCGTCGAGTCGGAGTCGGCCAAGAGCGCCACTGCCCGCGGACGAACTTGCTGAGCCGCTGAGGAGACTTTTACGGCATCCTCCGTCGACTTGGGGCATGTTTGATTGGATCTCATTGGCATGACTGGGCATCGTTGATCAAACAGCACTTCAGGTACACAGATACGTGGGAAATTGAAAATCTCTATAAGAGCTGTGCAGCTGTAGAGCAAATTGGTTCATTTCCTTCCTCCAACCTCCATCTTAAACTCACGTTTCCATTCTCACGAATCACCAGTCCTGTGCGCATACATCATGTCCAACCTTGGCAAAGCGAAGGCCGAATCTTCCCACGATGTTGGCGAAGGATATCACCCCGCCACACCGATCACTGTCACAACCGCCATGAACGTCACTCTGGTCGTCAGCGCACTTGTCCACGACTGCTGCTATATCTTACGGCTTATCAACAAGTCTAGGTTTGGCGAGCAAACCTCCTTCTACCTCGAGCCACACATGCTGAGAAGTGCTACGCACTCACTGTGCATCGTGGACAAGTACTCGTTCCCAACATTCGACAACACGCAGTACTACGATTATGCCTATCCGCCCGCACCAAACGGCGATCCTTGGAAGCTCGCTCGCGACCTCGTTGATTGGCGCAATATGATGCTGGGCAGGAGATATGCCTGGCCTGGTTCCCATAATTCAAGTGTGCCAGGTCCACCGCATTTACCAATCGAAGGCAGTCGGTTCGTCAACGAGCGAGGAGCTGCATTCGATGACCTCATGGAGCAATCTTCGCTGCTCCGCGATGTTCTTGAACACTTCGGTCGAGTCAGGATGCTGTATACAAAGGATGTCGAGAGTCTGCTCGGGAAGTTGACCGACGTGACCACCGATGGCCTGACAGGTTCAAATCTCAGAAGCCATTCTATCAGCACTGCTGCGCGTTATGAAAATTCCCCGGCTGATTGGGCGGTGAAGAACACGTTGAGCCGTCTCCGGAGCGCATTGTGCATCGTCGTTGGATCCCACCCACGCGCTCAGCGACAGCTTGTAGATCTCACTATCGATGTGCAGAAAGCTCTATGGCTAGACATCGTTGAAGCTCTGCAAAACCTGTCTGCCGTGGCTCGCAGCGATGCGCCAAATCTCCATGCTCGCACCCTTTCAACTGCGTATCAGTACACATCATCTGCTGATGAGCTGGTGCTGACGCGTGATATTGTATGCGAGATTCTTCCGGGACCTTCGACTGTCACACTAAACGGTGCTCTTGTGACGATTAGAAGGACACTCCTTCCAGCTTTGGAGACGACGGACATCCTCAGGCATTCGAAATTAATGCATAACATATGGGGAAACCTTTCATCCACCTCTGATAGATCGTCCTTGGAGACGTGTCTCCAATTGACGAAAGAAGTGGTCAATGGAGACATGTGGACAGAATGATACAAGCAAGGGCAGCCTGCACTACTAGTGATACCTTATTAGTGCTCGTGTACATATAGATTTGTGAACTGACTCTTCACGTATTCAGTACTTTGTACTCATGCAGTTTTGCTATGGGAAATGAACATGTATAGCAACGAGGTCGACTATCGAAGAAACAAACGTCAGACCGTAAACAAATGCAAGCGCACAGATAAATGGTGCATGAGGTGGACCAGACTGCGCTATCGAGCATCAGAAGATCGGTCGACGCTGGGTACAGATCAGGCGAGGACGATGCTGCTACCGTCTACGCAGAATGTATCGACGAAACGCCAAGGGAAGTTTTGGCGCCAGATGCCTGTCCGTCCCATCTCGACGTTGTGACCTCCAGATATAGTTCTATAAATGCCGAGCGATGATGGACGCGTTAGGAGGGTCCTTTGCCGCGATGAGGCCGAGTCAAACGTCGTTCCCATCCTGTGCAAGAATGAGTCAGTGTGCATATGTCTGTAAGGTTCCGTCTCACCACCATGACTCTGAACGCCGAACGCCGAGCGAAGACGACGAACCAATCGACAAGCCAGAGACAACTTGCCGGAGTACCAAAGTATACTCCAAGCGCCAACATGGTCCCAGGATGTACGCTGGTAGATGGTGCCGCCTCAGGCCCGGCGTTAGTTTCTCCGAATGGTGTCTGACACAGGAAATTGCCAGCATGTGGTGAAGGTCGACCGAGAGGGTAAAGTGGCATGTTGCGACAGATCGAACGCCGTCCGTCTTTGGTCTTGGAATGGGTTGTCGTGTAGATCGCTAGATGGCTTCCTCTCACCGTAAACTTGACAAGACTGGACGCGGAGTAAGACCCCGAAAGTCTAACGAACGACGATGTCAAGCGACGAATGGGTCCAGAGGTACATGGATGGAGAGGATGATGGGAGAGTGAGAGATTCGATACCCGTGACAAGTAAGTTTGTCCAGCTACAACGACGGCGAGTTACGACATGACGGGCCACGACAGACTGATGGGCCAACGAACGGCCGAGAGAGGTGAGAAGGAGGTCTGCATTCCCAAGACGCCGCCGATTAATCCGCTCCCGCGAGATGCGTATCCATCTGTCCCGCAACTGGACACAATTTGACGAGGAATGGAAGGTCGGATCGTGAAGTTATGATCTGCAATTGGCGAGAAACGCGTCGTGCTCACTGCTCAAGACTAGATCAAGAAGGCGTTGACTGTGAGGCACGGCGACAGGCTAGTTCAAGTACGGTTGGCGGAGATGCGATTCGATTGGGTGGGCGTAGGCCCAAGTTGACGTGCGGGACGGTGGCGAGGTGACCGGAGCCAAAGCCTGCTACACAATGCGGGTGCGTATTCGACCAGAAGAGTAACGGGGATGACAGAGGGAAGGCCACGCGCCGCCGAGCGGGTGATGGATCTGTTAGATAAAGCACTGTTAGCATGAGCAGAGCTGTTTTTGAAGAACGCACCAGAGCCGCCTGTCAAAAAAGCGAGCGAGCGTGGCTCGATGCTCATGCGTGATTGACCTGCTTCGGACCAGAAGAAGGCGCGAAGACGAACGACGAGGAGAAAAAAGACTGTGGATGTGCGGATTTGGATTTTAAACCATCAATACGCTTCGTGGAGACGAGCTGATAATTGAGAAGCTTGATATTATTAATAAGGTCGTTGTCGTGGTTGCGGTTGAAAAGCAAGGGACGTTCGGCTGTCGGCCCGAAGTATCACCGACTTGAACCGGCAAAGACTTCGGCAGGCATGCACTTCTTGGCTCTTCCTGTTATGTTCGTCTCTCCTCGTTACGAAGGGTCTCGGTTCCCTGAAACACCAGACGCGAATGCTATCTGGACGCGTCGCTCAGCGGACTGTAGTCGATTGACATCTCAAGCGTGCTCGCGTTCCAGCGTCTCATCGCACATCCATACTCGCCCCTTCACCCCTGTGCCGAGGCTATCGCGCCTTACATTCCCTTGTTTTTATAAGAGGAGCAAGCATCTATCCTTCTGCCTGATGGACCATCCTTTCGATGATTCTCACTGAGCCTTTCCTGCAAAATTGATCAGATAGGCGGACGGACGGATTTGCCATACTTGGAGCGAAGTGCCTGGGACGTGTCGCCGCCACGATTCGGTTGGATCAATCTTTTAGGAGTGTACGTGGCTGTGATGTTGTAAATCTGCCCCGTCGCTAAACATTTTGAAGGTCTCCAAGGACCGACGTTTTGCCTTACGCGTTGGATGATATACTTACGTCTCGTAACCGCAACTCGAAGAAGCGCTAGTGGGTACGTGCATCTCGTCAAAGGTTCTCATCACAATGGCGTCGATAGGGAAGCAGTTTTCAGCCTGCTTCATCATTCTCGGACGAAATCCGAGTCCTCCGCGCCGCTAGCGCTGTTCTTGTTGTGCTCAGAATTGGTTTGTCGATGCGGACCTTCTCACGACAAATAACGCTCGGATATGTAGGTATGATTACATGATCGATACATCTATCTCTACTGGCATCACCAATCAGCATCCGGTTCACTCTGGGAGACTCGTCTCGCAGACCGCTTCTTTTTTGGCGACGTTCCCGCCTTTGGAATCCCCCGCCTCCCATCAGGTTTTTTATGGAACAAGTTGATTTCTCGTAGACGTAGAAGCAAGACAGCAAGCACAAGAAGTCGGGGCATCTTCGTGTATTGGCCGTTGTATGAGACCTTTGCGGCGGGCTTCTTTTGATGGTATTGGGTAGCTTCGGATGGAAGTGCTTTCGAAGCCTTACTAGGCCTTATGTTGACCTTACCGCGTTTCAGCTGGAAGGCGATGTTCGACTTGTAGTCCGTGACGATGGCATCCGGGCATTTGGCACTGTACGAGTACCTGAAATGTATGGTTACTTGATCAAAGGTCATTCAACGGTGATAGCTCTGCGGCGCACCGGCGTATCTGGGAGAGTATTGTGGCCAAATTCTTCTTGGCAACGTTTCTCGAATCGATGAGGCTGCGATTGGCGGGTAACTTTTTGATTTTGCTCCAGGCCTCGATATCGACGATCCCTGGTCTCTGGACCGTAAGGATAAGGAAATTGAACAATATAGAGGTATAACTTGTTTGACCTTCTCCTCGATGATACCGACAACGAGCTGTGGTAGCTCAAGCGGACTCTCATTGTCTGCCCCTTCATTGTCCGTTATGACTTTGTTGAGATCTCTCAGAAACTCCGCTGCACTTTGCCACTTCCTATCTATCTTGCAGGCATATACGCCTGTGGGCGTAATGTTCCTTGGGACGAGAATAATCTCGTGATCTTTGCGCTGAGTGCCTGCCCTTAAATCATCCCGGTCGATTCCTTGAGCTCGTAGCTCAAAGTTGTAATTGAATTGTTGCAGGGAGTTTGCTGTGGATCCATTATCGAGCTCCAGAGCATAATTGAGGACATCGACGATGGGAAACAACACATCGGTTGTGTAGTTCTGGCTGCAACATTCTGTCAGCCACACCGTTATATCAGAGTAGAAGGGGAAGCCCTACCCGACGTCTTGTTCACTGTAAAGGGTGGGCCCCGAGGCATCATCTAAGACTGTCCAATTGGTCTCCTCGACTGTCCTGGCCCACAATTCACGAGCCCATTTGATTACATACGTCGGGAGTGTGGTTGACTCCGTGAGCCTGGTACGACAGGGTTTCACGGCGGGGCCATCGTGCGTCTTTTTGTATGAAGGACCAACGTCTGGATGAGTTCTTGGAGTGGGTAGAGGGTCGTCAATTGCGCTCATTGCCATTGCGGAAAGCGTAAACTGCGGCTTTGTAGGTAGGCTTGTATGTTTGGTTGTTGGGAAGATCGAGCAGTGAGACTGAGGTTACATGATTCATAGTTGACTTTTATAGGACCTCCGCCAGAAAGAGGCTGTATATTGAGATCTGAGGGACAGGATTCACAGGTAGGGACGCCGAAGAACAAAGAGAGCTGCACCGCCTGTTGGGTACGACGGCGGTGCAATTTACCGTGGGATTTTACCCTCATCCTGGATGCAGGGTCCTCGGAGCCGATATATAAGGCCCCTACCTACACAGCGAAATCTAAATCTTTCTGCCCCTTGCGTAATCACTACCATGGCCAACACACCAATCCCTCTCGAGCAACCAGACGAGATCATTGACTCTTGGCTACCCCACTTTGTCCCCGATGTTCCTCTGGACAGCGATCCACTTTCTCGCCACTGCCGCGAGCTTTACGTGCTACGGAACAAAATGCGAGAAAGTCTTCTGCGTCCTGGTTGGAGTTTCTCGTGCCATGTGCAAAACCATCATGGTCCCTCGCCATCATTGCCTGGGAAAGGGCGCACACTTCCTCGTTTTGCAGCGACAGGCGGCGAATACATCATCACGCTTGAAAAAGCCTTTCGCCCCTTCCATCCCCAACATTACCCAGACAGCGCACAGGTCTGGCTGGCAAACGTTCGTCGGCAGCCTGACGACCCTGACACGACATGGGAACACACTGTAGTCAAAATTTACCAGCCGTCCCTCTTCCAGATCCCGAGCCCCGACGATTTTGATCCGCTCTACCAATTCCCGTTCCAGCGCGCTAAGGCAGAGGCATATCTGTATCAAGCCAAGCTAGTGGATTGGCAGGGCCGCCCAGTGCCCTACTTCTATGGCCAGTTCAAAGTCAGTCTTTCCTTTCGAATCCTTCGTCAGGAGTAACGGTTTTATGGGCTACTAGGTCAAGATGGACAACGATGAACTGGCTCGCGTTCTGCTTTTGGAGCACATTGAAGGTGTCCCTGTCAGCGAATGTGTCCAGGAGATTGCCAAACACCCGGATGAAAAGAAAGCGGGAATTACTCGGATGGTACGTCTTCATAAATTGCTGGCCGCCACCGTGTGTTCAAGACAGTCATCCCAGGTCCAAAAGATCATGTCAAGCTATGATTACTTGAATGGTGCAAAGGTTCTTCATTTGAACATTAAGACAGACCACATGATATGCCGCAGCAACGGGGCCATCATTCTTGTGGATTTTGCTGGGAGCGCATTTGATGTCGGCGATGAAGTTCGTTACGAGCATGAAGAGCCGTGGTCCGCCGGATATGCCTGTCTCCAACAAATCTCGGAGCAATGGGCGGACTTTGAGCAATGGGCAAAAACACCCGGTAGCTTGCCTACTGGCCTTCCCTGGCCTCCGAGGGATGACGACGATGAGACGGGGTCAAGCTTCAGCGGAACACAGGATTACAGCGCTGAAGACTCGGATGATTGATGAATTTGGGGATGGTGATGACAAACTAGGGAGCAGTAATCTAGAACTATATAGACTCGCCGTTTGTATTTCCTCAGCACAAATGAATGGATTCAGGAATATGTTGCGACGCCATGAGAGTTCCATAGCAAAAATCACGTACAAAGGATGCGCGGCACTGACAGCAACCAAGCTTCACTTCCGCCCTCCCTGGATATTTCGATGTCGGTGTTAGGTGTGCCTAATAGTAATATGACGGACGCGTCGTCAACCCGTTGCCGAAGGAGAGAATGGAGGGTCCGGCCGGCTGTCCCAAATTGGAACTGAAGTCCACGTGACTGTCGTTGTTGCTTGAGCCCACACTCTGACTCTATTGTCCTTCGTACTCACATTTCAGCAATTTCAGCAAGCCATTCTACTCCTGCGCTCAGCCTCAGCACTTGAACTTGCGTCCATCAATCTGCATTGTCCTATATTCGCATAAGTATAGCGCACGATATTGGACTCGCGTATCCGGCGAAACATATTCCCTGCAATATGTTAGAGTCAGCGTGTTCGCAATCACGCCTTATCTTTCTCCCTCACTGTAGAGCGCTTTCGCTAGGGAGATAATTGCTGCAGCAGCTGCATATGTTCATCCGTTCCTTTCTGCTCCGGGCTGCCTTTGTCAAGCTCGCAATTTCATAGACCGCCACGATAAATACACGATTCATGACTATCGGCATTCTCCTATCTTTCGGTCTACTACTGATACGTTGATTACTTTCCGCCGACCAGTCCGAGTCCTAGTCTTTCTAAGACAATCTTTGGCGCGCCATCCAACGAATGGGCCTTTGCCCACGCTTTGCACGCATCTTCATGCTTCTTGCAGCAATCGCGGACATGCCCAATTACATAATCAACCTCCTCGTCTTCTTCATACTCCTCCTGTCGCACGTTCTTTGGCATCCTGAGCTGCGTTCGATCGAAATCGATGATCACCGCATGCGTAACCTTTCCATGTACTTCGCCGAGAATGACATTGCTAGGAACCTCAAGCATGTCGTTGTGCATGACACCCAGCGAGTGCACTATATTGATGGACTCGAGGAGGTAAGGGATCTGGTGCGACGAAGTTAGCCCGAAAGCTTGTAACTCCCAAACGGCTATGTAGGCTTACCATCTCGGCGGGATTGTCGATTTTCGCTTTACATGTATCGCTTTCCAAGGGAATGTCAAATGGATCCTCCTCTTCGGACTCGTCGGGATGCCATTGAGATCCCCAGGCCTGTAAATTGTTGCCGTGAATGTACTCCATTACGAGCACGTATGCATCTTCGCCGCACGGCATCGGGATCTGGAATGATCGTTAGTCTGTTTTCGGAATAAGTCGAGTCAAAAAGCGCGCATGCGTACCTGGGACATCCCAAAGTAGTATGGGACGGCGCCACCTTGCGCGGCGCCCAATGAGACGAAGGCAGCATCTTCCTGGAAAGCGAGGTTTTCCATGGATGGGATCGCCACCTCTCTGTAGTACGGCAACGGTAGAAGCGACTCTTGAATGATCTTCAGGACAACTTGTCCCTGACATGCGGCAACAACCTGCCCCTCCAACCAGACGTCAGCTACCCACAGCTGGGAAAGCTGTCCGTCTTCGCGGTCAGGGTTGTATGGACGAAGGGCCTTGGCAAGAGTGAGAAAGACCGGGAGACCACAAGTTGCGAAGGGAGGAAGTTCGCGGCGAGGATGTGCTTCTGTCTCCGTGGTCATGATGGCGGAGTCCGCTTTCAGGACGATGTTAGACATGATTCTGTAGTCTTTGGATATCGGAGACGCCATGGCTAGATCCCTTCGCTTTTTGCGCCCATTGCGGAAACGCTCCACAGAATCAGCATCCTTCCAGTCAATGTCGGAGGCGGGGAACTTGACGACATAGTCCTCGTTGTCGAATTCATATTTGAGCGCAGGCCAGTTTTCGATTGAAGGGAGGGCTGTAACAGTCATTCTGAGTGTGGGAGCCGTCTTGAGCTCGAGTGGGAATGCGTACAAATGAAATCAGCAAATTCCCTGTTTATATATGGGCGATTGCCGTTTGACGTAAGGACACGGCCCCGCCTCGGCTGGGTTGGAAAGGTCCCTGCACTGCCCTGTCAAGCACCTTCACTCTTTGAGCTGGTCGACACGGCAAGATGTGGAAGGATGTATTAAAAAACGATAATACAATTTCTACAACAAACTTCTATGATGGAATAAGCATGATCCGGTGGGCTGTTAGGACGTATTATTACCATGTATAATACTCCACGACTTGCCCGCCACTACCATTGCCTCAACCAGAGACCGTTTTCTATACGCGCCAGTATGAGCGGTCATGAGTATAGATCAGAAATAAAGACCCACGGAATGACTCGAAGACGCGTCGAATCCTCCGTGATGGCTTTTCAGCGATGAAAGGTCCAATGTTTCCGAGATTACATGGCCCAACTCCGCATGGAGAAGGGAGGAACGAGAACGGAAGTACGTATCGACAACCGAGTATTACATGCACTACGAAAGGCAAGAAGGGACTGCCGAATTGCTTCAGCTGATACACATGACCTTTGAGAGATCTTACGGAGAGGAACAAGCCATGCGGGCTATAGTCGACGCTAGGCGCAGCGACACATGGTACGTAACTACCTGTTGCGAGCATTGATTTACACGTAGTCGTATCGATGGAGTAAACGTACTGTCTGCGACTGAACCCGTGGCAAACGATCACTGCTGAACCTCAAACAATCATATGCGCGGTAGGTCGTTTTCAGTTGTCGACATACGGCTGCGACGAGTGCGAGAACGCGGGGGAGTGCAACGCGGGTGTGTGACGTGGGGCGGGCCAGGGAGGACGCGAGCATACCATGCTGGTAGGATGAAACAATCCACAACTCGACCCGTCGTGTCTGAGTGGTGTGTATAAGAAGCTGTATGAGAGCGGGTAGGAGACGGCGGACACCTTGGCTAGTAAGTGAGGGCAAATTTAATAGACTCGTGTCGATGCTCGCATTGAGAGCCCGTTAGCGAGCTCGTCATGATGCCCAAGTCTGAAGTTGGTACATTAGGTACACACGAAGAAAAGCTAAACTCGGTATGACGCACAGTTGATCCCCGTCGTAGCGGGTAGTTTGTGCGACAAGAGGAACGACGGAGTGAGGGCGTGGACGAATCTGTGATGCGGAGATCGGCGTGCTGAAAGAGTAGGCAAGTGGCGACGAGGGTCTGGGTGTTGTCTGGTGCCGGACGTCGTTGAGCAACAAAACGCCGAAGGAACAATCGAGTTCGCGAAGCTCAAAGACGATGGAGATGATGGAGTTCGGAAATACGATGGCAGACGAGGATAGAGACACGGTTGTCGATGCATCAGACGATCAAGTGTATTCTCACGTCTGATCGACGAGGTAAGTACACCTCAAGGATTGCATGTGTCAGGTCGCACCAGCCCGGACGGCCGTCAAATCGGCGAAAAGCCTGGCACTGCGCTATGTCTTCAGTCGTCGCCAACAAGACGCGCACGGGCATGTTGGGATGCAGGCAGCTATCAAGCAGCGTGCAGGGAGACGTGACGTGGATCCATAGGCCTGTCGGGGGCAGCGGCAAGGGGCTGGGTCTGCGACGTGTTGTACGGAGGCAAAGACGATGCGGTGACATCATCGCCGTCGTCCGGCTCTGAACTGGAATCACCTGACTTACACACTCAGCCTCCTACAACGACTTGCTCGATGCAAGTCGTGCGTGCCTACCGTGCCTACGCCATCGCAGCGCAGCGGACAGCGCGCTATTTCCATTGCTGCAATCTTCGAGTTGGTTACAACTTACCACGGCACCACCTCGAACACAACGCGTAAGCTCGTGGGCAGCAGCCGCTCAAGCCGGTCTTGGCGCTGCAGGACAACGACGGCGGCCACACCACGTGGATATGGCGACGACGGTCCAACGTTGCCCGGCCGTACGGGGCTGCTGGCATGTTAGCGGTCTCCTTTCTTACGCGTCGAGCGCGCCTTCCGGGGGCGGGTGCTTGACCGTTATATTTTGCTCTTTCACCTCGATACGCTAAGTATGCACTGGCGTATCCGTTTGCATTGCTGAACATTTGTAGATCTGGCGGGGTAGGCCCTCCAACGAGGCATCCACCCACATCCTGTCTCCGGCACGCCCTACACCACGACCGTCGCAGCAGTCGCACACATATGGGAATTTTTTGCATCCTCCGCCCCTCTCTGGTCGTCGTCCCGACTCCCGCCCCCAAAAACCACGCGTCAGGTCAGGGGACTTATTTGTTATGCCGTTTTTACAGGCGAGCCGTGTACGAACTAGATCCCGGTGTGTGTGTAAGACGATACTCAGGGGAACGGATAGCCATAATTCATCCGTGTTGCCGTCAGTCTCCCCACTGGGAGCATGGAATTTCGACGACCACGCCAAACTAGTTGGGGTACCACAGCAAGCGGGATTGTGAAACAGAGACGAACGCTTATTATCAGCAACGTGCTAGTCCGATGTGGTTGCGAGCTGATTCCGACGTTGATTCTCCGCCCTCTCAGCAGCAGGCTCACCTGATACGCTTTGGTTTGGACGTCGATATGGACATGTACACCCCGGACTGCTATACCAGTTGCATACAATGAACAGCTCTACAGGTCATCCTCAGTCCTCTCCGAGTACTTTTCGTCTCACTTGTCTATCCATTGTGGGCGTGACAAACACTAGGTGTTTATACAGAGTACAGCGTCCTCCATGCGATTACAATTAGGTACAGTTACGAGGATGATACCACGAAAATCACGCCACGCTGAAGTCGGTCGAAGCAAATTCCACGCCCGGAAACAGACATGACGCTGACGCTGATCGTTATGCCGCATCCGATGGTACTGCCCACCCATTTATCTGCATCCGATGCAAGCAGCAATTGGATGTTTGCGAGATGGACAGTGCGGAAACATTGATCTCGCCACGCTGAGGATGTTGGGATAACAGGAACATTCGAATTATTGCGGGTTAGAAAAATCAAAAATCTCTTTTCATTCAGGGCGCGTCGAAGTATTAATATCAAGAAAGCGACTATGAGAATAAGGCCGGTCATTCGGGATCACCTTGAATTCACGGCGCCGTACAGACCATCTCGTTCTGTCCTCGGCGTTTGTGGGTGATAGGAGATCTATACATGTGAAGGAGGGAATGGAACATGACAGAGCGGGTGAGCTGGTGGGGTGACGATAAACGGGGGCGGGGGTCATGGACGTATAGAGGGAGTACCGGGAAGTTTGAGATTGCGAGCGCGCAGGATGGGTATTTCGGCCGCGCTTCAGGAGGGGTCCATGTACACTTCAATCAGAGGATCTTTGTGTGCACGTGAGTTTCCTGTCAATTGGGCGCGCGAACGTAGCCGTGAGCAGAGAAAGAGAACGCAATCCCCAGAACTCCACCGGCCCTTTGTGCGGTCATGCTGGACCGTGCCCGTGTCTGCATGCAGACACGCGGTCAACCGCCCCAGAACGAGGTCCGAGTACAGTAAGCGAGCAGCGAAGACTTCCGCGGCAAGAATCGAAGATGATGGGAGGAAAACAGGGCGATGATGGTCAGAAATTGACGAAGTTTGTAGCGGGCGTTAGTGAGAAGGATGCGGCAACTTTGGGCTAGAACGACGCACCGAAAGTGTCGGAGCGTGCTGGGCGCTGTGCGCATGAAGAGACGACCCTCTTCTCTGAAGACCCTCGCTCGATGCCCTACTTCGTATCCCGTCGATGTCCGGGGTTCGTCGAATTCCCGCACCTTCCGTCGTCGTTGGGAGGAAGACGGCTGCCGGGGAGGCTGGCGGCGGTCCTGGAACCAGGGAACCGATGGCAACGGCGTTCGGAGGGCGCTGACCATCCGAGGTGATCCAACTATCATTTCGGTAGGGGGCGCGAATGTTCGAGCTCAGGCGAGGGTGTTGGGAAGAGAGCGGGAATGCGACATTGCCGCCGGCAGTCCCGAATTTGGATGTGCTTGTCGTGGCCGCCAGGGTCCGTGCCTCATGCTCCTGACCACGACAAAGACAACTAGCTGCTCGTCGCCGTCCTCCCAACGCCAACATATCCCGCCACTATGGACGTGTTCTACGCGTCGTGCTTCCCGACCACCTGCGCAGTAGCCATTCTGGACCAAGGGCACTTCCACGGCGACGCGCAAACCCCACCAACGTGGGCGGCAGCAGCCCGAGCGGCTGTCAGTGCATGACGACGGCGTCGACTCCACTGGACGACGGCGACGGCAGCACGGATGGATGGGTAACCGTAGGGTTCCGTCAACTCCATGCTGGGTGCGCCGTCTGGTCGCCAACGGTGCGTGTATCTCTTTTCTTTTTCCTTGGATACGCCATCAATGCACACGCGCATCCAATTGCTGGCTGAATTCCCTGTATATGCGGATCTTCGCGCATGGTGAGTTCTCCAATGAGTCGCCCGCCTGCAGAGTCTGGTCTCTGCACGCAACGACGCAAGGTTACCGCCCGAGTCGCGCCCCCATTCGTACGGTCATTTTGTCTGATCAATCTCCCCCATTCATCTCGACCCCCCGCCCTCCAAAAACCATGCATCAGATAAGGGTCCTTATCTGTTGTACGGTTCTTGAAAGCGAGCCGTCCCACACCACGGAGACGACCATCTGCTGCTCGTCGCGTATCTCCCTCTCCCCCGCCGGCACACCCTCATTGGCGCTATTCGCAGCTCTCTTGTACGCTACCTACGTACGCGTCATGCCCGCGTCTCCTTCTCTGCCACTACTGCGGCAGTCATCCTCGCAATGCTGGCAGGAGTTCTTAGCGACGAGTAATTCTCAACACCATTGGCAGAGTGAGCCGGATCTGCTGATAATGCATGGAGGTAAATAAACTAAAGACGGCTCCGTAGGTACCATCAGCTGGTCTGGAGACGGCGCCCATCCACGGTGCGCTTCTCTTCCCTCTGGTTGGGTACGCTAGGTGTCCACCGGCGCATGCTTTCACGGTGCTCATCTTATCCGTAGATCCAGATCTGCGCGAGACGTAGGCGCTCGCCGCTGTCACCCGCCTTCTCGTTTGCTAAACGCGCAATCGTCTGCGCAGGAGCAGGATATGTACCCATGGCAACGGATGCGACCACGACGTGTAAGCCCCACCAACGGTGGCAGCACTCACTCCAAGCCGCTCGTGCTGCTGCGGCAGGACGACGAAGGCCTGGACGACACTCGCGACAACGATTCGACACCTCATCCCGCCAATGGATGGGAGACGGGCGGGGTCCATAGGCATGAGCAGGGCGCCCTTCGCAGACGGCGCCGATCTCAGGTGTGCGATTGTTGGATACGTCTGTTTCAAAACGGCGTCTCTATTTGTTATGCTTACCTCTCTGTAGATCTGTATTTACATGACGGGTAAGCCCTACGAGGAGCCCATCCAACTTCCTTCGCATCGCCACTATGACGTGATTTTCGCCATGGTTAGTCGAGGATTGTGTCGCTTCTACACTGATCACCCGCCCTCGCCGTCATCCCGACTCCCAATCTAAAAAACTGCGCGGTTCATCTGTATACTTATCTTCTACAACTATAATGTATTTTCCCACCATATACGCAACTGAAATAGCATAGCGGGCCATACCACAAGTAGTTTTGACTGCCAGGACACATTTGGCACTGTTTGGGTGCACGGTCACAATAATTGAGTTGTTTGGCACCCTAGCAAGTCACAGGGACCATCTTCACGGTTTATATGGTGAAGAATGTCCAATAATTGACATGAGAATTCATGCCGAGATGTGGGGATAGCTGTCACATAATCTCAGCTTGGCATGGACAAAATTCTCACCTTGCTTCTGATTTCAATGAGATTAGGACCAAATGACATGGTCAAAAAAGCCATAAGATGTAGTTTCACGTTCTGAACAAGTTTTGCGTAGCGTGCGGAGGCTGAGGAGTGGCGTCGGAGGTGCTGGACTTGCATTTTGACTGAGTCGGGTCAGTGACGGCAGCGCACGCGACTGAGGGTGACAAGGCGAGCCTTGCGATCTGACTCGGAAGACCTGTGAAACGCCAAGGACTCAGGCGGTGCGTTCTCAGCTTCAAGTGTGACACTTGTGTGTTGAATGCGGGCAAGCCACATGATTTACCCTTCCTCAGATACTACGGAGTAAAAAAAAAAAAATTACCGAGAAAGTTTGAGTGAGAAAGTTGTAGATATAGCTTATATAAAGTACTGTTCAAAATATCAGACGATATTATTATACTTTGACGGAGATATGGAGCAATCTTTATGTGGCGCACGATCATCTTGTGATCACCAACCTCGGACTTTTAACACATGAAACACAGCTAGACGGCTTCAAATAAGTTGCTCCATGGCTGGGAATGACTTACAATGATATATATATATGTCTTTGTGAGATATTGTTGGCCCTCGTTGGTTCTCGTTAGCTCTCGTTGGTTCTCGTTAGCTCTCGTTGGTTCTTGTTGGTTTTCGTTCGGTGTCGTTGGCTCCCGTCATCACATGTCCGTGACTAAGCCACTGCTTGTCAAAACAAATATATCCATACACATCATCTTCTTATCTGTTACCATCATCATCAATGCCGGCTGACACAGATCCAGCCGCGCCAGCTACCGCAGATGCTCCAGCCACTACTGGTATGTATGCACTAACCCTGCATCAATTTCCTGACCTAAGCCAGGCAGCTGGTGATGACCAGAATCCTGCGCCTGATCCTCACACACCTACTATCAGTCATCAGAAAGGTAGGGCAACATACAGCGGCTAGATTGAAGGCTGAAATCCTTTATTTTTCAGAGAAAAAGAAGGCAGGACTAACTCGAGCGGAAAGAAAGACACTGCGGGACCGAAAATGGAGATATGTAGCACGCCAAGCAGCGAAGAAAGAGAAAGAGGGTGGTGGCAGTGAAGAAAGCTTGGATGAATTAATAGTACTTCCAAAAGATTCCTAGTCTCTCATGAATCTCTGCTTCAAACTCTCCGTCCGTACTCGCCCGTACTCGTCCGTTCTCGTTCGCTCTCGTCCGTACTCGTCCGTTCTCGTTTGCCCTCGTCCCACTCCACAAAAAGCTAGAGAAATGGGATGTGATACCACAGCCGGGAATCGAACCCGAGCCTCAGCGATAGCTCGCTGCGTGCTAGACCACTGCACCACTGTGGTTCTGTTAAAATGAGTGCACTCCGTCCTGATCCTGTTCAGCTTGACATGTTGCGTGCGGAGGCCGGCGCCCGAGCAGCGGGGAAACGCCCGTAGTCCAATCCAGGCTGTCTGAAAACCCCACTCCACCTCATCCCAAGTCGGCCGCACTCCTTCGCCCGCACTCGTTCGCACTCGTTCGCGAGGATGGGCGTGGTACAGCGCGTTGAGTGCGGTGCGAGGGGCGGGGGCGGCGGGGTAAGCGTCAGAATCGACTCCGGGGTGTCTAAAAACCCCATCCCACCTCTTTCCGGACTGGCGGCGCGCTCTCGTCCGCACTCGTTCGCACTCGTTCGCGAGGATGGGCGGGGTACGGCGCGTTGGGTGCGGTGCGAGGGGCGCGGGCGGCGGGGTGAGCCTTGGAATCAACTCCGGGGTGTCTGAAAACCCCATCCCACCTTTTCCCAGGTCGGCGGTGTGCCATCGTCCGCACTCGTTCGCAATCGTTCGCGAGGATGGGCGGGGTATGCCGGGTTGGGTGCGGTTGGAGGCGCGGGGGAGTCGGGGAAACCATCAGAATCGACTCCGGGGTGTCGAAAAACCCCGTCCCACCTTTTCCCAGGTCGGCGGTACGCCTTCGTCCGCACTCGTTCGCGAGGATGGGCGGGGGATGGCGCGTTGGGTGCGGTGCGAGGCGCGGGGGCGGCGGGGTAAGCGTCGGAATTGACTCCGGGGTGTCGAAAAACCCCGTCCCACCTTTTCCCAGGTCGGCGGTACGCCTTCGTCCGCACTCGTTCGCGAGGATGGGCGGGGGATGGCGCGTTGGGTGCGGTGCGAGGCGCGGGGGCGGCGGGGTAAGCGTCGGAATCGACTCCGTGGTGTCCGAAAACCCCATCCCACCTCGTTCCAGGTGGCCGGGGCGCACTTGTCCGCACTCGCACTCCTTCGTGCTCGTTCGCGAGGATCGGTAGTGTAGATATCCAGATCTACAGACAAATTAGCAGCTCAAACGGATACGCTGGTGCTGCACCGGCGTATCCGCAAGAAAAACCAAAAAACACGTACCTTCTTGGGCGCCCGTCTCCAGACGGCGCGCCCAGCGCAACCATGCGGACCCCGCACGCTCCCATCCTTCACGCGGCGGGGCATCAAATCCGCGGTCGGCACAGAGAAGATCCCCGAGCCTGTCGTGGGCCCCGACGTCGTCCAGCAGATCCAAGGCTGGCTTGGGCTGCGTGCTGCCCTGCTTGCAAGGGGCTCACGCAAAGCGGATCGAGCATGCCAGGCACAGCTTTGGACCGGGCTCGGCAACTGCTCCCGATCCGGCAGATCTGGCAAGATAAGACAAGTGCCGGTGCTTGACAGCACTTGACACTCGACCACGACCTGCTTTATGCGGCTTGTGCGTCCCTCCTCTCTTCCACGCCGCCGTACCGGCTCGGCGCAGTGTCTACGCGGCTACTGCGATGTTGGGATTGGTTGCCGTAGCAACCAATCTCAACATGACGCGTGAGCCCCATGCGCGATGGGCAGCTCGCATCCCAAGCCGGCCTTGGGCATGCTGGACGACAACGCCGCCCTCCACGGGCTTCTGGACGACATTGCCGACCCCGCATCGATGCCCCGCCGCACTGCTGGATGGGAGCACGCGGGGCCGTTGGCTTGCAATGGGCGCGCCGTTTGGAGGCGGGCGTCCATACCAGGTTCTTGTTTTTTTTAATTCTAAAGTACTGATTGATTGCTAGATCTGAATCTCCCATCCGGGTAAGCCCTCCAACGAGGCGCCCACCTCGCACCGCGCCTACGATGCTCGCCGCACCTCGCACTCGCACCCCGCACCCTGCTCGACACACGGCGCACCCTGCTCGCCGCACCCTGCTCGCCGCACCTTGCTCGCCGTTCACCCACGCCGTTGTCATCGCACCCCGACCGTGCTCCGATCTTCCCTCCACCGCACTCCTGTTCGCTGGAGGGTATGTGGCTCGCTCATTCGAGCGTTCCGCGCCCTCCACGAAAAAAGTCATCCCTCCCGCCGTCACCCGCTCTTGCCGCCCACGCTGTCGCCCACCCTCGTTCGGGCATCGGGCGCTTAGCAAAACAATGACGCGCCCTTGGGCGTAATCGAGTCCATGGACCCCGGATCGGATCGCGATGACTCATATCGATGAAAACGAGTCATCGCGTTTCTTCCTTCCCCGCCATCACCACAGCAGCCACACAATTCGCAATGCCACCCCGCGTCGGACGCATTCCTCTTTGCCGCACCGGACAACCCGTTCCGAGAGGAAATGTAGAGTTCCGCGTCGCGTTCGAAGGCGACAATGGAACCGACTTGGTCAACAACAGCGTCGTCGTCCGCTCCACAACCGGACGCCAACCTCGGCCATGGTTTTATCTCGAGTACCAGACGACGCATGTCGACCACTTCCGACTCATAGTTGGAGATGTACGTTCTCGTCTTTTACGTAGACTTTTATGACTGATGATTTCTCTCAGGCGGTCGCACACGATCCCGCAGCGCCGGAATGGGTCAACATCGGGCGTGAAGCGCTTTTCTACCACTTTAACGAATACTACATCCAGATGGAGGAAGCGTACGCGGATCCGGAGGAAAGGTTTAACGAGGATGTTGAGGGATGCGAGAGCTGCCGTTGGGGAGGATACGCCGACTACGAAGGGTTATGGGAGGAGAATGCGTAGGACGAGTAGGCAATGGTCATTTACGAATAGATATGGTTACAGTCATGAGCCCAACACCCTACGTGAAAACATTGTCATATGCTCCCCAAAACTGAACCATTTCCGCCTCGTACCCAGTCTCCGTGACAAGGTAATCATCTGGGAATCCAGTCATTCCGCCAACCGTACCATTCACCAGCCATTGAGCAAGGACATTCAATGCTCGGATGTCATCCTTCTCTTGAGCGTGCGAGGTGTCCGTCCGGTACCAAGGTTCACTACCCCACTTGGCTTTGACGTCACGAGAGGCACCAATAGGTAGACTCGTATCAAAGTCGATGATGACAGCCCGTCGGTCGGCAGCAAGGACGATATTACCTGGCCTGATGTCGCCGTGGACGACACCAAGAGCGTGGATATGAAGTAGGCCTTGGCGGACGTCGTTGATAATAGCAGGCACATCGAGGACGTCGTGCTGAAGGACCGCCTCGTACAGGGTCTTCCCATGCAAATCCCACGCCAACCCAACCAAGTATCCGTTCGCCGCCTTTGCCCCAAGGTATCGACAGACATTTGGATGATCCCGAGTTGCAAGACGCTCGGCGATCAGTGCCTCGCGCAAGAACACGTCAGCTGCCCAAGTGCCTCCCTCGCTTGTCCCAGTGATGAGTCCCTCAAAGGTCTTGAGGTATACCTCCTGACCTGTGCTGGGGCTCAGCATTAAAGCGTCTGGTCTTGTGGCATACCTGCTGACCTTGGCGCGGTTCGAAACTAGTGAGACCATCCGCACGGGCGAGATAGTACGATCTCGGGATCAGTTGAGCGCTCTCAGCCACCACCAGCGGGAAAGGGGCGGGTTCTTTGGTTTCGCCGCCAAAGTAGTCCTGGTCGTCCTTCCAGAGAACTGTGGTGGAGCGGTCCCAGTTGGCGTCAAACGACGCATACGCAAGAATCACCCTGCGATCAGTCATAGTGACGGGAGCTGACAAGGCGGACAAGGCGGCCTTGTAGAATCTTCGCACAGACTGTCAGAGACGGACAACCCGGCCCGGCCCGATCTATTTTTGGCGGTGCGTTGAGCGTATAAGACTGCGCTGTGTACGCACCGCCTTCCTTCCTCCAGGTCCTATTCACCCAAGTTCCTACCAGTCAGTACGCTCACCAGCGTCCAGCGCTCGGCCTAACCCATACCATCAGTGTGCGATTGGCGAACGATCCGAGGGAACCGTGTCATAATACGAGACTGCGGGTCGGCGACCTGCTCAACTAGTTCAGCCTACGTAGGGTCGCTGACATGCTCAACTAGTTCAGCCTACGTGCGTACTACTCACCTTTTGGCCTCTCCTTCGCTCAGACTTCCACAGGTCCAGCAGGGTGGGTCCGCGATGACGCCAGCAGACGAGGATGGAGGCGAGGAGGGTCTGCCGACGTAAGCACCCACTCCTTGCTAGTAATTTCATTGACTTACATTCACTCCAAGGGTCCTACGTTAGCCGCCCACAACCATCCATCCCCATCGCACCGCCGACCTCTCCCACTCTCGGCGGGCGCCTATCTATCTCACAACGTTACCTATCGATAGGTAACGTTTAGACCCTAGCTTAGGGTCAGGTTTCCACATTTCCACCCGATAATGTGGAAAAAGGCGCTGTCCACCGCTCAATTACTCGCCGCACCTGCCTTTCGACCACTCTTTTCCACTTTTCCACCCGACAATGTGGAAAATACACCATTATCGGTACCCCCTTTCAAGTTACGACAATCTCACATATATTTCGCTACCCCCTTTCAAGTTATGACAATCTCACATATATTTCGCTACCCCCTTTCAAGTTACGACCGGAACCACTATTCGCTTCCGACCAACGTCTCATCATCGTCATCCTCAATCTCGCTCAGCTCTTCCAACACATCGACCACAATCGGTCCCACTGTGTGCTTGAGGTAGTTCCAGAGGTCCTTGTCCCTGTAGTTGCGCAACTGGACAAGAAGCGCCATCGGCAGCATAGACACGACGGCTCGAGCTCGCTCTTCAGCCTCATTGACAATGTCGGTCCAGTCCTCGCCACTGAAGCTGTTCCACCATCAGCCAACCAAACAGCAAAGGGACGAGTCGACGCACCCAACAGTCAAACACCAAGCTCTCAATGTGCGCACTGCACGATGCTGCGCATACATGCCACCGTCACCGCCATTCTTGCGATAGATGACGACAATGTGCAGATACACAAAGAGCGCATCGGGTGTCACCAGCGGCGGTCGTTCAATAAATGGCTGTCGCAGTCCATTGGCCGGTGGCGGCACGGTGATGAGCCACTCCAACAATCTGCGAGTTGAAGTGAACGAGTTGTCGATAAAGGCAGCTTCAAGGACGGGAGTGGAAGACATGAGGGGGAGACACCTCTGGAGGGCCCTCCTTATATATGTTTGGACCAGAGTAAATAATGCACAATACGCTGAATCACATTTCCCATTCCTCGGCTGCTAGTTCCCTGCAACGATCCACCGCCCAGTACCCAAGTGCCTCTTGCGGCCACTCCACCTCCCCATACGCATCCACCAACAGCATCGGGTTCAACTTGGGAACCAGGATACGTAAGAACTCGATTTCGTCTTTGATGAACGCCTCCCAGCCGTGCTTGCAAATCCTGTACAACAAGTGAGTAAGACGCGAGCATCACAAAAGCAACGTACCCAATGCTCCTGATCCAACCATAAATTTCAGCAGCCAGCTCATCGATATAGTCGAGATTCTCATTGCATCCCAAATCGCACCACAGGAGGCCGAGGTGTAGTATGACGATCAGCTCTCTTCCACTGTAGACGCCAGTGTAAGCCCTGGGCGCATGGGGGAAATCGTAGAGACAAAGAAGAATGCCCTCAGTGTGTTGGGTCGAGTTTTCGGCCAGGGCGTCGGTGAGCTTCTGTTGCCATGAGGCTCCAGGGTTGCCTACGTTGTTGACGAGGAGATACTGGGGCATCTTGGACTGTGGGGTGAATTTCTCAATTTTGGGCCTTTCTTATATATTGGTGGCCCGAAGTAATTTACCTCAGTTAGCTGCTCAGTCATCCCATCACATGATTGCTCAATAATCACTCACATCAGTCAGCCATCACATGTTACCAACATTGTGTAAAAAGCGCTTCGTCCTGAGATTGAACCAGAGACCTGGCGGTCCTCCCACAAGGCGCTCTAAACCACTGAGCCAAGAAGTCTTGCTTTGATTTCAACTCAACACCAACATACGCTTTTCCACATTTCTACCTGACAATGTGGAAACACAGTATACGACCTAATCCTCGTACATTCCATCGATAATCCTCTCTGCAAATCTGAACAGCTTCACCCACAACTTGGTCTCCATAAAAGCCCTAAAATCGTTATATGACATGGTCATCAAGTTGAATACGAAATCTGCAGGCAAGTCGTCCACGTGTTCGGCAGTGACATTGGCGACATGCTGGAAATTTTCCAATCAAGGGTTCACATGTTAATCAATCAATTGGAATATAGCACTCTATGAATCATTTTCCACTTTTCCACCTGTCAATGTGGAAAACCGCAAGTAGCTAATCTATCTTTCAGGATTCTCCTCAATAAACTTGACGAGCATTGGCAGCATGACCCCCCGCATCCATTTTCCCAAAGGGTCCCCCCACATGTTGGTCAGATTGATCGTAACGTCCTCAGGCAACCTATCATACTGAGCCACCATGAGGCCTGCAAGGCGATGAAACTCCGTGATGATGGCTGGCATGGCATCGGCGGTAATGCTACCCCAAATGATTAGCAAGGCCAAAAAGACATGAAAGAAAGACTCACTTGTTACCCTTCAAATCATACATGATGGCATTCCTCCAAAAGATGAAAGTCCTCTCTGCAACACGGCCTCCAGCCTTTTTGAAGGCGAGGATGAGGTGCAACCCAAGGATGCCAGCGTCCAGGTAGTCGCGAGAGCGAAGGAAATAGGGGGGTAGGCGGCGAGGGTTGGCAAAGATTTCATTGACAAGGTTGATGGTGGTTTCAGTGTCCTTGAGAACAAGGGCCTGACGAAAGGACACCTTGATTGAGTGGGTTTGCGACCTGGTAGGCATTGATGAGTGATGATCATTGAGGGGAAATCCTGTCCCTTCTTATACTCTGCAGCTGTGGAGTGCAGCATGTGGGGCATGGACCTGACCATGTGGTGATGAAACCATGTACCTGAACATGTGGTTGATGACACAGGGCCCAGTACCTGGACATGTGGTCATGAAACAGGGCATGTCCCTGAGCATGTGGTGATGACACCATGTACCTGAACATGTGTTTGATGAAACAGGGCATGTCCCTGAACATGTGGTTGATGACACAGGACCAGTACCTGGACATGTGGTCATGAAACAGGGCATGTCCCTGAGCATATGGTAATGACACCATGTACCTGAACATGTGTTTGATGACATAGGACCAGTCCCTGAACATGTGGTCAGGAAACAGGGCAATGTACATCTGATTGATGAAACAGGACACTGTCCATGTGGTTGATGAAACAGGTGATTGCAGGAGCATGTGGAGGTGGAGTATGATGTCATTGATGATGAATCATGATCTTGGCATTCAGGGTCTGCCCCCAGGGTATATAAGGAGCCCTGCTCCCAGTCAATTCTTCCTTCCCCACCCCCCCCACCCTTGCCTTCACATTGCTGTTACTATGCCCCCCAGATCTGTTCAGAACAAAGTTGATGCCCATCACAAGGTGTGTTTTCATTTTCACTTTTCCACATTTCCACCTGACAATGTGGAAAAGAGGGCCATCAAGCAAGACTTGAAAGTGAGTGCACACTTTTCCACATTTCCACCTGCTAATGTGGAAAACCCAGACCATCAAAGCTGAAGACCAAGCCCAAGCTCTTCAAGCTGTTGACACTTCCTTGGCCACCACCACTTCCATCAACACAGCAGACTTGTGCATTGGCTATGCCATTGTCAATGTCATGTCTGAGTTTGAGGCAGAGGCTGGTCTTCCTCACTTGGAGATGGACTATACTCGTCCCGAGGTCCGTACGAGGACCAAGGAGCTTGCTGCCAAGTTTGAGACCAACATTCTCAATCTCGTACGTTGACTGTTCCTTGTCTTTATTGTTGCATGTTGATGTATTTTTTTTTTGCAGAGCCCCGCCCACGCCTTGCATGTCACTGTGCCCTCTGCTGATTCTCTTGACCTCTCCACTGTCAAGAAGACTGGTCCTTTTGAGAAGCTCAAGCTCAAGGATTCGGATGTCACCCTTTCGGTCAAGGGAGGCCAGCATCGCATTGGTGGTCTTCGCCTCGTCTTGAAGCCTTACTTGGATATGATCAAGGCGCTGGACAACAAGGAGAAGAAGCGTCAGCTCAAGGATGACGAGGTTGAGAAGCGCACCATGGCCTTTGATAAGGTCATGGAACTTGGAGTGTGGCTCATTGCCATTTACGATGAAGGTGACGTATTGTTTCCTTTCTCTTCTTTTTATAACTGTATACTCATTCCATTACAGAGGTCCTTCAAAAGGACAAGGATAACTATTGGGGGCATCAATATTTCCTTTCGACAAATACTGGAATGTCGCCCATGGCGGACAGCAACCCTGTCCAACTCAAACAGGTCCTCACTCGTCTCGGTTCGACCAAGTCTCTTGCTGCTTACAATGCGGCTTTTACCGTCGCCCTCGCTTGCGGTAGCAAGAGCTTCACCACCTTTTGCAAACACTGTCCTTCCATCCTCGGCACCCTCGCTCCGCTTTATATGTTTGGCATTTGGAATCAACTGGAGCAGTGGACTACTGTGTATTTGGACAAGTTGACAACCGTCATGTGGGGTGTACGTATTTCGTCTGAATTGATTAATTGTTACTCATCCATCACCTAGTTTGCATCGGTCTTTGTGGAGGGCGCTCTGGCTCATCTTCATCTGTTTTGTGCGTTGGACTTGACAGTAGCCTTGCCTGCCTTTCCCCGCCCGCACAATATTGCACCGCTCACGACGAAAAACCTTATGCTCTGGAGCTCTGCCGTCGTTGAGAAGCTGGATTCGATCTTTGCCGAAGAACTTGGAAATCATGTAGGACACTTTTGCACCGAGGATCCCCAACAACGCTGGAGTACCCACTTTGCCCAATATCAAGTACAGTGTCTTGAGGCGGTGAATGCCTTGATTGCCGAATGGGTAACTAAGGATTTCTTGGACGACACAGAGATTCAGGTTATCAAAGACGCTCGTAAGTGATTTTCCACATTTCCACCTGGCAATGTGGAAACTCATCACCTTTGCAGATACGCGACTTTCAGCATGTTGGGCTGGCACTGGGCCCACTCGCTTTGCTTGTCTGTCAAATGTGTTTGACGAGCACTTGGCCATGCCCATTCTAGGGCCTCAAGCTTTGGACAAGATGATCAATGGGTTATTGCTGCCTATTGAATATACCACCACATTGGCAAGTCGCTTTTCATTATTTTTGTGTCTTTGTTTTAACATGTATTGTTCAGCTTTTGACTTGGCTGTATCCCCTGAACTTGTGGGATCGGTACTATCACCAATGGAGCTCTGAACCGTCAACTGGCTGGACGAGTTACACTCAGTCTCTCCTCTATCACTTGGAGCACTGGTCAGGCGTTGGTGAGCATATTCAAGAGACGAAGCTGTGGAACGACATGCCCAAGGCGCCAATTCACGAATGGGCAACGACTCCCATGGCGACGCTGCCAATGGCCACTCGTCCTGGCCATGTCCAGGAACATTATTTGAAGGTGTGTGTATTTCCTTCTTTCATATGCCCTATTTAATCAAGCATTGCAGATCATGGCCTTGTTTCTTTGGCATTCGCGCAGCATCTTGATTCCGATGAATCCCGAGGCCAAGGAGCTCATTCCCGCCAAACTCACACCAAAGGAGTCCAAGGAAAAATGGGATCCCAAAATCGAACCGGTTCGTCTGGCAATCAAAGACCAGTACACCAATGCACTGGCCGCTGGGAAACGCTTTGCTGTTGGGAAACAGGACAAGTCCTTTGTTGCTCGGGATGTCATCATCAAGTTGAATCCCTTTTTTCCACATTCAGAGGTGGAAATGTGGAAAGATGAAAGTAAGCGGAACTGGAATATTGCACAGATCTTCTACTCTACGGCTTTCAACTATCTGGGCATCAAGGCGGGTGGAAGCCTAGAAGTATTCCGCGCAGACAATGGGCCAGAGGCTGAGGGGGAAAAAATTTTGGGGCGCCGGGGAAAAAGTTGGGGGGACACTCGCCGCGATTTGGGGAAAGGATCACTTTCCAACACCCACCGCCTCGAAATATCTTCCGCACGCATCCCCACACACGCCCCGGGACTTGGAGAAAAAAGTTGGTTCGCAAAAAAAAAAAAAAAAATTTGCCCCCCAAAAAATGTCTCCTCCCTATCCTATCTCCCTTTGGGGCCTTCCATCTGAGGTACAATACTTCCGGCCACAGGGCAGGCATCGAAGATGCAAAGTTGATGATGTTGGGTTTGCCTCCCATCCAGGCGGTGGGTGAGTGTTCTGTTGTCTGGCACCAAATGTCGCGCGCGTGGCTTGTTTGGCACCAAACAAAGCCTTTGTCTTCATTTCATCCGCCGCCTCTGCTTATGGGCTGCCCTCAAGATCAGGCTGCCCTCAAGATCAAGCTCCCTACCTACCCGGAAAGAAGTCGATTCAGGAACATTACGCTGTCATGCCGATTCCAGAATCTCTCCATCCACTGTTTTCACTCCCCGCTATCAATATCACCAGGGATAACGCTTTAAGGTTGCCTCTATGACCTAACATGTTGACAGGATGTCGCGTCATTCAAGTATCGGGTTGTGAAGACGCCCCAATACCCCCTTCAAAACCCGAACCATCCGTGTAGACTCGCATTCCCTCGTCTTTGTCGTCCAGTTTTATCGCTTTTACTCCGTTGTTGTTTGGTCTCGATGACGTTTACCCTTGACTTCCAATGACTGGGGTATCGTATCGGTCGTATCTTCTCCGGTGTCGTTTGATCATCGGTGTTTGTCCTGCGCGCCGCACTCTTGTCGCCAGCGGATGCGAACCTGGTTAAGCAGGCGTATCGTATGGCTGCCCTGTGTAGGTGTTTGTCGATAATCAGGTCCATTGGTAGCATGTTAGCGTGGACGTTGAGTGTGTCCCCCGCTGTCGTCCTCATCGCGCCCAAGATGATGATTTTGGGCTCTGCGATGAATCGATTCGAGTTGTCGTATGATGGGGTGTGAGCTGCGTCTGTCCTTCCTCGTTTTTTTGCTGTAACCCTCGTGGGGGTGAGGAAGACATCCGCCCCGTACCCGTTGCATGAATTGCTGGTGTTAACCCTTCGCTACCTTTGCTATCCTTCTAGAGATCTTCACGAGTCATTAGAAGTAGAGGATATCCTTGATCCGAACCTTGACTTTGATCCGAAGTTCAAATCATTAACATGTCAATGATCCGAACCTAAGGATCATTGTAAGGATCAAGGTTCATTCACTGAAGGTAAAAACTTCGGATTCCCGATAAGTGTCATCAGCGATCGAGGAGGCCAATTCGTGGGCCAGTTCACCACGGCACTATACCAAGGACTTGGCGTCAAACAGCAAGCATCCACCGCGTACCATCCACAGACGGACGGACAGACGGAACGTATCAATCAGGAACTGGAACAGTACCTCCGCGTCTTCACCAATCACCAACAAAACGACTGGGCATCCTGGCTGTCCCAAGCAGAATTCTCTTACAACGACAAAGCCAGTTCGTCTACAAAGAAATCCCCCTTCCAACTGATGTATGGCATCAACCCGCTTCGAGGCACGGAACCCCGCACCGCCACTCGGAACGAGAGTGGGACGAGTTCGTCACTCGCCTGGACAGGGCTTGGGAAGTTCCTTAAGCCCTTCGGAATATATACGCAGGCGATGGGAAGTGGCTGAGGGAAATGGTGAGGAGGAGGGGGATATAGGAATATAAAGAGGGGGGTTTGGCCCCCGCGGAGGGCGCTGTCGCGGCGGTGCTAAACCGCATGGGTACGTGCTATTACGCCACACTATCGTGGGGCGCGCCCAAGCCACGGTACAGTGGCAGTGCTGGGGCAGCAGGCAATTCCCGCTGTGCCGTGCTAATGGCAAGCGGCATGGAATACACAGCCCCATTAAGGATGAGGCATCCCTGTACCGCCGCTGGTTCATTGGCATGAGGGAGACACCTACTTGAAAGTCTGCACATCCCCTAAAGGGAGTGAGGCGCCACGGGCTTTGCCGGAACCAGTCCAAGGAGGCGGGAGTGTTATATAGGCATTACCCAGGTCTGGAAGCAATTGACAGTTGTCATGCATTACAATCTAGGTTTTGGTGATGATTGTCCTTGTAAATAGTCTATTTCCTACAGCTATGGCTCAATTGCTTTGCGGTTGGACAAGGTTCAGCGCACTGGAGCGTGTTGAGGCACTGATCATCAGATGGAAATAGGATCGCGCCAAAATGAACGATTTGGTCCATGCTTATGGCCGGGGCTGGGAGTGACAGTGAGATGAGGGGCGGTCCAACGCCAGCCAGATCAAGAAGGCGGGAGCGCGATGTAGAGTTAGGCTAAGTGGCTTAACCCCGAGACTTTGCTGGTGCCCTTTATCTTCTTCTGATGCGGGGGTAACGAGAACAAGATGCTCGATGGGTCCGACACGCTGTTACATGGTCAGTGGAGGGAAAGAACATTTCGTCCTATCTCGTCAAAGGAAGCACCCAGTTAGATCATTTGCAATGGGGAGAAAGTGTGCCAGACAGATCCAAAAACGTAAACATCATGGACAGAAGGAACACCGAGTGCGGGGACGGATAAGGCAGAGCTCTGTGAGCTCGGTTACCGTCCGTTGATCGGTGTTGTGGTCCTGTGCTTGGTGTGTCGCGAACGGGTATGAGGGCGTGGTGGCCAAATTGAATGGGTGATCGGTCCGATAATCACTCAACGAGGCCAATTGCAAACCCACTTTGCCCCCTCCCGCCATGACTTCCGCCAATCACGGGTAAGTACGCTCATACACGTTGTTGAAGGCGGCAAGGTTGTTGCAGAAATGTACTTGCTGACTGGTCTCATTTTGCCGTCCGGTCTCCTTCACGCCCCAGCTGCCCTACAGCACAGCTACGTTATGACACCGGTCAAGCCCCTTTGACCAAGCGCTACATCTAGAGATCTTCACGAGTCATTAGAAGTAGAGGATATCCTTGATCCGAACCTTGACTTTGATCCGAAGTTCAAATCATTAACATGTCAATGATCCGAACCTAAGGATCATTGTAAGGATCAAGGTTCATTCACTGAAGGTAAAAATCATTGAAGGATCATTGTTGAATCATTGACTTTATGCAAATACAAGTACAGAAAAGCTTCCACAGTACTTAAACAGCTTTCAATGGTACATATTGATAATTATGCATGCATATTCTATCAGACATCAGACATCTATCACCCAAACATGGAAGGATCATTCAATGATCCTTGATTCAAATTGCTCAATGATCCGAACTTAAGGATCATTGAAAGGATCAAGGTTTATTTAATTTTGGAGAGGATATCCTCTCTGAGGATCAAGGTTCATATCATTGAATAACTCGTGGGGATCTCTAGCTACATCAAGGTGCGCAACTGTATTTCTCGCCATTGTCCCCATTGCTGATTGTCTGCATAGATGGTCATGTCGCTGGTTTCCCACCACGCCCTCGGAAGTTGTCTCCTCCGGCACAAGTAATTGGACGCATGTCCACACCCCCACGGGGGACTCTGATGATCTTCATCCTCTGGATTGCGAGTGGACGGTGTGTGCGAAGGTCAATCTTCCGCACAAAATTGAGCACCTCCTCCCTCTCTCGTGCGGTTTTTTTTTTTATTCTCCTCATTCAATTTCCTACCAGCGCCTACACAGGCCCAAACACGACGACCCACATGATACATTTCTCAAAAACTGGGAAATTAAAGCCCTCACTTACCTTCAGAAGGTTCACGCCGCGCCGTGGTTGACGCATCTTTGCACGATGGAGCGAGTCCTCCACGGGCGGCAACCATGTCATCCACTCACACGATGAAGAGTCCGACCACGCACGCAAACTTGTGATGCGGGAAGGATTGGCAAAGGGTCAATGCATCTTCGTGCCGCCGTATGATAAAGACGAGCACGAAGGCATTGCGAAATTCTATATATGTTCTGTTTGGCTTCAATGGGCAATTGTTAGTGTTCTACCTGTCCAAGATCTGGGCAAATGTGAAATGTTTACGATGGAATGACTCAAAATTAAGACACATGATATAGCAATCTCTAGCCGATAAAGCTATTGATGAGGGATTTGCATTTTACGAGACACATCCTCTGCCCGTGCACACGCTCCTCGCATGCTGCATCTCCCTCAAGTCAGGCGCGCGTGCGCGCTATCTTGCCGGCGCCCGCCGCACTCGCTCCCTCGCACACTTGCGCCCACTCCAGAATCAAGGGTCAGCTCCGCCCTCAACGCCGTGTTCATCTTCCTTGGGAAGCGCGTAGTGAGGTATTTGACGATTGGCCAAAAAGCCAAGCGAGAAGCCAAGTGGACTTCTAATTTGATAAACGTCCGGAAACCTAATGAAGATGTTATATCACAGGCTTGAAGGGGGAGGGTGTTTGACTTACGCATGGCTTGGCAGTTCATGCACATCAAGGCCTGCGAGAAAAAGGACTCGAGGATGCCAGTTGTCGAGATAGATGTGCGGTGCGGCAACATCAGGATATGGGATGAAACCTTGGTCCATTGTATAGCTCAGCATAGCGTTGAGACCCGTGATATCCTTGCTTCTGGTGGAGGGTGAGATAAAGCATATCCTGAAGATACACCACAACTTACACAATGCCCCAGCAAATGCCACCCACGCCGGCCCAAAAGCCTTCTTCGTCGCCTCCAACGTAAGAGTTCAGCAGCAAATCATTGTCTGTGCCTACCCGGCCATCCAACGAGTCGAAATCCGCCTCTCTCCACCCCGCAGGAAGACGATATTTAGGACCCCAGCAAATCTTGGGCACGACAGAGTTGAGTGAAGGAAATGTGAGATGGTGAGTCTGCCGAGGCTTGAGGCCCGGGTCATGGCACGGGCAGTCTCCAAAGCTAGTCCGGGAACGCCAGAGAATCTGGTAGCATTCCCGCTCCCAGCTCTTCTCCTCCTCCTCCCGGATCCTGATGCGAGCACTGGAGCAAAGGGGGAGATTGCGATGCCCAAGCAGAGCGGGCATGGTGGTAGTCAAAGAAGGGCTGGTGAAAAAATGGGATCTTGGCGCGTGATTCCTCCGCAGTCGCGAGCCGCCGCGGCCTTGCCTACGCAATTTGATGACTGTCTTGCAGAGACTTTGCGGAGAGGAATGAGGTACAGAATCGGGTATGCTGATCTGGCAATGCATCACCAGACCCAATGGGAGGATGCCACGGGGGGCTGTTATGATGTGGCCTCACCGTAACCAAAGGCCCTCCACTTGGGTCACACTTTGGCGTCCTGGTGCCACGGCTACGCAAACCAGCGCCACACTGGAAGATGCCGAGAGGCATATCAAAGAGTTGAGGGTTCGATCCCTTCTGGCGACAGAGCTGGGATCATGAAGTCCCGCCCTCCCGGATACACTTTGGAGCGAGCACACATGGTGTAAGACACCCCGGGAATATACTTAGGCCGCGTGAGTCAGGCGGGAGTCGGTACCCGACCAATGGGCGGCCATCGATCTGTCAGGCGGTCATCGGGATGTTGGGATCTCCGTCATCCGCAGCGTTGGACCACTCCCGACGCATCGGGAGTATGTGGTAGAAGCTTCGAGAAGAGGGACGATGAGCAAGCATGGGATTAGTATAAATACAGAGACAGCGCTATACTAGTTACTCAGACTTTGTCCTTAACCAGTTTTCCCCCATACAACTCTGTTGGGCACTCTGAGCTCCCTGTGGTAGGACTCATCCACATGTCTCCCTTCGATACCTCCGCCAACATTGTTGACTCCGACGAGGAAAGGCTCTCCGACGCCACACCTGGGACTAGGTCCGGTGGCAAGCCTTGTACCTTGGGATTAGGTTCCTATGGTACTATAGTCTCTGGCGAGACGGACGTGCAATCGAGGGTCCCCACGACTGGTACAGTACGACCAGTCACAATACGAGGATGTACGTGGTACGCCCGCAGGAAAGCTATGGGTTGACTACAGGGGTAGTCTCTCATGAGCGAGTCCATGTCACGGTGGGATCAGGTCGTAACAGGGGCGATCATGCTAAAGCATGCAGAAACATCCTTGGCAATCAGTCAGGCGATGCATCGCCGATGACACTGGCACAGATATCCTGATGCGGAACCTGCGGGCCGCTCTGAGGGGTCTGCATCTTCAGGCATCTTCGTCATATTTGATCACGTCTTCTTCTTCGCTGTCTTTGTCAGGAAGATTGTGTTTCAGTGATTGTCAAACGTGTCAGAGTCGGTCCGCACCAGCCGTTATGTAAGCGCCAGCGCGGCTCAGTGCTCAACACACGCATCAGTAGCAATACAAGTGCCCGTACCAGCGACAAGACGCCGCGGGTAGCCTGTGGCACGTCTGGAATGATAATGGCTGAAGAGACAATTGCGTGCAGCGCCGGTATCGGGAACTTGTCAAAGTCAAACTTCAAGGACAGAGGTCCCGCCATTTCCTCCATCCAACAACAAGACGACATTCTGCTGGCGTGGAAAGTTCATGAAGACATGGCATTTGGGCCCTGGTATCGCTGGAGGCAAGATTCAACGTGAAGGCTTTGCTTTGGGTTCAACTACGCGAACGGTGGGTGGTGCAGACGTGTTGTAGCCAATTGTGAAATCTGTGCACTGGATAAAGATTCTAGATTAGTGTGGAGCGGAGGAGCTGACGACCAAGTTTTGTGAAGACACGACTGCATCACAAAGGTAGGTTAGCATGCAAATAGTGCAGAGTTAGAGAGTGGCGTACTGAGCGCCGATTGAGCTCCAACCGCCTTTTGCGCAGCAACAAACAGCCACCAGGCGCTCCTCTTGTGATTGTGGTAGTCCCTCGCTGGCTGCCGCCCCCCCAAGGCCCCCCTACCGCTCAATCCCCCACATGTCCCCGGCCTCAATCTATGCGTTGTGCACATCATTCAAATCATCGACTCTGACGGCGTGTAACATGCTCCAGAACCGCGCAGAAACACCAAAGGGAGGCAGAGCGGCGGGCAGTGGGCAATGAGGGGGTGGGACGGACACAGAAGAAGTGAGCGCACGCATCAACGCCGGCGCGCACCCGCCCTACGACAAAAAGGGGGAGACGCAGGTTGCAAACGCATTGGAAGCACTGGGTGCGTGTTCAATCGCACCACTTACCATGCCCTAGCGTTGCCTCAACTTTCTCACAGCCGCCCACACCTGCGAAATCTGAACTACGATGCATGCAGTCTACGCTACGGCCATTCCTGATCTGTCAATCCAAGGTCACCAAAATCCGTTATCCTTGACTTGAAAACTTGCCGACCTTGCTGGCCAATCAATCGCTTTGCCAGTAACCGACTCGGAATCGCCAGCCAACGACTTGCAATCCATCAGACTCAATACTGTAAACAATAAACAAGTATTTTACAACTTGTATCCCAACCAGGACGCGTCAATTCCGCTGGAGAACAAGGTGCGCCAAGAGTTGATTCCGTTTGAGCGGAAACTGACTCCTCCCGACTAGGCGCCGTATTCTCCATCTCTGCGTGCCGCTTGACGTCTAGTGCGACCGCCAACAAAATGGAATTGTGATCATGAGCCTACCATTTGGGCAGACGACTCGAACAAACCACCGCCTCAACTTTGGTCAGCGCAAGCGAACAACGGCAACTGCAAGAAATTGGTCAGTCAAGTCCAACAACGTTGACACAAAATTTGGCTTACCATTGGACAGCGAACGCGAGTCGAAGGACCTCGGCAACATGCCCTCACCAACGGCAACTGCAAATTCAGTGAGTGTCAATTGACGTTGAGATTTATGTTGGACTTACCAAAGCCCACTCAAGGCCACACAATTGTCCGGCGAACGAACGAACGAGGCGAGAGGAGGAAAGAGATTGGGAACGTAGTCCCCAAACCCCAGCAGCCCATGTGGACTTAAAGTCCAACATGACGACAACCGTGGAGCACCCCAGGATAAGCTTTTGGGGGACAGTGGGAAAGGATACACGATCGGACTGTGCGGCATAATTATAGATTTGTGCTGCTTGATTGACTGCAGCGTATTTCTGCAATGATTCGAGTTCTGCAGAGGCTCTGGACCTTGGAACTTGGGGTGTGATTTGAGGGTACAGAGCTGAGCATGCGCCTGGGATGCAATGCTGGACTTGTCGGCGTTCCGGTTTCCCGTCTTGGCGTTGTCATTCTCATACTTAGGGCTTTTCTTCGTGAATCTAGTTTGGTTAATCGAGAAGGCCCCAAGTAATGCTCCCAGAAAATAATTTGCCCGCACGCCGACGTTTGTTGAACCTCCCGTTGGCATGCGCCATTGAATGAAGTGAGGTGGGCATTACTTGTATACTCCTCCCAAAGCTAACGCAACATAACCTATGGCTAATTCTCAGATTGTCGCTCAGATCTTCACTCAAAGCGCCTGGCACAGGCGTATGACAACAATCAGGGTCTGTTCCCTGACTTGAGCATGTCGTGTTCCCTGTGGGTTTGTGCCAGATCGTCGACGGGCGCATACACCAACCTGCTGGTGGAATATGATGTTTAACAAACAAATCATATTGGCATAATTGAATAAAAGACAAAGTTAAGCTCTGCGAATATGAGCAGTTTGTTGGGTCCATTTGTGGGTCACAAAGTCAGTTGACTGAACACTATCCTGAGCCACACAAGCCAAATCGCGCAACGTTAGAGCTTGCACATCTTCCAACCTCCATTGCCCAAATAACAAATTTGCATATCGTTGCCAATCTTGATTCAGTTGAGCGCATGGAAGGGCCTTCTCCAACGCTTTGAAGCCTCCTGCATACAGGCGGTGATGCATGGGCATTAGGCCGAGGTTCACTGTATAGCGATTGACGGTGCTCTTATATAATAACATAATAAGATAAAGTAATTTGAATAAAATCAACACATTACGCACCATTACAACCAACGCCTTCTTATAGGCTGTTGATATTTCTGCCTGGAGGGATTGATAGAAAGATGGCGGCTCCATGACTGGAAGCAGAACGGCTTGGCAAAGTTGGTTCTGATCTTCATCGGAAAGAGCGATAAGAGGCGCCAGTCTCCATGCTAGATATTGATCTAGTATGCCACCAAAATCATAATCAGACATGGTGCTGAACGCCTCCATTGACGGAAGGTGTATTCGTCCTGATTGAATAAATTCGGGATAGGCTAGAATTTCGCCGTATAAGCGAAACTTAGCTTCAAAGGCCGCACGTTGCATCATTTCAGGCTCCATGATTTGTTGAAAGTCCACCCAACGTCCGTTGAAAAGCAACTATGTAAGTTATGGTTATTGAGGCTTTTCAAAATGAAAAATATAAACTTTACCCAATGGTCCAGATTTCTCTCAAAGCGTACCAAATCAGAAAAATTAAGGATAGCAGTGTCACTGCTCCAGAATCGAGTCGGTCCATCCAAAAAATTGAACATGGTGTTTGGAAAAGAAATCCGAAAGGAAATCAGAAATTGCCGCAGGTACAATGCCGTCTTTTGCACAGAGGCGCTCCATTGAGTCCAGAATGCGGAATTGAAAGGATGAGGAGGGGACAACGACGTAGTTGGACAGAAAGCAGCCAACACATTCTAGAAAAATGTTAAATTGTAACATGATGGATGGCATTATCTTACCAAAATTCCTACAAGACGCTGAAAGAAGCCTTTGATGTTGGTATGAACTATAGGATCGCCTTGCCCGACTGGAAGTACGAGGTCATTCTGCTCCAAGTAGGCTTTGAGAGCAAAAACAGGATTAGGACCGGGTCTGATGAATCTGGCCACAGTCCATGTTACGACGGTAACAACCAAAGCCATGGGGTATCTCTGCTGTGCCCAGTGCTGAGGTTTGGGCCTACGCCCCCAAATTGGCAGCAGCTGGGACTGCACGGAATCGGGCAGATCAATGAGCAAGTTCTCTGTCCGCTCGTCGATGGCATCAAGCTGGCGATAGGGGAGGGGCACAAGTACATCCAACCGCTGAGCGATGATGTGTCCTCGAAAAAGCGCGTCGACAGTCTTTGGTCTCATACCTGACGAGGACGTTGGTGGTGTGGCAAAAAGGCAAAGCGTGAGAGACAAAGACTAAGGACATTCCCACCTCATGTCCGCATGATCCTAGTCTCGAAACCAAATTCAATTGTGTGTGAAGATAATATGAAGTCGTTCACACGTTGATTGCCAACAGCCATTCTGCGCCCCTATGCTGCCAGAGCCCAAGATCCAGATCTTGTTCTAGACTTGGAATCTAACACGCTGCCGTTTTGAACGCCGTCAAGACTTCCGGCATCTCATGCCGTTTCAGGTTGTGGCAATTCAAAACAGATCACTTGCGCATCTAAGGGGTCCCTTAGCAACATTTGATGTTGTCCAGAGGTTGCCGCAGTCAGCCAAAGCAATGTATCCGTGCTCCAGGGCGCGCGTGTGACAGCATGAAACAGAGCCAGAAAGAACCAGATGGCAGCAGATGGGTCTATGATTGTTACGGTCAGAGAGAGACTCGGCACAGCCAGATCAAACGCAACAGCGGCGAAAGCCGAAAGCCATTGCGCTCTCCAATTTCTCACCAATCCTGAAGCTTCTATCAATGGCCAGAGTATGGAAAAAGGCCTCACTTACTAAAGTCATTGTTGGCAAGTAAGACGACAAGCATGAACAGCATGGCCATAAGCACTCCAAGAGCCACGCCGACAATGGTGCTCAAGAGGCAGGCGGAAGAGGGCATGTAGCGGGTAACAAGGAAGAAGATGGTTCAGTTGCCTGCAGAGATGCATGAGAGCTCAACGGTCAAGGCTGTTTGCTAGTACATCCCTCGATATGTCAACGTGGATGCTCGGAGTCATAAGTCCAGACTGAATACAAGCCCGCTCAACGGCCTGTCGGAATCGAAGAGCCAACATCACTGTGATTGGCGCGAGGACTGGAGACGGCGAGTATCAAAAACAGGAACCATGAGGTAGTCGAATCAGAACAGTCGTGAGCGGCGTTTGCAAATAGTGGTCTACGAGCAATGATAAGTTTCGCAAAGAGAAGAGGGTTGACGATTGACTTACCGTCCCAGTCATATTTGAGGCGCCAGCGTAATCATAGTGGCAACGATTACGCGTCCGAGATCTGGAAAGGTAAGATAAGCATGCGCAACGGTCAGTAAGAGCCGAGACACTCACCTTGAGAAAGAAGCCCAGGTGCTACTAGAAGGCTTCACTCGACGAGCAAAGTAATCGCCGAACACTCAAGCGCCGTTAGTACGTGTATGAACAAATGAACAAGGTGAGTACTTACTTGAGCGTTCCCTGTAACAGCAGCACCGAAAGCCACGACTGGGGTAAGTTCAATGAGCCGGCGACAGATACGCTAACTCGGCGTTCAATGGCGAAGACCGGCCAGAGTCTCACTGTCTCCCGAAAGACTTATAAGGGCGATGTTGAAGTTGAAGGCCTACAGGCACTGCAGTCAGCGAGGACAAGCTACAAGAACAATTTTGCTTACCAGACAAGACAACGGGCTTCATCTCGGCTTTCGTCGGTCTCGACAAGCATCTGAACGGCCAGCCGTCGTTCACCAGAGCCGTCTGGAATAGCGTGAAGCAATCGTCAGTTAAGAGCACAACGGAAGTGAGCAATATACGTACGTACCTTTCGTCCTCGTTCAACCGCAGTCACAAGGCAGCGTGTAGGGCAGAGGGACGTCGCTGATGGCTACTATAGGCTACTATGCAATGGCATAGTCGTTGTAGTGAAGTTTCTGAGTCACAAGTTTGTCAGAGTAAGTCCAAAAGTCAAGTAAACGAGCACGGACCTTATCGCGATGAACAGACAGCGCCGACCGTCATTTGAGGAAGTGTAGCGATGACTTTCACTTCCGAAGTCGTCGTCGAGATCTTGTACGACGCTGACGGAAAGGTAAGCTAATAAGTCGATCCGAGTCAAGGAGACACAGCTTGAACAGGATCACACGGATGGACGTGTTTGACGCGCAACAGCCCAGGCCGTTCAGCCGTAGTCTGCAAAGGCCCGCGGTCAAAGATCGTGCATTTGCCGAGCAGGACTGAAGTCTCCGTCTGAATAGGATTTAGTTTAATAAAATAAGAAATATTATTGGAGAGGCGATGAAAGGCCTGAGGCGACAAAGAAAGCGAGAATCTGAGGGTTTCGTGTGCGTGGTGCTGAGACCCGCGAAATGCGACCAATGGAATGTGCGGATGGTAAGAACGGGGCTCTGGGTTCGTTGAGCAACTTCGGCAAAAAGATTGTCAAGGACTTCAGCGACGTCGAAGAGTGCATGGAGTCGTCCTGGGGACAGAGTCAAGGCCGTGCAACCTAAGGATGGTTAACAAAAGGTAAGGAAGTAACAACAACGTCGACGCACCTTGCGCGAGTGGCGAAGACCGGCCAGAGTCTTCCGAATGATTCGTTAAGTCGATGTCAAAGGCCTACGTGCACGGCATTCAGCGAGGCCAAGTTTCAAGAACGATTCCGCTTACCAGACAATGCGCCCCATCTCGAGTCAACGACAGAATCTGGTCATCGCTGGTCTCGACTTTGCGTTGGAGAGAGGCCTTTGAACGGCCGGGCCGGTCATCGTTCGTAATGGCGTCCAGAAGAGCTTAAGCAGTCATTAGTCAAGAACGAATCAGAAGTAAGCAAAATACGGGCGTACCTTTCGTCGTCGTTCAACCGCAGTCGCAAGACGTCGCTGATGGCTATGCAATGGCCTAGTTGTCACGCTCCAGAGACAAGGCAAGACCAGAGGCACTCGAGCTACTGTTACTTGTCTGCGTAGTATACCCAACCGAACGTTTGTGAGCTGTATGCGGAGGTCAGTTAAAGCGAGACTGGGGAGATGAAGGACGCACATGGTACCCGTAGGCATTCGCCGTCATCGTTCAAGGAGCACGGCTGTGGTCAAGCCTGTGCCGTTGAATGTAAGCGAGGATACACGGAAGAGAAAGATGCTAAACTTACTTGACAGTTCCTGCGAGTCAGTCGATGAACGCTGGTTGTTGGATCGTGTCGTGTCGTGTCCACACCACGGGAAGTCAGCTTGAAGGCCGCGCAAGCTTTCCGTGAGTTGTTGACGAAAGGTCTACGAAGTCGGCAACTAAGACCCACAGTTGTTAGGAGCTGGTAAGGTAAAAAGAACGAGAACCTTACTATCGTTGGGCGTTCAAGCAAATGCCGGAGATTCGCAGCATCTCTGTGAGCAAACACTAAGGCGGCGGCGGGGCAGAGAGGAAAGATCTGGAGAGGTGATGGTCTTGGTTGATGATTCATTGATTCGGCCTTAAATCCTAGGAAGACGTCATCGGGGAATGCCGAGTGTCATACACTTCCTGCCAAAAACTTCCACGCGCCGCTCGCCCTCGTCTCCGAGTGTGCTACTTATGGATGTCCACCGGTCCGGGATGTGGCTTCGACAATGCAGAGGGCAGATGGCTGGCACGCAATCTGATTCGAGACCGCCAGCCTCATGATACGCACGAGTACGCGTTAGAAGCCATATGCAAGGCCATTGATGGCATCGATATTGTTGCGACTGTGAGGACGGGCGGCGGCAAAACGACATACTTCCAAGGATTCATTCTACTACTCCAATCTCTAAACTCTAAACCCCACCTTCTTTCTATTCTCAAACGGAAATATCATACCAATCCCGTTATAATAATTATATATCCTACTAAAACCCTCGAGGAAGAGATGGTTCGTGATGTCAGTGTTCAGCTACTTGTACTAATCTGTTCTGTAGGAATCCAAATTCAGAGCTCTTAATATCAATGCTATTGCCATCAACGAGGATACGCTCGCAGCTGCTAGACGACGCGATCGGAACCTTTGGGCCGAATGCGTGAACGACGCGTCCGCAATCCTTCTATCCCCGGAGCAGCTGGCATCACCCCCCTCATACTCTGGGATTTAGGCTTGGCCTTCGAGTTTCCTCCGGGCGCATCAATCTTCATTCCTTCTGCCATTCTTGTTCACGGCAACGTTTCGATACAGCAGGGTGAGACGCGCTACTCTGTAACGTCGTACTCTGCTGGCGGTCTTTTCCGATGGGTTTGGAACGGCGGACGGACGGACGACGAGTATGATGCGGAGTTTGGCAGGGAGTCAGGACGAGAGCGGAGGCGAGAGCATGCTCGAACAGCCTGGGAAGACGCCTTGAAGTACTTCCCTATATATGAATCAAACTAGTTGGAGATATTCCATAAGTGTAAATACCAGAAAGGCGGACTTTCTGGGATCCTCTGCCCTCGCGATCGTAAATAGCACCGGCTTGAGTGAATGAGTTGCGCATTCAAACGTCTCAAGTACCAGTACGAAAGGTACGTATTTTCATTGTTCACATTCATCAAAGCTTGAATTGATCAAAGTCTACTCCTTGATATACTGCGTATCCAGTGCTTCTGTTCTGTCAACGTATGCCGGTACGCCCGACTCGGCGCCTACGGCGCCGCCTGCATCGAATCTCCTTATTCCCCAACCCCATCGACCTTTCGGCTACGCGCTCCCAGGGCACACCTGTGCCCTGGGAATGAAAAATTGTTGCTCATGCGACTGGACGCGTCTTGGAACCAATGTCAGGTCCGCAAATTAAGAGAGGCGAAGGTACGTACCGTTCTCGGTGATATGTGGCGTGGGAGCAAACTGACTTACGGAAACTTCCAGGGAAGTATTTGAGGCCGCGGACGCTCTATCGAGCTACAATAGTCAGCTCAGAGCTCTAGGAAGTGTTGGAGTAATAAAGAACTCGAGCTGCCAGTAAATTCGCCTGAAGGTTCCCGCTACTTGGTTTGACTTCCTACGTTTCTCTCGCAAGTCCTCACGGCTTGTCAACTCTGGCTTCAGCTGTATAGCTGTGCCGTTAGCTTAGGAGGACAGGGATGCGCGGAAGGTAAGTAAACAATGTACCTCAATACGAGTTTCCGGCTAGTAACCGGAACTGTCCAGATCCAGATCGGTATTTAGCTCGATGGCGCAACGCTGGATCTCGTCAGCGTGGCCTCTTCACTTTATGCCCTTCCGCGCGCAAAAAGTCTACAGGACATGGACATATGTCCCTCCATGTCATCATCTGCTTTCGCCAGTAAACAAAAGGTGTGTGTGTCCCTTCTCGCCGTCTTGATTGTAAGTCTGACGGCTGTTTCAGCTACAAAACTCGCTTTCTTTGTTGGCACAGAGCCCACCACCAGCTCAAGAAGAACTTTTGCAGCCGGTTCGTCGCCTCTATCTTGTGCAGACACGCCATTGACCATGTCTATCCTTTCAACTTCAGCCAACGACACCATCATCATTTGCGAGTGATTCCTCCGATGAGTGTCTCATGATGAAAACCCCAGTAAGCCTTGTAGCTCACTCCTTCGTAGCCACTTCTGATTCGTCGCTCCTGCAGCAAAATTCGAAGTGACTTTCGCTCGCCTTCCTTCGCCTTCCTATAATTCGACACTTGGCTGGGTCGCCGGTTGTTGCAATCGTGCCATATCTATAGTTTCTCTTCTTTTTTCTCGACGTCAATGGCCGCATACCGTCATGATCATCGCATCCATAGAATCATAGACCGTCATGTACTTATTATTTTTCCTACTGTAACTTAGTGACATATGGTCCGGTCCGTACTCCGATTCTTTCCCTATGACCATCACGTTCAACACTTCGAAATCATCGATCCTCCCTGGCGGCGGCCTGCCAACCACACAGCGAGCAAACCACACAGCCGACGATGAGCGGCGTTAGCGGGACATGGCTGATTCCACCACCGAGATTGATTTGGACTCTGTCATTGACAGACTGCTCGAAGGTGCGTCGCTTTTCTTTGGCGGTGCGCTGCGTTGTCTGGGGCAGCAGCAGTGGTCGTCCTTGATGGAGCGGGCTCTGGACGGTAGCAGCGGCAGCTAGCCGTTGCGACAGCCAACATGCCAAGGGCGAGCGATACCCGGCGATTTCCCGCCCAGATCAGCGTGGTGAATGTATATTCGTCGCTTAGCCATCCGCCCGCATGTGCTCGGTGCCGTGCGCCACCGCTTGCCGTCGTTGTTGGCGCCGCCTTTCATCTCGCCTCCATTCATTACTTTGATCCATGCTGATCGTATCACACAGTGCGCGGCAACCGCCCCGGAAAACCTGTCCAGCTGCAGGAACATGATTCTAAATATCTGTGCACGAAGGCGGGGAAATTTTCATTAACCAGCCCATTTTTCTCGAGCTGGAGGCACCTATCAAGATATGCGGTGCGTTTTTTCCTCCTTACTTTCGCAAAATCTTCGTCTCCAAATGCTCCGCTCCTATCATCCCCGATACGCCGGCACCCCACACTGCTTTTTTTACTGATGCATTTCCCACAGGTGATCTCCATGGACAATACTACGACCTCCTGCGCCTGTTCGAGTACGGCGGCTTCCCCCCAGAGGCGAACTACCTCTTCCTCGGCGACTACGTAGACCGCGGCAAGCAGTCCCTCGAGACCATTTGCCTCCTCCTCGCCTACAAGATTAAATACCCCAAAATTTCTTCATCCTGCGAGGACGAATGTGCGAATATGAATCGCATTTACGGCTTTACGACGAATGTGCGAGCACCTTTCCGCTCCTTTGCCAACCTCCCTCTAGGTTCTTCATCCCTAACAGGCGAACGGCGCTACAATATCAAGCTCTGGAAGACCTTCACCGACTGTTTCAACTGTTTACCCATCGCGGCCATCATTGACCAGAAGATCTTTACGATGCACGGAGGGCTAAGTCCGGACTTGCAGTCGATGGAGCAAATACGGCGGGTCATGAGGCCGACAGATGCCCCCGATACTGGCAAGTGTCGTCTTCCTACACCCCTCCATGTACGCCATCGGAGCCATGCACTACTTCTCCTTTCGTTCGTCGCCACCGCACTTTGCTAACGCGTACATCCAGGTTGACAAAGATATCACCGGCTGGTCAGAGAACGACCGTGGTGTATCGTTCACCGTTGGACCTTGGTTGGACCGGATGTCGCGTCGAGTTTCTTGCAGAAGCACGATATGGACTTGATATGCCGTGCACATCAGGCGAGTCGACGGAATATCTCCCTCCCGTTGTGGTCCCGTCCTGGTCGCACTGGCGTCAACGTCAAGGTCCTATCTTGATCTTTGGCAGACAGCGCGGAGGTGGCTGTGCTGCCCATCGATCCCACCCACTTTCGACTGCAATCTTGTCTCGCATGTTGCACATTGCTCGCAGGTCGTGAAGGACGGGTACGAGTTCTTCGCCAAGCGGCATCCAGTGACGTTGTTCTCCGCGCCGAATTTACTGCGGGGAGTTATACAATGCGGGGGCTATGATGAGCGTCGACGCGAAGCTGTCATGTTCATACCAGGTGAGTGTTCTGTAATCACACAGTCAGAGGGGAGTTGGGTATGGTCGTGCATGGCGATGCGGGGCGGACGCTAGGCCTAGTCTACCCATTGACTCGGCTACCCGGCGCTGATGCGTTTGAACTCGCCGCCGCCGCCGCTTTGCCGCCACTTGTCTTCTGCTTGTCGATCGACGTCCGCCGTTCCACCTTCCCGCCAACAGCTCCCTATTTTCCATGCTCACACCCCCACCCAGATCCTAAAGCCAGAAGAGAAAAAGGCCAAGTACCATACGTACGGAAGGATGAACATTGGCCGGCCAGTCAAGCCGCCGAGGAAGCAGAAGGAGAGGGAGTGGCGGATGGGGTAGACAACATTACCGTTCATGTCGCCGTCCCCCTGCAGTCGTCGTTGTATCATCTACGCGAATCACCTAGGGCGTTGTCTCACCCACTCCTTTCCCTTTTACTCTTGTTCATTTATTATCAGCGCATTATGTGCGTTTGTGGTTCAGATATCACTAATCGGTTTGTTGCCTTTTGGCGAATTTCTTTGAGGCGTCGGAGGTTCTGCGCGCACATTGTAGGAGATAGACATGTACCGATCGGCTTTCGAAAGGCGACCGGATAAGGCGCGGTCCATCTTCTCAATGGCTGATGAAGAACTCTCGTAGAAAGTTGCGCAGCACGACTGGTGGCGACGCATGCAACAAGACCAAACCACCAAGTAAGTATCATAGGTAAGATATTTCTCGTCGCGTGTCTTTTTGAAATCGAAATGACGAAGAGCTGAGGAAGGACGTTGTAAACTGGTGCTTTTGATGGATGTTGGCGAGCTGCCGGGCGGTTTTCATTGATAAAAGACATGGATTACAAGCAACGGACATACATTTTCAAGAAGCTGATCTTTTGTCAGGCTTTAATCATCTACCAGGAGTGAGAAGACATCCTTTCCGCCTTCGGCTGTTGATCTCATGCACCGGCATCACTGGCCATGCCGTCTGCGTCCGGCAGTGACACGAGAGAGTACGCTAGGATAGGATAGTTGTCGAAAAATGAGAATGGAAAGCTTTGCCAAGTCACGCTCGGTGCTTAACTCTACCTATGCAGCTCGCAGGCAGCGCGCGAGCGCATTCAGAATTTTTTTTATGCAGTCGGAAAAGGATCCATCAACGAATTGTTCTGAGGTTATGCATTTCATCGGGCCGATACATCAACAGCAGAGCCTATTTGACAACGTCGTAAAGTAATGTAATCGTGAAGGTAACATATTTGTGGCGGCATCGCGATTGGAAAGGAAGGTATGTTTTCGTTACGGACCATGGCAGGAAGCGCATGATGAGAGATGGTCGAAATCAATGCTTAATGACATGCAATGTCACACGGACTGCATAAGTAATCCTTGTTAATTCGGCTGGTTTAGTAAGTAATGAATGACCCACAAGAGACGTTCAAGAGCTAGCCGGGACAAGGGTCACACCTTTCGCTGAGACCTCCTCCCTTTGTTGCTGTCGTTGCCGTATGAGCTTCCGTGCAAGCCTCTCCGCTCTAGAAATGACCCACGCAGGCGCTGTAGATGAAGGTCAGTCCGAGGTTTACGGATGGCGGTTACAAACATACCCGATAGATAATTCGGCCAGGCGAAGCACTTGACCCCCATGTATCCTATCGACGTCATCTCCGGATATTTGTGCTCCAGACAAGGAGCCTCGAATTTTGGTAGTACTAGTTGGCCACAACATGATCTTCGCGGCATGTGACCTTTCTAGACATGACCACGAATAAGGAGTAAAGGAGAATATTCATGAATATATTCCTAATCTTATTCATGAATATGAATATGATGAATATATTATATTCGTGAATAAGAATAAGTTGACGAATATAGAATATGAACCTTCAAGTTCACATAATCCTCAACTCATTCATGAGTGTCTGACAATACTGAATTCTCAGTACTGAAGACAAGTTTATGATAAATTTAGATGCTGTTTGAATGATTTATAGTTCATTTAATAACTTTAACTGTGATTTTGAGTGACATTGAGATGATTATACTTGTATATTCGTGAATATTCATGAATAAAAGCGAAATATTCGCAGTGAAGATTAAGTTGACGAATAAGATTAAGAGTATATTCATGAATAACAATTATGACCCTTGGAGGGGGGATTATTCGTGTGCATGAATAAGAATATACTCGAATATATATTCGTGGACATCTCTAGACCTTTCGGGCCGATTGCCGGCCGATTGATCCAGATTCTAGACGTAACCCTACGTGTTATTCCGATACAATCAGCTCTTTACCATGCTTCTCAATGTATCGGAAGTCGTCCAGAAATCGGTATACGACAATGTCGAGAGACTCTCTAAGACCTTGGCATCAATGGACAAGGTAGGTACTTGCTACTTATTGGGTCGAAGCAAAAGGCCTTCGCGGCCAGCGCCAATCTTCTCTATCAAGCAGTTAGGAGCTTACACCGGCCGATCGATCAGAGTATGCTATGAGCCTCAATGCCTTCCTCAGCAAGCGCAAAAGCCTTCCAATTGTATGTCCCTTGATTATCTGGGCCTACCAGGATTGTCGACTGATTCTATCTTCAGCTCCCACCGACTCGGTCCCTACCTCAGCATATTCTGAATACAATCAGAACTCAGTTTGATCCTCCGAAGTCAAGCGATGTGGATCATCCCATAGCCGCACCTTTCGAAAGTCTACTGGACGCGGTTATCAACTGGATGCTTAATTGCTTCTTCTCTGTTCATGAAGGATTTGAGGTCTGTCCGCAGGCTACATACGCTGAAGAGGTATCTGCACATCTTCTCCAGGTCCAGAATGAATGGTCGACGCTTGTCGAACGCCACTCATCATTCAGGCGAGAAGACGCTAGCAGCCTCTTCATCACGGACACTTGGTCTGATGACAATGGAGACATCGATGTCAACGAAGACTCTTTTCGATTCCATTTTGACAACATCCCTCTTGACCTTGGGGAGCCAGACTGTGCTAGTACTCCCCGCCGGGACTTGCAGCATATATCTGGAACGTTTGACGAAGGTCAGACAGCACTTCGACATTATGAAGGTGTCATTGCTCACAGTGATACTGTCTCCTTGACCGCAGGTCTTATTCACCAGTCTTTCGGACAAGACGTACAATCAGGTCCCAGGCCTACAGGCTCCGTTGATGACGTTAACACATCCACTGGCGGTGTTTCTCCCCGCTTTGGCCATTCCACCTGCGGAGCTGATATTGACACTCTCATCAATGTTGGGCTTGACAAGTTCAAACGTCTAGTGCAAGCCCATGGCCAGCGCAAGTATAAGCGCCCGGATTTCGTGGTTTCGTTCGAGCACGCTATGCTGGTGGTGGTCGAGAACAAGTTGTACGACAAGAGGGAGGCTGTCAAGCAGCTTATGGCTTATATGGACGATCTCATAAGCCATACCTCCGAGATTTTGGGAATCGCTTGCGTCCTTGATCCGAGAGGCATCGTCGTGGCAATGCTTAGGCGTGACCTAGACGGCAACATCCAATGGCTCGGCAAAAGGAAGACTGGCTCATGGCAGATGATCCTTTGCTTGCTGATGAGCTCGAACGTATTAGAGCCCAGGCATTGGGGCTTGACAGTCAATGAAAAGGGTTTCGTTTTATTGAATCGACCCGCTGTATGCAGTACACGAGATCAATGTATGAGCGACTTACTAGTACGAAATGTATTCATCCAGGATCCGACATCTGCAGCCGTAATCCCCAGTGGTGTTTGATCTTGAAAGTGGTACTTATAGCGCGTATGATGAATTCCAGTTGGATTCCAACACAAATCGCCAGGCACTTGCATCGATCGGACGCGGATCCCTGTCCTGACACACTGTCAATTACTGCTCATCCTGAAGTTCATCTCCGCTCACTGCACTCTCCCTGCCCATCGTAGTGCACCTACGTACCGTGCACCCATCCGTTTTAACGATCAACAGGTATCATCGATCCCTCAGCACTCACCGCCGTTTATCTGCTTTGATATACAGACACTGCTTAAGCACACCTAGAACATTTGATTGGTACGCCACACCAATCATGATCCGACATCCAGCCTCCTTCACGCTCCCTTGCTCGTCTGTACATCACTGCCCGCTGTCTATTTTGAACTCAGATATTGCTTGAGCTTTTCAGGGCGACCAAGGGTGCTGGCAGCGGCGACGCCAAAAGAAAGAACACGTACAACTTGACGGTAAGGGTGTCTAGCATGGAAAGTAGCACCGGTGGTGGCGTCGTGTGGGGCGACATCAAAAAAAGGGCGCAGTATGAGCTGATCACTGAAGGCGAGGACAGTGACAAAGCGTAGGTCTGTCCAATAGAGAACACTTTTGGGTGACGCGCTCTTTCTGATAAGTCGTAAACCTCAGCAAGGGAAAACACAAGGCAAGGCGCTTATGATACCTTTCGTCAGTCCAAACTGCACGCACCAAGAGAGCTTTTTTCTCAAAAAGATAAATAAAAGAGTAAAGTACGGTAAATCTATACTTTCGAGATAGTCGCTACAACTTCCAGACTGGAAAATACTTGAGAGCCTCATCCCAGGCTGTTTGAGCATGCTCTCGCCTGCGCTCTCGCCCTGCATCCTTTCCGAACTCAAGATCATACTCCTCGTCAGTGCGGCCGCCGTTCCAAACCCAACGAAAAAGCCCGCCTGCAGAGTACGACGTGACTGAGTATCGAGTCTCGTCTTGCTGAATCGACACGTTCCCATGAACAAGGATGGCGGAGGGAATAAAGATCGACGCGCCGGGGGGGAACTCAAAGGCCAAGCCCAAATCCCAGAGGATAAGGCGGCCGCCCTTCTTGGGGTTGTGGTTCCCAAGGCCGGTTACACGACACCACCCATACGGAAGGTTGGCGGAGTCGGTGTGGTCGCCGCAGACAACCCACGGCCCCCAGTTGACGGTCACGGCGGCAAGCGGCGACTTGTGGTACACGCGACGAAGAGAGGCATCGCATTCAGTTACGAAGCTCAGGATGTCCTGGTAGTGGTCGCAGAGCTCGGGCCTGTGCACTTGAAACAGCCCTAACGAACGTAAGCTAACAGAATGAGAACAGAAATGAGAAAACCTACGGTCGTTGTGGCCAGCAATACTACGAAATTCGAAGCTGTTTAACAGCTCGTTCGTTATCTCTTGTTGGCGATCTGAGTTTGCGATGTTGACCGGGCCCTTCAGAAAACGCATAAGCTGTTGCGCCAAGTCAAAAGAAACTCCTTTTACCTCAGTACCTCCACCGTGCGATATTCCGGTAGCTGTGACAGGGAATGGGCCCCGTGAATGCTCGATATTCTTGCTAGAGAAGTTCATTTTTGGGCGAAGGTCTTCGATTCGAGCCGCCGCGCCGTCCGTAACAGCCTGCCAATCCGATCCTCCAGGTTTCCCCCCCAAGAACTTGAACATTCGGTTTCCCGAGTCGACAATGGGATGGCTGGAGGAACCCTCCCAGGGAACAACTTGGACGCCAGCTTCGACAACAGAGGCGAGGTCGCGCTTCTCGTGGTTTCCCTACCCATGCGTCCTTAGCAGCAGGAAGAGAGGCCGCGGTGAACCCAGGAACAGATAAGGGGAGCTCCTCGCGCTTCTGTTTCCTGGAGACCTCTTTAACGCCGTTGTGAGCGGCCAAGTCTGCAACACGAGCAGACTTGCGGCGTTCCTGCTGATTGGCTTGCTTTCGTCTCTTGGATTCCAACGTCTTCGGCTTGCGCTTCTTCTTCTGGGGGAAGGACGCGCCAGACTGCGCCTCGGAGACCTCGGGCGCCGGCGGAGAAGGCGGGGTGGCGACGAGGAAGGCGGCAACGAAGAGACTGGGATGAGGCGAGGTTCTGAGGAGTGGGGAAGAGGGCCAAGAGCTCTGAAAACACGACGCGTTTGCTTCTTGGAGAGCGCCGTTGCTGGCGGGGCAGCGGTCGACAATGAGGAAGAGGCGCGCGTGGTACGGAGCGATTGCGTAGGCGCGACAGGCTGAACGCGAGCTATGCGCGGTCGGTTGGCTGGGGCCGACGGTCTCTGACGGGATGTGGATGATTAGAGTCTGTTGGGCTGCGACTCCGGCTGACGCGTCTGGGCCGAATTGGATTGAGCCATACGCCGAGAGGAAGCCGGCACGGAAGGAGAGAGTTTAGCACGCTTGGCGAGGGGTGGCGTGTCTTCATCGCCCGAGTCGGCATCATCGTCAGATGGTGGAGGCGTTAAGTCGGAGAGTGTGCCGTCCTCCTTGCCCATAGCAAGGTAAAGTAACTCGCTGATGTCGAAAGAAACGCGTATGGGCTCCCCTAGCAATGGCGGTGGCATGACCTAGAAGCATTGCGTTAGAAGGATGCAAAGAGACGGCAGGTAAGAACAAAGGAGTTGTGAAATTGACAGTCGACACAGTCATTCGCGATGTCCGGGCTCGGCACGCGTCAGATTGCGTCGACATCCTCAGAGCACCCGTCCTGGAGTCGTAAGAGTAACAATCGACACAGCCATTCGCGATGTCCGAGCTCGGCACGCGTCAGACTGCGTCGATGTCCTCAGAGCACCCGCCGTGAATGAGTGCAATGAGCAGAAGAATGGGGGAAAAGGAAAGAAGAAGAGGTAAAGAAAGAAACACACGCTATGAGCCGAAATGACGTGTTCTAGTCGAAACAGGCGCGAGCGACGGTGGTGGTCAACAGAACGCAGTGGTTGGGTTATGTTTGGCTGCTTGCAGCAGCCAAACAAGCACGTGTTGTTGCTTCCACGTGCTGAGGCCCAGCCTCGTTGTCTAGACCTTGAAGCTCGCATTGGTTTCTCGAACGCTCGCCGCTGGATAAAAAATGATTCGTGTATTTCCTTTCCATACCCATCATTCCATGACCAAACTTGCCCACGTAGAAGACCGACCGACACCTCCAGAAGCACACTTATGGCACGTCTATTTCAACGCTTTCGTGGCAACATTCGCCCCGGTCAAACTCCTGAGAAAAAGAACTCGCTTACCTCCTTGTTTAATTATGACTATAAAGAATGTGAGTTACGAACACGAACACATGCGCCACTGGCGCTAATGCAGATCTTCGTTTAGATTTCTGTACAGCGTCACTTCATGCGAATGAGATCGCGTTGGGATGAAATTTGATTCAGTCGGACGCGCGAGTGCTCTGAAGTGATCGTTCAACATATCTCTTCAAAACTACCGGTTTGGGATTTTCACTGACTCAAAAACACTGAGATAATTTCGAGTTCATACCTTCAAATTGTATCTGTCCAGCAGACATCTTTTCTCATCAGAATTCCCACTCCAACTGTCATGTAGGTCACGAATCGGCGCGCCATCCTGGGCATCGCACTCCGGCAACTCCAAAGGACACACTCTCCAATCGTCTCCGTCGCTTCTGGCGCCGCTCGTCCTCACATCAGGATGCCCCAATCAGCCAAGGATGCGAATTATGTTGGATTTACGCCATCATGATGCGATACGACCATGTGATGGCTTGAGCGCGCAGATTGTCGCCATTATCGAGACCGGGGATAGTCAGCTGGCCATGACGCGCTCTGATCGCGCCAACCCTTTGATCCACCGACGCCCCAGACCAGCTCGAGCGTTGGAATCAGCAATGATTTCTCTGATCGTCCTCTCACTCCTCCTCCAAGCGCATGGCCAGTCGGACTCGGTATCGACTGTCTCTGTCTCAACTGTTGTGGGCAGCCCAACTGCGTCACTTGACTCCATCTTGCCTTCTCAGGTCCCAGTCCCTCCCACGCAAGCATTGTGTCCTTCCAAGGTCTTCTGCGCTGGACCTGTACGTGATATGTGCTTCGAAAGATCTCTAACTGATCCGTTCCATCAGCTGTTACAGACCGTTAATATCGCGGCTCTCTACTTGGATCCGAAGACTTTCGCCGACAAGCTGAGCCATGCCGCGGACATCTTGCTCAGAAACGGTTTTAAGATGTCGAACAGCCCACAACCAAACCGCCTTCCGGTGTGCTAGCGGATTTCAAGGCCTTGCCAGGAAACTCTAACTGACAGAGCGCAATGTGACGGATTTCGTGGACGCCAACTTTGCTGGCGAAGGGCTCGAACTGGAAGCAGTGGCGTTGAGTAATTTCAATGCGACTCCACCATTCCTCAGCAATATATCCAACCCGCTGTTGCACGCTTTGACGCAAACAGTTGATGGCTACTGGACTCAGCTCATTCGGACGACGAACTCCTCCTTGTTGTACGATGGTGTCAAATGTGAGAGTTCCTTGATCCCGCTGAATCACACCTTCTTTGTACCAAATTAGTGTGCGATTCGACGTTGTGCGCACTGAATTTGACGTTCCTTGAGGCGGTCGTTTCAGGGAACAGTACTATCGGGATAGCTTTTGGATCGTCGAGGGCCTGTTGGAATCTCAGCTCTACGACATCGTAAACTCTACGCTGCAAAACTTCATGGACGAACTAGAGCGTTTCGGATTCATACCGAACGGTGGCCGGATATACTGTACGGCTCACAACCAGTTCGATCTGGGTTGGGCGCTAATTCCTTACAGTTTCCAATCGATTCCAGCCTCCTCTTTTCATGCAGGCAAGTCTCTGTCTGTACCTCTTGCCTTGCCTTCGCCTGACTTGTGCTTCCAGATGCTCGCTCGTTACGTTACAGTTTGCGGAGGCGAAAGCATCTTGGACCGAGCACTACCCCTGGCTGAGGTGAGCGGGCTTTCTCCATCACCGTACTCGTGCTCACTAGCTGTTGGAAAGAGTTTGCGTGGCGGACGGAGAACTGCACTATCAACGTCACAAGGCCCGCCACGAATCAGGTCTACGCACTTGCGCACTACGCTGTCAACAATAGCGCACCACGGCGCGAATCATATATGACAGGTAGCTTCACCTGGCTGGCTACTGTCCTAGGCTTGGCTTTCTGATCCACGCCACCAGACTATGGCGCTGCAAATAATCCTGCCCTTTCGCCTGCTTCGAACGAAAGTCAATGATCCGATGTATATGCCGAGTTAGCTTCTGGTGCGGAGACCGGTACGCGTCTCGGCCACCCTCTCCTTTGAAAATTGTTCTCTGATCATTAAACTTACGAAGGCTGGGATTACACTGCAAGACGGCTTCTTAACTATAACGGAACCGCCAATCTCACACAACTGAACACCCGTAAAACTGTCCCCATTGATTTGAACAGTATTCTTTGTGGGTTTCTTTACCCCTTGGGCGTAGTCCGGCTCTAATATGGTCGACAGACAAGAATCATTTGCTCTTGGCACAGCCGTATGGGACCTCGAACGGTTGAGCTGCTACCCGTCATAGAAATGCGGCTGCGTCGATCCGGTCGGGTATTCTTGATCTCATGTGGAACTCAACAAAAGTGTGTCTATCTCTAACTGGGCGGGTCGTATGCTGAAATCGGATTCACTAGCTGGCCTTCTACGGCTTCAATCTTGCCACTGGATAACAGTCGCCCGTTTTCTCGGTTGCCACATATCATTCACTCTGGTCTGGTATCGTGCCAGATGAAGTACTCGAAAGTCCAGAAAATGCTTTCAAAGCGGTTTCATCGGTCAACATGGCGGCGATGAATCGCTACAACGGGACGTTCCCTGCCACGTACTTGGACGCTGGCCTACAGTGGTTTGTTGAATTCCTTGCGGTGTCTCGTCGTTACTCATGTCGACCGTAGGGACTACTCGGACGCGCGGCCGCCTCATAACTGTATTGTACTCTCGGCTCTGCAATCTCTACCAAGCAACATCACGAATACGACGTTGATCTTGCCGGCCACAAACCAGTCCACATTCGACCTCATTCCCGAGAACCAATTGGGGATTACCAAAGCTTAGCTTCCTCCTCAACACTCAGATCAGAAGCCAATGCCACGACTACAGGACCAGGAGCGGATATCAACACTTTGAATGGGACTGTCGTCAACGGCGGGGACGCGACCGACGGCGAAGGCAGGGCGGACGCCTTGACACGAGAATTGGCGGATCGATACTTCACTAGTGTTTTGGGTAGCCGGTGAGTCTACACCTCGACGATCCTCTTGCGCATACTAACCTTGACAACCTCCTCCCCCGGCTTCCTTATTCCGTTCTCAATCTAGCAGACAGTGTGAACAACACGGGAAATGTAAGTTGTTGCGCATCGCTTGCAGTTTTGACGCTGACGATGCGGCCAGATGTTCGAGAAATCTCGGGGACGGACGTTGACTATGCTGGGCGTGGTGGTGAGTACACAGTACAGGTAACTGTCTCACGCTGTTGCGGCGCGCTGTTCGCTAATCGGTTTCCAGGCTGGGTTTGAGTGGACGAATGGCGCCATGCTCTGGACAGCAAGAGTTCACGGCGACAAGCTGGTTGCCCCCATTTTCCCTCTCTTGCCCCATCGTCCAGGCTGACTCGGGGTCCGCCTCGCCTACATTGACGCCAGTCGCCGCCGCAACTCCGACAAGCGCTTCCTCCAGCTCATCGACGGTCAATCATAGACCAGCCGCTTCGCCACGCAGGAGCTGCCCTTCCACTCTGCTGCCCTCCAGGAAGACATTGCCTCCGCCTCGCCGTCGCATCACCGCGCTCTCCATGGCTTCTTCTCCGTACTCGTCCTCTGCCACACCATACTCACGTCCGTCGGTCCCAACACGGGCAAGATCACGTACAAGGCGCAGAGCCCGGACGAGGCTGCGCTCGTGCGTGCTGCTGCTGATGCTGGATGGGTGTTCAAGAGGAGGAACAAGCTGCCTGGGGGTGAAGTTCCAGAGATGGCGACGCGGTGGGGAGAGGTGAAGACATAGGAGCCTATTAGCATCTTGGAGTTTACGAGTTCGAGTTCGAGGATGGGGGTCGTTGTCCGCCGACTGTCTGACGCTACTCCCGATGACGAATTGTCGCATGGTGCCGATGAACACGAGAAGCACCCCGCCGCGGATCAGATCACGCACAAAGGGAAGCTGTACCTCCTCATGATGGGTGCGGATAACGTTGTGTTGAGCGTTTACGAGAAGGAGAGGATACAGGCGAGACGGAGAGGGTGCTTTGAGAGTTCGCTGGAGGAGGGTTGAGGACGCTGACATTGGCTTGGAGGGGTTTGAGTGATGAGTACATTCTTCTTGGCTTCTGTTTCTGTTCATGGTACTGATGCATTTATCACACAGAGGAGGAATTTGCGGTCTGGTCGAGCGGTACCACGCTGCGACCGTTGCGCTCGAACAGCGCCAAGAGCGTATCGAGTCCGTCAGTGCAGAGCTCGAGGTGGGGATGCGGCTGTTGGGCGCCACCGTCATCGAGGATCCGCTGCAAGATGGGGTGCCACAAGCGATTCTAGATTTGAAGAGGACTGGGGTGAAGATATGGCTTGCGACGGGTGACAAGCTGGAGACTGCTGTTGGTGAGTCGACTGATTCGCCACGCAGACGCCACCATGAAGTCCACCAGCTATTGGGCACAGCACGAACCTCATCGGCAAAGAATCAAATATGTCATTGTCGTCCGTGGTGATTCCAAGCCGGTGTATACCAGCTTGTCAACGCTGTGGAACAGTTCTTTCCCGAATCCGGTATACTCGACGATCCAAACACGGGAGAGAATACAAACTCAACCGAACATCGTCTGGCCTCTCGCATATCTCATCCAATTTGGGATTGGCTAGGTCGAGGACGAACCCGAATGGCCGACCGAGCTTTGGACAGGGATGCCCGAGCACGAGTGAGCAGAGACCTGTGCCTTTGCGGAGACTCTCGACGGGTGTCTCGAGTATCGTTGGTGCTCGGGATGGGGATCGGCCTGGCGGCATTTGAGTTGGGAGAATAATGGCGCAGTGTGTGTCTTCATCTCTCGTTCCGTTGTTTACACGCGCTAACGCTCATAACTTACAGGCTCTGTCAAACCCCTCACACAAATCGCAAACGCACATTAGACCAATCAATCAATATACCCAAATCACGATCGAGTTCAGGTCAAAAAAGTAGATTTTGGAAAACGAGACAAATGTACGCATTACAGACATAAGTATGCCGAATTGTACCACGATCGCGTAACTTTCCCTTCCGATAACGCGCAATCACACCTCGCGCCTCCTTGTCCATCACGGCCTCCCACTTCCTGTGACGAGATAAAGGTAAGGCAGTGGGAGACCACGCCAAGCCGCACAGACCGCGTTCACAGCGCTAGAATACGCGATAGCATGCATTGGACTGTTTGCACGTCCGTTACAGCTTCTTCTCGTGCTGAAACGATCCCAGCATATTGGTTCTTGGAGGACGCATGGAGGGTGAGTATCAACAGGAGGAAGATCGCACCCAATGAGGAGGTAGGGCATGTCCGATTGTGGAGGAGGTGACGAGGGCATATTGGGAGTGTAGTGATTGGAAGTGTTCTGTGGCACGGGAACTACCGCGCAGTGGTCGTCTTCTGGATCGCCGTTGTCAAAAACGTCGTACTCGTCGTCGCGGTCCTGGTTGCCACGGCGCTTTGAGTATTCATGGTATGTCCTACCGTCGTTGAGTCGGCAAGTCCTGTGATGCAACAAGTCATAAACCGCTCAATTTTGCATTCTACACTACTGCGCAGGACCTCTTCTTGCAGCTGGGACAAAAACGCCCAAGAAGGTAGTACGTATTATCTTTAGTGAGACCTGACCACCGTCGGAAGCATGACTGTGCTCATCCATGTTTCCTTCCCCCCCTTCGCTGTCGCTATCCGATTCCACGAGAGCGCGTGTCCGTTTCCGCTGAGGTACCGATTTGCCGTCTCCATCGCTATCCGATTCGACAACAGCGCGTGTGCGTTTCCGTCGAGGTCGTGCACTATAAGCCAATGATCAATTGCACTACTTCTGAAGCCTTCACAGCTAACCGTTGAACGGCAGAGACGTCATCGTTTTTTCTCTCTCTCTTGCTTGCATCCCAATGGGAGTCCGAGTCTGACATCTCAGAGTCCGACGAGTCTGACATCCCAGAGTCCGACGGGTCTGACATCTCAGAGTCCGAGTCACTTCCGCTACTAGCCTTGGGCCTAGGCTGGGTGGAACCGCTAATGCCAATCTGTGAGCGAACAGCTCGCCTATGAAGCATTTGGCACAGACCTGGGTATTTTTGACTTCTTTTCAACAAGAACGGTGCATACCTGTGCCTCAGACTCGACAACATCACAGTAGGCATCCTTTAAGCTGTAGATGTTACCGGTACCGGGATTGCAAAAAGCGGGATGTCCAAGCTGCGCGTGATCATATACATTCCTAGTCAGCTGTTGCCATCTGTCTGAATTCCCAACTCTCAGTGTTTCCATGCGCTTCTCGAGTTGGGCCACCATGAATGTGTGGCACTCGTCAGGTCGACCCTCAGCCAATCCGCTCCAAACAGGGAGGTGGAGGTAGACGCCGCTCGACCATTCAGATGCAGCGATGCGCACCTTCATTTGTTAGGGAGATGAGACAACGTCTATGCAATGACTGAGGCTTACCAGGGCCACTCCTTCTGCAACATGTCGAACAGACAGAGTCTTGACGGCCTCAAGCGTGAATCCAGTTGAGAGTGGATAGCGAGGTGCCAGCGCTGCAATGACGGCACCAAAGATGGGATTGGATACGAAGTCCGCTTTACCATCCTCTATAATCGATTTAGCGAAGCGTTTCCTGGCTGGAATGGTTTTGTGTCCACTGAAAGCTCCGTATACTAGCTCCTGCGTCACCTGAACCGCAAACCGCATCACATTGGGGGGTGCGGGTGCGTGGGCATCACCGACGTCAACAGGAGGAGGAGGAGCGGAATTGTGGGCGAGGAGGAGACGCTGGCCGTCGGAATGGAGCGCAAAGCCATGAAGCTCGTGCATGCACGTTGAAACGTCGCGTTGATACGCATAGTGATCTTGATGCCATCCAACCGAGACAAAGAACGGATCCACTGCGTACTTCCTGTCCGCTGTCCCATTCGTGTGTTGGGCGACACTGTTCATGGGAGTAGCACCTGCAGCATCCCGTTGCGCACGCTCTTGTCTACTTCCTACGCGCATGTGTAAGTTAGACTGCAAACTGGCGTAGGCCGCTCAAGCATACCTGTATCCAGCTTTGGGAAGTAGCTCCGTAGTACTCTTGTATAAAGATGACGCAACTGCGCCATAGAGAGCCCTGCAACGCTAGTCTTCATGACCTTGTTGATGTCCCAAGGTCGGTAGAGGCGAGCCTTTCCCTTGGGCCCCAGTGTCAAGGGAGGGAACACAAACATGGCTACGTCGTAGAGCGCCTTTGCTTCATACATGCCCATCTCGTCCAGAATTCGAATCTCAACCAGGCGACAAACCCCGTGGATCCAAGCAATGACCTCCATCATCGCAGCAGCAAAGGCAATGTATGACGCTGAATGTTTATTGCTATCGGGCTTTGTAGGAAGACAGCCAATGATGAAGCATTGGTTGATGAGTCGAAGATTACGATGGCGTTTTCCGTGAGGTCGGTGCAGGCTAAGAGCCCACTGGCAGGCCCGAGGGGGGATAGACTGGTTGGCTTTCAGTGGGAGTAACACGTCTCGTCGGCGGTGCACATCTCGAAGAAACTTCACGTGCTCCGTCCGCTTCAGACTGTCATAAAGAGCGTCGGCGAAAGGTTTGAGGAACGCTTCGTTCTGGTCCAAAAACCCGCGGTCGCTGCATGGGTTGTCGACGAGTTCCCGACTGGCAACAGCAGAGAAGTTGGCGAAGCCGCAATCGGCGTTCAACTCGGAGGTGAGCTGCTCAAGATTGACGTGAAGTGCAGAAGAAAGGGCGCGTAGGTTGATCTGTTGAACGCCTCCGGTGGGATGCTCAATAGTGGCAACAGTGAGCTCGGGGTTGAGTGACACTGAGGTTGTTCCATATTCGGAGCGAGAATTTGGATCTGCCTGCTTCCAATATTGCTTGCAGATCCAATGGACGTTGAAGCTGCCTTTTCCGGTTCCTGAATGCCTTTCAAGAACGGCACCAAGCTCTCTGTAGAGGAGACATTGTCAGTGTCTACGGATCTGAGAATTGAATGAATTATATTCGCACCTTTCAAAAGCCATTCCAGCGGTCTGAACCGTCGAGTCCAACCTGACGTCCGCATCGTAAAACTTCCCAATGTATGAGAATTTTGACCGGGATGACTGATAAATAACGTACCGGTGCAAATTGCTGCACAGCAAACTCATCAACGTCCTCCTCCTCCTCCTCCTCCTCCTCCTCCTCCTCCTCCTCTTCTTCCTCCTCTTCTTCCTCCTCTTCCCCTTCGTCATCATCGTCTAATCCTTTCATCTCCTCCACGACTAAGTCTCCGTCAAGACCAGCGCCAGCAACAACTCCACTGCCGCCTTGCTTGTCCACGCCACCAGCGCCTGCAACAGCTTCACCGCCGCCATGCTCTACCACGTCACCAGCCCCAGAAACAGCTTCGCCGCCACTTCGCTTTTCCGCGTCACCAGTGCCTGCAACACCTTCACCGCCGCCTTTCTCGTCCACCTCAAGATCATGTTTCACAAACCGTGGCGTCCACGAAGGCGCGTTCTCCATAGATGCGCTGACGCTATTGAACAATGTATCCGGGTTTCGGGAGAAGTGGGTCTGAGCTTCGCAGGACTCGACCGCGTTCACGACACATGCTGCGCCGGTGCGCATGAACTGAGCGATGTTGCGGGTGAAAATGTTGGCGAAACAGAGGGATTTCCCATTCGCTGTTCGAGAGAGAAGCGCGAGGACTTGGAATAGAAGTGGGGTAGGATCGCCGGGGCGCTCAGTTTGCTGGAAGGTGGCAGTCATGAAGAGATGCCAACTCTTAAGATGGACAGACGCAGACAGCCCATGGCTGTACTGTAGAGCATCGGCGTAGACGTCAATGACTTGCTTCTGTATCGGTGACAACGTGAAAGCAATGCTTGGGGCCTTCATCAGACGGAAGAGCAGAGGTATGAAGAGGAGTTTGACAGCCATTTGCGCATATTTCTGACGCGTGTCCCTATGTTGGAAGTCTTTCAGACCCATCTTCAGTCTAAAGTCACGTCACGTTAGACTGCGAACGTCATAGCGTTGAGCAAACATTGACTCACTGTTTCTGCATTCGCGCCTTGAAGGCAATGTTACCACTGAGCGCCTTTTCGGCGTTGAAGAGATAAGGGACTCCAGCTAGCGTGACACACTCATAGCTGAGTTTCTTCAACTGTAAAAGGGCGGGAGCGAGAGAGTCTACATTGACTCCTTGCCAGCGCGCGTGGCCGAGCTGTCTCGTTATCAACCAGAGACCCGAGAATGGTTCGAGCGCAAGGCACGTTTGGTGTAGGGTGACGTTGAACCAGTTGGCCTGCTCGACTGACTCTCGGAAGGAGAGACAATTCGAGTCGATGGCCTTGGTCGACGGCAATGGAGAGAACTCGGAATGCGAGAGTACCGGAGGAGGGAGTGGTATGGGGTTTGTTACGTATTCGATGAGCTCCCAATCGGAAGGCGGTCGGAAGGATTGGACAGCCGTGCCTCGAATCGTCGTAAACGTGATCTCACGTTTGCAACTCTCTGGCGCTTTAGAACATCTAGAAGGGTGCGCCCATCTACCATTCATATGCCTTTTCGTCGGGTAACGGTGGGGGACAGTGATTCTAGTGCTGTTGATCATGAACCGTTTAGGGCAGTACATGCACTGAACCAGCCAGCGCGGGTCCATACCAAGGAGGACAATGGGAATGGGGTTCTTCTTCAGCACCTCGAGCAAGCCTGCCATTGGGAGTGCGAATAGACGCTGGCTTTTGAGATGAGCCTCGATGTGCAGAATGGTCGTCTTCCGCTCAGCCTTCAAAGCAGGACTTGTCGTCGACAACAGAAGGCCGCGCTTTTCCAGAAAAGTCATGAGGTCGTCCATCGAGGTTACGAAGCCGCCAGTTTTGTGTTTCCTGGAGTAGTTCGGGTTGCCAACCGCAACGATGGAGTCAACCTTGTCCTCGGTCAACGGAGTAATGACTGTGGTGGCGTAGCAGCCCAAGGCCCGAAGGGCGACGCAGTCAATTCTCATGTGTCCGTCCATAAGCTCCTTCGAGCCATGGTCGCAGGTCATGGGAGGTATACCCGGGAAGACCGCCGTAAACTTGTCGGTTGTCTCATCGAACGAGAGGTGATCGAGTGGCGAGCGCTTCTCCGCTCCTTTGGGCATGTGCGCACAAATCTCGGCCATAAAGTCATGGTGAAGTCTCTGGTGGTTATTTTTCAGTATCGAATTGAAGTCGATTGCAACAGGTAAACAGACACGTACCGTGGATTGTGCAGAGTGCGCATAGGTTGCCGTTACGATAAACGGGCCTTCGTTTTCTTCCTCGTTCTTGTTGGCTGTGAAAGGAAGAGGTGCATGAATGAATAACGTCTGACACAAAACAAAACGAAGTTGCCAGTAGTACCTTGTGGCTTCTTTTTGCCGTGCGCCTCTGGATAGCTGGGTGAGAGTTGCGCGAGGAGAGCTGGAACGGGAATGCATACCTCCGCCTCTTTTTTTCTGCGCCTTCGGAGGCATTGGGTCCCGTCTTCGTTCGGGCGTTGGAAGTGTGAACGAGGGAGGGATCGTCAAACCAGGGACATCTATGATAGACATGTAAGGGCCAGGGACGCCAGTCGTGTACCTGCATTTCACCCAGTGAATGCGAGATTTATGGACTAGTATGTTGAGAGTATATTGAGATATTTTTTCTTCTTTTTGGAGATGATGTGAATCGAAGGGTGGAGGCATTGATATTCCATGTGCCGCAACACCGTCGTTGGGGTTTCGCTCACTCTCGATCTTCGTCTCTCAACTCCGGACAATTTCGGACACCAAGCGCCTTTGTCGACACAATGTTGCGACGCCCTTATGGAATGTGCGGCAATCGGGATTCGGAGGGGACCATCTCTACGAGATGGAATCATCGTCACGAGAAGGGTATCCCCTCTGCGATGACTTGTATCGCTCATCCATTCAACGACAAGAGCGTCGACTTGCATGTCGCAGCATGGAGCGTTACATACGTTGAGGACGTCGAATTCCAAAACAGGGAGTACTGCGGACGCGAGTGGAGACTGGGTCAATGAACGAGATTCTGGATGTCTAGTGATTCTGTTTATGGCCAAAAGGTTAAACAGTTCCCGCTCGCTGTCACGACTGTATGTCAGAGGTACTAGACGAGACGGTAAGTAGTTCAGATTGCATCTCTACTTGAACTGTCCGTGGTTTACATAGTCGTCCACCTCGGCCTCAACGTACTCCCATCAAGCCTAGTGAATGGGATCTTTCGCAACCTCAAAAAGTCCGAAAGCATGTCAAGCATCTTAGGCATCCGAAACATCAATACCACTCTTTTCGCAGATCCGTATACACATACCCAGTCCATTGCTATGAAGACTATCAGAACCAGACACGAAGCTGAGGTGGACAAACATACCGAAAATATCAAGACTTGCTCCCCTTTGGGAAGGACGTCCGCGAGAATCTTGTCGACGGCAATCAGTTTCGAAGACGATGCGACAATGTGCTCTGCAGGAATATATGGGTCTGGTTCTGCGTCGGGAACAAGATATGGGCTGTCGTCGCCGTGAGTAACGATGTCGAATACCGAATATAGACACTTACTGATCGCATAACCGCAGCAACTGCATCGCCACACTGGGGCAATTAGACTCGAAGTCCAGAAGAGATGAAAGATGAAAGACACACATTTGTTATTCTTCGACTGCGTCAAGTGCAAGTGGCTCAACACTTCCTGCCTCCCCTGCTCGGAATTCCGATCCTCTACTTTCATCCCCGAATCGAATATCTGCTCCAAATCCACACTATCCATTTGCGTCAGCATCCTGTACGTCTAGAACCTCTGCGCCTCGCTCAACGGGATGAACACCGTCAGCTCCTCCCTTGGTGGGACATTGATGTGCACCGTGTTCTTCGTCCGCCGGAGCATGACGACGCTCAGGAGCTTCTGCACGGCGTTGAGAAAGGCGATGTCGTACGTCCCGTTCCCCAGGTCGAACGCGGTACGGAAGCGCTCCTCTGTCCGACTAGTGAAGACCGTGGCGTAGAGATAATGCAAGAGCCACCAGACCTCGCTCAAGTCGTTCTGGACGGGCGTGCCGGTCAGGACGAGACGGTACAGATGACTAGCCGCGCCGCCAAAAGACGCGTTGACGAGGGAATTGGACTTAGTGGCGCCGGCAGCGCCACACGGCGCGAACACTCCAACTCTCGATCCAACCGACAAATCAGCAGGACAGGATGACAGAGCTGATCCAGAACGCCGTCATGCGGGCTTCCAAAAGGCTGTAGACATCGAGTTCAGGACGGGTGATTCGAACTTGGTGCTAGGTACGTACCTTGAATTTCAGATCATCTGTTCGCGGCGTTCACAAGCGTGCAGGGTCCTCGCTGGGCAGATTCGACGTCAATTTGCTACGTTTTTTGACTGTGAATTGGTACTGTCGGTCTCGTATACGGGCGGGGGATTTGGGTCGGGATGAGCGGGATGAGGGCTTAGAGATTCGGGGCAGGAGTTCCGTGGACACAGAGAGGCCGCGCGCCCGCGAGCGAGAGCGAGTTACGATAGCGTAGTTAACGCCCTGTGAGAGATAGATAGAAAGCTAATTGAAGAGATTTTGTCAACATCTCAAATGCGCGCTATTCCAAATCAATCAACTCCGTACCTTTGTCGAACTCTCAGAGATGCATCTCAAACCAGACTACACCGTTCGGCGTCCCAGATCTGCTAGAGAGACGGTTTATGTTGCTATACAATATCCTAATGAAAGTTTGGAAAACCCAAGACAAGTGCCGACATACCGATATACACATGTTCGCGTAAACGGCGAACTCGTAACGCTCGAATGCGTCAACCGAAATATCCTTCCATCTTTTTCCAGGACGCAAGTTGAAACGGTTGCGATCAAAAGTGGAGAACCTGGCCGCGATGTTCCAGATCCAACCAGGGCGCTGGGCGACGTTCATGTTGTCGTATTCAGACGCCGAATTTGGAGAGCAAGTGGAACATCTGCGCGTTCCAGACGTGCAATTACCTCGGAGAAAGGCAGTAACGGTCGTGGTATGATGCCAAGTTCTATTACGGGCATCGCCAATGATCGCCATCAACTACGACCTCCGCTAGCTGTTCGACCTCCTCCGAACCTCTGGCGTGCATTTCTCGGCCTCCGTTTGCTCTTGACTATATGACCTTACCTGGAACTCACTGTACAGCTTATGTAATACAAAATCCGATGAAAATTGACGCGGAAAACAAACGCGGGACGCGTTACTCGACTCGACGGTGCTCAGCGGCTCCCTGGACCCTGGCTATCGATGGCTGGTCAATGCTTCATGCTTTTCAGGCCCAATGACGCGAGATACCATCTTATCGTCGGCCTCTCGATGCAGGGTAATGACGCGCGCCGACCTTCTAAGTTCTCCTCTTCCGTCCCCTCCATGGACTTGGTTGATTAGTCGTGCATAGACTCTCTCATTGACGCGCCTAATTCGGGGTTGAAATTGTGATACAGGTCTTCCATTTCCGCTAGAATCTCGGCGATAGATGCACTTCCGCCACGCAGAGACTCGGATTGGCAGTACCAAGAAATGTCATTGAATCTATGTTTCGTTGTCAATCTCTACTTCAGCTCCATTTGATCGCTCACTTTGTCTCGGTAAGCGGATGCGATGCTCGGTTGACCTCTCTTGCGCCTAGAGCAGCGGAGACCGCGAAGCGGTCTCCTGGGCGTGCTTCTGAGCCACTTTACAAATCCTCGTACTAATTCTGGAGCGCATGCGACGTCCATCAGACAGTCAGGGATGGCGGCCTTTTGATGGTACGCTCTCAAAATGGAGCCATTCGAAATCTGGAAGATGCTGAAGACGATGGGATAGAAGAACGGGTATATCTAGAGAGACAAGGTAAGTTCGTCTCTTCGTGCACGTATCAATTCCAAATCTTCGTTCAAGTCATTTCCTATATAACTCTCACAGAGGGTCTACTGCTCGCTCTACTACTCGCTCGTCCGTGCTCCGTAAGGTATGTTATGCAATTTTCATTTGAGCAACTAGCACCAATATGCGCCCTTTAGAATGGCTCCAGGATGAGACGACATTAGCCCTAGGCGGCGTCGAGCCAGCACCAATCGGTCAGAAAAGGGAGGCGAAGGAAGTTCCTTGTCCAGCAGATGCCTATGTATTCCAATGGCGAAGCAGCTTCTCCATCCCGGATGTAGCCGCAATGACGCCCGATCATGCTAGTGAAAAAATGGTGGGAAGGCGCGGTGTCGGCAAAGACGCGGTAACGAAAGTACGTATGCAATGTAGGGCCATGTAGGGGACTGGGAACAACTTCCCTTCATCGATACTACCGACAATTCAGGCTATGGATCTGCGCCTCCCTCCCGAGATTGTTCTTCCATCAGGACTGGATCCCCCCACGCCACAGACTAGCAAGATTGGCGCCCTGAAACCGCGTAAGTCAAGTGTAGATTCACCATCTAAGCCCGTGAGTCGATGAATCGAGTTGCCCGTGCTTCGTCGTTATTGACGACTGCAATCACATTGTGCAGAGAATTCGAAACTTACAAGCATCTAGTGCACGGACACCTCTGTGGCGAGGCATAGAGAAGGCTGAGTCCAAGATGATCGACAGTGGACTCACTACGTAAGTCCATTGTGATCAAATCATCAACCCGGCCACTCCTTGCTCTTGAACCGCCACCATCCCAGCACGTACCGTCCACACCGTCCGCCCACACGAGACGGCCTCGTGCCTTCCGTCTACATCGCGCGTACAAAGAGGATCCTGACGGCCGAGGAACGACTGGCAATCGAGGACGAACGAGAGCGGTGGATAAGGAAGCACGTCCGGGAGAGGGAGGAAGCCGCGCAACAAAAGGTGCAGCAAGAAGACGAGCAGTCTGACCAGGAGGAGGAGGCCGGCAGCCAAGCAGAGGAGCAGAGCCGTACGGAGAAGGAGGACCAAAAGCCAGCAGCGACGTTATCAGTGTGTTGCATCTGGATTTCAACATACTGACCATTCATCAACATGTTCTAGGCGAATTCTACCCTTTTGTCTCGAAGCGGGCGGCTCCAACAACCAGAAGATTACGACGACGCGGCGTTGCGCGTTCGTGAGTGGAATAACGAGCTCAAAAGGGAGCGTCGGCGGCGTCTTGTAGCGGGTGCGCAAGATTAGACAAGCATCAATCCATTTCATTAGTAGGCATCGTCATCAGTAGTTGTTAGGAATATGGGATAATTCGAAGTACTTGAGAGTTCGGCAGTCGTTTGCCGAGGTCGAGGGTTCGATCGCTGCTCAGAGCGATAAGTCGTAGTTCAATGAAATATGTTGCGCCGAAAGTTGAGGCGCGAGAGATGAGATTGAGAGAAAGAGAGAACAACATAAGATCGAGATAAGAGGCAGAGTAAACAATAAATCGGTAGTGTGTTTAGTTGTATATCATAAGAGGTGATGTAAAGAGGTGTTGAGACCTCGTATAAATACGCGAGAGCGCGTCGGGGCGCAGCATGAAGGCGGTACATGCGAGTCATAATGAGTCATAAGAGAGGAGAAGGAAAAAATAGTAGGTACATCATGTATAAATAAAGCTGTGTGGCGCGCAGTCACAAGATCCGTAACATAGCCCCCCGTGCATCAAGTACGTACTTTTGAGGAATACAAGCTAGTACCGATTGTCTGAGCGTTCAAAATGTCGGCGGAAACGAGGTGGAGCCTCTGGATCACGTTCAATCCTTCCGAAGATCGTGCCAGGCTCTCTCGAGGCCACGATAACCGCGTCATCAGAAGCATCAGTGAGGAGGCTTTCAACGGAAGATGAAGCCGAAGAAGATACCGATTGAAGAGAAGGCATCGAAAAATAGTCCGAGTCGTCTTCCTCGTACGGAAGGTTATTGACGGGTGGAATATTATCGTCGAACCGGCGCAAGTAGTCAAACTCGCTGATGAGAGCTGAGGGTGAGTTGTTGGTGGATGCTTCGTCGTCGCTGCCTAAACCGCATCGCATGCTGAGCATTGGTGAAGGGAGAGCAGTTACGTTAGCCCTCGGGGTTGGTGGCATGTCGAACGCGACTCCAAAATCCTCGTCAAATACGGAATCTAGAAAGGCTTCGGCAGCAGCCAGATGCTCAAAACTAGGTCGCTCCTCATCAGATTCCGAGTCCGAAGATTCCCCTTCCCAAGAGGGTCTGTGGATCGGCGATACGCGAAAATCAGGCGCGGCACGCGCCGATAGGACGCGTCGAGGATGGTAATAGAGCGGATCATAAGGGCTCGAGGAGGCCAGCCGCCGCCAAAGATAGATTGTGACGTGTAGATGAGGTTCTAGAGAAGATGGAGGGGTCGGAAGATGTAGTTCCTGAGGTAGGACTAACACTTTCGTCGCTGGAAGGCGCGTAGAATCGACGAGGCCTCTCAATGGCCGTCAGTGAAAGGTTCTCCATATCTACGACGACTTGATCGTAGGACCTGCCGAAGGTATGAGGGGAAGGAATGCGGCGCGGAGCATACCGCGGAACGAGTACTGGATGAAGATCGGCGTGATTGAAATAGGTGTTGTCGTAGATGCCGGGTTTCCTCGTCCCAACCGGAGGCGGAGGAACTCGAGAGATACTCCTTGACGCGCAGCCTCGATGTGAGCGGCTTCGGGGGCAAACACGACAATGAAGTCAAAACCTGACCATGCCATGCTTCCATCCGGAGTCCAGTACTCGAAGACATTTTCGGCTACCGTGAATTCAAGCATCACGGCTAGACCGACAATCATACGGCTCATCGCTTCGCGTAGAAGACTCTCATGCGCAAGCAGAGCTTCCCTAGTGAACCAGAAAAGACCCAGTGCAACCATGGATCGGTGTATCTGGGCTCGCGAAAGCATCTCATCAAAGGCTATGAGTGTCATAGGCGCCCCTTCTTGGTCGAGCTTGAAGAATCGTCGCGCCATCTCGAGAAGAACGCCTCCTACGAGATTGTTATCAAGACGGGTCAACAAGACGCCTCTAGAAACGTACGGAGGAACAGGAAGGCCTGTAGAATGCAAATTTTACGTCTGAAGGCGACGTCGTAGATGCCGTTAGGCTCCACTATGTCGTTGGTGTTGAATTCCTCGAGAGCCGGCTCAACGATGGCGGACATGACGTTGACCAAGTTTGGGTGTTGGATGCAAGCGAGAGCGGGGTATATAGGATCTTCAAATTGAAGAGGGGTAGGCGAGAGACGACGCGAGTCTGCGTAGAAGATGGAATCGAACTGTGGGGTGAATTGAGCCATGAGTTGAAAAAGAGTTCCTCGAGACCTTAAATGTCTGCGGGATGCTTCGAGGCGCGCCGAAAGTCGTTCGATAATTTCTTGACCAAGCAGCTACCCAGATACTCCGCAGCTCCTGAGTCATAAGACGATGTCGAGCCCTTGAACTCATGTTCAGGATAGTTTTTTGCTAGAGGCGCAAATGTTGGATGGAGAAATTGGTTCCGAGCGATGATCGAACCCTGAGCGGAGATAGCGAGTTTAATTTTTCTGAACCGAGCTGGCAACCTAGTTCGTTATATCCACGTTTCTTCAGGTCTCCGTCGAAGGGTGTTAATTCAGGCCGCAGGGGATTTGGTGCATAAGGGAGGAGGTGTCCTTGTCGTATTGCCGTTAAAGATTATGAAAGTCCGGAGTGACCGATTTCGGTTGGCCGTGATGCCATCACTGCCGATTACGGTGCTGTATTCGTCTCCGTCTTCGCTTTGACTCATTCCTCCAAGACGTACGGCGCGTTCTTGAGTTGTTTCGCTGTCTTCCATTTATCTTGACTAGGGTCCTGGTCTTTCCAGCGAATCTTATACTTGCGGACGCGTTTGTGTTTTCCTTTCCCTCGGAAAAGCCGTTCTTCGACAATTCGGTCGATCTCGGCTTCCTTCTCGAGTTTGTCAAGGTCCGACGCGTCGAAGTGTTTGGTTGGCCGTTCCCCGAACTCTGGGGGTGACGCCTCGTACTTCTCAAGGTGAGCAATGTTTATGATAGGATGGATCTTGCTGTCCGTTGGTAATCTAAGCTGATAAGTGACAGCACTGAGTTTCACTTGAAATCTCGAAAGGTCCGTCATACTTGAGGAGGAGTTTCTTCCCACGACCTTTCTCATCCTTCTTTAATAGCTCGAGACTGTGAGGATTCAGCACTACAAGGTCTCCTTCCTCAAACTCGGTGAGTAATCGGCCCTTGTTGTATGCCTTTTCTTGGAAGGCTTTGCTAATGGTGAGCGCGTCTTTAGCTCTCGTTCGAGCAGCTTCGAACTGCTCTACTAAATCGACCGCACTGTCCTCCTCATATCCCGTGTTCAGCTTACTCGGCGTGCCACCCTTGGTAACCAGATCGCCCAAAGGTCGTGGTACGTAGTCTGGGTCAGTGAGAATAGCGGCCTCTGTTATGGGTTGATATCCGTACAATAGAAACGCTGGTGAGTAGCCACTATTGGAGTGTGGGGTGGTGTTATAGGCTAGTGCTAATTTGTGTAACCAGACATCCCAGTCGTTCCTTTCCGGACCGACAAACGCACGTAAGGTGATTTCGAGTCCTTGATTCAACACCTCCGTCTGACCGTCAGCCTGTGGGTGATGCGAAGTGGTGAGTGCTCTGGTTATTCCCATCAAAGTGCAGACCTCCTTCCAGAACGCGTTTCTCCATCGCGTATCTCTGTCCGTGATTACTTGCATAGGTATGCCGTATTTACATACGACCTCCTTGAAGAATATCTCAGCCGTCTCTGGAGCTGAGATCTTGATAGTGCACGGAACGAATAGCGCGTACTTGGTAAGTTTGTCCACTATGACTAATATATTGTTGTACTGACCCGACGACATTGGTAGTTCCGGGATGAAGTCCATCGTGACCACTTCGAATGGTCGAGTCGGGATGGGGATTGGTTGTAACAAACCGACAGGTGCGTGTCTCCGTGGCTTTGTCTTTTGACAGATTTCGCAAGTGCCGACATATCGTTTGAGATCTCAAGACATCCCGCGCCAATAATGCGTGGCTGCGAGACGATTGTAGCAGCGGTGATATCCCGCATGCGCACTTTCAACCGGCGAGTCGTGAACCTGCTTCATGACTTCCAGTCTTAGAGATTGTGGTACACACAGCCGGTGATTTCCGTTCGCATCTTCGAAGAAGATAAGACCGGAGTCCGCATAGTAGTACTGAGGGAATCGTGATTCTCCACCGAGCTCTTGACGTGCATCAATCACTTCCTTGAAGTGTGCGTCATCCATATAAGCGTTTCGCCATCTGTTAACTTCGTCTTCCATCATACTGATGTCAATTGAGTAGGTTTGACTGCACGAAACGTCAAGCTCCAAGTTACTGTGTACTTCTACGGTGGAACTCAATGTACTACTTGCAGTTATGGCGGTCGCTTCTGGGTTTGCGATTGTAGCCACTAGCTAAGGTCTAGTTAGGGTGGGTAGTACTAGCAGGGTCCCGCACCATAGCGCCGTGTGGATGGGGCTCGCTCGCACGAGAGGATGGACCCGGAGGACTGGTGTAGTGGGTTGACGACGACGATTGGGTGTTAGTGGCGTAGGATGTTCGCTGAGTCGTGTAGGCTATTCCAAAGGAAGCCGCCCTCGGAGCTTTTGCGACCAAGTCAGCGCCGCAATTTCTTCCGATAGAAAACTTGTTATCTACGACGACGTCCTGGCTTCAATACATCGCATTTGCGAGCCATTTTTTTACTGTGATGTGGATGAGAAGGTAGAAGCTGTGATGTGGATGCAATAGCCCGTTTTGAGGCTCGTTTTATACCTGTTGGGCTCCGTGATGGTACCTGGGTTATGTGACTCGAGATGTTCTTGTTCCCGAGCTGTTAAGATGTGATCCGCCTTCTTGTTATCCACATTTTTTCTTCCAGAAACTTTGATTCATCCTCAACTTGAACAGCAGCTCGGCGGCGCCGTCATTTCTCAGGATAAACTCTCAAAAAAAAATCATTCGCCACACGCGATCGTTTGCGCCGAAATGAAATATCTGCTTGTCAAACACATCAGCTGATCACAAAAGGTGGGTTTGAGATAGATTGTGTGTCTAGGTTGTCCCGTTGATTTGAACTGAGTATGCGGGAGATCGGTAAAAAACGTTCGAGTCGCAGCGATGGACTAGGGTGGAGGCAGCGAGAGGGCAAAGATACATTCTTGGTGCGTGCGTCCTCCTGTGCGACTACATCGTGACGACTTGTATCAATTGAGATGATCATGGCAAACGCAGGATTTGGGATTGAGAAAACAAGTATATCACTTGTTCCTTCAATTGACGCATGGCTCAAGCCATAAGTACTGCAAGAGAGCGAGCTCACCACATCGACGATGTCGTGGAGGAAATACATTTTGACTCACCGTTGCAAAAAAAAAAAGGAGGGCGGACGTCGAGATCGTTGTGTTGAGGGCCGTGTCAGTGAAGTCGTCCGATATGAAGTCGAAGCAATCGCTTGAGTGATACTAAACACGTATCAGTAGATGTTAAACAAGACATCAAGATTCACACACCTTGCGTACATGTACCAATGCACGTCGGGCTTCGATGAGGGCGCGCAATGTCAGTACACGAGAACGAACGATAAGTGAAAGACGAATGGCATACCTGCAATTCGTTGCTGCTTGTATCCTTGACAGCCGTTCGAGAGGTCTCGTCGTTGGGCGTACATCCTGTCCCGGAGAGCAAGCGAGATATAGCTAAACGGCAGTGTTCAGTGCTGGTACGAAGCAAGAAGAAAAAGAGCAAGCGTTTACCTTATATTCAAGTCCGACGCGTGGGGAAGAGCTTAGACTTACGATACAGTAGTAACAACATTACTTCGACTACGTACATTCACTCTTCGGGTACGTATCAGCGTCAAACAAGTAAAGTAAGAACGGTGTCTGTAAGTAAGGTACAGGGCGAGACAGGTATATAACCACACAAATCAACAGGCAGCGAAGCCACCCTCGCTCGGAATGACACCGAACTCGCCGCATCCAGAGCCGGTATCAATTTGACGATAATCTCTCCCTCCATAATGGCGGCTGGGAGGCGCGTACGTACATGTATGGCACATGCGGGCGTTACGACAGCATCCGAGCACGTCGCGTCGCGCAAACAATCATCGGACATCCGGGTAGGTAGCGCCATGATCCGTCGTCGAGGATCCCTGTAGCGTAGCGGCGACCGTCAAGGCGCGCTGTTACTGCCTCGAACAACGGCGGCGACTCACGCTGGCTTACACCCTCAAGGTACGCCGTGTTACGGTTGGTCTTGTACTTGGTCTATATTAACGTTCTTTACTCACAGATTCTTTAACTCTTTCAAGAGCAACATCCTCGGGGACGACTGTGCTGTCCTCAGCGAGTTCACAAGGCGCGTCTACCTCTGTACTGAACATTTGACTTGTACTAACCATTATCCTTTTCGTATTTAGGATACGGCTTGGGAGGTTTCAGTGAGCGAGCACTGTGCGAACTAGATAAGTCGGATCGGCGCAAAGTAACGATAACAGACGGCCTACCCAAGTAACGCTCGGCGAGAGCATAATCCGTCATACGGGTGACACGATTAACAGCCAAGCGGACCACGGATTCGCGGGTTCCACAGAGTCAACGGCGATGGTAACGGCGCCGAAGAGTAAACGCAAAGGCGACGACTACGTCGTCTAGTCCATTCAGAAGCTCAACTTGGCCATAGATGGATCTCTACATGTCTATCAGTCAACAGTGAGTAGACGAACATTGATTAGCGTACCTTTCATCGCGCAGTGTACCAACAGACACAATGTGGAGTTGGGCGCTCGATGTCTGAATGTGAAGCTCGGTAAGCCGGAAAATAAGGAGAGCAAGATGACGTACCATGAGCTTTGCAGGCCGTCTCTCTGCCCAAGGATTCGGGATCACACTACAGGCGTATCTCTACCAATGACACACCAGTCTGCTCGCAATCGCCGGTCGAAATCCCGCCGCCTCGACCTAGGCTCGATACCGATGTTGGCGGGGTCCAGCGGGCGCGATAGCCGGAGGGAAAGCATGGTGCGAGCGGCGAGGTCGTTGAAGATACGAGATATATCGATGGACACAGCGCCGGATAGGACAACGGTGTCGTTTGCGAAGTCTCGATTCCTAGGTGGATGTTGGGATGAATGGCGGATTCGATGTCCGCGACGGCGGAAGTCATATCGTCGGGGCCCAATGACGAGACGTCATCGTGGAAGGACTCGATGCGCGTGGTCATGTGTGGTCGTTTGGACCGGAGTCGTTGTTGTCGAGTACGGACGACCTGTGATGGCCGTGGTCAGAGGCTAAGTCGAGAGCCACGCACCTTGTCCTAACTTAATCATATAACAAACACTTAAATGCGAGTCTTGAGGGCTTGTTGAAGACATGGGCGCGAGTGTTTGAAGTTTGCGAAGGCTGGAGGGAAGAAAAACGAGTCGGTATAAGCCTTACTGAGTATCTTGAAAGAATATTGACTAGCTTACCTTTGGTAACAGTTGGTGGTACGACACCACCGCGTAATGAACGGTTTGCACCAACGCTGTGTCCGTACGAGAGAGTGAGCGACAATACTGAGTCCACCGGCGAGTACAGGCTCGATAAGGTACGGTGAATGTTGGGGTCCAGTGGATTGGACGGGTGTTGGACGTCCATGGCAGCGTTTTCGGGCAGTGGAGGGAGTGCTACACCATTCGGGGACGGCGCAATCGACGCGCTTGAGGTGTTCGTCGTCGTCTAAAACATTACGCAAGCTAATTCAGTATGGACAGTGTGAGGACAGGCGATGGCGACGTACTGGGCGGTGTTTGTAGGCTATATCGACATCGGAGAGCGCCGATGAAAGGTTTGGCAGCCTCGTCAAAGAACGGTCGACTCTTCTGATAAAAAGCTTAGCGTGAGCAAGGGAAGAGAGGCGACAACAACAACGCACCAGCTCTGGTCAGCGGCGCATAGAATCTCCTGTCGGTCCTGCGCAGGTGGTCGTGGTCGACAATTGGTGAGAGGACCGCGACCTACAAAAGAGTAAGCATGTTATTGGGCGACCGGAAAAAAAAAAGACCACTCACGACTCATTGACGTCCGAGTCCCGACGCGGTGTGAGAGAACGGTGCCAGTGACGGTGGTCCAGCGAGAGACTGTGTGTGTGAGAGTGGTGAGTGGTGGTAGTGGTGGAAGGAAAGGAAGGAAGAAACTGATGGCAACAAACAAACATCCGCGACTTATATACAAGTCGCGCCCTCCGGCCGCTCCGAAAAATATACATCTCAAAAATAAAGGGAATGTAACGCACATGTCACAGAGAAAGGAAAGATGGCAGAGGAAGAGCGAGAAAGGAGGAAAGAAAGTCGAGAGAAAGGCGGGTTGACCCCCATGTCTTCTCCCCGACCTCCGTTGCATATCTTATATTGCCCGGAAACTGTTTTAGAGCTCCGCAGAGTCTAGAGCGGAGCGTTTAGTAATGTCAGGGTGAGAAGAAAGAAGGAGCAGATCGAGCAAATATACGCCACTTAGCCGGCGTTGCTACGCGTGATACTGTGCGCCCTGAGCGAGCGAGACGTCAACAGACATTACACTGAGTGAGTTCAGCTTGGTCTAAGCGTTAGCTTGCTTTCAACTCGAATGATATCTCGTTCGAACTTATCTTGCTGTCCAAAGTGCTCATGCGCACTTTCTATCGTCCTTGGATGAATCCTCCAAAACCCAAAGCATTGAAATTGCTTCAGGGTAGTCCATCAATGTAAACGCTGACCGTCTGATGCGAATGAACGGCCGTCAGGAGAAGCAGTAAACGAAGTCGCCGTTGACAGGCAAACAGCGCAATGCATTGGGGCGCGTATTTCAAGCATTCTGGGCGCGGGCCGTGCGATGGGGCGCAATAGTTTATTGACTGACGGATTTAAAACATGTGTCAGTGGAGCACAGAGCCGACGGAGAAGAACAGAAAGGTACATACCTTTCAGATAGACAGAAGAAAGCCGTTCGGCGCAATGAGAGACGGTGGTCGTTCAGGATGACGAGATCCAGATGCGAATTGAGCAGCTCAAATTCGAGGAAATAGTGATCTGTAAGCACTCCCAAGTCAGCTAATTGCGCTGAGGAAGAGCTAGTTAGCAGAAAGACGGAGGAGAAGGTCGCCAGCAGCGCTGGCGTCATTGGCGGGCCCGTATCAGCGATGAGATAAGATTGCAGACCCCTACAACGCGTCATATCTGGCGATAATCCAGATCTTGACCGTTCGCAGGGTCCAGTCACCGCGCCAGAACAAGGCGACGCGAAAACTCCAAGCTGGAGCGCGTTCTCCGCTCCAAATTTTGATGGAATTCAACTTACGTATCATCCGTAGTGTATTCCAAGTGTAATTGAGTTGATTCAATGAGTGAGGCGGCCGGAATCGTCGAAAGACAGTGAGAGCGCGAAATCGACCGTGCGGAGGTCGTGGTACCAGTAAGAGTTACGTTGATGGCCGGCAAGTCCCGATATGGACCTTGGCCATCAACCACCATGATTCCCGTCCATTTACGAGGCTCTACGACTGCTCTACGCTACACCCCAGTCGTCTCACTATCAGGACGAGCCAGTACAATATCCCGAAACACACGGCGTCCAACGGTCTGGAAACACCGCGAACGTAAAGGTAAGGGTCTGAAAATTTGATTCTAGGACAATTCAATTGAACCCTGGTGACAGCTGGAAGGTTTTTTAGGCTTGCTACATTTGAGAAGTTTCTAATTCCATAAAACGAGATCCTCGTGTACAGGTGAGCTCAGATCTATGACCGGTGTTCGGGGTTCACTAACATATTCGTACGCTATGTAGTAGGTCCCATAGCGACTTTCTAGGGTCCTCTGGCATTCGCGGCCGTAGATACCATCGGTTCGAGTGGATCAGTTGAGCTCTTGGACGTCTCAAGTACCAGTTCATAAGGTAAGTCCTTTTGTTGTTCATATTCACGAAGACTTGAATTGACGAAAGTTTGTTATATTGCAGACTGTCACTACCACAAGTATATCTAATTTACTGCGTATCTTACT